>CM060091.1:9682428-10282428 GCA_030522485.1 Stenchaetothrips biformis
GTGAGCAAACACGACTTGCATTGGCCAGGGCCAGGACCGTCGAGCCTCCGCCCCGTCGGCCACGGCGCGCTTCTTTGAAGGAGCCTTAGCAGGCCGCGCTCTCCCTTCACTGCGGTGCCACTGAGAAGCCCGGCTCCGAATACCTCCCAATGTACCCAATTGGGACGTCGGAAAGGACCCGCGATAGTACCATTTCAAGCCAATGTTTTTTTTTTTTTTTTGGCGAGAGCCGGAAAAGGATTAGGAACCGCTGGCCTGGTGAGCACGCGGCGCCGACAGACAGCGCTGATTCCGAGTAGCGTATTTCCGTCTCTCTCGCACTCACGGTGCATGCCCGAAGAGGGCGACAGAGCGACGGGCGCCGGGCGGCGTACAGATTTGTCCAGCCGGACGTGCGGCGCTTAGCTACGTGCCTGCGTCGCCTACACCACCACGTACATTATTTACCACCCCTTCCCCCTGCCCTCCTTCCGCCCCACGCGTCTCCGCTAAGCCCCGATGGAACAAATCGGGACGCGGCCTCGGACAAGGCGGCGGCGGCTGGCGGCTGCAGACCGTCTCTCCTCTCTCTCTCTCTCTCTCTCTCTCTCTCTCTCTCTCTCTCTCTCTCTCTCTCTCTCTCTCTCTCTCTCTCTCTCTCTCTCTCTCTCTCTCTCTCTCTCTCTCTCCCCCTGCCTGCAGGGCTCAGCGGCGTGTGTCTCAATGGCGGGGGTCTCGGTGGCGGCCAGGATGGGGCAGCCGCAAGGGCCTCAGCTGCCCTGCGCCGTGGGCTGGCCAGGCCAAGGAATCACTCAAGAAAATGAACGGTATGAATATGAATAGCCCGCCATGCGGTAAAGAATGAGAATGAATAATTCAGACTAGGAAATGGGAATGGGGAACTCGGAAGGGGGGTTGGGGTAGCAGTTCCGGCCCGCTGGACCTGGGCATCGCGTGGCCAGGGCGGCGCGGGGCGGCGCGGGGCGGCTCGGACCCCACACCACAGCGCCATGCCGCCGGCGGGGCTGGCGCCGGCCCCTCATGGCCCTGGGGGTGCGAGTGGGTTGGGTGGGCTCATTGATTCACGAGGGTCGAACCGGGCGTGTCACGTTAAAGCGGCCGATGGAACCATCAACCGCAGGGCCGCCCGCCCTGCCCCGCTCAGCATCCGTTCAGATTCAGAGCGCTCCCCTGGAGTCCCCGCGAGAGTCCTCGCGATCCGAGTCAAAGCGTGTCCGTCCGCCCACACCAAACTACACGCCACCTACACTACTGCCGCCTGGCAGGCCCGCAGCAGCAGGCCCGCAGCAGCAGGCCCGCGTGGGCGCCGCCAGCCGGGCTGTGCTGCCGCTCGGCGTGTCCGTCGCGCTGTCTCTCTCGCACGCGTGGCGCGTCCCGCACCGGAGCGAGGGAGGCCGTGCGAGAACAGCCCTTGCTTCTGGAACAGTCGTGGAACAGTCTGTGGAGGTCGCCGCCCACGTCCGGCTCAAGTTGCTCCGGACGGCCGGACGGCCTGCTGCCGTTCCACGGGGTGTCGTTCCGGCTCAACTTGGCCGCACTGATTCCCCCCTCCCCTCTTTCCCCGCCGCGTCCTGAATTACGGCCGCTGCATTATTCGACGGAACTATCTATGGCACTAAAACGAGGCGAGGGCGACATGATGGGACGCGTCTGGACTCCGGCCTGATGACAGCGCTGCACCCAACGGCGCCCAACGGCCCGGCCCACCCGCCTGCCTGTCTGTCTGGTGTTCGGATATGGGAAATGGTGTTCCCGGGCGCTGGCGCTCGTGTTTAACAAAAAAATAAATTTAAAAAATGGAACTCTACACCCCCTCCCCAGTCTTAATGGGGAGGCCTCCTGCTTTACTTCGGTGTTCGGGATGGGAACCGGTGCTATCAGGTAACTGGGGTTAATCCGATCCAGCGACTTCGATATCGTACGCCGGGGGACCCAGTAGGACCCGAGCCGCCGACACGGCCCAACATGGGCAGAGTAGAGTAAGGCAGAGACGATAGAGAGACAGAGAAAGAAAGAAAGAGAGAGAGAGTAGTTTTGGGAGCTTTTGTTTGCGCAGGCTGGTCGGTACCCAAATGGTACACCCGCTGTCCGGCGCTCCCAGACCCGAACATGCAGTCAGTGGGCCAGCTTCAAAGGACTTATCAACTCCATCCGACGAATCGGAATGGACCCACTCGCGACCAATCTCGAGTGGCTGACTCGATCGGGGATCGAACCAGTGCCGAGGCCAATCCGCCGAAGCGGACTGCTTTTTAGACACCCGGGTGTAATGGCCTGGATTGAGCCTAGACCACTACACCACCCTGACTTGCACATCAGCCGAGTGTTGGACGACGGGTTTGAGTCGCAGTGGGAGGAAGCCAGTCGAAAAATGAAAGGATGTAATGGGATTCGATCCCCGAACCTTACTGTCGGGGTGGGACGCCTTAACGCCCTCAGCCACCACGGCTCATGTCTGTGACCGATTGAAGAGGGCTCTTGTCGTGACGATGAGAAGCGGTCAGAGAAAAAAGTTGGGAGGTAATAAGACTTGAACCGCCGACCCTCGTACCGGAACACCGACGCGTCGACACCTAGCTACCGCGGCAGACGATGGTTATTGCTCTGTGGCTTGCGCACAGGGGAGGGCAGTGACAAATGCATTTTTTATCATTTTTCACAAAAAAATCTTCAAAATTTCAAAAAAAATTCAATAAATTTTTTTAATTTTTTTTTTAAAAAATTTAATTTTTTTTTAAAAAAAAATTTCGAATTTCTCATTTTTTAAAAAATTTTAATTTCTGGTGAACATATATTTGGCCAGTTGTTTCCCTCTCGGGGGCACGACGGCGCAGGAGGACCGCAGAGGACAGAGTCCTTTTTGTGTCTTCTCTCTTTTTATGGTTTATTGTTCATTCTTTCGCTCAGGGTGCTCCAGATTACAGTTTTGGTGGTATTGCTGCGGCAGAATGTCACAGAGATCGGGGAATTATTCTCTCCGCAATGCAGCAAACCGGCTGCGGGGAAGCGAGAGAAAGAGAGAGAGAGAGAGAGAGAGAGAGAGAGAGAGAGAGAGAGAGAGAGAGAGAGAGAGAGAGAGAGAGAGAGAGAGGGGTTCATTCGCGTTGCTTTTGCGGTGAGCAGCGGTGCGGTGCATCACGTCAAAGGACGCGCCAACACAACGCGGAGCAGAATGACCAGAATGCCGTTTGCGGTACCGAACCAATGGCAGGCGTGTCCGTGCCGGTGTCCTGGGCGTGGTCCTGGGCGTGGTCCTGGGCGCCATCCTCGGCGCCGTCCTAGTCCCCCTCATCGTCCTCGTCGTCGCGGCGCGCGTCCGCGTGGAAGGCGTGCCGCTGACGGATGACGCCATTACCGCCACGCCGCGCACTAATGCGCCAGCGATCCAGCGATTCGAGTCGCCGTGGTCGCGGGTTCGACTCCCCGCGAGGCCGCGCCTCCCCGCCGATCCACTCGACTGCCAGACTCATTTGCCGTGGTGCGGTCCGCGGTTCGCGGTTCGCGCGGGACTTGTTTCTGCCGGCCAGAAGGAGCGGGTAACAGCCCGACGGACGAAGCGGACCGGGAAATGGACCGGCAGAAAAGGAAGAAATATCATTGCTGTATGGTGATCCGGAACACAGTCACAACGATGCACACAAGCACGCACAAACAAAGGACTGGAAAAACACGACGTGATGGGAGCGGCCGCCATCGTCCCGTCTGACTCGCCAGATAAACTTAGAAAGCGAAAAAAAAAACAACAACTACAATAACGACAAAAGGACCGCAACAACGCAACATGTCGGAGAAAGATTTCCTTTTGGCTGTCATACGCCAAGCGACAGATATTGCCCTCCGACGACGGCATTGGGCGGCATCGGGCCACTACGGCGCACAAAGCCCGGCCTGATCGGAAACAATCTCTGCGAGGGGAGCGGGACGGTATCAGGGCCACTGAGAGGCGCTGCTGCGGCGCTGCGCAAAAACAATGCGCTGATAAGAGTCGGAAGAAATCGAAGAGGGAACGCGAGTCCCTTCCTCCCCGGCGGCACGCTGGACAGCCGCCTCCCCACCCCCGCATCGGATTCGCCATCTATGTTAATTGGCTCCATCCACTTGTCGCAGCGAGAATTAAAACACCGGCCGGCCGCCCCGCACGTCCTGCACCGTATCGGGCGGGGGGAGGCCCTCCTAGCTGTACTGGCTGAATCGCTGGCAATCTGGCCGGCTGCATGCGCCGCCTGCTACACCTCTTTCTCGCTCGTCGTCGTTGGGGGGAAAAAATTGCGCGCCAGAAAATAAAAAGTAAAAAAAGAGTCTTGCTCTTTTTTTCAGTATGCAGCAGCACGCTTGCGCTTTTTCCGAAACAAAGTCTGTGCTTCGGCCCGTTCGGCCTCGTGTCAGCTCACGACAAAGCAAGTCCTCATTTTTTTTCATGAACGCTGATATTGCCCGGGGGAGGGGAGGGAGGAGGAGGAAAAGGGGGAGGGGGGGGAGCGGTGGCACTTGGTAGAGATTGGGAAGTAAAGCCAAGTTGCCCCCCCCCCCAGACGCGTACACACACACCCACACACTCAAACGCGCGCGCATGATAAAACAAAACACGGTCGTGTTTTTGTCCGAAGGGTTGCGTGGATGGGGGTAGGCGAGGACAGTCCTTGCGATTACCAGTGCAGGCGCTTGTCATCCGAGCCCGGATGCTGTGCAGTAGTAAATGAACCTTGTTTTGGGCGACTGCAGGCTGCAGAACCACATGCACCACCTCTGCGCCGATGCGCAGCACGGCGTCCACGGGATGCGGCGAACGGATCGGCGAGAGAGCCCTTGACAGGTATCGGAAACTGTTGGCAACACGCTGACCGCCTAAGCACCCGGCCGGCCTACCCCGCCCGGCCTGCCCCTGTGTGAGGATAAAAAGCGGGTACCAGCACAGTTTGGCCGTAAAGGCTGTTCGTCGGTGGATGCTCGTTGGGGTGGGTGTTGTGGGGGTGTCACGGTTGGTTGCCCCCGCTCGGAGGGGTGTCACGCTTGGTTGCCCGCGCTACTCCCCGCTCGTGCGCGCGGTGTCTCGCCGATTTCGTGGTTACTCCTTGGTCGATAACCTGTTTTGGATCGATGCGCGGCGTATGGCCGCTCGTGACGTCATGTGCGTGGCGCGGCGTGGTGTTTCGTTCGGGTTCCTTTTCCTGCCGCTTGCTGTGGGGCGTCGCGGTCGGTTTTGGGTGGGGATGTGCGATCAGCTGAGGTTCGTGCGTTTTGTGTTCGTGAATCAGTGCATGATGGAGTCTTTTGAAGACCTGTTGCGTATGTCCTGCGCGTTGTTGTGTGTGTATCGGGACCCGCCCTATCTGCCTCGTTTTTGTTATCGGTGGAATCTTTGTTATATTGATGGTAAGTGTTTCGTCCTGCAATGCCTCTCAAGTAGAGAAGTGAAATGTAACTTTTTGTTTTTTTATGTTTGTTTTTTTTTTTTTAAAAAATAGAGGAAGGGTTTCACCACCCACCTCGGAACACCGCGGACCGCGTTTTTGAGGGTCATGAGGAGGACTGGTTTGGTCCTCTGGCTCGCGCCCGTCGCGGCCCAAGCTATGATGGCGGCAAGTTCCTCCCTCGGGCCTGCCGGGAGCTGCGTCTTGAGTGTGGTTCCGTGGTGGGGTTTGCCTATTGGGTGGGGCGTTGGTGGACGGTGGAAGTCCGGAGCCTCTACAATACAATCCACCGCCATCGGGGCTTCATCCCGCTCAATGTAGCGCATGTGGACGAGGGGTGTCTGCGTGAGTGGGCCCGTCGTCGATTCATGCACCACTGGCACATTTTTTTCGCGTTGCGATTTGCCTGAGGGCGGATACGCTGAAATTTATAAGCTTGTATTGTAATAAAAATTTGTTGTCTGTCCTCTTGCGAGTCATTTTTTTACGTGCAGCCGTGCGCTCCCCACTCTGTCCTGCTGGGACGGCCATCGTTCTAGGCCGCCGTGCGCCCGGATGTTGCTGTGGTGGGGTGCCGAGGCGTGCCCTGGAGTTAAGTATTATGCATTTACCTTCATTACTCGCCGGTTTCCGCGTGCGTCCGGACTCGTTTGCGCTGTGTCATGTCCAGGCTTCCGCGGCAGAGCGTCTCGCCGCTGTCTCCGCGGAGTCCCCAGTCTTCGTCGCCTGACTCGGTCATCCTGCTGCCGCCCACTCCACTTTTTGTGGACTTGGTGTCGTCGCCTTACGACATCTTCTCTTCGTCGTCGTCTGAGGGTGTAGTAGGCCCGACGCCGTCGCCTCCGCCTGGGAGTCCGGGGCCTGTGTCATCCCCGCCCTCGTCGGCGCACGGAGCCTCTCCATCGCTGAGTCCGGGCTCCTCCCTGGTTTGGGAGACTTCCATCGAAGTCGAATCCGGTGGATCCTCGTCCGGGATCCGCCCCCCCGCTCCCAACTCTCGTTGCCGCCCCCGGCTCAACCCCAACTACCACCCCCGCCGCCTGGACTTCAATACGTCGGAGAGTTCGGATGAGGTGAGTGGTCCTTTTGCTTTCGTTTGCACTGTCCGCACACACACACACACACACACACACACACACACACACACACACACACACACGAGTCCGCCGACCCGCACGCTCGCACTTGTTTTTTTTTGTTTTGGTCTCGTCTCGGTACTAATGTCCTCGGTTTTCTCTGTGTGTTGAAGGTGTGCTAGTAAATCATGCCTTTTCCGTGCTCTGAATCCGAATGCAAACACATCTCTGTGTCGCGCGCGAAAGCGGCGATCCACGCGCGCACGCATCAAGTACCGCCCTGCCCCATTTGTGGACGTCGCTTTTCGCGCTTGTTGGATTCCAAGCGTCATGAAGCAGTCCACGGACGTGAAAACAAGTGCGACGCGTGCGGGCGAGCCTTCACCACTCGTTCGAGTCTGCAGCGGCACGCTTCGCAGTGTGGTGTGCAGCGCAAGCGCCATACGTGTCGGCATTGTGACTATGTGACCTTTTCGCGCTTGTTACTGGAGCGTCACATCGGCAGCAAGCATCCGAGGTACAGGGTGTGTCCGTTGTGCTCCTGCACGTTCCGCCACCTCGGGGCGTTTCTGGCTCACCAGCGACGTCACCAGAAGCTCGACCGACAGTGCCGGGCTCGTGTTGTGCGCTGTGCGTACTGCAAGTTGCGATGTCAGAGCTCCCTAGGCCGCACGGCCCACATGCGGGGTTGCCGCAAGCGCTTGCAGTTTATCGCCCAGATGGGTGGCGCCGCCGCGAGGGCTCCTGCGGAGGATCCTGGTGTGGTCTGGGAAACCGAGTTTGGACTCGAAGATTCGGTGTCTATTCATCGCCTAGCTGTGCCGGAAGACTCCGAAGGCGCGAGTGACCTCAACATTGCGCTGCTTGCCCACCAGAAAGACATTGCCGCACAGCTGTCTGCTGAGCTGGCCCGCTTGCGCACCCTCGCGGCGTGGGTGGTGGTTCGGTGCGGTGCTGAAAAAGAGACTGTGGACGAAGGGGTGCTGCGTGAGGAGAAGTTTGTGCGCTCTCGCAACCACTCACTGTTGCCGGGTAGTGATGTGGACAAGACAGTGGAAAACATGATTTTAGAGTTAATTACTTCGAGTGACAACCTGAAGATGGAGGGCAGCTCGTGGCAGCTCGTGCATGTGTACTTTATCGAGCTTTGTATAGTAGAAAAGGACCCCCTGCATGCAAGCAGTTATCTCCGCCTGCCGGCTAGCCTGCGCAACCCCAGATATGGCCTTGTGAATCCCATCAACAAAAGAGATTCGGAATGCTTCAGGTGGTGTCTGTTAATTCATTTGCATGGGTCGCGTCGCCGGAACCCAGGCCGCGTCTCCCAATACAGGCGCTATTACAATACACTGTGTTTTGGTAATATGAATAGTGCTAATTTTCCCATTAAGAATTTCGATCGTTTCGAGCGGTTGAATCCCTCCATCGGTCTTTGTTTGGTGGGTGTGGACAATTCAAAAAATTTCTACCCCCTTTATGCATGTCAAGAGGTGCGTGAGCATCAGATTTGCCTGTTGCTTGTGGAGGGCCCTCGTTTCAATCATTATGTTTTGGTGCGCTCTTTAGATAGTCTCCTGTATAGTGTGACCCGTAGTGGGCGAAAAAAATACTTTTGTAAATTCTGCTTCCATCACTTCGCGACAGGTGCTGTGCGGGACGCGCACTCGTTGGAGTGCAGCGCGCACGCGGTGCAGAAAATTGTAGTTATGCCCGAGGGCAGTAAAATCTCGTTCGACAGCCGGTTCAGGGCGCGCACCGAACAGGTTCCTTTCTGTGTTCTGTTTGACCTGGAATGCATGTTGGTGAAGACGAGGGCTGATGCGGGTAAGGTGACGCGTCGCACGCACGCGCACAAGGTCGTGTCGTACTGTCTCATTGTGGTTGATGCTGGAGGCAACGTGGTGGTCGGCCCCCTGTCTCATTTCTCGGCTGAAGGTCACGCGGCTTCCCATTTCGTGACAACTCTGCTGGCTCTGGAACGCCGCCTTCACGGCATGCGTCCGGAACATCCTATCCACTGGTCCGCGGCGCAGCTGCGGGACTTCGCGGCTGCTACGTGTTGTTACATGTGTGGTGGTGTCTTTGCCTCCCCCAGGGACAAGCAGGCTGACCACGATTGGAATAAAGCTCTGGAAAACTACCGTGGCGCGTCGTGTGGTGTCTGCAACCGGGCGCGGCGTCGCTCTCGAGCTCTTGTGTGTGTGGCTCACAACTTGCAAAACTATGATGGGCATTTAATTTTTGATGCAATAAGAAACCACCCTTCCCTGGCGGAAGCAAAGTTATCTCTGCTACCCAAGACGCACACACGCTACCTCAGTTTTCGTGTGACGCTAGATTTCAAAACTAAACGCGGCTTGGTTTTTATCGACTCGCTGCAGCATTTCCCAGGCAGTTTGCAAACAGTAGCGGAAAGTTTGAGTCCGGCAGACATGCGTGTAACACGAACTGTCTTCCCTGATGCGGAGCTTCGCACCGCCATGTTGCATAAGCAGGTTTACTGCTATGAATACTTTGATGACCCCATGAAGTACCTGGAGACGGGCTTGCCTCCGCGGGAGGCGTTCTACAGCCAGCTGACTGAGAAGGGAATCACAGAAGAGGAGTATGCCCACGCTCTTCGTGTTTTTGAAGTGTTCAAATGCGCCAATTTGAAGGAATACACAATGCTCTACAACACAAGTGATGTCTGCCTCCTGGCTGATTTTTGGTCCACCTATCGGATTCAAACCTGGAACGAGTTTGAGCTCGATCCATGTCATTTTGTGTCGGGCGCGAGTCTCAGCTGGGCGTGCGCCCTCAAAACTACGGGCGTCAAAATGGACATGCTGTCCTGCCCGGATCAGTATCTGTTCTTTGAGAAAATGAAGAGAGGCGGTATGAGTTTTGCTGCGGAGCGGGCGTGTGTTGCTAATTACCCGGGCCTGCCCGATTACGATCCCACCAAAGAGCGCCTTGAAATGTTTTCAGTCGACGTCAACGCCCTGTACGGCGGCTCTATGATGTGCCCCCTCCCCGTGTCGGGTTTCCAGTGGCTGTCCGAGACGGAGCTGGCCGAGCTGGACCTGGACAGCCTGTCACCCGATGACCCGGTCGGTTACGTGCTGGAGGTGGACCTCATCTACGACCCGACGAAATTTGAAAGCCAGGCGGACTTCCCACTGTGCCCCGAACGCTTCAACGTGACGCGTGACGTTTTGACACCGAACCACCTTGCCCTGTACGAGATGGCTGGACTGACTCCCCCTGTCAATGATGTAAAACTGGTAGCACACTTTGGACCGCGACGCGGCTACATTTGCTACGCGCTGCTTCTGAAACACTATATTTCTTGGGGTATGATTTTGACGCGACGTATCCGCGGCATCCGCTTTCAGCAGTCACGCTGGTTGGAAGGATATATGAAAAATTTGGCCAAGAAACGTCAAGAAGCGCCCACGGCGTTCCTCTCTGCGTACTTCAAGAATTTGGGAAACTACATCTATGGGAGTTCTCTGGTCAATCAGCGCGCTTTCCGACGCGTGGAGCTGGTTCGCTCCCGTCGCGAAGTCCTCAAACTCTCCCGCAGCGCTCGCTTCGAGTCGCTCACTTTACTCTCTGACGACATGGCTCTGGTTGAGCTTCGTTTGAGTGTTTTGACTCTGGACAACCCCGTGTACATGGGTTGTGTCATTTTGGACATTTCCAAAATGTTTGTCTATCAGTGCTACTTCCGGCTCAAGGCCACATGGCCAGGCAACGTTAGATGCTTATATTCAGACACGGACTCGCTCCTCATGGCAGTTCGGGGGGAAAAAACCGTCTTTGATGGTTTTGCCGAGTTGACTGACTTGCTGGACCTGTCTGCCTTCCCTCCAGACCATCCCCTCCACTCCAACGTGAACCGACGTGTGCCTCTCAAATTAAAGGTGGAGTACGCTAATTCGGAGATTGTACGTTTTTATTCAAATCGAAGCAAGAGTTATGCCATTCAATTCCGCGAGGGGGCTTCCGTAAAACGTTGTAAGGGCGTCGCTAAACGAGCTGTTGAGCTTCAACTTTCGGTTGAAGATTACCGTCGCTGTGTGTGTGAGGGCGAAACGCGCAGCGTCAGCTTCAATTACATTAGAAGTAATGATGTGCACAAAATGTATTCGTGGCGGACGGCCCGTATTGCTTTGCGCAATCTGGACACGAAAAGATGTATCGATGATACCGGGCTAAAAACGTATCCTTTTTTCATGTATCCTAATGTGTGAATCAGGATCTCTCTCTCTCTCTCTGTACCATGGTGTATGTATGTATGTATGTTTATTTGTAGTCAAAGGAAGCTTTCAAATAAAGAAAAAAAAACAAAGAAAAATAACCCCGTGCAATGCTTCTTGATTTATTTTACCAACCGAACCGTGGACCGACTCCGAGGGCACGCAACTTGTCGATTCGGACGCAGCGGCCGCAGCGACACGCTCCTGCGGGCTGCTCGGGGGGTGGGTTTTCTTGACACTTGAGGCAGTCGTCGCTGGTGTCCTCGTGATGCGTCCGCCGGAAGGCGATGCGGAAGTAGGGCCCCAAATTGCGGATGTGCAGGCGGGCATCCGCAAACAGTCCAAGTCGGATGCAACGCCGCATCCACTCGCAGAGCACGGGCTGCTCGGGGTACGTGTCCGGGGTGTAGCTGACCATGTAGTAGCCGCGAACCTGCTTTATCAAAAGCCGGCTCTCGACAAACAGACGGCAGGGCCTGCTTGCGATGCTTCCGAGGTGGTCCAGTTGGCGGGCGGCCTTCGCGGCGAGCACCGCCAGAGGCGTTGCTTGCCCCGGCGCTTCGAAGTCAGTGACCGCTACTGCCAGGCAGTGTCCCGTCCAGTGCTGTGTGGCCGTGAGATCCGTGTAGAACACTCGGGAGAAGTCGTGCCCGAATACACGCATTCCGCCGATGTCGTCCAGCTCGTGCTTGACCTGAAGGCCGAGGCGTGGATTGCTGCGTTTGAACAAGTACCAAGCTTCGATTAATTGGGGCACTGTCATCTGGGCGAGAGCGAGTTCCTCGAGAGTCCGCGGTTGGAAGCGTCCCCCCTCCTGCTGCATGGCGATGGCGGCGTTCGCGTGGCTTGACTGCTTTCTGGTTCTCGGATGTACTGTTCTTTTATGCCAGTGTGCCTCCATGTAAGTACGGGGACCTCCCGAGACCCATGCCCCCACCCCGCCCCAGGCGAAGGCAGGACCCGAATGGCCTGCCGAGCGGGGCGGGGTGGGGGCATGGGTCTCGGGAGGTCCCCGTACTTACATGGAGGCACACTGGCATAAAAGAACAGTACATCCGAGAACCAGAAAGCAGTCAAGCCACGCGAACGCCGCCATCGCCATGCAGCAGGAGGGGGGACGCTTCCAACCGCGGACTCTCGAGGAACTCGCTCTCGCCCAGATGACAGTGCCCCAATTAATCGAAGCTTGGTACTTGTTCAAACGCAGCAATCCACGCCTCGGCCTTCAGGTCAAGCACGAGCTGGACGACATCGGCGGAATGCGTGTATTCGGGCACGACTTCTCCCGAGTGTTCTACACGGATCTCACGGCCACACAGCACTGGACGGGACACTGCCTGGCAGTAGCGGTCACTGACTTCGAAGCGCCGGGGCAAGCAACGCCTCTGGCGGTGCTCGCCGCGAAGGCCGCCCGCCAACTGGACCACCTCGGAAGCATCGCAAGCAGGCCCTGCCGTCTGTTTGTCGAGAGCCGGCTTTTGATAAAGCAGGTTCGCGGCTACTACATGGTCAGCTACACCCCGGACACGTACCCCGAGCAGCCCGTGCTCTGCGAGTGGATGCGGCGTTGCATCCGACTTGGACTGTTTGCGGATGCCCGCCTGCACATCCGCAATTTGGGGCCCTACTTCCGCATCGCCTTCCGGCGGACGCATCACGAGGACACCAGCGACGACTGCCTCAAGTGTCAAGAAAACCCACCCCCCGAGCAGCCCGCAGGAGCGTGTCGCTGCGGCCGCTGCGTCCGAATCGACAAGTTGCGTGCCCTCGGAGTCGGTCCACGGTTCGGTTGGTAAAATAAATCAAGAAGCATTGCACGGGGTTATTTTTCTTTGTTTTTTTTTTCTTTATTTGAAAGCTTCCTTTGACTACAAATAAACATACATACATACATACACCATGGTACAGAGAGAGAGAGAGAGATCCTGATTCACACATTAGGATACATGAAAAAAGGATACGTTTTTAGCCCGGTATCATCGATACATCTTTTCGTGTCCAGATTGCGCAAAGCAATACGGGCCGTCCGCCACGAATACATTTTGTGCACATCATTACTTCTAATGTAATTGAAGCTGACGCTGCGCGTTTCGCCCTCACACACACAGCGACGGTAATCTTCAACCGAAAGTTGAAGCTCAACAGCTCGTTTAGCGACGCCCTTACAACGTTTTACGGAAGCCCCCTCGCGGAATTGAATGGCATAACTCTTGCTTCGATTTGAATAAAAACGTACAATCTCCGAATTAGCGTACTCCACCTTTAATTTGAGAGGCACACGTCGGTTCACGTTGGAGTGGAGGGGATGGTCTGGAGGGAAGGCAGACAGGTCCAGCAAGTCAGTCAACTCGGCAAAACCATCAAAGACGGTTTTTTCCCCCCGAACTGCCATGAGGAGCGAGTCCGTGTCTGAATATAAGCATCTAACGTTGCCTGGCCATGTGGCCTTGAGCCGGAAGTAGCACTGATAGACAAACATTTTGGAAATGTCCAAAATGACACAACCCATGTACACGGGGTTGTCCAGAGTCAAAACACTCAAACGAAGCTCAACCAGAGCCATGTCGTCAGAGAGTAAAGTGAGCGACTCGAAGCGAGCGCTGCGGGAGAGTTTGAGGACTTCGCGACGGGAGCGAACCAGCTCCACGCGTCGGAAAGCGCGCTGATTGACCAGAGAACTCCCATAGATGTAGTTTCCCAAATTCTTGAAGTACGCAGAGAGGAACGCCGTGGGCGCTTCTTGACGTTTCTTGGCCAAATTTTTCATATATCCTTCCAACCAGCGTGACTGCTGAAAGCGGATGCCGCGGATACGTCGCGTCAAAATCATACCCCAAGAAATATAGTGTTTCAGAAGCAGCGCGTAGCAAATGTAGCCGCGTCGCGGTCCAAAGTGTGCTACCAGTTTTACATCATTGACAGGGGGAGTCAGTCCAGCCATCTCGTACAGGGCAAGGTGGTTCGGTGTCAAAACGTCACGCGTCACGTTGAAGCGTTCGGGGCACAGTGGGAAGTCCGCCTGGCTTTCAAATTTCGTCGGGTCGTAGATGAGGTCCACCTCCAGCACGTAACCGACCGGGTCATCGGGTGACAGGCTGTCCAGGTCCAGCTCGGCCAGCTCCGTCTCGGACAGCCACTGGAAACCCGACACGGGGAGGGGGCACATCATAGAGCCGCCGTACAGGGCGTTGACGTCGACTGAAAACATTTCAAGGCGCTCTTTGGTGGGATCGTAATCGGGCAGGCCCGGGTAATTAGCAACACACGCCCGCTCCGCAGCAAAACTCATACCGCCTCTCTTCATTTTCTCAAAGAACAGATACTGATCCGGGCAGGACAGCATGTCCATTTTGACGCCCGTAGTTTTGAGGGCGCACGCCCAGCTGAGACTCGCGCCCGACACAAAATGACATGGATCGAGCTCAAACTCGTTCCAGGTTTGAATCCGATAGGTGGACCAAAAATCAGCCAGGAGGCAGACATCACTTGTGTTGTAGAGCATTGTGTATTCCTTCAAATTGGCGCATTTGAACACTTCAAAAACACGAAGAGCGTGGGCATACTCCTCTTCTGTGATTCCCTTCTCAGTCAGCTGGCTGTAGAACGCCTCCCGCGGAGGCAAGCCCGTCTCCAGGTACTTCATGGGGTCATCAAAGTATTCATAGCAGTAAACCTGCTTATGCAACATGGCGGTGCGAAGCTCCGCATCAGGGAAGACAGTTCGTGTTACACGCATGTCTGCCGGACTCAAACTTTCCGCTACTGTTTGCAAACTGCCTGGGAAATGCTGCAGCGAGTCGATAAAAACCAAGCCGCGTTTAGTTTTGAAATCTAGCGTCACACGAAAACTGAGGTAGCGTGTGTGCGTCTTGGGTAGCAGAGATAACTTTGCTTCCGCCAGGGAAGGGTGGTTTCTTATTGCATCAAAAATTAAATGCCCATCATAGTTTTGCAAGTTGTGAGCCACACACACAAGAGCTCGAGAGCGACGCCGCGCCCGGTTGCAGACACCACACGACGCGCCACGGTAGTTTTCCAGAGCTTTATTCCAATCGTGGTCAGCCTGCTTGTCCCTGGGGGAGGCAAAGACACCACCACACATGTAACAACACGTAGCAGCCGCGAAGTCCCGCAGCTGCGCCGCGGACCAGTGGATAGGATGTTCCGGACGCATGCCGTGAAGGCGGCGTTCCAGAGCCAGCAGAGTTGTCACGAAATGGGAAGCCGCGTGACCTTCAGCCGAGAAATGAGACAGGGGGCCGACCACCACGTTGCCTCCAGCATCAACCACAATGAGACAGTACGACACGACCTTGTGCGCGTGCGTGCGACGCGTCACCTTACCCGCATCAGCCCTCGTCTTCACCAACATGCATTCCAGGTCAAACAGAACACAGAAAGGAACCTGTTCGGTGCGCGCCCTGAACCGGCTGTCGAACGAGATTTTACTGCCCTCGGGCATAACTACAATTTTCTGCACCGCGTGCGCGCTGCACTCCAACGAGTGCGCGTCCCGCACAGCACCTGTCGCGAAGTGATGGAAGCAGAATTTACAAAAGTATTTTTTTCGCCCACTACGGGTCACACTATACAGGAGACTATCTAAAGAGCGCACCAAAACATAATGATTGAAACGAGGGCCCTCCACAAGCAACAGGCAAATCTGATGCTCACGCACCTCTTGACATGCATAAAGGGGGTAGAAATTTTTTGAATTGTCCACACCCACCAAACAAAGACCGATGGAGGGATTCAACCGCTCGAAACGATCGAAATTCTTAATGGGAAAATTAGCACTATTCATATTACCAAAACACAGTGTATTGTAATAGCGCCTGTATTGGGAGACGCGGCCTGGGTTCCGGCGACGCGACCCATGCAAATGAATTAACAGACACCACCTGAAGCATTCCGAATCTCTTTTGTTGATGGGATTCACAAGGCCATATCTGGGGTTGCGCAGGCTAGCCGGCAGGCGGAGATAACTGCTTGCATGCAGGGGGTCCTTTTCTACTATACAAAGCTCGATAAAGTACACATGCACGAGCTGCCACGAGCTGCCCTCCATCTTCAGGTTGTCACTCGAAGTAATTAACTCTAAAATCATGTTTTCCACTGTCTTGTCCACATCACTACCCGGCAACAGTGAGTGGTTGCGAGAGCGCACAAACTTCTCCTCACGCAGCACCCCTTCGTCCACAGTCTCTTTTTCAGCACCGCACCGAACCACCACCCACGCCGCGAGGGTGCGCAAGCGGGCCAGCTCAGCAGACAGCTGTGCGGCAATGTCTTTCTGGTGGGCAAGCAGCGCAATGTTGAGGTCACTCGCGCCTTCGGAGTCTTCCGGCACAGCTAGGCGATGAATAGACACCGAATCTTCGAGTCCAAACTCGGTTTCCCAGACCACACCAGGATCCTCCGCAGGAGCCCTCGCGGCGGCGCCACCCATCTGGGCGATAAACTGCAAGCGCTTGCGGCAACCCCGCATGTGGGCCGTGCGGCCTAGGGAGCTCTGACATCGCAACTTGCAGTACGCACAGCGCACAACACGAGCCCGGCACTGTCGGTCGAGCTTCTGGTGACGTCGCTGGTGAGCCAGAAACGCCCCGAGGTGGCGGAACGTGCAGGAGCACAACGGACACACCCTGTACCTCGGATGCTTGCTGCCGATGTGACGCTCCAGTAACAAGCGCGAAAAGGTCACATAGTCACAATGCCGACACGTATGGCGCTTGCGCTGCACACCACACTGCGAAGCGTGCCGCTGCAGACTCGAACGAGTGGTGAAGGCTCGCCCGCACGCGTCGCACTTGTTTTCACGTCCGTGGACTGCTTCATGACGCTTGGAATCCAACAAGCGCGAAAAGCGACGTCCACAAATGGGGCAGGGCGGTACTTGATGCGTGCGCGCGTGGATCGCCGCTTTCGCGCGCGACACAGAGATGTGTTTGCATTCGGATTCAGAGCACGGAAAAGGCATGATTTACTAGCACACCTTCAACACACAGAGAAAACCGAGGACATTAGTACCGAGACGAGACCAAAACAAAAAAAAACAAGTGCGAGCGTGCGGGTCGGCGGACTCGTGTGTGTGTGTGTGTGTGTGTGTGTGTGTGTGTGTGTGTGCGGACAGTGCAAACGAAAGCAAAAGGACCACTCACCTCATCCGAACTCTCCGACGTATTGAAGTCCAGGCGGCGGGGGTGGTAGTTGGGGTTGAGCCGGGGGCGGCAACGAGAGTTGGGAGCGGGGGGGCGGATCCCGGACGAGGATCCACCGGATTCGACTTCGATGGAAGTCTCCCAAACCAGGGAGGAGCCCGGACTCAGCGATGGAGAGGCTCCGTGCGCCGACGAGGGCGGGGATGACACAGGCCCCGGACTCCCAGGCGGAGGCGACGGCGTCGGGCCTACTACACCCTCAGACGACGACGAAGAGAAGATGTCGTAAGGCGACGACACCAAGTCCACAAAAAGTGGAGTGGGCGGCAGCAGGATGACCGAGTCAGGCGACGAAGACTGGGGACTCCGCGGAGACAGCGGCGAGACGCTCTGCCGCGGAAGCCTGGACATGACACAGCGCAAACGAGTCCGGACGCACGCGGAAACCGGCGAGTAATGAAGGTAAATGCATAATACTTAACTCCAGGGCACGCCTCGGCACCCCACCACAGCAACATCCGGGCGCACGGCGGCCTAGAACGATGGCCGTCCCAGCAGGACAGAGTGGGGAGCGCACGGCTGCACGTAAAAAAATGACTCGCAAGAGGACAGACAACAAATTTTTATTACAATACAAGCTTATAAATTTCAGCGTATCCGCCCTCAGGCAAATCGCAACGCGAAAAAATGTGCCAGTGGTGCATGAATCGACGACGGGCCCACTCACGCAGACACCCCTCGTCCACATGCGCTACATTGAGCGGGATGAAGCCCCGATGGCGGTGGATTGTATTGTAGAGGCTCCGGACTTCCACCGTCCACCAACGCCCCACCCAATAGGCAAACCCCACCACGGAACCACACTCAAGACGCAGCTCCCGGCAGGCCCGAGGGAGGAACTTGCCGCCATCATAGCTTGGGCCGCGACGGGCGCGAGCCAGAGGACCAAACCAGTCCTCCTCATGACCCTCAAAAACGCGGTCCGCGGTGTTCCGAGGTGGGTGGTGAAACCCTTCCTCTATTTTTTAAAAAAAAAAAAACAAACATAAAAAAACAAAAAGTTACATTTCACTTCTCTACTTGAGAGGCATTGCAGGACGAAACACTTACCATCAATATAACAAAGATTCCACCGATAACAAAAACGAGGCAGATAGGGCGGGTCCCGATACACACACAACAACGCGCAGGACATACGCAACAGGTCTTCAAAAGACTCCATCATGCACTGATTCACGAACACAAAACGCACAAACCTCAGCTGATCGCACATCCCCACCCAAAACCGACCGCGACGCCCCACAGCAAGCGGCAGGAAAAGGAACCCGAACGAAACACCACGCCGCGCCACGCACATGACGTCACGAGCGGCCATACGCCGCGCATCGATCCAAAACAGGTTATCGACCAAGGAGTAACCACGAAATCGGCGAGACACCGCGCGCACGAGCGGGGAGTAGCGCGGGCAACCAAGCGTGACACCCCTCCGAGCGGGGGCAACCAACCGTGACACCCCCACAACACCCACCCCAACGAGCATCCACCGACGAACAGCCTTTACGGCCAAACTGTGCTGGTACCCGCTTTTTATCCTCACACAGCCCCGCCCCTGGACACGCAGCAGCGCGTCCGGCCGATAACAGCTTCCACAATCCGAAACGCATCGGACTCCGATGAGACAACGAGACACGCGAGAGTGGCGGCCGCGAACTCGACCGCGCAAACCGACCGCACAGGACCATGACCCGACCAGGCAAAGACAGAAACTGTTATTCAAATTTAAAAAATAAAATAAAAAATTAAAAAGTTTTTAGAATGGAGGCCGTGCGAGATTCCTGCGGCCTCGGACTGGCGCGCCCCGCGTCGCGGCGTAACGAGGCCGCGGGGAGGAGGCCAACACACTTTAAAAGATAAAAAATTGAAATGTATGTCCCCATCAACACGCACGCGGAACCATAAAAAAAACCGCGTCACCCCGAACGGCTGGGTGGCAGGCGCCCCGCGTATCACTCAAGGGGACGCTCCGGTAAGCAGCGCATGGCAGGCGGCACAGTGGGTCAGAAGACCGTCGAGGCGGCCAAAATCCTAGACGCGTTTTGAGCTCCAGAGTCTCTAAATGGGACTCGAATCGAACGTGTGACCCCACCAAATTGATTCCTCGTTTGGAGAGCAATCCATTGGTGGGGTCACACGTTCGATTACAGTCCCATTCAGCGACTCTGGAGCTCAAAACGCGTCCGAATCGCCAACCTCAGCCTGCCTTCAAAGCAACTTCTCGACGGCAAAGTCTTGTAAATATTGCCTACAATTTTTCCTACCTTCAAGTGGGATGTATCTTGATTGGCCTATAGGCGGCTGTCTAGTGGACCCCCCTCTACTTTGCGCGCGCCACTGGTGGCCCACGCGTCTCGTTACCTCATGCATATCCCTCTCGGCCGCCGCCATCAAGGCCCGGCTCCTCCACCGCGATATCCGCGCCGCCACGGCCTCGGCGTCGGGGCCGCCACTTCTCTCTCTTCGGAACGTCCGCATAGGAATGGCCTCATTGAACGAGGCCGGCGCAGCCAGAGCAGCGGCACCGTGGCCGAGGCAGCGCCAGGCAGGCAGGGACCTTCCCAAACTTGCCGTCAGGGTCGCTGCTATCAACCGGCCAGCAGAACAACAACCAACTTTACCTGCAAGGCGTGGCGCCGCGCATTGTAAGGCGGGGCGGGGTGGGGCGGGGTGGAGCGCACCACGGAGGCAAGTAGCAATGAAACTTTTTTTCCCCATCATCTTTTGACTCCTGGCGCGGGGGCGGCTCAACGCCTCCTGCTTTCAAAGTCCTCTTCACTTCACACGCACACACTCCCGTCTTCTCCTCCGACTCCCCCCTCCCCCCCCTCCCCGGCCGCTCCAACAAGGATCGAAGGAAGGGAGGACGCTGCCGGAATTGAAAGGGAATGACGGCCTGGCTGGCCCTTGGGCTGGCCGAACGGGGCAGGACAGTGCAGCTTCGGCCCTCGGCGCCAAATGCCCTCCAATTTAGAGAAAGTCGCTGACTTTATTCCTCGCGCGAGGGCTGGGTTAGGTAAGTCAATTGAAACCCTCTCCATTTACATTATTCTATTTTGAACACGTCCATGTACAAATAAATACGAAAATTGTTTTTATTTCGGAATCAGCCGGACGGACGGCGGAGCCAGGCACGCCGCCTTGCTGACGCGCGCAGCGGAGGCGGCAGTATGATGCAGAAAGGCACTGACACATAATCGATTATTCAGCCCTGCATTAGCCGTCCATGAATTCCACAACACGGAGGGAGGTGCATGTTTCAACCTTGTCCGTGTCTTTCTTCCTCTATTTATTCTATTTCGGCGTCGCTTTCCTAGCCGTCGCGGCACTGCGTTGTCCCCCTATGCTTAATGCACAAGATTCTTTTCCCGGTTTTGCTTTCCAAGAGGCCCCGCGCATCGTCGGCGGATCGGTTTCGCTTTCCACGAGGCCCCGACCGTGCCCGGGGAGGTGCATCACGGCGGCGCGGCCACTGCCGGACGCATCTCCGAGCCCACTGGCCCGCGAGGTCGTCGGTCCCGTGGGATCGGCGGGCGGGTCGGCCCGGAAGCAGTTAGGACCGAAGCCCCAAGTTACTGCAGCGGACGGACAAAGCGGCGCCCCAAGGAGTACAGAGCATGAGGGTAGCAATCAGAGGACAGACGACGCGGTGCTCGCGTCCGCCGCCCGGAGATCGAGGGCGTCGTGGCCGTGTCTCTCGCTCGCACTGCCGGGGCGCGCGGCCCGACCGCCCGAAATTACACAGCGGCGGCCCAAGTTGCGTTGCGGCGTTACTATTAACTACTCGATAATGACGGTCGCAATCAACCTACAGCGGCGGCGTTCCGTTCGGCCGCCGCACCGCACCGCGGGACCCAATGTGCGACGGCGCCCTGCGAGCTGTGAGCACCCTGAGGTATTAGTGCGCTCCCGCGGCACGACGGTTCAGCCAGCCGTGCAGCGGTCCGTGATGATGCCGGCACAGTGGGACACCGGAAGAAACAGATTAAAAGTACCCTTTTTTTTCCGGTGGGCCGCTTAGCACACTTCCGGGGCCGCGCGTTATACACACGCTCTTAAAGGATTAAGACCCCCCAGGACCTCGGGCCGGCGGCGCTGCTGGCGGGCTGGGACTGCCGCGGCCCGATCAGGATTGCCGACCCATTTTACGATCCGTTCGGGGATCCGGACGGAGATTACCTCCCCAGCCCTGCCCCGGAACCGGAGCTACCTCCTCAAAGGAAGCGGAGGACGGGGGGGGGGGGGGGCGCCGCGACTAAACACGTCCAGCGGGCTGCAGGGGGCTGCTGCTGGGACGCGGCCTGGAGCGAGACTAGGGCACTCCTGGCGCATCAAAGACAAGGAGGGATTTGGCAAGACAGATGAACGAGCACGCCGCCGGCACCATCTGCAGCGGCACGGCGCGGCGAGGCAAGGCAAGGCAAGGCGCCGCCAGCACTTCTTTGCGTCTTAGCCCGCTTATTGCGTGTCGCTGTCCCGGCCCTGGGTGTGCTGTCTTGAAAAAGACGCCTGGAAGAGCCGCCTAGAAGAGCCGCCTGGAAGAGCCGCCTGGAAGAGCCGCCTGGAAGAGTCGCCTGGAAGAGCCGCCTAGAAGGGCAGCATGGAAGAGTGGTCTGGAAGAGCAGCCAGGGCGTGTGCCAGGGAGGCTGCAGGCAAGCCGACGGCTAATGACTTCATTTGGCCTCTGCGCTGCAGCCTTCTTCACCGCGCCTCGCCACGCTCAGCCTCGCCACGGCCCCCAAGGCTCTCCGTTTCACTTTACAGTCACCATCCCCGCGTAATCTCTTTCAAGGAGCCTCTTCCCACGGGGCACCAAGGGCGTGACCGCCAGCCCCGCCAGCCCCGCCAGCCCCGCCGGCCCCGCCAGCCCCGCCTCTCCAATCACGAGGCACGCCGCTGGAATGGGAGCGCGCCGTCGTGCGCTCTGCCTTCTGCGACTTTTCGTAAACGTTTTTCTCGCTTTGTTTGTTTATACGGTCCAAAAGTTTTTCTTTTTGTTCGTGCAGCGGCAGGGGAGGCTCCTCCGAGGATCGCTCCTCCGAGGAGGGGGCGGCGGACCCTAATGGGAAGGCAGTTTGACCAAAGCCCGTTTGGGGGTCAAATGTCGAGTCTCCGTGCGCGCTGCGCGGTTGCGCGCCTGGCCGACGTTCACGGCAGAGAGCCTCATGACGCTGGTGGTATGGGGCCCGAGACAGGGCGAGACAGGCCGCACAGCACTTTTGTCCCCCATCTCTCTCTCTCTCTCTCTCTCTCTCTCTCTCTCTCTCTCTCTCTCTCTCTCTCTCTCTCTCTCTCTCTCTCTCTCTCTCTCTCTCTCTCTCTCTCTCTCTCTCTCTCTCTCTCTCTCTCTCTCTCTCTCTCTCTCTCTCTCTCTCTCTCTGTCTCTCTCTCTCTCTGGCGTGGCGTCCCGCACGGTGTGAGAGAGGCGGAGAGCGGAATCAGTCTGCAGGGTCAGGGCGGGCCGAGGGGGAATTCATTTGCCACACCTGGCCACCTTGTGCCCTACCGCCCCGCCACCCTACGCCGCGCCCTTCATTAAGGCAGAGCCGCCAGGCGGGGCAGACGGGGCAGCCTGCCAGCCCGTCAGGCAGGGTGTGGCCGTCCCCTTGACGACCCGCCGCCGCGCCGGGCCGGGCTAGCCCAGCAGCATCTTGGAGGCGACATTGACATGACACGGCGAGGGGAAGGGGAGGGGGGAGGGGCCGTGCATCGCGCAAGGTCACGCGGCCTTCGTGATAAAGTCCCTTCATCTTGTTCTTTACCGCGGCTACCCCGTCCGCCCCTCCCCTCGCCTGCTGGGTAAATTGGAGGAAGCTCGGAGGAAGCTGTCGCCGGGACCCCATCGGATCCAGCTCAGCCCCAGCGCCGCCCCCACGACCCACTGGCACACTGCACGAGGCTTCCCCCACCCCACCCCGCCGCCCCCTCGCCCCTCCCCACACTGCACGCCGCTGCCACGGGCGGAGGGCGGCGCACTCTGTATATACAGTGACCGTTATAGGAAGCGATTTTCGCAAGCCATTCGATATGCGACTCCTGGGCGATCGGCGTCGCGGCGGGTCCAGGCGAGGCCCCCCCGCCCCTCGCCCTCCCCCCCGCCGCGACGCCCTGCCGCCTGCGGGGCGGTGGGGCCTCCAAAGGGGTAGCCCTGCGCATGCTCCCGGAGCGCTCTCTGGCGGCTGGAGGCTGAAGCTGCTGGTCCCGGCCTTGCGTCTCGCCCGCCGCGCCGCGCAGTCAGTGCAGCGCCCACCGCCCCGAGAGCGCCACCAGAGCGGCCGCCCCAGCCGAGCCTGCCCGTGGCATCCCCGTGGCGTCGCTTCGCCGCGCGGGGCCTCTCGCGGCGCCGCCCCGCCAGTGCCGCCCGCCCGCCGCGCCAGTGCCGCCCCGCCCGCCGCGCCATGACGGCGGCCGACGTCGCCCTGCTCGACGCGCACCTCATCGTCATGCCACTGCCGTGGCGGCGACGGCGCGGCTCGTGACGCGTCACAACGCCTCGACGACGCCGCGACGACGCGGTGACAACGCAGCGACGCGCGCGTCATGCGCCGAACGTGATTGTGGAATAGACAGAGACGCGCCGCGATGCAGCAGCCACGTCCTTCAGGTGAGAGCACTGTGGCGGTGCGCGCCGGGCCGGCTGGCTGCCTGGCTGGCCTCGGTGACGGCCTCGGGTGACGCCGCGCTGTGCAGCTGATCTGGACCCTAACCTCACTCGGCGGCGTGGCGTGGCGCGGTGTGGCACTGGCCGCGGACTGGCCGCGACTTGGGGTGGTGCCAATTGTCCCAGGGTCAGGTCGCAGCTCGCGCAGCTTGCCAGACCCGACTCCGTCTCCGCGCCAAAGGGAAAAAAAAAAAAAAAAAAGACCGGAAAAAGCGCGCGCAAGCTCTGCCAACAACCCGTTTGTGACAAACATTCGCTCTCATCGCTGGAGTAACTCGCAGAGTCCAAGTTTGCGAGCATTACGCGGCGATGAATGCGGAGTGCTGGGGTGTGTCGCGGCCGCGGCCGGGGGTCGAACCTGAAAGGACCGGCCCGGCGCGGAGAAGTTCCTACTCGGCGGGGCCGTCCGGGTCCACTGGGCCAACTGGGCCACCGAGTTCTGCGGCAGACGACGCGATTCAAAGCAGCACCGCAAGTCAGTCCGCGTCAGTCCGCGCCAGTCCTCGCAGACCCAGCGTCGCGGCGTCGCTCTGTCTCTGTCGCACTTGTTGGGCGTCCCGTAGCAGTGCGAGAGAGACAGAGCGACGGACTGACTTGTTCGGGGTGACATCAGCGGTGGGCGACTCGGTGTGGAGTTGCCCAGCGCAAAACTGACGCGTAGTCAAATGCAGGACGGGGGCGGCGGAAGTACTCGGAGTGGAGGACACGTGTAGCGCACCGCACGTGGTGAACAAATAGTGTCGCGCTGCCTGCCTGCCTGTCTGTCTGCCTGCCCGGTCACGCGTCAAATGGCCCAATCCCCGAGGAGACAAATATTGCCCGTGACAGCAGACATACACGGCAAGGCACGGCGCGCCGAACGCGGGTCGAGTGCAGCGGATTAAACGGCACCGCGCTTCGTCATATTGATTCTTGTCCGCTGGTGCTGTCTCTGTCGTGTACTCTGCGGCGTTCTATTACGCGCAACGCCTCTTGCGGTCTTTCTTCTCTCTCTCTCTCTCTCTCTCTCTCTCTCTCTCTCTCTCTCTCTCTCTCTCTCTCTCTCTCTCTCTCTCTCTCTCTCTCTCCTTCTCTCTGACTGCGACTCTTTGCATTATTCACAGACGGGGCTGTTCAGAGGCGCTGCTGCCGGCAGCGTAAAAAAAACAGGCATGCACGCCAACGAGTTTGTTTTTCATTCATTAGCCAACCAGTGTTACCACTTGTCCGCACTGTGCGGCCGCACGACCACAGCGGTGCGGCGACCCGCCCGACCCGCCGGGTAGAGTTTCCGCCGTTTAAAAAACACAATACAAAACAAACAAAAAATTGGAGCGGGATACGGATACCGGAAATTACGCGCAACTTTGCGACATTTGAGACTGACACGCGCGGCTGGGCGAGTGCGGCGCGCTGGCGGCGCGTTGGCGTGCGCAGGGCTTAGCAGGGCTGCGATGGGCCGTCGGCGCCGTCGGCAGGAAAGCCGACCGACGGAAGGGTGGAGAATCTATTGTGTCACAGTTGTAGCGCGTGGCGCCACGGCGGCGGCCTGCCTGCCTGCCTGGCGGCCTGCGGAACCTTCGTCCGCACTCAGCCTTTGATACACCAAATCAACAGGGAGACGGGGGTGGCGCTGGATCGGTGCGCGGGAAAGGGGAAAGGGGGTGGGGTGGGGTTTCGAAATGGGAAGCCACTCCAAAGCAATCTGCATCTTGGCTCCGAGTGACATTCGGATTTCGGCACAGAGTAATTTAGGCCAGCAGGGCACTGGCTTGCCGGCGGGAGTACTGTCCGTAAATAGACAAGCAGAAGCTTTGGCAAAAAAAACTTAAAAAAAAAAAAAAAAAAAAAAACGAACCGGATTTTGAACCCTGGTGCCCCAGACTGAGAGTACAACGCCTCTACGCTGTCGGCCATCGTAGCAGTACTGTGCAATTGTGCCTGTGCAGTTGACACTGCGTTAGGTAGGGGCATTACTTTGTCCGCACGAAGTACCACGTAGTGTGCTTGTCGCTCTGCTCTGCCATCCCCGCCATCCCTCTCCCCCTCCCTCCCTTCTTTATCTCGCCGTCTTCATTCCTTCCGTCCGTCATCGTCCCGGCCGCCCCGGCTGCCCCGGCCCTAGCTGCTATCTGCCTTCCCCTTCCTCTCCTTCAGCTTAGATTATTTCCATTATTTTCCTCGCCCCCCTGCCCCCGCCCCCACCCCTCTTCCCCGAGGGCCGTTGGGGGGGGGGGGCGCCTCTTCATATCCCCGGGTCGAGCTGCAGGCTGGTTCCGAGGTCTCTCTTGTGCTCTCTCTCTCTCCCTCTCTCCCGCACTCCTGGGGCGTGTGTGCGAGGGAGAGACCGGCGGCCGGGCCCCCTTCGCCCGGAGCCAGCGCGCTGCTTGCCCGCACTGCTGCAGGGGCTGCAGGGCGAGCCGGCGGCGGCCGGCGGCGTTCATGCGACGAATCTGCGGCATGACGGGGCCAAAGCGGAACGCCTGCACTGCACCTCCATGGGAAGTTGTTTTATTTCCAGGCAGATGCCCGCCTCGGCCTCGGGGTCCCGGAGTTTGGAGAGCGCGTCGATAGCCGGGCCGGACGGGTCGGGAGCGATAAGCCTGGCCGTTGGCGGTCGGGGGCCCCTTTGAGTGGGGCGGGCGGAGGGGGCGCGACGACCACTAGCGCAAACTTGTTATACCCACTACTTAATTCAGAGCTGTAAGTTTCACCGAACAACAACCGAACTCGCCCCCCCCCCCGTCGCAAGTTCTTCTGATTTCCATCGTGACCTGCCGCCACCAGCAGCGCCAGCCGAGCGATTCCGAAGCGAATCGTTTCGTCGCTTAATCTCTCTCGGTCCCCTCCGGGACGGCGCCACCCCATGAGCGCGACAGAGACACAGCGACGGAACGCCTGTTCGGAATGAGCGCGCCACGCCGCCGCCGCGCCGCCGCCGCCGTCCCTTCCGCCGCGCGTCGCCCCGTCCCGTCGTTGATTTCCATATGCAAATTGGCTTGTACGTGTTTTGTTTCGCTCTTAGTTTCCATTTTCACACCACTTGCCTGCGGCGCCTGCGCTCACCGAGTCGAACCTCGCCGCCAGACTGCCTCCTCGGCGCGCCTCGCCGCCGTGTCCCTGCAGGCCGTGCTCGCGGCACGCAGTCCTCGTGCCGGCCACTCTGTCTCTGTCGCGCTCCATGAGGCGCACCGCAGGGCTCGGCCAGGCAAACCGATGCTCTCCAGTGAAAAACGGAAACAATAAACCACACCGTATTCTTTGTCGATTTCGCGCGCTGTTACTGCCCCCCCCCCTTTCCCAGCTGAGTCCAGGACGACGCCGACGGCGAGGACGGCGCCGCCGCGGAGCCCAGACCGTGGAGATGGCACGTGATAGTGGCGTGCGAGTGGCGGACGTCCCGGACACGAGAGGGCTCGCGACGCTCCAGGCGGGCTGAGTGGGATTTAGTGGTGCAGCGTAGCGGAGCGTATCGGAGAAGTGATAAGGTTATACGGGGAGAACGGAGAACGCAGCACGGCAGCCATCTCCGGGGACGGATGTGCAGCCGCCCCGCCGCGCCCCGCCGCGCCCCGCCCCGCTGGCACATGCCCTGCTACTGGAGGCCATACGGTGTGGCCATAAATGCCCAATGCCTCGGCAGCATTGCCACTGCCGCCATCGGCGTGGTGTGAGTGTGTGTGTGTGTGTGCGCGCGCGTGTGTGCCAATTCCGATGTGGCACCTGTGCGTCGTGTCAGCAGCGTGTCCGTGCCCACCGCGTGCCGTGTGTGTGTGTGTGTGTGTGTGTGTGTGTGTGTGTGTGTGTGTGTGTGTGTGTGTGTGTGTGTGGCTGCAGAATGCGGCAAGCGAGCGCTCGGCCAAATTGTCATAAAATTGGACGGAAGCTTATTGCGACGCTGCAGCGCTACGGTTACTGCCCAGTGCAGGCGCGCATGAGGGGTCAAGCCCTCGATCTAGCTACATACACACGCAACAGGAAAACGAAAACCTGGTTTTAAATGAAATGGGGTAGCGTTAAAAGAACAAAAAAAAAAAAAAAAAACTAACGTGAAGTGGGAAAAGGGATGACAACGATCTATCTTTTTCTCTCTCTCAGTGTGGACATGACTCGGCGCGGCAGGCAGGGTGGTCCGCCTGGCTGGGGCTCCAACCCTTCCAACTGCCCGAGACTAAGAGTCGTTTCGTCGCTCCGTCTCTGTCGCACTCGTATGGGGCGTCGTCCCGTCGGGGTGTGAGAGAGACGGGGAGACGAACGACTTTTCGGAGTCGCTGGGCTGGGCAGGCATGCGCCATGCGTGCCGCCTGCGCCACGTGAGGGCAGGGCGGGGCGCCGGCTGCCCATCCCTATGCAGGCGGGGCGGGGCGGTAGGCTGGCTGCCTGGCTGGCCGCCGGGCCGCGCCATGGCCGCGCCTTGGAATGCCAAATGCTGGCATTAATTGCTGTGGTAATTGCCAGACGTGGACGCGGGGAAGAGGGGATAGAGAGAGGGAGAGAAAGAAAAAGAGAGAGAGAGAGAGAGAGAGAGAGAGAGAGAGAGAGAGAGAGAGAGAGAGAGGAGAGAGAGGACGAGGGAGAGGGCGTCAGTCCGGAATGCAGGGCGCTTTAATCTCGCACGGGCGGCAGGGAGGCGGTGGGGGCGCTGGGTCCGCTAGGGCCGCGCGTTGATGGCGGCGCGGATATAGAAAAACAGTTACTGGAGAACATTCCCTGCCGACCGACACGCCGGTATTCTTGCGGCGGCGGACCATTTTCTTTTGTGTGGTCCGTGAGCGGCCGGCCTCCCTGAGGGGCGGCCTCGGCCCTGACACAGGTCATTACCGCCCCGTGGAGCTCCGCGCCCTGATTGGAGTCCTGTGTACACTGCAAGCCTTTTCAATTAAATTCAGGTGTATGTGTGCGAGGCAGAGTAGGTGTGTGTATATGTGTGTATGTGTGTGTGCTTAGCTTGCGTTAGTTTCCCCATTTAGCGCGCCACATCAAAAAGGCGCGCGGGACGGGCGATACAGCCGGTGCTGCAGGGCCGCTGCCCGTCGGACGGTCCAGCCCGCTCCGTCATTAGGATCCCCTCCCCCTTCCCAGGCCGGGCCTGGCACTGTCGATGCCAGATAAATGCTACAAGGCCTCCCTGCGGACCCTAAAAATGTCGGCTCCCCTACGAGGATTTGAACCCGTGACAAATAGCCCGGGGCCGTAACAAGAGCTCGGTGGCGCGGTGGCTCGATGGCCCGGTGCGGTGTGGTGGGCGCCTGCGGACGCCGAGATAGGCCACCAGGCGGACGGCCGTGCGCGGCGTGCGGCGGCCTCCCGGGGGCTGACCTTGCCCGCGCCCTCCTCGCTCACGCGGACCAAATTTCCTCTCAGCCCCGGCTTCCCCCTTCTCTCGATCGGAGATATTCTCGAGTATTTCGCGAACTCAAAGCTCCTGTTTGAACTCGAAAAGGGAGCGAAATAAATAAAAAAACAGAGAGAGCAAATCGCGTTACATTCTGGATCGGACCGGCGCGGCGCGGTGCTGCAACGTGCAGAAAAAAAAATGCTCGGCTTTTATTCTTTGCTTTCCCTTTTGACTTCCTTTTTTCGGGGGCGCCACGGAGAGGCAATTTACCAACTTAGATACGGTGAGCCTACGGTGACCGGACGCGGTGGGTAAAACCATCGGGGGGGGGGGGACCCCTGCCCGCCCCTACCTTCATTGTCACCCAGTATTTTTTTCCCGGGGCTCGCTGGAGAGAGTGAGCGGCCAGGCCAGGCAGGCGGAGAGAGGAGCAACTTTCTGTGACGTCTTCTCTCTTCTCTCTCTCTCTCTCTCTCTCTCTCTCTCTCTCTCTCTCTCTCTCTCTCTCTCTCTCTCTCTCTCTCTCTCTCTCTCTCTCTCTCTCTCTCTCTCTCTCTCTCTCTCTCTCTCTCTCTCTCTCTCTCTCTCTTCCCCTTTCTTTTGTATTTCACTCCTCCTGACCATCCTGACGCTTCCCCGTCCCACTTTCTCCAAGAATCCTCTCTCTTGTTTCTTCGGCTGCACGCGTGGCAGATTGTTTGACAGCGGCGACTCCGCCCACCAGGACGTCCTCTAGGGCGTCTCCGAGCTTCGTTCGCCGGCTGTCTTTATATCGGAGCGGGCAAGCAAGGGGGGCGGGGGAATCTTTGTGGCGACCCGGACAGCCACTCCGTGTCGGATTAGGCAGCGCACAAGCACACGCACACACACTGACAGAGAGAGAGAGAGAGAGAGAGAGAGAGAGAGAGAGAGAGAGAGAGAGAGAGAGAGAGAGAGAGACGCGTAAGGAGCCGCGGCGCCGCGTGGCGGATACGACCGAGTTAGTGGCGCTAGAGTCGTGCCCCGGCCGTACCCGCGTGTCGTGTGTGTGCGTGCGACGGCGCGGCAGTGCGGCGGTACGACCGCCACCCCCAACTCGAATATGAATGCGTCGCAAGTAGGTAGTCCCGCACTACAAGGCCCGTAAAACGGCGTGTACGTACGTACCTCGCCTGGCTGCCTGCCTGGCTGCAGTGCCACGGCGGCCTCCCAGGCGAACACTTACCCGCATCCCGCGGCGCAGCGCGGCAGCCGAGTAAACGCGACCGTAAAACTGCGAAAACTAATCCCCAAGTTGGTGCTCTGCTTGGCCTGGCCTGGCCTGACCCAGCCAGCCAGCCAGCCCCTGCTGTTGCTGCCGGCCACAGCCCACCCAAGTTTGGTGTTGTTGTTGTTGTTGGCCGGGGCCTTTCTTGTTTTTGTTTCATTGCTCGGCCGGCCGTCGTAATGCAGTCGTTTGCCACAGCGCGGCAGCGGACCGGGACGCCGCGGGGACGGCGATTGAAGCATCGAGCGTAAACTTAGGAGGAGGAGGGGAGGGCGCGCGGCGGCTGCACTACACACACACACTCTCTCTTTCCCCCTCTCTCACACACACGCACACAAAAGGAGGCGGCGAAAGGACGTCATTCTCCTTTTACCTCGCGGACGCCGCGTCCGTCGATGGCGTTCGTCTGGATGACGCCGTCGTCGCCGCGTCCACTGCAGACCCAGTGGCAAGATTCCTCGCCACTGGAGTGGCGCTCTCGTCAGACCACCAAAATTTGGCGTTCCCATCCCTGGTTTCCGGAGTCCATGCCAGATTTTGCGGTGCCATAGAGAGCACTGGGTTTGCAGTGTCTGTCTGCACGCCGTTCGACCGCGGCGCTTTCACGGCCGCACAGCCCGCGCAGCTTTCATTCACCGAGGTGGAAGGGAATGGGGGGGGGGGGGAACAATCGGCAGCGGCGAGGCTTCGAGGCCTCCTCGGTCCGTGTTTTTCGTTTATTTCACGTGCCACGCTCTCGCGCACCTCACAATTATTTTTGTTATTGTTGGCCACCTGTCTGTCCGCCTGCCAGTCTGTCTGCCTGCCTCCCTGTAGCACGCGGCGCGGCCATGCGTGGCTGGCGGGGCTTGTGAGCCGCAGCGCGGCGCTGTGTTGTGGTCCGTTTGATGGTTTGTACCGCACTTGATGGGGAGATCGATTCCACGTTCCTCCAAGCCTTTTCTAATGTCTTTTCTAGTGCGGTTCAGACCATGGACGTACTTCATTCTCCGCTTACCGACTGCGGCATATGATCCGTGGAGGCCAAAAAAAACTGCGGCATCGGTTCTCGACTCTCGGGTCAGGCGATCGATTCCTCACACATCTCTTCACTTTTCGACTGGCCATCCCACCGCTGCTCGAACCCGTTGCCTCACCCGACCACATCCGTCAGGCCTTGGTGGCCGAGTGCGAGAAGGCGTCGGTATTCGGTCATCGGATCGGGAGTTCGAATCCCGGCATTCTCACATTTTGACTGGCTCTACCATGGCGGTTAAAACCTATGGCTTTAATTACTCCGCTTCACGGGCCGGCACACATGTGCTGTAGTGGCCGAGAGCGGAAACGGTCGGACAAAATTTTCAGCCGATTCACGGGCAGGTGAAATTTGGCCACGTCGGACAAAAGAAGGTCGGACAAACGATGAGCACCGGCGGCGGGAACATGATACGGTTGGAGGCAGCGGCGGCGGGCGACCCCCCCCCCCCCCCCGGTGCGGCGACCGCGTGCGGCCCCGTCAGGACCATCAGGACGACGCCGTCCCTCCAAAGTCCGGAGCCGGGGCCGGACCGGACAGCAGTCCCTGCAGACCACCCCCGCCCCGCCCCGCCCCGCCCGGTCAGAGCGGGGCCGAGGCCGGCAGGCATTGCCCCTCCCCCCTTAACCCCGCTCCCGTCGGGGGCACCCCCAATAAATTTTACATCATGAGCCGAGCGGTGTCCGGATGTACAATGCCAGCGGGGCTGCGGCCGGCTGCGGCCGGCTGCGGCGCGGGGACGCAGGATGGAGGGCACGGCCAGGCACGGCCAGGCACGGCACGGCGGTGTAGAGCAAGCAGGACGAGGACAGCCGCCGCACCGTGGCAGCACTGTCGCTCACAACGCGGACAGCGCGTCGCGCACCCCGGCGCCCGGGCCGGCGCTCAGCGACCCGCGGTAATACGTAATGATAATCACTCTATTCAGGGGGATTATTTAAAGATTAAAAGGGCCCTGTGTTGGCGGCGCGGCGAGGCGTAAGCCGGCCGGCTCCACCCTGGTTCCACCCGGTTCCACCAGTCCAAAGCAAACAGCGCCGCGTTCCGTCTTCCGGCCGCTACTCCGGGGCCGCCGTCGTTGTGGTGGCGGTCCGGGGTGGGGTTGACTTGCCATAGGGCTCGCAGCGCTTCCTGCAGGCGCATTCCGAGACAGCGGTCTCTCTCGCACCCGTGGTGAACCCGTGGGGTTGCAAGGAGAGTGAGAGAGACAGAGCAGCGAAAGCCGACTTCGGACCGAGCTTCCTGCGGAGCAGTAAAAAGGAACTGCGGGGTCAATTAGAACGAAAGCAGCCAAAGCAGCGCCTCATGAGTGCGAAAGAGAGAGAGAGAGAGAGAGAGAGAGAGAGAGAGAGAGAGAGAGAGAGAGAGAGAGAGAGAGAGAGAGAGAGAGAGAGAGAGAGAGAGGCCTGCGAGGTTTCCGTGAGGGGGCGCGAAGATCGTGGCGGAACTGGACTATGCGAAACGCGATTCGGCGCCACGGCTATGGGGACTCAGGGCGGAGCACGGCACCGCGGCACGGGTCCATTTGAGTGAAGTAGATCGAGCGCGCGGATCGGGCGGTGACGATCCAGGGGGCCGTGTGCAATGGCGAGTGAAACCTCGATGGGCCTCCACTGTGTGGGACTGCGGGGACGCCTCCCTTCCCCCTCTCTGGGCCAGCCGAGCGATTCGGCCGCTCTCTCTCTCTCTTTCTCTCTCTCTCTCTTTCTCTCTCTCTCTCTCTCTCTCTCTCTCTCTCTCTCTCTCTCTCTCTCTCTCTCTCTCTCTCTCTCTCTCTCTCTCTCTCTCTCTCTCTCTCTCTCTCTCTCTCTCTCTCTCTCTCTCTCTCTCTCTCTCTCTCTCTCTCTCTCCCACCCCACGGAACGCCCCACCTATACGAGTGGGACAGAGACAGGAGTGACGAAAGTCCTTTCGGAAGGAGCCTGCAGGCCCCTGGCCCTGCGCACCTCAGTGGGTGCGAGTCCTTTTAGGGACGAGTCCTTTCAGAGCAGCCGATGGGCTTAAGGACTATCCTGAGACCCGAGGTTGTTCGAGGGCACGTTTCTGTGCCGATGGAGACGTCCCCGGTGCCGCTCGTCCCTCTTGGGTCGGGCTCAGCCATCCATAACGTGCAAGATAATGTGCAAGGCGGACGACGCGAGGAACATTCCTGCCGGCCAGGCCTGGCCAGGCCGTGCTAGTTGGCTCAGATAAAACAAGCGGCGCTCAGTATTTATGACCCTGAGGCACGCCGGAGTAGCTCCACGACGCCCCGCCCCGCCCCGCCCCGCCCCGCCCCGCCCCGCCCCGCCCCGCCCCGCCCCGCCGCTCCGCGCCGAGGTACCCCCCGCACAGGGTCCCGAAGACCCTCTCCCGTGTTTGCCGGATACTAAATGCCCGCGAGACTAACTTTGTTTGGACTGCAACGGTGCCCAGTCTAAACACAGTTGGTTAAAAGTTTTACTTCTGAAACGCGCCGCGAGAGTGCGCCCTAAGCAGGCAGGCCGAGCAGGCCACCGCGCCCGCTCTCGGCGGAAAGCTTCGGGCAAAGTGTTATTGGTGTCGGCCAGGCGGCGCGCGGCCCAGCGCAGCGCGGCCCAGCGCCCCGACCGAAGGGGAGGGGAGGGCGGGGGTTGGGCGGGGATCCGCGCAGAGGACGAACGGGCCGCCGGGTGGTTCAGGACACCTCCACGGCCACTGGACCTACTTGACGTTCTCCCCGGGAGGCGCTGTACTGGCTGCAGCCCAGGGTGGTGGCCGGGATGCCCACCATTAATCACAGTCAATTGTGGGCTGTTAGCGCGTTAATGGTGGGCTGCCGCGCGCTGCCGCGCCCATAGCTGCCCCGGCGGACCTGCCCCCAAGGGGCCCCCAAGGGGCCAGCCGAGGAAATGAGACAGGACAATCTTTAAAATACTTGGTTGCTTCGTTTTTTTCTTCGATCCCGGGCCTTTCTTTTAGCGATTTCCTTGTTTGGAGGAAGTGACAGGCAGCCTGGCTCCACAGAGACCTTCCCCCTCCACTTTTTATGCGGCCAAATGAAAGAATAAAACACCTCCAGTCGTCATTTCCGCCATGAAAGCAACTGTCGGAGCGGGCGGAGCAGCCGAAGCACGGCGCTGTTTTCCGTTTCCCTGGCGTCTTTTCTGCGCCATGAGCCGAACCACTCTAGTTTCACGGCGCGGCGAACACGCACACGTTAGTGACGCACACACCAACACGAACACACACACAGACAAATTTATATATATACGCACGAACACGATCACGCACTGACGACGTACACGGGGCATGGACCACACAGCAGGCCACAGGGGTTGTTCATATCCTTGATTGCTGTGTGGCGTGGCGGGGCGTGCGGGACGGGGCGGGGCGGGGCGGGGCGGGGCGGGGCGTGGCGGGGTGAGGCGCGGTCGGGCACTGCGGAGTGGTGGGGCCGACCTCAAACACATTAGTGGCGCGGTGCAGGCCGCGCGGTGTGCTGGACTCCGGGTGGAGCTTTTCAAGTGAAGGGTGGTCGGTCGGTCTCGTGATGGACGCGGCGCCCCACCCACCGCGGTGGGAGCGGCACACACACGCACGCACACACTCACACACAATCACGCACACTCTCGCTGCAGCAGCACGCATGCAGGCTTGAACTGGGTCACGGCCCGGAGCGCCTAGCGCCTCGCGGCGGCAGGAAGTGCGGCTGGAAGTGCGGCTGGAGGCAAGTCAAACAGGGATCCCCTTTCTCCACCCCAGCTCGACGAGAGCAGAGGCGGCCCCGCCGACAGCCCGCGGTCGCGAGGTAATAAAGTCAAGCACTGCGCCGCCGGCGAGGGCGCGCGATGCGGAGATGATGGGGCTCAACATGTACGCAGCGCGAGCGTTGCGTGCTTTTTGTCAGCCGTTGTAAGCACTTCGAACAACGGCGACCTGGCTGCGACCTGGCGGCGACCTGGCGGCGACCTGGCGGCGACCTGGCGGCGACCTGGCGGCGACCTGGCGGCGACCTGGCGGCGACCTGGAGGCGACCTGGCGGCGACCTGGCGGCGACCTGGAGGCGACCTGGCGGCGACCTGGCGGCGCCAAGGCAGCCAGCACGGCGAGTTCCTGGCTCTGCAGTGCCCGCCGCACGAGGTTGGGGTTGTTGCTGGGGAATGCCAAGCTCGCAGCAGGGGTAGTTTGGAACCGGATGCGAGGGGCGGGGCGGGGTGCGGTGGGGTGGGGCGGCGGCCGCGGGCCTCGGCGGTCAAGGGCTGGGATTAGCTCGGCCTGCCTCTTTGAGGGCTCTCTATTAGCGCGAGACTATAGCCGTAGCGCCTCGGCCAGCACTTTAGTGCAAACTCAGCGAACACCATGCCGCCAAGCCGCCTCGCCTCGCCCCGCCCCGCCACGCTACGCCACGCCCCGCCACGCCACGCCCCAGCCTCCAGCACAGCAGACAGACGCCGCCGAGGCCGCCGAGGCCAGGCGAGACTTAATTTGAGTTCCAAAGCAGTTCCCACTCGCGCCCTGGCGGCCTGGCGCGGACTGGGTGAACTTGCCCGCCCACCGCCTCTGTTGTCACCGCGTCGAGTCGGGGTCATCGCCTTGGCGAGAGCGAGACGCCAGCCGCTGCATTTCTTTCTCCTTGTTAACCGCCTTTAATCCCAGCACACTGAGAAAACCTTACAAACTATTTCGGGCCTTACAAAGAAAAGTAGTTCGTATAACAAAGTATTTTGAGCATACATAAGCTTACGAAGAAAATACTTCGTAATTTACAAACTATTTCTTCGTATAACAAAGTATTTTTGTTTGTTATATGTATGCTCAAAATACTTCGTAAGGTTTTAAGAGTGCAGCCACGTGGCGATGTTTCTCACAGTCGGGTGGGAAGCTGAAGCGGTATTCTGAGGGTCAGCGAGCGAGGGGTAAACACTTTCGAGAAATCGTGTGCAGACCATGCTGTATGACGCTACATTACGTTGACCAATATTAAACGCGTACCACGGCATTGTAATGCCACAATTTGTCACCTCTGACCCCACAATGGCAATTACGTTCACGTGTGTATTTTACGCGTAGGGCTTTGTGTGTACACGGTAATACCCACAGGGCTTGTGTGCACAGGGCGATACGCGAGTGTTTACCACCCGGTCGGCGAGTTTGTCGCTAGAAATCCGTTCGGAGCCGGACAGCGGACCGAGCGGACCTCGCTGCCGCGTTCCGTTCGTTCACCACACGCAACGCGTTGCGCCGCCCGACTGGCCGCCGAGCCGGGCAGCGGACGAGTGATTCCGCACTCCTCGCCCCGTCTCTCTCGCACCCCTGCGGCACACTCCACGAGTGCGAGAGAGACAGGACGAGCGGGTGGCGGGGCGGGGCCAGCCACTGAGCCGCGGCCGGGCCAAGCCGCAGCCGGCCCGCGCGGCGCCGCTGCCCGGCCGCCAAGTTGGGTTTGGGAGGTTCGGGAGGCTTGGGCTAACTATACTCCTTTGAGAGCGCCGCGGCACGCTGCTACCCGCCGCACCACGGGCGGGCAGCCCGAGCAAGCCGCGCTCCCCAAGGGCAGCTCTGCGTACAAAAGGCGCGCCCCGCCCCCAGAGCGCAGCACGGCGAGGCAAGCCTCTTGGGGCTCTCGTCCGTTTTTAACAGAGTACGCGCCTGGCGGACCCTGGCCGGAGATAACACGGCTAACCCGCCCTGACCACGGCCAGCCCCCTTCCCCGCTGCCGTCCTTGAATCAGCGGGGGTCCTGCGGGATCCCTTCTCATGCCCAGCTGTATCCCCCCTCCCACCGAAAAACTACTATCCTGCCAGAATAGGGCCGGGGCCCTCGGGCAGGCCGGGGTTCGGGGCCGACCCTCGAGGGCAGCAGGGGGCGGTCCGAAGGCGGGCCAGGCAGTGACCTCTCTAAGTCACCATTAGTGGCTGGGGCAGACCGAGCCTAGCCGAGCTGAACCGAGCCAAGGCCGAGGGACGGGCGAAGGACAAGGCTGGGAGCAGCTGATGCCGCCTCCCCCCACCCCTTCCGCTTTCGACCGGGACGCGCCAACTCGTAATCCCTGCCATGCTGCACGCGCGGCACGCGGCCCGGAGGGAGCGGTGCGAGGCGTGCGGATTAACACCTACGCTTATTGGACGTGCGCATTAGCATTAGGCAACGGTGGTGGTAAAGACCTCGCCTCAATATACAGTGCTGCGTTGGATTAAAATTAACGCGCTCGACCCTTGGGTTGGCCTTCTCTCTCTCTCTCTCTCTCTCTCTCTCTCTCTCTCTCTCTCTCTCTCTCTCTCTCTCTCTCTCTCTCTCTCTCTCTCTCTCTCTCTCTCTCTCTCTCTCTCTCTCTCTCTCTCCCTCCCTCCCTCTCCCTCTCTATCTCTCGCAATCATGAGCTGCGGTAGGAGCGAGAAAGACAGACTGTCGGGCACCCTGCCCGTCCACGCGTCCCGGGCGCTGCCCCACCCCCTCCTCCTTCTCCCCTCCGCGGCGACAAAGTTGAAATGGAAGGGGCCAAGGACCTGGGAATGAAATGCAAACGATTTGAAATTAGCAAACTTTGCCCGCTAAACGCGCTAAACGCGCTAAACGCTGTCGGCCCGCTCCCTCTCGGATGAGGACGTTACCGCCAGAAATGCAAACTGAATCTGAGGTGCAGTAAGTGGCTTGCTCGGGCTGGCCCGGGCCACTAGCGCTGCTCCTCGCGTGTTTTTAGCGCGCAAAGCGAGAATAGGGTGGGCCGCGGGGCCGGCCCAGTTTCTGCTGCAACAGGGAGACACTATATCACGCACCTGCCAATAGCAGGCGGCCTGGCCAGCGTCTGCCGGGGGAGGGGGTGGGAGGAAGCGCAACAAAAAGAATTTAGCCAGATTGGGGGCGTAGCTCGGCCGGTGGCGGCTCGAGGCTGAGGCAAGGCGCCGGCCCGACCCGGCCGGATTCACAATGAGACATGGTAATGGAGTCGGCGGCCTCGCACAGCCGCGCACCGACGTCTCATTCGTTGAATAACAGTGCCCTTTCCCCTCCGCTGCCGTGGCCCCGTCGCCACAATGACTGACTGCCCCAATGAGAACTCTGCCTCCTCGGCTTTGCCGCCTGGCCGTGAATGAGGCTGCCCCGCCCAAACTGCTGCCTGATTGCTCTATACAGCGGGCAGGGCCAGCAGGGTCACCAGCAGGGCGATTCCGAACGCCGCGTTCGTCGCTCTGTCTCGCTCCCACTCACGGGGTGCCCCCGTCCCGGTGCGGGAGAGACAGGGCGACGGAGCCGTCTGCTGGGCCGCCGAAGGGCTGCGCGGCCAAACTTGGCCAATCCCATCTCGCCGCGTGTTCACTTGGCGGCCCGGCGACGGCACGCAGTGGGTCAGAAGACCGTTGAGGCGGCCACAATTCTAGACGCTTTTTGAGCTCCAGAGTCGCTAAATGGGACTCGAACCGAACGCGTGATCCCACCAATGGATTGCTCTCCAAACGAGGAATCCATTGGTGGGGTTACACGTTCGATTCGAGTCCCATTTAGCGACTCTGGAGCTCGAAACGTGTCCGGGATTTTGGCCGCCTCAACGGTCTTCTGACCCACTGTGCGGCAGCCCGACGGCCGCGGACTGAAAGGACAAAAAGGACAAACGGGACAAAAGGGAGGGAGGGAGGAAGGAAGGAGAAGCGAAATTGATTTTCTCGGGGAAAAGTTGTGTCCCTGACGAATGGCGACCGTGTCACGCCGAGTGACGCGCCCGAACAGGCGCCGAAAGGGGCGGGGCGGGGCGGGCGCGGGCGCGGGCTGCTGTCGCTGAAAGCATCGAGTGGATCTGGCCGCGGTCATCAAGGCCGCCTCCTCGGCGAGCGGAAGTGACAGTGCGTCTTTGCTGGAGTTGGAGGCAGGGGCGCCACAATAACAAACTCCGGCGACTCGCGAGGCGCCTCATTGCAGCGGGTGCTGCAACGAAGTGCCGGCCGCACGACGCGACTAGACGAACTCCAGGCGGAGGAGGCGCGCGCAGGGGAGACCGCGCCGCCCGATTCCGCGCAGGCCTTGCAGTGCCTCCTCAACGATAAGGTCGCTGCCTTAACTGCTGCCGGGGGGGCCATGACCACGGCGCGGGCCCACTGCGCGCCGCCCCGGGCGCGCGCTCAACTCCACAACAAACCACATAATGACCATCAATTTCTGAGTTGGCCACCCTGCCTTGGCCGGCGGGCGGGCCGGGCGCGACTTAGGCCTCTTAAGTGCGCTTCGGAGGGTCATCGCCGCCGCCGCCGGGGACCGGCCGCGCCGGCGGGGACCCGCACCGGCAGAACCGGCTGCCGTAAATATGAATATCCCACGCGTAAAGCCCGCCAACATGCCGTGCAATCCGGTGACGACGCGAAGGCCCTGCCGTCTCTCTCGCCCCCCGGCGGACCGCCGCGCTGACGGCGCGAGTAAAGCGAGGACAGCCACGCCATAACAAGGGCCGACCGCGAGGACGAGGCCCTGCTTTGTGGAGGAGGCCGTGACTGCCGGGGCCGTGACGTCAGCGTATATGTCACACCCCATTCACCGCGCGGCGGGGCCGAGGCCAGCCAGGCCGTGGCGCCCCCCGAGCCGGATCAGATAGGCCGAGGCCGAGGGGGCTTAACTGATCCCAACTAATGGAAGCTCAGACCGCAGCGCGGCGCGCTCTGGCGGCTCCAGCGGCTCCAGCGCCGGGGGAGGAGAGGAGGCGGCACCGCCTTGGCGTTGCGTCTCGCTTACACATGCACACCAATGGGGTGTGCTCGAGTCAAACGCGCGATTCTTCGTTCGAAGGGCAGTCCTTTGCAACACTCGCGTGTTGGGGTTGGAGTCCGTTCGGCGAGTCGGTCCCACCTAACCTGGTCTTCCCTTCCAGCTCGCCGCGCGCCGCAATGTGCCAGGGCAGCCACTCGCGAAATCCTGTGTCCACCTGAGCGCCTGAAATCCCTTCAAATCCGTAATCTCTTCCCCCCCAAAAAAAGGCTAAAAAGCAGCAGCAAAATCTTACCTGACAAAATCTCTTGCCTTTAGAAATCCTGTGTGCCCAAACATCAAACGTGGTTGGCCCCTGGGCGATGTGTCTCTCTTGGTAAGTTGGGCGGAAAAAGCGCGGGGAATCTCTGCGCGGCGAAAGACTGACTGCGGCACGGCACGCCGCGCGCTCGCTTTCAGATTTATCACGCCCTCGTGTGGACCGCGCCCCGCCCCGCCCCGCCCCGACTCGACCGGACTGCGCCGCGCCCAGCTTGGAGTGGTGTCCGTCACTGCCAGTCCGAGGGCGGGGCGCGGCGGGGAATGCGAGGGCCTCTAGTCGTCCAGGCCCCGGCTAGCCCACCCGGCGCGATAAGACTTCCCGGTCACATTCTATTCCGGCAGCTTGGCCTGCTTCGCCTGCTTCGCCAGCTCGGCCTGATCCGCAAAGGGCCGACATCGGCGGTCGGGGGCCCCGCCCCAAGGAGGGCCGCTGGGGCGCTGTCCTCTCAAAGACTCTCTTTGTCTCCGCCATTCTTTTTGTCCGCTTTGCAGAGAGCGGTGCGCGCGTCCGTCCGTTCCGCAGCCCATTCTAACGTGTTGTGGTGGTCCGTGTTGCAGGCGTGCTGCTGGCGCCGCTGCTCCTGCTGCTGGTGATGGTGGCCGCCGTGCTGCCCCACACCCTCTCTCCTGACGAGGCCTCGCCGACGCCGCGGCCGACAGGTAAGCCTTGGAGCCCCGCATCGCCGATACACATTATTCTTGTCGAGCGCGTCGTTAACGAGAGGGGTCTTCGTGCTGTTCAGGCGTGCCCGCGGCTGCGACTCCGCGCGCCCGGCGGCCATTCAGCACCGCCGGCCTGACCACCGAGCAGACGGCGAGCGGACAGCAGACTGCGAGCACGCAGACAGACCGGCCATCCAGCACCGTCGGCCCGACTGCCGAACAGACGGCGAGCGGACAGCAGACTGCGAGCACGCAGACAGACCGGCCATCCAGCACCGTCGGCCCGACTGCCGAACAGACGGCGAGCGGACAGCAGACTGCGAGCACGCAGACAGACCGGCCATCCAGCACCGTCGGCCCGACTGCCGAACAGACGGCGAGCGGACAGCAGACTGCGAGCACGCAGACAGACCGGCCATCCAGCACCGTCCGCCCGACTACCGAGCAGACGGCGAGCGGACAGCAGACTGCGAGCACGCAGACAGACCGGACGACAATAAACGCGGACGTACATGGGTCCACGACGAACATACACCAGACCACTGACAAGCAGACGACCAAGCAGGCGAGAGCGACTGATGCGACTATCAGATCCACGACGTCGAGCGAGCTGACGAGCGAGACACAGGACGAGCACACGACAACAGCTCCGATCGGACGTCCCTCTCAGACCGCGGCCACGCCACAGACAGCCGGCAAGAGAGGCACGACCAAAGTGAAAGGAACCACCGAGACGGACTCTGTGAGTTCCAACACAAACGCGCCTGCCACCAAACCGACTGCCGACAAGACTGTCAATGCCAAGACCGACGAGGCGACAGCGAAAACAATTACCGATGGGCTGAGGACTGACGGACCGGCCGGCGACAAGCCTCCGCCAATAACGCAAACCACGCCGGACGGGCTCGGGACAGTCAGTGCCAAGACGGACGTGACGTCGCAAGGAGCGACTGGCGAGGACCTGGCGAGCAGCGAACCCGCGACCGCCTCCACCAGCGTGGCCTCGGCCAGCACGACGACGAGCACGACGGGGTCCTTGCTGGAGATCGAGGTGGAGGAGAGCACGGAGACGGGGGCGCTCAATATCGACCTCCGCCAGCCGGAGGACACCGCAGCTTGGTCGGCCACGCCGGTGGCGTCCACCACGCCGCCGCCCGCGCCGCCGCACCACGACGACGAGGAGACGGGAGGCGTACTCCCGGACGACGACGTGCAGCAGAACGAGGTCCTCGACGAGGACATGTACAGAACGAAGCAGCGCAACGGGCCGTGGCTCATCGGCAGCCGCCTGGCGGGCCAGGACGACGGCGAGGCCTCGCTCGCCTCGTCCTCCACGTCCTCGGTGGCGGCGCCGGCAGCGCCCTCCCTCGGCCTGTACCGCAACTACGACGTGGACAGCCAGGAACGGGAACGCGAGCTGGAGGAGCGCGCCCGGGAGCAGAACCACCCCGCCGACCTGGAGGACACGAACGTGCACGAGGTGAACCACTACGTGCCCGAGGACGAGCAGGACGACGCGGAGCAGCAGCTGCAGCAGCAGAAGTCCGTGGCGCGGTGGTACCTGCTGCTGCTCACCGGCAACGCCACGACGGTGCGCCTGCGCCAGAAGGACTTCGCCAAGTACCTCAAGCTCAACCTGGCGGCGCGCCTGTCCGTCGAGTACAACGACCTGCGCGTGAACCGCGTCGAGTTCAAGCCCCTGCTCATGGTGAACGTGACCATCTTCTCGCGGCCCAAGGACAACGAGGAGGCGCCGCTGCACATGCTGGCCGACACGAACGCCACTCTGCTGGAGCTGTCCGGCGAGGAGTACCACGTGCTGCGCTTCATCACCATCCCCAGCGAGCACCAGGAGGCGCTGGCGGCGCTGGCCTCGGGCGGCATCCAGGCCGACTCGTACACGGGGGCCAACACGCTGCCGCCGCGCCACGTGGACGTGGGCGTGGCCGTCTACTTCGCCATCGCCGCGGGGCTCGTGTCCATCCTGCTGGCCGTGTTCCTGGTGGGGCTGTGCCGCTACCTGCGCAACATGGCCGCCGAGGTGGCGTGGCCCTGGCGCCGCTACAAACCCATCGTGTGGAGCCTGCCGCTGCAGCACCGGCTGTGCGCGGACCACATCGCCCACTGCGTGCCCATGCAGTCCGCCGTGTGGACGACGGCCAACGGCGCGGCCGACGTCCCCGTGCAGAAGATCCCGGCGCCGGAGCTGCCGCGCAGGCTGGTGCTGGAGCCGCGCCCGCACGCCGCGCTGCCGCCCATCCTGTGCGCCGACCCCGCGCCCTCCACGGCGGACACGCTGCTGCAGGCGCAGCCCGCCCCCGTCCAACCCAGCCAGGCCACCGGCCAGGCCGGCGCGCACGCCTGCAGCGCGGCGCGGCCCAACTCCAAGCTGTCCCTGTTCGGCGAGCAGCAGGTGGTGGTGGCGCCCGCCCGGTCCGCGCGTCAACCCGGCCTGCCCGCCAGGAACCGCCTCCAGCCCCAGGGCCGGCACCCTCTCGACGTGCGGATCGGCGGCCGCCGCGGCCCCACCGTGCTGGGGCTGGACAACCCCAACTACATGATGCAGTGACACGACCACGCGCAGTGCAGTGGTGTGCAGTAGGCCGGACTTGTGATAGTGTCTCCTTCTCATTCCTTAGTGCGGCTCGGCACGGCCCGGTGGACTCGCCTGGGCAGCCCTCTTATAGTCTTCCCTTCTCAGTGAATGTCAATACTAAATGTCTATTTGTGAATAATGAATAAAGATTATTATTATTAATGTTATTATTATAATTATTATTATTATTATTATTATTATTATTATTATTATTATTATTATTATTATTATTATTATTATTATTATTATTATTATTATTATTATTATTATTATTAATGTGTTGTAATATAAAAGCTACTGTGTAATTTAATTAGGTTGAGAAATAAAGATGATGGTAATTTCACGAACCGATTTTCTTTCCGTTCACTGTCTTCTGCCTGCTTCTGCCATCCTCGGTTCATCCGCACGACCTGCACACGCGAAACGAAAAGCAAGAGAGGAGGCTCGGGGCGGAAAATAAAGTAAATTTTGTCGACAGAGGCACCAAAACCAACTGGGAAGAAAAAAAACACGAAAAGCCAAACAAGGCGTGCCAATGCCAAGGTGGCGAAAATAACAGCCAGTTGAACATAACGGGCGAGCGGAGAGGGGGAGGGGGAGAGCGAGCGAGCGCCCGCGCGGAGCGGGATAGGCAACACGCTGGACTGGCGTGCGCGGCGGGCAGGTCCACCCACCCGGCGGCCCGCCCGCCTCGCGCCACGCGCCCTCTGATAGAAAGAACACCTCCCCCCCCTGCTGCGTGTCCGACCGCGGAGTAGGAGAGGAAGAGAAAGAAAAAAAGCGTGCGGACTTTCCCAACAACAACTTGTTTCTCCCGATTTTAATTTTCCGGTCGCCACGCCAGATGGAGCTGCAGTCGCTCCCGGGGCGGAGGTTCAGGTGCCCGAATAAGGAATAAAGCAAAGGAGTTCGTGGGAAGATTCGGAGGGCCGGCGGGGAACCGAGTGATTGGGGGCAGGGGGCCTTTGGAGGAAGAAGGGGGGGCGGAGGGGGGCGTTTAGCTGCACCTCGATCCATCCCGGGAAAGCTAGTTTACTTTTCCGCACGCTGGCGTAAATATTTTCGTTGCTTGACGTGTGGGGTAGGAAGGGTGCCCTTTACGTCATGTGCGGGCGTGTATGTGAGTATGTATGTGTGTGTGAGGGAGAGAGAGAGAGAGAGAGAGAGAGAGAGAGAGAGAGAGAGAGAGAGAGAGAGAGAGAGAGAGAGGAAGAGAGAGAGAGAGAGAGAGAGAGAAGAAGAAGAAGAGAGATAGCCGGCTAGTGTCTGTGTGGAGTGTAAGTGAATGTGTGCGTGCGTGTGGAGGCGTACAAAGAGGGAGAACCAGCCCGCCCTTGTGAACGCCTTCAAGGATTTTCATCTTGTCTATTTTTCGGGCCCCGCTCCCCAACTCCGCCGCCAGCGCCCTGATCCACAAGCCCCCCCCCCCCCCCCGCTGCCGCGGAGACGGACGGCCACTTTGAAGGTGGCAATCCCTCTGCGGAGATGGGCCGACGGCAGATAAGGCCCTGGCGGGGCTGGCGGGGCTGGCGGGGCCGGCGTGGCTGGCGGGCTGATGGCCTTTGGATGGGGTATTTCCCCGCGCTGCCATGGCCGCCATTACGGGGGGTATTTACGCGCAGCCTATCTGCCTCCGCCTTGCTACTACGCCGCTGGCGGCATTTCCGGCGCCAAATCAGCGGAGAAGCGTCAAAACGCCATCAGTCTGCCGCGCTCGAGACGAGCCGACACGGCCCCACTTCTCGCTTCGCACTCGTCCCCCGCTTCGACATTTTCCTCTGTTAAACTGGACTGATTTTCAATTCTTATTTATGCCAGTCTATGCGACTGCATCCGTGCTGGTTGCGTAGACTGACCTGCACTTACAGTCACATTAGAAAGCCAGGGGAAACAGCAAAAAATTGAGCCAAGGCCGTCGAGAGGCTTGCTTGGTTCCCGGGTCACGCTGCAGCGGTGCGAGGTCTCTCTCCGTCTCTCTCGCACTCATTGGCGAGCCGATACGGGTGCGAGAGAGACGGACACGCTGCCAGCCGGCCCCACAAAGGCTTCGAGCGGCGCGCATCTAATCTGAAACAAAGGTGAGCGAAGCGAGGCGGCGGGGCGGCAGCGCGGCCTGAAAGGAACAAAACATGGCGGCCGCACAATTATTCTAATGACAGTAATACAGGAGCAAGGCGTGGGGCGTGGCAGGGCGTGGCGGGGCGGGGCGGGGCGGGGCGGGTGAGAAGCTCGCGGTGAATTTTTATGCGGAGCGCCCCGCCTGAGCTGCGCCGCGACCACCCCGTGATGCCTTTGTTTTCGTCTTCATCTCTCAGTGTCATTCTATCAGGCGGCTGGCAGGTGGAGGGGGAGAGAGGGGGAAGGGGGAGGGGCAGCTTCTGACAAGAGACAGTCACGCGCGCGAGAAAAGGGAGTAGTTGGAGGATGTCCTTCTGATTGGTGTGACGTCACGCCCTGGCGAGCGATAGGCCGCACAGCGCGCCGTCTCTCTGTCTCTCTCTCAGCGCGACGGGACGTCCTCGGAGTGCGAGCGAGACGCAGCGAGAACACGCAGCCGACCGGGGGATCCGCCAAGATGCTGTGCTGGACCGCTCTCCTCTCATGCGATTAATAGCGCAACGGATAACGTGGTAGTCGGTGGCATGCGGCAACGCTACGAAGACGACGGGCTCATCAGGAACCCGGGATCGACTCCCTGCGCCGGGTTTTCATTTTATCGCGCCTGACGTATTTATGACCCGGGAAAAAGCAATCGAGTCTGCGTGCGATGACGACCGCGCACCTAGTTTAACGTACGGATAAAACCGCACAAAACCGCGATGTAACCGCACGGATAAAAAAAAAAGACTGAACTCGCGCGGCCCCGCCGGGAGTCGAACCTGCCCCCACCACGCCCCACAACAGCATGCTGCGCTCCTTGCCGTGCCTGCCGGAGGAGCAGCAGCGAGCAGCAGCCACCACCACACGCGTCCTTGGAAATTACTGAGGCTGCCCCGGCACCACAGGCCTTTCTGACGTGGGGAGATGGACGCGACCGCACGCACGTACAACACTACCGGGCGCGCGCACGCTCATTCACACACACGCATTCACACACACACACACACACACACACACACACACACACACACACACACACACACAGACAGACACGTGCAGGTGTGGGCGCAGGGGAAAGAGTCGTCGTCGTTGTGTTATGCGCAGTGCATACCGGCGGAGTGACATATGGTCGGAACAATGCCAACTACCTCTCCCTCTGCCCCTCCCCCCCCCCAGCCGCGCACCAGGGGCGGTGTAAAGTGCTGATTGATGCGGCACGACACAACGAGAGGAGGAGGAGGAGGAGGAGGTGGTGGTGGAGGAGGAGGGCCGAGGAGAAGAAAGAGTAGACGAAGAAGAAGGTGCTAGGTGTGAAAGAGGCTCAAGGCGATGAGTGGCGCGCGGAAGGGCGGGAAGGGGATGAGAAAAGCGAGGATGACTTCCGGCGTGCCCAAAATAGGGAGCGAATATGGGAGGGAAGCGCGCTCTGGCGGGAAAGGCAAGCCCAGGCGAAATGGGTCCGGGAAGACAGTCTCGGGCGGGACGGGGCGCCACGGGAGGGAGGACGGGGGCACTCTACTTGCTGCTGACGACGAAGGTCTTGATGGACACGCCGCGCGAGGGGCGACTCGTCCGGGACCGGGGGTTCAAATCCCAGAATTTTATTAAATTTCCCCTGACCCGACACACAGCGCCCAAGGCCCGAGGGGGGTGGTAGTGGAGTAGGGGAGAACGGCCTCGGTTCTCGAATGGAGGCGAACTCAATTCTTAGCTGGGAGGATGTGGAAACCCCTGTTTTGACAGTGACGCTGGTGCTAACGGGAGTGGCACCCCTTGATGCTCTATGAGGAAATAATGTGGCCTCCCTGCCCTGTTAACGGGGCGGTTGACGAGAAAAAGGGGGGGGGGCACGCGTCTGGTCCCCTCACCCTCAGTCCCGTCGATTTGGCACTTTGGGAAAGTTGCCCGTGGAAGCCGATTAGCTCTGAACGCTGTCTTCGGCCGGGTCGGGCGGCGCGGCCGCAGGGCGTCTCGAACGGTTGTCGCGGTGAAGGGCCACGCATCGCCCAGCACCGCCAAGTTGGAGTCATTGCCAAAATAAATGATGCAAACCGCCCGCTGCTCCTGAAAGAACGACCCAAGTTGCGGTGGTAACCCAATGAGCAGTAATGTTTTTTCTTCTTTTCTTCCTGGAGTTGCTGGAGCCTCCAAACGGTGCGCGTTCACGGCGGGCAACACGGCTCGCCTTGCTGGAGTGCCTGCTCAATATCCGGCGCCTTCCGCTGGCGCCGCTACGCTCCGAGTCCGGCCCTAAGCCCTCGGGTGCTGGCGCGGCCCAGGCCGGCCCCGAAAAGCCATAAGTATCTCATGAACGGCCCCTAATGGCCAAATCCGACCTCGCTCCTGCCAGCCCCGCCAGCCCTACGGCTGCCAGCCCCGCCAGCCCCGCCAGCCCCGCCAGCCCCGCCAGCCCGGCCTCGCACGGTGCAGCCATCAAGTCCTGGTCCCGGTCCAGCTCCTGCCTCTGCTGGAAGCACTCGCTCCAAGCACCCCGCTGGCCCTGGAAGGCGCTGTGAGGGCGGCCATTCTTCGCCGTCCAGCGCTGTTGCCGGAGAAAAGAATATGTCGGCACAAACTTTATGAATGTAGCCATATGGCCCTGCCAAGACTACTCGCATAGCGGGCCGCACTGCCTTAGCGGGACAGCTTATTTTATACCAGCGCACGCATCGCGGCTAGCCTGCGCCCCGCCCGGCCCCGCCCTGCCCCGCTCCGCCCCGCCCCGCCCTGAATGCCGAACGAGGGCAACCGAGAAGGGGTGCCCGCGCTGCGCAGCCATCATTAATGACACAGCGAGGCACGATGAGCTAATGACGCGGCAGAGCGAACAAGTGTTCCAGCAGCGTGGTCCCCAGCCCGCTCCAGCCCGACCGCCCGACCCCTCGGTCGGTAAACAGGGCAGGCTGCTCTCGACCGCGCGCCCGCCCCGCCGGCAGAGTTAGTGCGCAAAATAGTGCACGCAGCCGGAGCCAAAGACAGAGAGGGAGGTCAAGAGTGCGTCTGAGGGCCGCGGTTAAAGGGTGCCCCGCGCTGCAGCCTCCGGCGGCCCTGCGGCGTGACTGCCTGCGCTCACTCTGCTTGCTCCGCTTCGCCACCAACACACACGCGCGCTGTTACGACTCTACCCAGCTTGCTCCAGCCGCGGGGCGCCCCGCCCGGCCAGTCACGCCCCAAGCACGCCGGGCTGTAATTGAAACTTTAAATATTTAAAGGAGAAAACTGCAGCAGTCTGCTGCCACCACGGGGCCCACCGCGTCCCGGCACGCCACGCCACGCCACGCCACGCCACGCCACGCCACGCCACGCCACGCCACGCCACGCCCACCCTGTCGCGGCCAGCCTGCGGGGCTTGCTGCGGGGGGATTCCCCCTTCACCCTTCTTGCTGTCTTTCTTCCTCGCTCTTCTCCTTCTTCTCTTTCCCCCTTCGCTCTGCAGCTAAACGACGATGCCGTCGTCAAGCCGGGGCGGCGTGGCGCAGCAGTCCGGCGAGACGTCTCCACATTGTGTCCACACCGTCTGTTTGCGAGTCATTATGGTAATTCTGCTCGGTCCGCGTGGCGCGGCGACTCAGCGTGGCGCGGCGACTCAGCGTGGCGCGGCGCTGCCCCGTCGTGGGATCGCCCAGACGGCCTCATTACCTGTGGTGCCTCTCGGAATCACAGCCTCCTCGTCCTGGGCCTCGTCGACAGCGGGGCCCTCGTCCACCAGAGACGGCCAATAGGCTTCGACCCCGCGCGCGTCACGCCGGCCGCACCGGCCGCCGTCGTGATCCTGGAGGAGCAGGCCGACACCTGTCGCTGGAGTACGCCAATGCGCCACTGGAGCAACTATTTTTGTTGTTACTCGGCCCTGGCCTTGGCCTCGGCCTGGGATGCGCGGTGCGCAGCGTGTTGACATTGCGTTGCCACGAGCTGCCCAGCTGCCGTGTGACATGGGCCAGGGCGTAAAGGGTGCTCCCCCCACCCCCACACTCACACAACGAAGAAAAAAAAAGGAGAAAAAAAAAAGTCCCGGGATCAATGAGCGAGGAGACGCGATCGCCTAACGCAGCGGTTCTCAACCTTCGAGTCGTGACCCCATTATTTTGGGGTCGCGGCTTGGTCCTTGGGGGCGCCTGGGGACATGAAGTGCCACCTGAGACTAGCCGCACTAAAAAAGGTTTGGAAGAACGGGGAATCGATCACCGGATCACCTGCGGTTCAAACCATCGCTACGGCATATGATTCGTGGTGGCCAAGAAAACTGAGGCATCGGTTGTCGACTTTTGGGTTGGGCGATCGATTCCACACACATCTCTTCATTTTTCGACTGGCTATCCCACCGCGGCTTGAACCCGTTGCCTCACCCGACCACATTTTCGTTGGGCCTTGGTGGCCGAGTGCGGAAAGGCGTCGGTACTTGCCTGTCGGATCGAGGGATCGAATCTCGGCATTTTCACATTTTGACTGGCTCTACCATTGCGGTTGTAACTTATGGCTTCAATTAATCCACTTCACTGACCAGCATACATGAGCTGTAGTGGTCGAGAGCGGAGAGGCGTCCGGTCACGATAGCTGGGTTCGGCGTTCGATACCCGTCCAGTCGCGAATGTTTTTGCCACGCTTGCATCGCACGAAGGTGGTTCAAGGTAAAATGGCGACCAGCGGACGAAGCGGAAAAATTGTCTGGTTTACATCACTCTATGCCTATGAAAATAATTACACTTTGCGACCAAATTTGCATTTTCCAAGGGGCGATGGCGGCGAGAACAGTGCGCGCGTGTTACGGGCCGCCGCTAACGGCGAAGGTGGAAAGGAGGAGAAAGATGCAAGACTTATCGCTCCACAGCACCGCCGCCTTTTCATTTATTTTCCCCGCAGTGCTGTGCTTGCCTGCACTGCAAGGCGGCGCATGCCATTCATGTTTGATACGGCCCGCGCCGCGAACGCTGAGCGCTGCTGGCGTTATTCGCACGGCGCTATCTCGAGATCAGCGCACAGTGTTACACCGCGACACTTCCTTTCCAACACCCACGAGGAAAACGGAAGCAAGTTTACCTACACACACGCACACACACACACACACACGCACGCACACGCACATACGCACACACCTCTTGAACATGAACCGCCACTGCAGCGGCCGTAGATGGGGTGGTGGTGGTGGCCGCCAAGTGGGCGTTGGTGGTGGGGTGTGCAGCGGGGGAGGGGGTAGGAGTGGTGGGGGTCCCATTTTCGAAAAGCAATTAATAACACGTTTCGCTGCGTTACCCCGTTGAAGGGCGTGACTAGCAGGGCCAGGGTCGGCCAGCGCCGCTCTGCCCGACAGAGCGCGCCATAGTGTAGCTGCCGCGACGGGGGCGGGACGGCGGGGGGCGGGGGCTCAGCGATGAAGCGTATCTCTCGCAGCCATCTTGATAGCTTCGTCGTCTCCGCGTAAGGTGTCCGGGATCCACATCAACACACACACACACACACAGAGAGAGAGAGAGAGAGAGAGAGAGAGAGAGAGAGAGAGAGAGAGAGAGAGAGAGAGAGAGAGAGAGAGAGAGAGAGTTGCTTCTGCTTCCCTCGTCCTGCCTCCCTGTCTTTGGCAGGGTGATTCTCTTCCTCGGCCAGGGTGAAAGTCCGCGCCACGTCCCAAAACGAACACACACACACACACACACACACACACACACAACGAGTGAGGCGCTGAATATAACTGGGCGCGCGGCGTGTGATAAGCAACGGCCCTAGGGCGGGACGGCAAGAGGAACAAGACGACTACTAGGAGAGTGTGCCGTGTCCCTCAACTCTCATTTTGTCTGTTTTTGTTGCTGTTTTTTTGTTGTTGTTGTTGTTGTTGTTGGTTTTTTTTCGCTCGTCCTCCTCTACCCCATTTACGCTTCTCATCTCTGGCGCCCTTGTTGAAGTGTCCGACCGGGCTGCCCTGCTGCGCCGGGCTGCGACGAGTTGGGGCAATGTGACATGCCCTGCAATTCGGCGGAGGGGAGGGGTACGACGACTGCGTGCAGACAAGGTTCCCGACAAGACAGCGGCGCTCGGCGCGGACGGCGGCGGCATCTCCTTGTTCACGTACTACACGACCTGCTCCACGAGCAGCAGCAGCGCACATGGATCCCCACATGTCGCCCCCTCCGCAGAGCTCCGTGCACTGGAATTAAATTACTCTTAATTAATCCATCCGCGCCGCTACTCCCGGCACTACTTCTGGAAGCACGGCGGCGGCGCCGCGCCCAGTGGGCGGCAGGCAGCCAGCAGCAGCACGGCGGTGGCGGCAGCCAGCGGCAGCCAGCAGCAGCACGGCGGTGGCGGCGCCGCGCCCAGTGGGCGGCAGGCAGCCAGCAGCAGCACGGCGGTGGCGGCGCCGCGCCCAGTGGGCGGCAGGCAGCCAGCAGCAGCACGGCGGTGGCGGCGCCGCGCCCAGTGGGCGGCAGGCAGCCAGCAGCAGCACGGCGGTGGCGGCGCCGCGCCCAGTGGGCGGCAGGCAGCCAGCAGCAGCACGGCGGTGGCGGCGCCGCGCCCAGTGGGCGGCAGGCAGCCAGCAGCAGCACGGCGGTGGCGGCGCCGCGCCCAGTGGGCGGCAGGCAGCCAGCAGCAGCACGGCGGTGGCGGCGCCGCGCCCAGTGGGCGGCAGGCAGCCAGCAGCAGCACGGCGGCGGCGGCGCCGCGCCCAGTGGGCGGCAGGCAGCCAGCAGCAGCACGGCGGTGGCGGCAGCCAGCGGCAGCCAGCAGCAGCACGGCGGTGGCGGCGCCGCGCCCAGTGGGCGGCAGGCAGCCAGCAGCAGCACGGCGGTGGCGGCGCCGCGCCCAGTGGGCGGCAGGCAGCCAGCAGCAGCACGGCGGTGGCGGCGCCGCGCCCAGTGGGCGGCAGGCAGCCAGCAGCAGCACGGCGGTGGCGGCGCCGCGCCCAGTGGGCGGCAGGCAGCCAGCAGCAGCACGGCGGTGGCGGCGCCGCGCCCAGTGGGCGGCAGGCAGCCAGCAGCAGCACGGCGGTGGCGGCGCCGCGCCCAGTGGGCGGCAGGCAGCCAGCAGCAGCACGGCGGTGGCGGCGCCGCGCCCAGTGGGCGGCAGGCAGCCAGCAGCAGCACGGCGGTGGCGGCGCCGCGCCCAGTGGGCGGCAGGCAGCCAGCAGCAGCACGGCGGTGGCGGCGCCGCGCCCAGTGGGCGGCAGGCAGCCAGCAGCAGCACGGCGGTGGCGGCGCCGCGCCCAGTGGGCGGCAGGCAGCAAGGCAGGCAGCCAGCAGCAGCACGGCGGTGGCGGCGCCGCGCCCAGTGGGCGGCAGGCAGCCAGCAGCAGCACGGCGGTGGCGGCGCCGCGCCCAGTGGGCGGCAGGCAGCCAGCAGCAGCACGGCGGTGGCGGCGCCGCGCCCAGTGGGCGGCAGGCAGCCAGCAGCAGCACGGCGGTGGCGGCGCCGCGCCCAGTGGGCGGCAGGCAGCCAGCAGCAGCACGGCGGTGGCGGCGCCGCGCCCAGTGGGCGGCAGGCAGCCAGCAGCAGCACGGCGGCGGCGCCGCGCCCAGTGGGCGGCAGGCAGCCAGCAGCAGCACGGCGGTGGCGGCGCCGCGCCCAGTGGGCGGCAGGCAGCCAGCAGCAGCACGGCGGTGGCGGCGCCGCGCCCAGTGGGCGGCAGGCAGCCAGCAGCAGCACGGCGGTGGCGGCGCCGCGCCCAGTGGGCGGCAGGCAGCCAGCAGCAGCACGGCGGTGGCGGCGCCGCGCCCAGTGGGCGGCAGGCAGCCAGCAGCAGCACGGCGGTGGCGGCGCCGCGCCCAGTGGGCGGCAGGCAGCCAGCAGCAGCACGGCGGTGGCGGCGCCGCGCCCAGTGGGCGGCAGGCAGCCAGCAGCAGCACGGCGGTGGCGGCGCCGCGCCCAGTGGGCGGCAGGCAGCCAGCAGCAGCACGGCGGTGGCGGCGCCGCGCCCAGTGGGCGGCAGGCAGCCAGCAGCAGCACGGCGGTGGCGGCGCCGCGCCCAGTGGGCGGCAGGCAGCCAGCAGCAGCACGGCGGTGGCGGCGCCGCGCCCAGTGGGCGGCAGGCAGCAAGGCAGGCAGCCAGCAGCAGCACGGCGGTGGCGGCGCCGCGCCCAGTGGGCGGCAGGCAGCCAGCAGCAGCACGGCGGTGGCGGCGCCGCGCCCAGTGGGCGGCAGGCAGCCAGCAGCAGCACGGCGGTGGCGGCGCCGCGCCCAGTGGGCGGCAGGCAGCCAGCAGCAGCACGGCGGTGGCGGCGCCGCGCCCAGTGGGCGGCAGGCAGCCAGCAGCAGCACGGCGGTGGCGGCGCCGCGCCCAGTGGGCGGCAGGCAGCCAGCAGCAGCACGGCGGTGGCGGCGCCGCGCCCAGTGGGCGGCAGGCAGCCAGCAGCAGCACGGCGGTGGCGGCGCCGCGCCCAGTGGGCGGCAGGCAGCCAGCAGCAGCACGGCGGTGGCGGCGCCGCGCCCAGTGGGCGGCAGGCAGCCAGCAGCAGCACGGCGGTGGCGGCGCCGCGCCCAGTGGGCGGCAGGCAGCCAGCAGCAGCACGGCGGTGGCGGCGCCGCGCCCAGTGGGCGGCAGGCAGCCAGCAGCAGCACGGCGGTGGCGGCGCCGCGCCCAGTGGGCGGCAGGCAGCCAGCAGCAGCACGGCGGTGGCGGCGCCGCGCCCAGTGGGCGGCAGGCAGCCAGCAGCAGCACGGCGGTGGCGGCGCCGCGCCCAGTGGGCGGCAGGCAGCCAGCAGCAGCACGGCGGTGGCGGCGCCGCGCCCAGTGGGCGGCAGGCAGCCAGCAGCAGCACGGCGGTGGCGGCGCCGCGCCCAGTGGGCGGCAGGCAGCCAGCAGCAGCACGGCGGTGGCGGCGCCGCGCCCAGTGGGCGGCAGGCAGCCAGCAGCAGCACGGCGGTGGCGGCGCCGCGCCCAGTGGGCGGCAGGCAGCAAGGCAGGCAGCCAGCAGCAGCACGGCGGTGGCGGCAGCCCGCGGCAGCCACTCCCAGACAAAAGTGTTTGATGTGGTTATGCTCTCACCCCCTTCCTTGTGTGACTTTGTGCAGCCGGGAATACGACACGCCGACCCATCCCGGCCCCGGCCCCGGCCCCGGCCGCCCCGGCCCACCCGGCCGGCCTGGTGTGGCGCCGCCATCACGTACCGCCACGCCCAAAAGTGGGGCGCCTGAGTGGGCCGCCATTCCAGCAGGCAGGCAGCCGTGACGACGGCGACACGGAGAGGGCGTGCGAAGCGCACGCTGCTGCATGACGCCAACGCGCCACGATGATGACCTGCAGCAGCATGCGCAGCCACCGGGGACCGGGGCAGCCTGGGCTGGGCCCCGGGGACTCATCATGGCGGTGCCTGCTGGCGTGCGTGTGGTCCGGGACCACACAGCGTGTGCGTTCGGCCAAACATGCGTTGGACGAGGCCCGTGTGTGTGTGTGTGTGTGTAGGTGTGTGTGTGTGCGCAGCTGTGCAATTATGCCGAGCGAGCGCCATTCAATGAGCTTTCACTAACGGCGGACCAAAAGACCAGCCCAGTTCGCTCAGCCGGACATAACTCTGGTCGCGTTGCGATCTGCTCGAAACGCACTCGAATTCGGAATGGAATCCGAACGCGGCACAGAGGGCATCTCCGGATGGATGGCGCTTTTGATCGCGGACATTCCGTACCACTGCGGTACAGTTCCAAGCTTGCCTGCCTCTAGCAACGGGTCCTCTGGGCGTGGACTGACAGCGCCGTCACGTGAGCCCGGCCAACCTGGTCCCCGGCCACGCCTGCAAAGCCCCGCTGAGCCGCGCCAGGTCGGCGAGGAGGCCGTGGAGGCCCTCGACTCGGCGGCCTGGATTCAGTGCCCCGGCCCAGCGCCGGGATTAGCGCGTGCGCGTGTCGCCATATGTAAATTGGTCCGGACGATTAGGCAGCGGACAGACCGACAGCGAAGCAGCAAAGCGGCCGGCCGGTGAGAGAGAGAGAGCGAGGCTTAGCAGCAAGGCCAGGCCTTTGCTTCGCTTCGAGTTCACTGAGACCCAGGGCCGTCCCTTCCGCTCTTCTTTAATTTCCCTTTCCATTGTCCTCGCGAGATTAGCCCTCCAAGGGCCGGCCTGCCGGGCCGACAAGGGTGGCTGCATATTCATAAGAAGGGCCCGCCTCGCGAAGCCCGTCGCGGCGCCCTTCGCGGGGCCCTTCGCGGGACCCTTCGCGACACCGAAACGGGAGAGGAAACGGCGCGATTTGTCGCGGAGATGCCCCTTGGGCCCTTCCCTCCGCCTCGCCCTTCGCGGCCGCGCGGCCCTCGCCACTTGTTTACCGAGCGCGGCCATTTCTCCTGGAAGCCGGCGGATTTTTCTGCCGTTCTCTTCCGGGTGGCTGTCGCGCCCCTCTGGCCCTTGGCCGAATTGGAGTGGCCGCTACACTGCCGGCGGTACACTGCCAACGCTAAGCGCCTTACGTATCACTCATGCCCGCCCATTCACCCACACGTACTTCGGCCCGCCCCGCTTCGATTCGCACCCTTTCTGCTTGCTTTCTTTCCCACCGCGCTACCGCGCTTGCTGGAGACGCGGCGTTTTTCCGCCCGTTTTCGCACACGTCGTCGCACGGCCCGGCATTTCTTGGGACTGGGCGGGGCGGGGCGGGGCGGGGCCTCTGCGTGTGAAGGATGCTTAAAGCTTAAGGGCAAGCCCGGGGCCTGCCGCCGCCTGTAGGGTCGGTAGGGCCTGCCTGGGCCGGGCGCTGGGAAAGGCGACACAAGCCAGGTAGGCGGGGCGGGGCGGGGCGGGGCACCGGGCCTACAAAGAGGATTGTGGACAAGTGCGAGGGGGATGAAAAGGGGTTGAGGATCCCCGAGAAAAGAAAAGGAAGGGAAAAGGGTTTCGGCAAAAAAAGGGAGAGAGAGAGAGAGAGAGAGAGAGAGAGAGAGAGAGAGAGAGAGAGAGAGAGAGAGAGAGAGAGAGAGAGAGAGAGAAGGGCGAGTGGCAGCGCGGAAGGGAAACAAACAGACAACACGATGGTCTGCAAGCTCCAGCGGGCAAAAGCTGAACGATTATCCCGTCCGTGGCCGCGTTGTCCAGGACCCATCCTCCTCCGCGTCCCTCTCGGCCTGGCCATGTGAGCATGAAGGGGACACATCGGGGGGTGGGGCAGTTATTTCCAGAAAATTCGCGACACGCTGTTCACCCCGTGTGCGCGCCTGCCCGCCCGCGTCTATTTAAACTCTGTCGCGGGGGCCGCCGCCAGGCGAGGCAAAGAAAACGCGCCGTGTATTTTCAGCGGGGCCTGGCGCTCTGGGGCGGGCCCGGCTCCACCGCGGCCGGCTCAACGGGCGCCACTTGAGCCGGCAGTGTCCTTGCCGCCAGTGTCGCGTCGCGTGGCTAATCGGGCCTGTCATGTGGCTGCAGCCCGACCCGGCGGCAGTGGCCAACGGCGCCGTTACAAACAACCGTCTCTCACATGGCCGTCTCTCTCTCTCTCTCTCTCTCTCTCTCTCTCTCTCTCTCTCTCTCTCTCTCTCTCTCTCTCTCTCTCTCTCTCTCTCTCTCTCTCTCTCTCTCTCTCTCTCTCTCTCTCTCTCTCTCTCGGAGGCAGCCCGCTAGCGCACCTTCGCCGTCGATTTACGGTGGGACCGGCGGAGAACCCCACTCAGGAGCTAGGGCGCGTCGGGTTGCCTGCCCGCTGCGTTCGACGGGCTGCTCGGTGGTGGCCGCGGTTACCGACCCAGGACACGCGGAGTAATCTGGAGCACAGGCGGCCCTCTCGAAGCACCACGGCCAGGGCGTTCTTCTGCTTCGCCGGCCGCTGTCTCCTTCGTGCGGGGCACCTCGTGCGGGGCGCCGTGGCGGACGGAGTCCGGAGTGAACGCGGTCGGGGACAACAACCAGGCCATCCGTGCAAAAACGCCGCGAAATTGGCGGAAAAATGACTTTCCCCGTCGTCTTCTTCTTCTTCTTCATCTCCTCCCCACCCCTCAGCGGCAGGCCTGGCCAGGCGCCTCGATCGGCGATCTCGCATCTGGCGCATCCCCTCCCTCCTCCTCTGGACCCGCCGCTGACGCCAAGCATTCACAACAATAATAATTCGAGCCAAGTGAAGAACTCTCCGCGAAGGGGAAATAATTGGCCAAGAAAATGCACACCAAAAATTAAATTAAAAAAAAATAATCAAAATTTTTGAAAAATTTATTGAAAACTTGAAAAAATTTGAAGTTGTGTAGTAAAAAATCACGAAATTACCTTTCCAGGACAGACCCAAAATTTATTATTTTTCACTGCCCTCCGGAGTGTGCTTCAAACGGCTTCAAGGCTACAGCAATACGCAGTGTACATCATGTGCCGTGGTGGCTGGATGTGTAGACGCGTCGGTCCCGGCAGGATCGGCGGATCAAATCTTATTACTTCACAACTTTTTTTCTCTGACCGCTGCTCATTGTCACGGCAAGAGCCCGCTTCAATCGGCTGAAGATATGAGCCGTGGTGGCTGAGGGCGTAAAGGCGTCCGACCCCGACCATAAGGTCCGGGGATCAGATCCCCAAAATTCCTTTCATTTTTCGACTGGCTTCCTCCCGCTGCGACTCAAACCCGTCGTCCAACACTCGGCAGACGTGCAAGTCAGTATGGTGTAGTGGTCAAGGTCGCCTTTGCCGGGCCACTACATCGGGTGTCTAAAAAGCAGTCCGCTTCGGCGGATTGGCCTCGGCACTGGTTCGATCCCCGATCGAGCCAGCCACTCGAAATTGGTCGCGAGTGGGTCCATTCCGATTCGTCGGATGGAGTTGATAAGTCCTTTGAAACTGGCCCACTGACTGCATGTTCGGGTCTGGGAGCGCCGGACAGCGGGTGTACCATTTGGGTACCGACCAGCCTGCGCAAACAAAAGCTCCCAAAACTACTCTCTCTCTCTCTTTCTTTCTTTGTCTCTCTATCGTCTCTGCCTTACTCTACTCTGCCCATGTTGGGCCGTGTCGGCGGCTCGGGTCCTACTGGGTCCCCCGGCGTACGATATCGAAGTCGCTGGATCGGATTAACCCCAGTTACCTGATAGCACCGGTTCCCATCCCGAACACCGAAGTAAAGCAGGAGGCCTCCCCATTAAGACTGGGGAGGGGGTGTAGAGTTCCATTTTTTAAATTTATTTTTAGTTAAACACGATCGCCAGCGCCCGGGAATACCGTTTCCCGTTACCGTATCCAAACACCAAAAATTTCAAAAAATTCAAAAAATTCAAATTTTTTTTAAAAAATTCAAGAAATTTAAAATGTTTTAAGAAATTTAAAAAAACGAACCCAAAAATTTCGAGTTGTTTCCCCATGACTCTCCGCTTTGTCATCACCAAGGGCCGCCCTGGAGCGCACAGTCGTCTCCAATTGGGGTACAGGGATCAATTAAAAAATGTTGTATACATAAAATCTTATATTTGACTTTGGCACAAACGGAAGTAGTTGATACAAAAGAGTACAAAATATAACACGTCTAGCTCATACATAATACTGGTAACATTCATCGATTTAAGGTCCTTACTTTGCTCTGATAGAATCGACGCGACGTACTTAACGCCTTTCGTCTGGCCCCCGAAACCCGCGGGTTTGCCTAACACGAATTCTTTAACGAAAAATAACAACAACAAACAAACAAATGAACCGCAAACATAAAGCTCTGGGCGCTACGACGCCACGCCCACGACGGAGAGTTCGAGCGCGGTGAGGCCGTCCGCGCCGTTGTACGCCAGCTGGTAGTCGCGCACGTACAGGATGACGGCCAGCGGCTGCCCGATGACGATGCTGAACCAGACGACGGCGTTGCCCCACCGGGGGCCGAACCTGCGGCACACCCACTCGCTGAAGTCGCCGATGGGCACCTGCAACAAGGACCGTCGCGTCAACACCATGCTCTTGTTAATGTTGTTGTTGTTGGTGGTGGTGGTAGTGTGGTCACAAAAAAAAGAAAAAAAAAAGCGAGTTGGAGCAGCAGCGGCCAGGTAGGAAAAAATATATTACGCGCAGCAAAGAAGACATTATAACGAGCAATGACCGCATGAAGTCTCATTAACTCCGGCCTGAATTACGCGAGCACCCCGCCCCACCCCGCCCCACCCCGCCCCACCCCGCCACGCCCCACCATGCCCCAGATGGCATGGATAAAAAGCGGGGAGGAAAAAAAAAAACAAGTCAACACGCACCGGGAAAACGGGCAAGGAGACAAAAGGGCCGGGACGGGCAAATTGAGCGAGATGGCGCTGCGCTACGCGGGGCGGGGCGGGGCGGGGCGGGGCGGGCGACGCAGCGAGGAGGAGCCGACGCACACGGAAAGGCAGACGACACGACACTCCAGCAACCCGGCAAGCGCCTCCATCGAAAAAAATGACGCACGCGACTAAAAAAAAGGGGGGGAGGGGGAAGTCAGGAGTGCGCTTGACTTCGGCAGCGAGGATGCGGTGGTGACAGTTTCGGCACTACCGTCGCTGGACAGGACGACAGCGAATGTGTCACGCGGGGAATTAAGAGGGGAACCCGCAGGACATGATGAGGTGCATCCAGTCAGCCGTGGCGGATGTTGACCAGCCGCGCAGGACGACAGAGAGAGGGGCAGAGAGAGGCGGCTCACTGGTGGCTGCGCGGGGGATGGAGTGGCGTCGTCTACGACCTGAGCGCGATTACGTCACCAACAGGAACCACAGTCGCAGCAAGCCACAACTTTTGTATGTTTTTTTTTTCTCGTGGTTTTTGCTTTTTGTGTGTGCCAGTGTGTCGTTTCAATTCCACGGGCGAGCAGTCGCCGAATTGCAGTGCGGCCGCGCGCGCGCGCGCACACACACACACACACACACACAGAGCCGCCCCGCTGCGGCTCATAGGTTCCCATTGGTTGCCGTTCCCGCTGCGGCTGTTGCGCAGCCGAAATGAATCCCCGACTTGTTTATACGACCACATAATCTGGGTGCGCGATGCGATGCGCCAGTCCGCCGCCCCCCCCCCACCCCAACCCCCCGGCCGGCCAGAGGGGGGGGGGGGTGGCCGGCAGTGGGGCGTGCATTACAGGCCCCATGCACCGCACCTCTGATCCCCCAACCCAAAGAAAACGAGAGGAGCGCGCGAAAACACCGACGAGAGATGCCGGCGGATGCAGGTGGACGGAAAGGCGGGCTGAGCCGGCCAGCACGCCGAAGCCTCCGACCGCGTCTCTGTGCGGAGCGGCGGGCCAGGGCGGGCCGCTCCGGACAGGCGTACGTACCTGGGCGAGCATGGCGAGGAAGGCGTAGACGCGGAACAGGCGGATGGCCGGCGACACCAGGTACTCGTGGAACACGCCGCTGAACACGAACGTGGCCCACTTGGCGGCGGTCTTGGAGTAGCCGCCGCGGCGCAGCGGCAGGTACAGGTGTCTGCAAAAGCAACAGCGTTGTTTCGACCGTCACCGCCTTTGATCCTTTTGACTCCGGGCGCGCAGAGCAGAGGCACCCACCTGACACACCAGTAGTGGACGGGCATGTTCCAGCGCCGCCAGAACACGTTCGTGTCCTCCGAGTCCCACCAGTTGTCGTACGAGCGGCGGTCCGCGAAGCGCGTCAGCTCGCTCACCAGGATCATGTTGACGTGGAAGAGCTGGTAGAAGAAGACGAGCCACACCAGGTTGGTCGGCACCTGCGGCACGCAGCGCGAGTCAGACAAACGAACGGTAAAGCCGCTGGCGATCTGAAACTGTTCGCGACGAATCCACTTACGGCGATCTTCAGCAGACGCTCAGCAACGACGGACCACTCGTTTCGCTGCAAATAAAAAGGAATATTTTCAGTACAAACCAGAAAAAAATGAATAAAATTTCTTTTTGTCTTTTCAATTTTATTTTTTTATTTTGACTGGCTGACACAGTGAATAGACAGGCAGGCACTCCTCCTGACGAGCTTTCTCGCCGTGGGCCCTGCCAGCCCTGCCAGCCCTGCCAGCCCTGCCAGCCCTGCCCCGCGCTGGCGCTGCCCCTATTATTCGATCCCCATTGCCCTTGTGGCCCTGGTCCGGCCAGGGCCCGGACTGCCGTGCCCCCCGGCGGCGCCCCCCGCACAGCGGGCCTTTCACGGCACCCCGCCCCACCGCCCCACCCCGCCCCACCCCGCCCCACCGCCCCACCGCCCCACCCCGCCCCGCCCCGCCCCGCGCTGCTTCCTTTTATTAATATCTCTTTATTTGCATTTATTTTCCTCACGCCAACGTGAATGCGATGCTGGCCGGTCGCAGGCCAGAAAAAAAAATTGACAAAAACAACAAATTAAAGAAAAGGCCAACAACAGCAAAAACTCGGCGCGGCGAACGAAAACAATAAAGGCAGATACATTTGGCACTCCCTCCCCTCCCTTGCACCCTTCCCGCCAGCACATTCGGAGCGTCCGGGCCGGAACCAGCGCAGGAAGTATCGATAAAAGGAAACAAACGAAACCAACTAAAATTGGCTGGGCAATGAGTGTCGGAACGGAGTAGCGGAACGGAGTGGCGGAGTGGCGTGGGCGAGGTACTGGCGGCGCCGCACCGAAGGCACGCTCACCGCGATGGGGCCGGCCACGGCCGTGAAGGACGGGACGAGCCACTGCTGGATCATGGCGGCGTGCAGCGTGGCCACCGCCACTAGCATAGCCGCGCGCACTGCCACCCTCCTGGGGGACAGAAGAGGCCATTGATTAATCGTCGGCAGTTGGCAGCGAGCATCGCGGCTTTGTCTTCCCACCTCCAGTTGATGCTGGGCTTGCGCGGGTAGTCCATCTCGTAGCACAGCGTGGGCGCCACCGTGAAGTAGGCCAGGTTGCCGACGGTCAGGTTGTCCGGGTACGCGGTCTCGTCCTGCGTCGCCGGACTGCCGATGGAGGCCGTCGTCGTGTCGTCGTCACCGACACCTGCAGCGGCCGCCAGATTAAAACGGGCATCGCACAATCATCCCCCAGCAGCAGGGACTGGCCTGGCGGCCGACGGCGCGCCGGGGCGGCGTCCGAAAGACAAGCTGCAAAGTGGGCGGTGGAAACTTCCCGCCACCTAAAACTTGTAATCTCATTTACTAGCGGCCCCCCGGACTAGCCCCCTGCTGCTGGGCCGCGCCTCCTCTCTCTCTCTCTCTCTCTCTCTCTCTCTCTCTCTCTCTCTCTCTCTCTCTCTCTCTCTCTCTCTCTCTCTCTCTCTCTCTCTCTCTCTCTCTCTCTCTCTCTCTCTCTCTCTCTCTCTCTCCAGCGGACATTTCTGTGGACATTCCTGCGGCCCTGTCGTCCCCCAAACGTCGGCGGCTATCTGTGCGCCCCGCCCCGTTCGACCCCGACTGGTCGGTGGGAGACAAACCACGGCCCGTTTTACACAGGCGAGTGGCGGGCGCCCTTGAGGCGATTAACAATCCGAGGCGCGAGGCGGGGCCACGCGGTGATGAAGCGGCGGCCTTAAAAGGGATGGAAACAAATAGAGCAGCCGTCCCGGCCGCCCACCCTGCCCCACCCGCAGTACCCTAACCACCTTAAATTCGCACAAAGTGGCGGGCGATTTGAATGTCAGCCCGGCCGGAGGTGCCCAATGTGGTGGGGCCTCCCCACACCGGGCCGGGCCGGGTCTGCCCTGTCCACTCCCCGCCGCAGCTGTCACACCACCCACTCAGCGGCACTCGCATGCATATTATTTCACGGCGCGATCCTCGGGCATTAGCCATCAATTATTCGAGTCTCGTACTCGGCTAGAGATCGCGTCACCAGCACAACAAAAAAAAAGCGCCGAAATATAAAAACAAGCTTGCATATTACTGCAAATGGCGAAAAAACGAAAAAAGGTGCAAAGGAGACTTACCGCTCTGGGCTTGCCGCCGCTTGTCCCGGGCCCACCAGCACGTTTGCACGAAGGACCACATCTTGAGGAACACCATGGCGTTGAACTGGCACACGCAGTAGCCGCCCACTGCAACAAGTTATTTCATTACGTTTTCGGCTCGGCTCCGCCCCGCTCCGCGCCCCCAACCGGCTCGGTGGCCAAGCGGGGGGAACCAACCGGAACGACGCTCACGCCAACAACACCACCGGCCGGCCCCTTACATCGCCGCGCTGGCCTGCTGGCGGCGGCAGACCGCAATTAAAAACTAGGCGAGGGAGACAGCGCCACACTTTTCTAAATTAATGACCAGCCTCGCGTGGGCATTAGCGAGAGAGCGAGAGAGAGCGAGAGAGAGAGAGAGAGAGAGAGAGAGAGAGAGAGAGAGAGAGAGAGAGAGAGAGAGAGAGAGAGAGAGAGAGAAAGAGAGAGAAAGAGAGAGAGCGTAGCAGTAACGGCGCGAAGGGGTTAAATTAAGGAGAGGCGGGACAAGCACGGCAGGCAGCCCGGCCGAGGATGAGGGTTCTCGATGTAAACAAAAGCCCCCCCCCTCGCTGCGCGACGTGCAGTCGCCCCAATTATTTAGTAATTGGAGTCAAACCGCAGAGCCGCGTTTAATATTCCCGCCACGGGACAATGGCTCGGCGGCAACTTTGCAGCGAACGACCCGCGAGTGCGAGAGGAAGCGGCCACGTTTTGACTGCAATGTCCTCGGCATGGCGTGAAACACACGGCGGTGTCGGAGGGCAGCACGCCCTTACTCAACGAAGGTGACGTCAGGCTACTCACCGATGCTGATGGCGTCGCCGGCCAGCCAGATGCCCACCACGGGGTAGGCGAGGTGCCCCAGCATGTTGACGGCGTGGGCCTTCATGCCGTCCGGCTCCGGCACCAGCTCCTGCAACACGACGGACGACGACGACGCGATGCAGCGCGGCGCAGCGCGGGGCCGGGGGGATTGGCCCATTAAGCCGAGCCAACTGCCGGGAATGCCCGGCCGCCGTGGGTCCGATTAGAAATCGGAATGCGGCTGACGCAGCCTTGGCATGTCTGTCCGTCCGTCCGTCTGTCTGTCTGCCTGTCCGTCTGTCCGACTGCCCTGCATTCCGGGAGGGACACGGACACAGCACCACTCTGCAGCCTGTTTTTTTTCCCTTCCCAATGGTTTTGCTGCCTGTTTTCCTGTTTCTGCTTCCCCTTTTATTTTTCTTTATTTTCCCCTTTCCGCCGCCCAAACGGACATTTTTCGCGGCGCTCATTAACGGCAGCAGACGGGCGGCACGGCTCGGCGACACGAGTACGCGGCGCCACGGCCGCCGATCGGGGAGAATCAGCCGCACTGAAGAGTGGGCGGAGAACACATTTACCGCGGAAAAAATAAATATTTACAAAATAATAAAAAAAAATAATAATAAAGGAATACACGGTGCCCGGCAGACAGACACAGCCCGCAACACACGCCGATTCGTAGACCAGGTTTGACAGGGAACACACAAGATGTGCCCCCCCCCCCCCCCTTCCAAACACGAACGACGAAAAGTCATTACCCAGGAAATAGACAAACAAGTCACATACAGGCTCAGGCACAGAAATACACACGCACGCACGCACACACACAGACACACATCGACATACACACGGAGCATGCGTTGCGTGCGCAACGTGCTGCAGCGCTTTTACTATACGCGCTCTTTTTTTTTTCTTTTTTTTTTTTTCAAAACTTACCAGAGCGATGGCCTTTTCGATGCCCAGCGCGACAAATATCTGCACCGGCATGTCTGCAACACAAATCATTTGCATGCCATTGAAAATATGCGTCGGGGCCACAGCGGGACACACACACACACACGCACACACACACACACACACACACACACACACAAACACACACGCACGCAGAGGCAAAGGCCATTAGGACGGCGGCCATACATGCCGGGGTGCAGCTGCACGAGGGGGCCCAGCGTGGTCCAGCAGGGCGCCGCGAGGGGTCGGTCATTTGGGGGAAAGAGGGCGAGGGGAGGACACACTCATACAACACAGAGGCATCGACGACGCGAAAACGGATTGTCCAAAGACGGGCGTTGGCGTGTTGGGCTCGGCAGGCCCCGCCGCCAGTCTCCAGGCTACCGGTCCTGGAGGGGGAGTATCGACTAGGCTCATTAGCAGGACGGCCGGCATCGCCGCCAGCCGGGCCTGGAGCAGCCCGTGGAGACCGCCGTGGAAAAACAACAACTTTTAATGAGGGCACCGATTATTATTCCTTTTTGGCGGGCGGTCGGGGGAGGGAGAGCAGGGCGTTGACTCAAACTGTATCAAGAAGGAAGCCGATCGGGCGAGGATATGAAAGCAGGAGAGCCAATAAACAAATAAATAAGGGGCGCGGAATTTCATCAAATCCGATCCGATCCGGCACCCCAGTGGGGCCCCAGGCTGCCCCGGGCCTCCGGGCCCCACCCCGGACCGCCGCCACGGCGGAGCCGCGCCGCGTGTCGCGTCGTCTTGGGGCGGGGCTGGGCGGGGCTGGGCGGGGCGGCCACCCCCAGCAGATCACGGCCACGTCCCCTGCCGCCCATCGACTGGCACTCGACGGAGCGGGACAGAGCAACGCCGTGGCGCGCGCCTCGCTTCCTTCTTCTTGTTCTCTCCTTCGTCCGCGCCGCACCAAGGCGCCGGAAGCGGCCGGACCCTCCTCCCTGGCGGCCCGGAGCGCGACCCGGCGTAGCGCGCCGCGCGGTCGGCGGATGTCAACAGTACTAATTAGGTCTCCTGTCACTGCCGGCGGGGCGGGGCGGGGCGGGGCGGAGCGGCAGAAGGGAAGCTGTATCGCAAAAGCAATGTGCGGTGATGCGCACGCCGGCCGACTCCCCCAGCCTCGCCCGGGACAAAAGCCGTCCCCGCTCCTCCAATGGCCTCCTGGAGCATCTGTCTCTCTCGCACTCACTGTCCGCCCCGTGCGGGTGCGAGAGAGACAGCGGCCCGGCCTGAGGCTCCGCCAGGACGGCGGCCGGAACCAGCCCCCCGGGCAGGCCCCTGGCCCTGGGCCGCCGCTGGCCGCTGGAAAAGAAAAAGAAGGACGCCCGAAGGGCATTAATTGCGAAGCCCTGAGACGAGAAGAGAGGAATAATCAGCAGCCATAGATTCGCCAGAGATTGAAACAAAATGGCTGACTTATTAGCGGCATCCCTCAGGACCCTCCCCTCCCCTCCGCGCCAGGACCACACTTGTCCCGGCCGCTCGCTCAAAGTTACAGGGATCCCCTCTCCCGCAATGTCCGAGCGCGTTGTAACCTCCTTTCTTGTGGCCGGGCCCCCGGGCCGGGCGCTTCGCAACAAGCGCAACCCCGCCCCCTCCCCGCTCCTCTTCATCAGTGTTCCCGGCCTTCTTTTCCTCCTGTTGCCTTTCCAGGACACGCATCGGAATGGAAAGGCGGACCCACGTGTGGGGTGGGCGGGCCATGCAGCCATGCAGGTAGCCTGCGATCCCACGTCTGTCTGTCTGTCTGTCTGTCTGTCTGTCTGTCTGTTTGTTTGTAAGCCTGAGCGTATTTCTGTCAGTCTGTCCGTCCGTCCGACAGATAAGGCCTAATTAAATTCCCGCGCCGCGAGTCCGAAACGAAGGCCGGGAGGAAATGAGATGAGACTTTTCGGCGAGTGAGATAAGGCGAGGTGGAAGAAGAAGAAGAGGAGGAAGAGAGACGGAGCATGTAACGGCAGTGGGGCGCGCCGTAAAGGAGGCCAGCCACATGATTGGGGGCGTCCATGATGAAGCAAAGGAGGCACGAGGGAAGGGGAGGGAGGTTTACAGCATGACCCTGGACGACCCCGCGCCGCGCGCTCCGCTCTCCGCCGACAGACGTCTCCAGAGCGGCAGCTCCGTTCCCGTCTGGAGCCCCGGCCGGGCCGCGCCCACCCGCACGGCCGCGTCCAAACCGACGCGCCGCCTTGAATTAATCCGCAGCAGCGGGGCCACCTCCACCTCCACCTCCACGGCGACGACTGCGTTTCGTCGCTCCGTTCCTCTCGCACTCGACGACGATCGCGTTCGGAACCAGACTCGAGCCGAGGCGCCTGCAGACCGGAGGGTGGGCCAGCCCGGCGCGCATCCGTGCGCGCAGTCAGCGCGGCGGCCTACCCGCCTCCGTCTTCAGGCGCCGTGCGCGCCCGGCGCCCACCCGCCATAGAAGACACACCTACACCCTCCTTCTCTCTCTCTCTCTCTCTCTCTCTCTCTCTCTCTCTCTCTCTCTCTCTCTCTCTCTCTCTCTCTCTCTCTGGTACGGCGCCAGCGGTGCCGACATCCGGCGCTATAAACCGCCGGCCGCTGTGCCCGCACATTACCTCCCTACCTGCCGGCGGCGGGCGGCGGGGCGGCGGGGCGGCGGGGCGGCGGGGCGGCGGGGCGGCGGGGCGACCAGGTGCGGGTGAGCCGGTGAGCCCCGCGAGCGGAGAGGCGCGCTGCGCCGTGTTGTAACTGTTTGTCGCGGACCGTATCGAGTTATAGGTTTCCAATGCACCCGTACACCTCCCTCTCACCTGGAGCAGCAGGGCTTCGCTGTCTCTCTCGCACCGCCACGGAGCGCGCCCCGCGCCAGAGTGTCAGAGGGACCACGTGTTCGGCATCAGCCAGCCGGACCCATTAAAAACGCGGAGGAAAAAGAAGACGATTCCACGTCCCAATCCCGCGTTCCGCCGGAAGGAAAAAAAAACAACATTTATTTTCCGCTTTTTGTTTCACTGTAATCTCTTCCTCTCTTTCTCTGTTTGTTCCGCTCCTGTTCTGGACGCGATTACCGCGACCGCCTTCAAACACACGGCGCCTGCACGCGACAGGGCCAAAAGTGAACAGTGGCAGTCAGGTGCGCGTGCGCGCGGGTCTGTGTGTGTGTAAGAGAGAGGAGAGGGAGGGAGGCAGGGAGAGAGAGAGGCTTAGAGAGACAGAGAGACAGAGAGAGAGAGAGAGAGAGAGAGAGAGCCTGCGACAAGGACGCGGCAAGAAGAAGGGGTAGAAGGGTCGTCGACGAGATAACGGTGCCGTCTGTCCCACTGCTCGGCGAGGCGCCGCGGCCGAGTTCACCCTGCAAGCCGCCCACTCGATACTGAGAATCGGAAAACAGGGTCGCGATGAAGACGTGGGCGCCGCGAGGCGGGGCAGGGCAGGGCGTGGCCGTGCAGGGCGGGGCAGGGCAAAGTGGGGCGGGGTGGGGCGGGGTGGGGCGGGGCGGGGCAGGGCATCGTGAGGCGCTAGGGCTTCGCGAGATTGTTTGTTGACAATTTGGATAGGGAAAATAAGGTAAGCTCAGGCGGGCGCGCTAGCTCCGGGCGCACGGACTAGAGGGACTAGAGGGTGGAGCGGAGAGCGGAGAGGCAGTGGGCGACACGAAAAGCTACACAGCCCGCTTACGGCAATCGCTGGCGGCGAGGCGGGGGCCGCGGCGACGGCGGCGGCGAGAGCGGCGCAAAGATTGACCAAACAGCCAGTTGGGCCCCGAGGCGGGGCGCGGCAGGCACGACGGCAAGAGATATTGGAAAGGCCCTAGCGCGAGCGGGGCTGCCTGCCGGGCACTCATCTCCAAGTTTCAAAGTGCGGACGGGACAGAGCGAGGCAGTGAGAGAGAGAGAGAGAGAGAGAGAGAGCGAGAGAGAGGGAGAGAGAGAGAGAGAGACGTGAGAGAGAGAGAGAGAGAGAGAGAGAGAGAGAGAGAGAGAGAGAGAGAGAGAGGAGAGAGAGAGAGAGAGAGAGAGAGAGAGAGAGAGAGAGAGAGAGAGAGAGAGAGAGAGAGAGAGAGAGAGAGAGAGAGAGAGACTAAGGCCCGATTGGACTCCGAAGCAGCGTGGCCGGCCGCCGCACTTGCCTTTTAATGCGGCGCGACTCGGCTGACTCGCCTGCCGGCCGATTCCGGAAAGTCATTTCGTCGCTCTGTCTCTCTCGCGGCCCAGCAGACAGAGACAGGGCGACGGAGCGACTCTTTGGAATATCAGTCCGGTGGCCGCGGAGCACCGCAGAGAAGGCCAACTTTTTTAATCAGACGGCTTAAGAGGGCGGCCTGGTGGACAGCACGGCCATCCGGCCACGGCCAGGTCCAATGTTTACGGCGCGGGGCTCGAGGCACGGGTTGGTCTGGCGACGGCTGGGGCTTTTAATCATTCACGCTAATCGGACTGGGGCGTGGCGGGGTGGGGCGGGGTGGCGCGGGGAGGGCGCAAAGCGTCGCAAAGTGGCTGCCGCACCTCCTCGGCTGCGGACTGCTCCGTCGCCACTTAGGCACTGCCTCGGCCTACCGGGTGAATCATTGACGAATCCGGGGAAAAAGGAAAACAGGACGACGACGCGAGCATTATTCAGGGGTCCGTTCGGAGTACGGGTGCACTGCTAAAACAGGAAAGGCGACAACAATCGGGCCGTCTCTTCCTTTGAACTACAGCTAAAACGCTGCCAAAAGTAAACAGAGTGAGCGCGCCGTACTCTGCACGCCGCCGTGGCCATGGCGCACACAAAGGACACCGCCATCGGCATGGTCCATCGCCCGCGTGGTACCGGGCGAGGGATACCCTCGGGTACCGCCGCAGCGTCAATCAGCCGAATGGCCTTTATCGGCCGCAGCACGCCACGCCCCGCCCCGCCGCACCCCGCCCCACCCACCCCACACGCAGTGCAGCACGCCGCTCCTGTCTATTGCCGCATGATTTGTTGGGGTCAAATTGGCCCAGCTGGGCCAGACCGTGGGCCCGGCCAGGCATAAGCCTGATTATTTACTCTGGCCTGCTGGCGTCTGACCGTGAGTGGGGGGAGGTGCGCCATTGTGCGAGGCTATTGTTTGATATCAAATTAAGAACCCCCCTAACCCCCTCTCCCTCCAGCACCCCTGCATTATACGATGCGTCCCAATTTGCCGGTGTAATGGGCACGGATAACCGTGTCTCCGGGCCGCCCCACCCGCCCACGCACAATCCGCCACGCCCACGCCCCGGCACGCCGGCCGACACGGCATCGCTTTTAAAAGTTGCCGATAAACGAGTCCTCCTTTCCCCCTTCCTGCAAATCCGCCAGATTCTCAATCACTTCTCCAACTCGGAGCCAGCGCGCTCAGCGCGGCGCCTTGCGCCTTTCACAGCGGCGCCGGACTGATTCCGAAGCGTCCGTCCGTCGCGCCGTCTCTGCCGCACTCGCGAGGCGCCGCGCGGTCGCGAGAGAGACGGCGCGACGCAGCCGCCCCTCGGAGCCGCGCTCGTCTCCGCATCTTTCAAACAAAAAGTTGTGTCCCGACGACGACGCTCCAATCCCAGCCCAGGCAGCAGTCGCAGCGGCAGCATAGCGGCAGCGTGGCCGGACGACGCGCTGCAAGGAGAGCAAGGCCATCGTCTCTCTTGCACGGCGCTGGACTGCGCTGGACTCCCCAGCGCCACGCCAGCAGTGCTCGACACGGCGAACTATTCCAACTGGAAACCATTCCCGTTAACGACGTATCCGACGGCCGGCGGCGACTTTACGGCCACGCTGCCTCTGGGCGTCGAGGATCTGGGACACACCCGCGCCAGCCATTCCGTCTATGCAGCCGAGAGCACCTCGTATACGTGCAGGGTGCAGCAGGGTTACCCTGCCAGGCGTCCCGGGCGAGCACCAGCTTGACGGAGGCGCAGCGCCGCCCATCTCGCCGGCCAACGGCCAGCCGAGAGGCAGCCAGGCCGCGGGACGCCATCCGGGTGCATGGCAGTGCACGCTTCCAAATGGTTCGATTCCGGTCGGCCGCCAACCTCATCGCGCGGTCCGTGTCATGACTGCGAATAATCCGCTCCGACTCGGCGATCTGCATCTCGGGGCGCGGCGGCGGGCCGCCCCTTCATCGCAACGGCCTGGCAACGGCGGGACGCGGTGCGGTCGCGGCGCCCCGTCCCGCCACGACCAGGATCACGGTAACGGTAACGACCAGCTTTATCGTCCCCGCGCAACCCGGCCGGGCCCCGAGCCGAGCCGTGGCGGGCCGGGCGGCAAGAAGCCGACGCACAGCGCGGGTGGGGACGTGCGGGCCCGCCGGGACGTACCCGTCACACAGCCCCGCCTCACTTCGTCCGCTCAGTGCACTACACCCCTGACTCCGTGTTCGATTCGAGTGTCCAGCAGCTATCGATACCAACAGCAACTGCTCGCCTGCTGGGTAGGCAGTCCCAGCGGCAGGCCTGCGTGCGGGATGCCTAACGCACTGGGCGTCCCCCGGGCTGCACGGCCTCACCAACTTGGCGCCAACGTTGCGGGTAGAAAAAGGCAGGGTAGCGACGCCGCGCTGCCGCGCTCACCGTGACCCAGTGGCCTTGGGGAGGGGAAGGGGCTGAGAGGCCTGGGGGAGGGGACCCTGGGAGAGACCCACAGTGACACTCCCCACCAAAGTGGGCTTGAACGCCCACTTACGGGCGACGGAAATTGGGCACGGCGCCCACACCGGCCGCCAGCAGGCTCATTCCGAGCAGTGCTTTCGTCGCTGCGTCTCTCTCGCACGCGGACAAGACGGACCGCGGGTGCGAGAGAGACGGAACACCAACCTGCAGCGCGCGCCCGGCCCGCCCGGTGCGAGGAGGGCGAAAGGAGGAGGCTGGCGGCGATAAACATTTGACACAGCGCATCCGTGAGGAGGGGCATCAGGCCTCCGAGATGAAGAGGGGATCGATGGGTGCGGAGACCGCCGCTAAGTTCTATCCAGCGACGCGGGGAACAGAGGCACCGCGACATTGGACGGGGCGCCCAATGGAAGGCCGCACCGGGAAGGAGTAAGGAAAAGCCTCAGGCACGGCCCGGTCGTGGGTCGAGGGGGAAACAACTAGCCAAAAAAGTACACAATTTTTTTTTTTTTAATTTTTAAAAATTTAAGAAATTTCAACAAAAAAATAAAAAAAATTGAAAAATTTTGAAATATGTACACAAAAATTTGGAGTGTGTTTCCTTCTTGGCCGGGGCCGACGATAAGGGCGAGATCATGAGTGCGGCGGTGCGGCCTCGGCCCCCTGCCGACCACGCCGAGGCCGAGGGCTGGGGGCTATAAGAATGAAAAACGGCCAAACGAGACTTGACGTTAACGATGGATGGCTGTGACGCGTCGTGAAGCCACGCCGCCGTGTGCGTGGCGGCGTAGCAGCGTAGCGGCGCGTAGTTGGCCGGGCACCAGGACGGCCTCGCCCCGCCTCCCCTCCTCCCCTCTCCATCACGACCGGCTCGGCCTCGGTTGGCCTCGGCCGGCCTCGGCCGGGCAGTCCCATGGAGCGCGTCCGCGGGGCGCGGAGCCCCCAGAATATATGCACCGGGGCGGCCCGCCAGGCCACCGCTTCGCCCCGAGGCGGGGAATATGTATTCGGGCGCGACGGGCGCGGCGAGCGGGCCGTGCCGGGGGCGCGCCGCGTTCCATGAATCTAATGCCCTGCTCCGTCTCCTCCTTCCTCCCGGGTCGTCGTCGGGGAGGGTGCGCTGCACCGCCACCGGCTGCAGGCTCCGACCGCAACCACTATGGCCCAGTGTCACCGCTGCACTGCATGCTCGCCGCGGGGCCGGCGCCACCAGGTGCAAGCTGCAGATGCTGCTGCAGGTGCGCCACGTCGATAGCACGACAGTGTTGCTAAGCTCAGTAATAATACAACGCTCGTGTGTGTGTGTGTGTGTGTGTGTGTGTGTGTGTGTGTGCGCGAGTGTGTGAGAGAGTGAGTCCTGGATCTGGGGCTCTAGTGTGTGAGTGTGCGCGTGTGGTGGTGGTGCACATGTACGCCAGCGTGTTGGCCTGACCGCAGATCAACCGCGCGCGGCTGAAGAGAAGGACTAAACGCGGGGGTGGGGCGGGGCTGTCCATCCAGGCGGGGAGCACTGTGTCCTCCCGAAATCCTGCCGTCAGTCAGCTGCCCGTCGAGGCCGTCGGGCCCCCGAGGTGACGGCCGGGGAAGAGAGCGCATCCCGCCATGTCCACGCGCACCACTGCCATGAGCAGCGCAAGAGGGGGTGGGGGCGCCGCAGGCATTCCTGTCGTGACATTGCTGTTACAGCCGTGACGGACAGGGTAAGCCACGACTCTGTCCGTCCTCGGCCTGTACATGACAACGAACACACACACACACACGCACATACACACACACGCACACGCACACCCGCGCGCGCGCACGCGGGCAGTCCACAGAGAAACAGACTCACACAGCGCGCGACGCCAAGAGGCAGACACACACAAACACGCACACACTCACACGCCCAAAATGAAAAGACTGTCTAATCTCTGCGACGACTTCCCATCCCAAGCTCCCGGTTCGCTTCGTCCCGCACGCTCCGCCTGCCGGCCTGGCGCGGCCTGGCGCCCATGGAGTGTCCATGGCATGAGCGGCAATTTAGCGCGGTGGCCACAGCGGGCGGGGCGGGGCGGGGCGGGGCGGGGCGGGGCGGGGCGGTGATGCGCGGACTGTATCACGGGCTTACCTACTCGGTCGCCGGGCGGGGTGGGCGGTGGGACAGGACAGGGCGTGGTGGCGAGCTTTGCCAGGACCATTTTTCCAGTCCCCTGCACTTGATTGCGACGGGAATTGCAACTCGAAGGGAATTAGGCGAGAGGGAGACAGACAGACAGACAGACAGAGAGAGAGAGAGAGAGAGGAGAGAGAGAGAGAGAGAGAGAGAGAGAGAGGAGAGAAGAGAGGAGAGAGAGAGAGAGAGAGAGAGAGAGGGGGGGGGGGGTGAGACAGCACGCCACACACTCGCTAAGCAGCGCACCGACGTCCTCGTCGGCGAGTTCGGCGTCTTCCTCCAGCTCGGCAGCCAAGCGCGGCCCGTACCGCACAGGGCCGCGAAACGATAATGCCGACATCGTTTCCGACACAAAATAACAACAACGAAAGTGGCGGCAAAATCGTGTCGGTCGGCAGAGCGGCGCCAACTTTATTTTCTCTTTCCCCAGCGAAATCAGGGAAGTCCATAATAACAGGCCGGGGCGCGGCGGCGCGGTCCCCAGTGTCATGGCCCGAAACGACTCCGAAACACGGAGCGGAGCGCGGTGAGCGCGCCGAGCGCGGTCATAGTCCGATGACTTCACGTTCCCAGTTTCACTCGCTTTAACTTCCCTTCCCCTTCTCCCCGGCACCGCCTTTTTCATTTTTATTTTGCCCATTTCCCTTTTTTCCCCCTGTTATTGCCCCGATTCAGCCGTCTCGTTTCACAATCATTCCGGCGTAGCCATGGCGTGGCGCGCTCCATTGGGCTTTCGTTATTCAACAGGCCGTGGCGTGGTGGGGCGAGGCGACTCGGTGCTCTGCGACGCCCCCGGCGGCCAGCAGCGCGACGTCCATCATCCACTGCAGCGCGACCGCCGCGCCGCCGGACTCCTCGGCGTGCTGGCGACCCCGCAGTGGGTCGCAGCCACACGGCGGCCTACCCTCCCCCTTCCTCTCCGTCGTCGTCATGGAGACCGTCGAGACGTACCTGCATTTCGAATGCCCCCCCCCCCGCTTTTGGCTACGCAAACCCTCTCGGGAGCGCCACCCGCCACCCCGGCCCGGCTGGCTCGCTGTGTCGGACCGGCATCGAGCACCGCGACGAACAAAACCGCGCCGCCGCCCTCTCACTGCCTTCCCGCCTCACGGTCCGCGCCAACGCGATGCGCAAACACTCTAAGGAGGGGCTGCGCATAAATTTACACGCCCGCCACATTTTCTCCTTGTCGTTGTTCCGCTGCGGCGAGAGAGAGAGAGAGAGAGAGAGAGAGAGAGAGAGAGAGAGAGAGAGAGAGAGAGAGAGAGAGAGAGAGAGCGAGAGAGAGGAAATAGAGAGAGGAAATAGAGAGAGAAAGAAAGAGAGAAAAAGAGAAAGAGAGGCGAAAGCAGAGTTCAGCACAGTCAAAGCGAGGCGACCGACCCGGGTCATTGTGCGCCCTTCGACTGCCCCACAAATGTTTTGCCCGAAGGTAGAGCCGCCCCGAGCGAGCGGGCGTCCCGCCTCATGACGTCGCATTGTCCCCGCATTGTAGTAAAGGTGCTCCAGCGTATTTTTTCGTCCTGCCCACAATTTTTTTTTTGTTTTTTTTTTGTTTTGTTTCCAGGGAGCTGCTGCTGGTCAGCACAGGTCAGTCCGGAGCAATAACAGCGGTTACTGGTCCCACAAAGGGAGCTGGGCCTTGAGGCGAAAAGAGGTCCGGGGCGAGATGGGGCGGGGTGCGGCCCACTGTGCGGCCCACTGTGCGGCGTCCGTGCTGCTGGGAGGACTCAAGGTGACTCGCCCAGCTGGACACATACCTGCGGGGTTCCTCCCGCAAGACGGCGCGCGAGGCGCACACGGCAAAAGAAAGTGGACCGCCGCACCTCTTCCACCCCCCGTACCGCACCGCCAAAATAAAGTAAAGCCGGGGAGGACGCCTCGGTGAAGGGCCGGCCGTAAAGGGCGGAGAAATATGACGAGCGCGCCGCGGGTGTCCGGCCTTGACCAGCTGAGTAGGCGGCAGACCGGCAGACGGCGTGCGGCGCGGCCGACGTGTTGCAGCGTTCGACAGCTCCTTCCAAATAAATGATGGATCGGCTAACCGACCGCCGGCCGGGGCCAGCAGACCGGGCGGGCCGACCGGTCTCGCGGTCACTCTCGCACCCCAACGGGACGCTCCACGAGTGCGGGAGAGACACAGAGAACCACGAGCGCATTGTTCGGAATCAGCAGACAGGGCCGGGCGGGGCCGCGGCACTGCGGGGGCGGTACGCTGCCTGCCAGCTCGGCGGCCGGCCTGTCACGCTGTGACTGCGGCCAGCTCGGCGGCCAGCCCGGCGGCCAGTCCGGGCGGCCTGCCTCCGAGGCGGGCTGCATGGCGGGATGGCCGGGCTGGGGGGACGTCCTGTCGGTCCTCTGTTCGCATGAATAACTCTCCGAGGAAAGGGGTGCGGCGAAGCGACGGCACGAAGCACGGCCACCAACCCCAGCACGCGCCGCGCAAGCCGCGCCCGCAGACTATAAACCATACCCCTTGACAATAGTTCCCCCGACCCGCCAAGATTTACTGCCCGAGATCCGCTTCTTTTTCTTTTCCGCGTCATGTCACTGAGAGGAGAAGCGGCGCAGCGCGGCGACCAACTTCTTCTTTTGTTTACATTTTCTGGCACTGCGCTGCACACATCTCCTTCCGCCACGCACGCCGCGGTCCAAGTAGCGCCATACGGACGCCGGATCGCCGGCTCGGCCCGGGGGGGGGGGGGTGGCACCGCGTTTTGACAGCCCTGCGGGGAGCAGCGGGGAGGGGATCGTACGCGGTAAAAGTGAAAGTAGGGGGGCGCAGAGGGGCGCGCGGGGGGGGGGGCTTATACTTTTTGTGGGCGCGTTCGGCGCGTTCCCACAGGCCGCAACATAAGAAGTGGAAACATCAACCCGGCGCCACCACGCCGCAGCCGCCGCAGCGGCCGCAGCCCCCCTGGCGCGCGGAGCGAGTCCATGTCGACGGGGCGGCTGGCGGGGAGGGGGAAGAGGTGCGAGCACGTACGGGGACGGGGTGACGCCGAGCCCGCCATGCGTCTTGCTGAGCCCTTACCTCGCATGCGCTCGCATGATTGCTGAATAGGCCCTTCGCCCTGACATGGTCCGACGGCCGGGCGTGGCGGCCCGAGGTAGGGCGTGCGGCGCCCCAAGGGGGCAGTCGCGCGCGCCCCGCCAACAACGAGAAAGAGCCCCTTCGGAAAAACGGGGACGACGGCGGGGGGAGCGGATGGCGACACGGCGACCAGGAGAACGGCTTCAGGCGGGCCGGCTAGATTACTGCGGCCGAGAGGGACAGCGGCAACCCTGACGTCAGTCCCGCCGGCGTCGTGCCGCACTACACCACGTGGGAAACACGTCGGGGGGAGGGGTGGGGGCGGTGGAGGGGGCGGCATTCGTCCTCCGCGTAACGAGGCGGAAGATTAGTTTAGTTTCAAGTCAAGGCGGAATTTCTGGCAGGCGCTGTACAACTGCTTTGCCGTCTGCCCGCCCCCCACCCCATCCGCCTGCCCCACTTGAGCGCGAATGGAAGAAACTGTGTATAGTGCGCACAGCGGGACGACGCCGCGTTGCTAGGCAACCCGTCGTACGTAGTACGCTGGCACGCTTGGCGACACAGCTTGGGCTCCGCGGCTCCGCGTTTCGCTACAACTACACTGCGAGCCGCGCCGCCGCCGCCGGGGACTCATTTGTCAGCATCGGGATTCTCCCCTTCGACGGAGCTTTGGGGCGACACGGCCGAGAGGCGGGGCGAGGCGGGGGGTGGGGCGCCCTCACACACAGCTTGCTAGGCTTGCCAGCAGAGCTTTGCCCTGGTTCCCCCTGGTTTGCTTTGGCACCAGCCTCTGCCCGGGTTTACCTAACTATCCGAAGGGCGGGAGCCGGGACGGGGGGCGCGCTAAGCTCAGCAAGCGGGGACACTCATCAGCCGCGCGAGGCCTGCCCCTGATTCCGAAGATCGTCCGAGGGAGGCTTTCGTCCACTGGGGAGGCCTCGACCAATCACAGACCTCCCGCACCTCCCTCCGCCGATCTTTGGAATCAGTCGGCAGCCTTCTTTAGACGACTCGGCGGCACAGTGGCGCACGCGCGGGGTATCGTCGGGTTGCTCGTCTACAGCGCGGGGTAGCGACGCGAGCGGTGGTGGGTAGTCGACGGCCCATCGCAGCAGCAGCAGCCAACCAGGCGAAGCCGCTTCGCTTCCAAGGCGGGGCGACGTGCCCCCATCGGGGCGGGGCGCGTCACGGTGCCAGGCTTCGACACCCCGGCGAGGACGCGCTTCGACGCGTGTCGGAGAAGTGGCCCCGTCCGTGACCCGGCGAGGCGGGGCGGGGCGGGGCGGGGCGGAGCGGGGCGGGGCGGGGCGCGCTTAGCGGGTTGCCTAACTGCCGTTGCCGTGACAAAGTACGGTTCTGCGGTGGGCTGCAGGCACCGCAGGACTGCTGCTAACGGCCTCTCCACCACACCGCGCCGCCACATCGTCGACACCCCGCGCCTTGTCCCTTGTCCCCGACCGACTCCCGGACCGGCACGACGAAGACACAGCGCGGCCCCGCCCCGCCCCGCCCCGCCCCGCTGCTTGGCAGTAAACTTACGCCGCGGCACGCTCCCCGCCCACCCCGCCCCGCCCCGCCGCCAGTGGCGCCAACCTTGTCGCTCAGCCGCCAAAATCACGACGGGATTCAGGCCCTTAATTATCCCGCGTCCTACACTACACCGCCAGAGGGAGAGGGAGAAAGAGGGGGCGTCAAGACTGTGGGCGCATCGCCTCAGCGTATTATTGCCTGCAGCCTCCTCCCGAGGCTCTTGATGGCAGTGAGGGTGAGTGGTGGGGGAAGCGGGGCGTCCGAATCGAAGACCACCCTCTCCCCCTTCCCCTCGCGCGCCTGCCAACACAATGCGCGCACCTCCCCTAAACAAAGCGGCCAGAGCAGACAGAGCCAAAACGTTCAAGTTAAACTTAGCGCGGTGGAAGGGGGAGAGGGTTGGGCACAGAGGAAAGGGTGCAGCGCCGGGAGTTTAGCCTGGGAAAGACAAGACGGCCCGCGTGGTCTCAGTCGCATTGATGGAGCTTGCCGCGGCGCTGCGAGAGAGACAGAGCGCAGTGGCGAGGTGGCTGCGCTCCAGCGCTGCCGTGGGATTCTTGGCGGCGCGGGGATGCCGCGCTGGTCCCCGCGGCGGGTACGTCGTGCACGTGCAAAGTCCCCCCCGCCGAAAGCCCCTGACTCGCTTCCCTATTTCGCACAAATCCCAGCCCGCTCCGACGCGGTCCGCCCCCGGTCGGCGAAAGGGAGACAGAGAGAGAGAGAGGTACTCACAGAGCAGGAGCAGCAGTGCCGGGTAGAAGCCGGCGACGTTCCGCCGCGCGTCGACGGCGTGGATCCAGTTCGTCAGGGCCACGCGGAAGCCGTACCTGCAGCACAGTGGGCACGGCAAAATAAGTGTAAAGGGAATGACAGGCTCTGCACACTTGGTGGTTCCACAGTGTACTCACTTGTTCATGTTCTCGAGAAGCAGACCCGCGGCGGCGAGGGTGGTCAAGCAGAACAGCAGGTTCATGAAGCCCTGCAGGGACACGGACTGGGTGTTGTTCCACGTGATGAACGCGCTCCGCTCCCGGTGGCACCTGTGCGGGTCGGGTAACATCAGACACACTTCGAGGAGAGTACTTAGCGGTACTTAGATGATTAACTATGTCCAAACTTCGAACAAAAAAAAATCGAACAAAAAAAAAATAAAAAAATATAATGAAATGCAATTGACAGTACTTCTTGTCCAGCGGAGACTTGAAGGGTGCCGGCTTGACGTCATTGTTGTTGGTGGCCGCCTTGACAGTGTCGAGGTGGTCGTGGTCCTTGTCGCGGAGCCGCAGCTCCGAGCCGCTTCCTGGAGACATGGCCTGCTGGATGGCGCCTGGAACGGAGGAGAGAGCGAATTCGTGTCACCGAGAATTATGGCAGCGAGCCGCCGCGCCCTTCCCAAGGTCACCCACGGCCATCCAGCACCCCGTTGGTTGATTCGAACCCTCAATAATATCAAAACGGGGGGGCATCAGGTTTCACCTCAAAAGAAATCTTTATTTATTTTTTCATTTTTTTCATTTTTTTTTTTTTAAAAAGAGGAAAGAGAGAAAATTTGTTACGGCCCTGCAGGCCGTGCGGCTGGCAGACTGGCACTTGGGCGGCCTCCACGGCGACGACGCCGTGCCCCGAGTTGCTTTGCTTACGACTTTGCGCGCCACGAGCCTTGGGCCATTCCTGCGAGCGCGTTACGGACGCACGCAGGGCAACGCAGGTCATACGGCATTGCAACAAAGTTGGATTAGCGGCGCGGCGGGGCGACGGCGCGGAGCTGCGAGGAAGGCTCTCATCGCCCTGTCTCTCTCGCACTCGTGGGCCGGCGTGCCGCATGAGGGAGCGAGAGAGACAGCATCGGAAGCAAAGCAGTGCTCGGAAGCAAGCCGTAAAGGGAGCGCGCAGCGCGCCCGGCGCAGACTCACGCCTTCCGACACCTCCTCCTACCCCTCCCCTCTTTTCCCTTGCCTGCGTCAAAACACAAACAAATTACAGAGGCGGAAAAGAAAGGTTATGGTCGGCACAACGAGGCGAGGCAACGCGAAGAGATAGTGCGAGATGCGTAAACATCCATTCAGACACGGCACGCGCCACACGCCGGGTGACAGTGACACAGCAGCTTGCCGGGCACTAACCTCACTTCGCACGCTGCCGGGGCGAGAATGGACGCACTCCCCTTCCGTCTACTGCAGCGAGCAGTTCTTCCTGTCACGTTAAAGTCGAATACCCTCCGGGCTGACGAACAATAACACCGGTCGTAATCCTCCAGTACACTCAAAGCTAAATGAGGTGCTCAACAACAACAACAACAACAACAACACTGGACCAGGCCCCGCCTCGTCCGACGGCGCAGCGCTGCACCCCTTCGCCAACAGATAGCGCCCTGATAGCGCCGCCGCCGCGCGTCCGTCGGACCACCTATAGGCAACCCAACTGACTGCGGCGCGTTCCGGCCGTTCCGGCGCGTGCAGGGAAGTCCCCGGCAGCGCTGCATCTCGCCGCCATGCGCCGCCATGCGCCGCCGGGTCGCTGCTGGCGGCAAAGTTGCGGGCCAAGTTGCGGACCAGGCCCCACAAGTTGTCCAGCCCCGCTGTCCTCGGTGCGACCGGCCAGCCCCCTGCCAACCCTCGCACCTCCAGGACGTCCCACCGCCTGTGGCTGACCAAACTTACGTCCTCTGACGGCAACTCCTAAAGGCCCGCGCGACCCTCAATTTTTCATACATTTTCTCCCCGGAACACAAAGCGGCGGCAAGGTGTTCACTCACTTGGGGCGCGCGACGGGGACGTGCAGAGGGACGCCGTCAACGATCTCGTCGTCGCCGCCTCCACGCGGCGTGCTCCTCTGGTCGCCGCGGTGGTGCGTGCTGCTGGCCGCACCGACTGCCGGACTCCCGTCGTCGCGCTGCCTGCCATCCCGCTGCAGCCGAAGCAGGCCGTCTTTATCGTCTTTATCTCTCTGTTTCGGCCGCCGCTCGGCGGCTCAGCGGCTCGGGTCAGCGATAAGCCTATCCCGGGCAGTGGTGTGATGGGGCGGCCGGCGCGCCCCGCGACCAGAGGACGACGGCGACCCGACCGCACGCAACGACGCGCCGCGCGGCCAGTCCGGGCCAGTCACGCTGCGTCACCGCCGCGCCGAAGCCGCTGTTCCGCTCCCGAATATCGTTCCCACAATCATTGCCTCGCTACGGCGCACAGTGGGTCAGAAGACCGTTCAGGCGACCAAAATTCTTGACGCGTTTCGAGCTCCAGGGTCGCCAAATGGGACTCGAATCGAACGTGTGACCCCACCAATGGATCGCTCTCCAAACAAGGAATCCATTGGTGGGGTCACACGCTCGGTTCGAGTCCCATTTAGCGACTCTGGAGCTCAAAACGCGTCTAGAATTTTTGCCGCCTCCACGGTCTTCTGACCCACTGTGCGGCGCCGCCCCGGCCGCCCCGGCCGCCCCGGACGTGGAAATTGTTTATCATGCCATTCCAATGTAATGACGTTTGCCGTTTCCTAGTTGGGATTCAAGTGAAACTGGCGAGTGCGAATGTGTGTGCGTGTGTGCGCGTGTAAACAAGTGTATGAGTATGTGTGAGGGTCCTAATTAGCGGCCAGAGCGGCGCTCGTCACGTCAAGCGGGTCACCTGATTCTGATTGAGGAATCAGCTGTGTGTGTGTGTGTGTGTGTGTCCTCCGCCTCCCTTCGACAGTCCAGCGAATCCATCTCGGTGGCGCTTGGTTTAACCGTGCCCTGCTCCTCGCGACCACTCGGGGGAAGGGAGGCGCAGCAAAAAGCCCCTGCGATTGGCCGCCACCACCAGCCCCGTAGTCTCCGCCGAGGTTCGCCGCGGTTTGCTAGCCGTGCTGGTCGTTCCACAACCATTACACATCCAACTTATCGGCGGGCACACGCACGTGGGGGCTGTTTTGCGCACCGAACGTCCTCTTCCTCCGTGCCGAGCCGTGCCGTGTCGCATTAGCCGAGAGTGCACTTGATGGCCGCGGTCCGCGGTAATAGCAGCGTCATAGTAGTGATGGCGCCTAATTTTCTTAACGAGCTCAATCAAGCCGCGAGCGTGCGGCGGAATGCCACACCGGAGCGGCAAAAGAACTGTCCGAAAATGCGTTTTGCGACCCCGGGAACGACATATCGAATTAGGGTGGGACCCAATGTTCACTCCTATTATAAATGCGGACTTTACCAAAAATAAAAAAATAAATAAAAAAAAAAAAACGCACAAAAATACCGAAAAAAATGTACTGTCTCAACAAGCTTCTTTCAGCCCCATGACCGATCTATCGAATTATGGTGGGACCTAATTTTCCCTCGTGCTGCATGTCAGGCAGTGCGGACGATGCGCCACCGCGACGGCCACCGCTAGGCACCGCCTCCGCCGCCGCAATAGAGCAGCGAAGTGGCGAGGCGCACGGCCTGCCTGCCTCCGCCTTGAAGCTTCAGCCTTCCAGGCGGCAGCAAGGAGAGCTCCTTGAAATGAGTTTGGTTTATGAACGCAATATAAAGCCCCTTACCCGGCGCGGCGCCACGCCAGGCCGCCAGCGCCAGTCGGCGGGGCGTGTGTTTATTTATGATTTTTATTATTACGAGGTGCGCGATGCGGGATGCGCGGTGCGGCCCCAACAGGCAGACGGCCCTATCTGCAACGGAAAGCAGTCCTTGCGAACGGGCTTCCTTATCACATGCACCCTGTACAAGGGAGGGGAGGAAGAGGTGTGTGTGTGTGTGTGTGTGTGTGTGTGACCTGGGCCCACCAACAGGACTCGGATGACAACACACTGATCGGTGATCCGCTGCAGTACACTAGTGTTGCGATGCAGGACGCGATGAGAAGCACCGCGTGCATAGCTGACAAGCACGCCCCCAACCACACACACACCGACAGACAGACAGACAAACACACACACACACACGCGCGCGCGCGCGCGAACAAACAGATAAGCAGTAGCACGCACACACACGCGCACACGTGCCGCCACTAAAATGCACCCGCGGCCGGCGGCGCGAATGCAATGGCACGCATTATCCAACGGACGACTCCAATCCCAGAGGCGTCGCCGATTCTGCTGCAGTACAGCCCCAGAGTGCATCGACAATATAAATGACTTTTCTGTTTGGCCCGCTCTCACTATTATTCAGCGAATGTGACGTCATACCGAGAGGGAAACAACTGGCCAAATACATGTACACCAAAAATTTAAATGTCAAAAAATTAAAAAATTTAAAAACGTTATTGAAAAATATGAAAAATTTTATTGAAAAATTTGAAAAATTTTATAAAACAATTAAAAATATTTTATTGAATTAGTTTACAAATTTTGAAGATTTTTTGAAAAAAATTACGAAAAATGCATTTTTTACTGCCCTCCCCAGTGTGCTTCCAACCCACAGCAATGCGCGGTGACCACCAAGTGCCGTGGTGGCTGGAGGCGACGACGCGTCGAATTCCCGGTATGAGGATCGTTGGTTCGAATCTTAATACTTCACAACGATGTCGCATGCGTTAGAACGTGACACGGCCGTTAGGAATGTCACATTCGTTTGAACGTGGGTTTACATTCAAACGAATATGACATCATACTCAAACGAACGTGACAAAATTCACATTCTAACGAATATGACGTCACATTCGTTGAATAACAGTGAGAGCGGGCCAAACAGAAAAGTCATTTATCTATGTGGCTGGAGGTGACGCGATCTCGACAGGCGTGGCAGTGGCGGCGCAGATGGCCACTTGTCTGGAGGGGGAGGGGTGCCGAATCCACTTGGAAGTTTGGCCCACTGGGGGAGAGGGCGGGGGCTCGGGCCAATCAGAGAGCAGCGCACGGTGTAACGCATGCGGCGGACGCAACTTTCGGCAGCCAAATATTGTTGGGACTAGAATGGCGTCCCCCGGAGGGCAGGCCAGCAGCAGTGGCCCGCAGTTGGTCGGCGAGTTGATTGAATTGTTGGCGATGGGGCGCGGGGCGTTCCGGGGGCGTTCTGAGGCGTTCTGGCAGCGAGCCGCGACCCCTAACTGTGTTTGTCGGACTTCAACTGGCGGCACGGATCAGCGCGCCGAGTCAGTGTTACCAACACACTTGTCGTTCACGGCGGTCGCGGAAGGAGCGGAGCGCGCTCCACGGAATACAACGTGACTGCCAGACGGGCAAAGCAGTGTCCACAATAGGCGTCCAATCAGACCAGACGCGTTTTTTGACCCCGAAATTCCTCGTGACTAGGACTCGCAACAAAACTCATGCATCATGAGGGCACCTCAGGATTGCCACGACAAATGCTGCTGGTACCAGTGCGATTCGAGTCCTGGTGCTGCCTGGTTTCGGCCCACTGTGCTCGCTGTGCGGTGCAGTCAGCCGCGCTAACGCGCCGCGGGATATCGTGTGTGGGAGCGGGAAAACAACTATTTCCAGCCTAGACCATAATTTACACGACTCGGTGGTGCCGGCCGCGCTGCTGCCCGGCCTGGCTGAAACCCACGACACGGCCAAAAAAGGGGTAGTAAAACTGCCGTGTCCGAACTCGCCCGATAAAATAACCCGGATAGGGCAAAGTAGCGCGGATTGTTGTCGCTGGGGTCCGTGGGTGGTTGCGGGGGCTCCGGGGGCTCTGCGGGCCGGCAGGGCGGGGCCCCGAGGGGGCGGCGGGGCAAACAGTACCAATTTGGTCTGAGGCCAGTCTCAATCCCGCGCGCGGAGGCAGCGGCAGTGGGCCGGCGGAACAACACACGCTGCACGAGCTTTTTACTTTTATCATATCCATGTTTTTACGCTGCAGGCCGTTTGGTTTCTCTTTTTCCTTCCATTCATCACACTCATGCGCACTCACTCCATTCTGCTCCCCCTTTTCGCCGTTTCACCGCGTCACTCACACGAAGGGCGTTATCTAGGGCGGCACAATAGCGGCCCGTAACGATGTGCGCCGCCGTGACGCGCCATGCCGTACCATGCCATGCCCTGCACAGTGGGGCAGAAGACCGTTGAGGCGGCCAAAATTATAGACGCCTTTTGAGCTTCAGAGTCGCTATGGGACTCGAATAGAACGAGTGACCCCTCCAATGGATTGCTCTCCAAAGGAGGAAGCCATGGGTGGGGTCAGACGTTCGATTCGAGTCATTTTTAACGACTCTGGAGCTCGAAACGTGTTCGGTATTTTGGCCGCCTCAACAGTCTTCTGACCCACTGTGCCGTGCCGCGATCGGTGATCGCAGCCGAACCTCTCTCTTTCTCACTCTCCCGGACCATCTGGCAATGCTTTCATTCACTGCCGACTTTCCCGACCAAAACATCCCTCGTCCTGGATCTCGAATCGAACACATAAGTATCGCCACTCTGTCACTCTTCCAGTTCGCACCCCACAGGTGCGAGAGAGACGACCCGCAATGCGGCACCAGTCTCCAGGAGCCAGAGCCGCGTGCGCGCAAGCAGGCCCCGCCCTCTGGCCACGGCCCACGCTGCTTCCTGATAGTTTTAAATTGGCGGCCCGCTGCTGCAATCACGGCATCGGCCGGGCGGCCGGGCGATAAGGGATGGCCGCAAGCAGCGAGTTGATTCGAGACGCGCCATGAGGACAAGGCGGCCCTCCACCCACAGTGGGCCGGAAGACCGGCGCTCTGCCGCGCCGAGGCGCTCCGACAAATCGCTGCCAGAGCGGTGCGGGCTGGACACATTATTTTCTTTCCGACGATGCAGACGCTGGAAAACCCGGGAGCAGCTCGCTGCGCTTCCACAGCGATTCGCTGATCTACGATCTACACTCGAGCCGCCGCGATCGGCCAAAAATTGGGTTCGCTGTAGCGCACACACCGGCTGGGCTCGGCTCCAGGCAATCGGGGCAATCGCACAGACCAGATAAGTTTGATCCGAGCCGCCGAGTCGCGGTCCAATACTGTTAAAAAAAATAAAAAAAATTGGGAATTCCTGGAGAAATTGTTGTAAAAAATAAATTTGCCTCAGGTCTTCGGAAAATTACGAACACTCTCATGTTTCTGTTTTGTGTGAAAAAAAAATCTTTTTGGAAAACAAAGCCTTCGGAAATTCCCGGCAGAGTTTCGGACCTCACTTCCCGGGATTTCCCCCAACTTACTTTTAACAGTGAAGGGAAGCGAGCCGAGGAGTATCAATACTGAAAGACGCTGACCCGGCCTGGCCGAGAGAGCGGAGCGCAGCGGCGCAGCGGGCTGAGTGAAGTCGCGCGGCAAATTGCGCGACTCGGGCCGAGCATCGTCCGGGAACTCGGAGACACTCGGAGACACTCGGCAGTAGCTCAGAGACACATTTCGAGTCTTCCGGAGGCAATAGGTACATTTATTTTGGACCTCTAAAACGTGTCTGGATTTGCATCAGCCTAAAGCAGTCTGCTGTGTTCAGCGCTCAGAACGCAGACGGGGAAGACCTGCCACACGCTCTGAATAGGGTGGACCAGAACTCTTGCAAGCCGATGCCGGGTCCTTGTCAGCCTATGTCTCCCTCGCACCCACACGGTACGCCAAGTGAGCGAGAGAGAGAGAGAGAGAGAGAGAGAGAGAGAGAGAGAGAGAGAGAGAGAGAGAGAGAGAGAGAGAGAGTCCTTCCCCGCCTGACACAATTAGCGGGACGACGGGAGGTGCGAAGAAAAAGGGCCGGCCGCAGTGGTGAGGTTGGCAGGTCGGCTGGCAGACAGAAAGGAATTCTCTCCAAGGAATTTAATATCCAGCCCCCACCACTCCCGGCCGCACTTCCAAAGCACCCCACCGTCCCTATTTCCCCTCCCCCTTCCGATTTCGTCCTGCCTCCGCTGTTTTTTATTTTTTTTGAGGGGGGGGGGGGCGTGAGTGTACGGCCCGGCCGGCTGTGCTGTGTGCGCCCCAAAAAGAAGCGGGCCGCCGGCCGGCAGGAGACTGACGTGGAGGCAGCCTGCAGATTAATTTGCCTTCGGATCATTTCCCCCGTCCGTCCGGCCGGTCCGCGTCCCGTGTTCGGCGTGGAGAGGCACGCTTGGAGGCGCGGCCGAGCGAGTGTCGCAGTGGCGGATCCAGGGCCGGCCCGAGGGGCGCAGTACACACTAAATGTTTATGTAGACTTTTGTGCGAGTCACTTGCACGATTTTGTGCATGCGGAGAACTTGCATGATATTATGCGTAAAAATGCGTAAATTATGCAAATTCGTGCACAATTTTATGCAAGACGGCACGCAGGTTTAAAATCATGCATCGCCACGAAAAAATTTCTACATAAACATTTAGTGTGCAGTAGCACTTTATGCCCACTTACAGAGGCATTTTTCTTCCTTTCAAGGGGCCTATCTAAGGTCCATGGGGGGTCCATGGTCCTCCCCCCCCTTGCTCCGCGGCCGCCTCCCCCCCCCTCCCCGCAGAGGTCCAAAGTATTAGTTTTGCGGACGGCGCGCCGCGGATACAGGGAACCGCAGCAAAGCAACGGCAGCGCCTCAAGCCAATCCATTATGCAAGCACCACGACGTCCTGATTAAAAAGGCCAAATGGATTACCAATCACGTCAAAGAATTCCGCAGCAAATGCAAACCGACCCCGGCGACCGCGGTGTCGCGCGCTGGGCCGCAGGGCCACCCCCCCCCCCCTCTATTTTATTTTTCTCTTTTTTTCAGTGGAGTTAGTCACTTCCAGCAGCGAGGCGTGCCGCGGCGGGCGCGTTTTTATTGGTGGCGGAGTAGCGCCGCAGTGAAGAGCACCGCGCAGCGCGCAGCACTGGTCGCCACTAGTTTCCCATTCGGTCAGACTGCGCCCTCTGGCCGCGGCGCGCTGGCGGCCCGCGAGAGCAGCGGCCACGCATTCAGCGAGTCCATGAAAGGCCAGCAAGGCAGCAGGTATGGCGGCCGGCAGACCATTCACCGAGTGGCCATCATTCGAGAGCCAAGTTTGGCTCCGCGAAAATGAAATAGTACGGCAGGATCGAGGGGGAAACAACTGGCCAAAAAATTTTACCACACCAAAAATTAAACTTAAATTTTTTTCGAAAAATTATTTTTTTTTAAAAAAAAAAAAAGAAAAAAAAGAAAAAAAAATGTTGAAAAATTTCATACAGAGAGACAGTCGGTGTGGCCTGCTGATTAGCGAGCCTCGACCACAAGAGCCGCTGGTCCGTCCTCCGGGCTCTGCTCGGTGGGCTGGCTGGGTCGGCTCGACAGCCTGGCGATAACAGCGTCAGCCTCTTTCTGGCCCACTCGGCGGCGACAATAAAATCGCCGCCAGTCGCCGGCCGGAAGCATCCCCACTCCGACAGAGAGCGACAGGGAGATGTGCGGCGCCAACTCAGCACGCCGTAGGCGGCGAGGCATCCTCAGATATCAGGAAACGTGTCAGTCCACCTGTCCAATCACTCTGTCGACCGTGCCAGCAACACCTGCAGACCCAATTAAGCGCTCCCTGCCTTTTCTCTCTCTCTCTCCTCTCTCTCTCTCTCTCTCTCTCTCTCTCCTCTCTCTCTCTCTCTCTCTCTCTCTCTCTCTCTCTCTCTCTCACACACACACACACACACACTCGCAAACTCACACTCTCCGAAGAACACAGAGCCGGAAGAGGGAGATGCAGCAGCCCTTTCGGGTCTCGAACGCTGAGGCGAGAAAACGGCAAAGCAATTTCCGGGAGCGCCTGGAAATCCTGTTGCCGAGGGGCGGGGTGGGCTGCCCGGAGCGGTGCAGTGCTCACTGCGTGCGTAAGGCGCGACCAGTGCGCACGGGCAGGGCTCCGGTCTTCCTGTTCCAGATGAGTCGAAGGGAGAAGCGTCCCAGGAGCGCTAATTTTAAAATGTAATTACAAACCTTCACCGGGCTATTTATTTACTTATTTCTCGCTCGGCGAATCCCCAAATCTATGACCTTTGCCCGCCTTTGCCTTCCGGTCCCGAACGTTTCCCGAGCAAATTAGACTAAAAAGTAATCCGGAAAGAGGAAGCAGAAGCCGCGGGGCGGGGCGGGGCGGGGCATCCCCTATTGGCATGACAGATGCCCCGGCCGGCCGCCCAGCAGCGCCAATTACCTATTGATTGTTTATCTTCGTTACAAGTGTGTACTCGGTAAATCAGCCCGCGTTTTCGGCAGACTCCCCCAGGAAGCGGGATTCACGGCGAGTTGATCCGGCCTTGGATCCGGCCGCGCCGGGGGACGCAGCCAGAGGGAAGGCAGTGTAACGCCGCCCGATGCACCCAGAGGGGTAAGTACAGCGGTCGGCCCTGCCGCAGACTGACTGCGATCGGGGGCTCCTCTCTCTCTCTGTCTCTCTCGACGCTGTGGACAGAGCAGTCGGAATGGCCGCCCCAAACTAACCGCCGCCGCTGATCGAGATGGCGGCTCCATCTGGCGGCGAGGCGCGGCGACATCTGTGCGGCCCTGCTCCCCGCGGCCGGGCCTTTAATTTCAACTTTCGAGGCCTCTGCCTTGGCGCGAGTTGGCTGCAGGGCGACCTTTATTTCCGAATTTAGCGGCCGATAGATTGTGCCGGGACAAACTGACTTGGAACGACTCCTGGGGGAAGTCCGCGCTGGGGGGCGGCAGGGCGGCGGCAGGGCGGCCCGCACCAAGTCTGCCTTTTAGTGGTGGTCGTTGCGTGCCCACGGGGGGCCGCCGGGAGGCCCCTTTGGGCCCGATCAGAATCGCGGCCTCTATGGCGTCAAAGAGAAGGAGTTGGAAAGTGGTCCGGGCGAGCGGGCCCGCCAGTAATGTATGGGCGAGCTTATTGCTAAAGTCTGTGGACTCGCTGGCCGGGCCGGCCGGTAGCGACAGGGACGGGGGAGGGGGCGGCAGCATAGCGGCAGTAATCCGGGGCCCTTTCCCTTCTTATCCTTCCTTGGCGCCCCTTGCACACATGGGGGCCCCTCCCCCTCCTCTGACTAGCCGACTGCCCGCGCTGCTGAGCGCCCATTAAGGATAAAGTATGGAATCCAATTGCAAGCCTGCGCTGCCACTGTGCGGTGCCGTGGATCCGGGGACGTCTCTTCCGGGAGGGTGGTCGGGTGGGCCGGACTCGAAGAAGGCTTCGAACCGCCCCGGCAGTCACTTAGCGCCGGGAAAACGGACGGCGAGGGGTTGGCCTCATAGCCACTCGCACTCGTAGCCGTCCCCGTGGCTGGTCGCACAACCTGGCACACTCACAAAACCTTAAGATACACACTATTTTAGGCCTTCCCCCCCCAAAAAAGCAGTTTGTTATAACAAAATATTTTGAGCACTTAATGCTACACATTCCTCGGAAGGTTTTATGCATGCAAAGACATGAAAAACGAAGGTCCAAACATCACCTTACGATTAACCACCTTAGATTGGACGGACGCAGTGGCTTGCCAAAATCTGCCACGATGACGATCTTCAGAGGACCACCTCTGCGGCGCCCTGCCTCACGCCAGCAGCACCAGCTTGTCTCGCGCCAAGAGATTTTCCTAATATTTTGCCTCCCTGCAAAACAACTCCAGCTCCGCTCCCCGCCCTCGGTCCTGCCAAACCTCATCAATTTCGTCCCCTGCCCCTCCGACTCCATTGCTGCCCTATTCATTTCGGCTCTCACTGCCGAGGTTCCGCGCCACCACGCCTCGCAGCAGGCTGATTCCGGAACAGTGCCTTCGTCGCTCTGTCTCTCTCGCACTCACGGGGCGTCCCGCGGGGGTTCAAGAGAGACACAGAGCGACGCGACGGGGGTCGGCCAGGAACCGAGCCGGCGATCTGGGAATCTAGGTAAACAAGGATGGAGGAACAAGTGGCGTGGTTTACGCACGATGAACAGTGCAGCGGCCGAAGCGCACAGCCAGCACTGCCGGCAGCACGCGGCCGTTGGCGGGGAATGCCGTGCCACAGCAGGCCAACCTCTTGCAGCCCAGTTTTTAAAAGGCCGCCAGAGAGGGAGGAAAAAGCGAGAGGGAGGGGGTGGCGGCACTCGGCCTTCTTCGCGTCTTTTGACTTTGAACGTCCTCACGACGCCTCCGGCCGCACTTACAGGGTGCTTCACTGTAAGACTGTGGCCCGCTGCGGTGGGGGCTGTGTGTGTGTGTGTGGGGGGGGGGGGGTTGTCTCTGTGTGCGTGTCCTCGATTGATGGCGCAACATTTTCCAGTGCTGTGTCGCGGGCCGTGCGCGCCGTTGTTTGTGTGCCTCCAAGAGCGCTTGAATGGGCGTGCCTGCGTGTCCTGCTGTGTGCGCTCAGCCCTGCCTGAGTGGCGCTCGGCTCGGCCCGGCTACGTCCGGCCCGGCTCGGCTCCGCTCGGCTCGTCAAAGCCGCCAGTGCGCGAAAGGCGAACCCTTTGTCTCTGGGTTGCACCCCCTCCACCTCCCGCACACACACTCGCACACGCACTGGGAGACACAGAGTGCGGTGGCCAAGTCGTAAAACATGCAGGAAAGAATTGCGCCGTCGGGGATTCGAAACCGCGCCCCAGCCGCTCCCATGCCACACGCTTCGCGCTTCGCTGCGCGGCCGCTCGGCCGATTCGGGAAGCTTTAGGTGCGCGGGAATGACGTCAGCGCTGTCAGCACGGACAGACACGGCACTGCTTTTCGATTTAATTAAAGGTAGAGGTAATGCTCCAAGGTGGCCTTAATGTTCTAGGCTAGGCCGTCCTCCCCAGCCACCCCCTTCCAGCAGCGCGGGGCCACGGTCCGAAAATATATATCTCGAACATCTGGACTGGTGAGCTCTCGAGGCGTAAAAGTTAGGACTCATAAAACAAGGGGATGCAAAACTTGCTCAGGTCAGCGAAGTGTTGACCCGGGAGACGGATGGCGGGGTGCTTCTCGTGATGAGGAGTCAGCGGGAGCCACAGGGGTGGGGGAAGGGATGCTCCGTCGTGGTTACTCGCCCTGCAAACTATAATGGGGCTTTGGAAGGCGCGGGCTGCCCGGCTCTGTCGACCGACGAGGTGGGCGGAGCGCGCGGAGTGGAGGTACCGGTCCAAAAAACAAAAATGGACGGCGAAACTTTGGCAGGGCGTGATTGGGGGCGAAGAGAAGACTGTGCCGCCTTCGGCAGCAGCGGGGGCTTTCATTTTCGGCCATTGTGCCTCGACGAGAATAAATCAAATTATTGATCAACTTCCTGCTCCGAGCGGTCCGGGACGACGCGGTGTCGTCGCCATTCATGCCGCGACCCCCGCCCCCTCCCTCTGCCATGCGTCCGGGACGCCCCCAACCCCCGCCCCCCTCCCTCTGCCATGCGTCCCGGACGCCCCCCAACCCCCGCCCCCTACCTCTGCCATGCGTCCGGGACGCCCCCCAACCCCCGCCCCCCTCCCTCTGCCATGCGTCCGGGACGCCCCCCAACCCCCCCCCCTCCCTCTGCCATGCGTCGGGACGCCCCCCAACCCCCTCCCTCTGCCATGCGTCGGGGACGCCCCCCAACCCCCACCCCGGACCTCTCCTTCAATCCCTTGTGATTCCTTTCCTCCCCCCCCTCCCCGTTCCAATCGTTCTAATCGGAGAGAAATAGTTTGCGGGGGGAAGAATACCGACTCGGGGGAGATTCTGACCAAGAAGACCCGCAGGAGGCAGCTTCCGAAGAGCCGCTTCGTCGCTCTGTCTCTGTCGCACTCATGGGGCGTCGCCGCCGTGCCGCGGGGGCGAGAGAGAGACCGAGCGACGCCGAGGCGGGAGGCGGGGGGCGGACAGGCGGAGAAGACAGACTGCTGCTGCTTGGCAAGTGCCGGGCGGGCCGCGCCGCGGTGCGGTGGCTGCGATTTCGGTCCAAGAATTCTCCCCCCACTCCTTTTGCCCCTCCCCCACCATCTTCCCGTTCCCTTCTCACACAATCCTGGGCGACGCCTTAAAACCAAGCGCGACCCTCAGGACCCACTGACCCAATAAAGGGCTGCCGTCTGGTCGTCACCGGCGGCAAGCCTTGCGGGGACAGCGCAGGGACAGCAGGGACAGCAACAGGGCGGGCGGTGACCTGGTGGAGCCACTGCAAACCCACTGGCAAGTTTCCTCGCCACTGGAGTGGTGCTCTCTCCAGACTACCGAAATTTGGCGTTCCCATCCCTGGTTTCCGGATTCCATGTCCAATTTTTGCATTCCATAGTGAGTGCCAAAATTTGATGTTCTATTAAGCCCCGAGCACCACAGACCAGAACACCAATAATTGGCGCTCCAAATTAAACCAAATAATTTGGCTTGAAAAGTATCACCCGTTCACAGAAATTAAATGTCCAAACTAAAGCTTTCAGAGGTGAGTCCCTAATTTAAATCACAGCAATTATACTATGAACAGCCTGACCAGACGAGTAAAATACAAGACTGACATCTGTGTTTTCAGATTACGAGTAATTGTCGCTTGCTTACTTTAGAATCTGTTTGGTTTGGCCAACGATACCTCAGGCACTGGAAGGATGGTACTCACATCAACACAATGAAGCTGGATATCATAGAAACACTCTATTGATGAGGGGTCAACACAGCAGAAAGTCTGAGTTCTTTCTCAAATCAGGAAAACTTGAGCCTGCTTCCTAACCCCACCCAACTCGCTGGTCCCTCTTCAAAACCTTTCTCAGTTTACAACAGTTTACTAATTTTGAGATGGCCCGTACGCACTCTGGCCTTACAAACGCGTTGGAACACCATAAAGCGTGACAGAAATAAGCTATTGTTGACCACGGCGAGAAAAATTGGACACGAAAGACACTTTTGATCGTTTCGATGGCCCAAGAGGCCATGTTTGCCATTGTTTTTGTTTTGTATCTTTGATGATTCCGCGAAGTCAACAAGTAATCGCAAAGGAGTGTCTCAATATGAGAAATTGCGCCCCGGGGCCCATTCGGAGCCTCATTGAGGGAGCGTACGTAGGCGTCGGAGTTTCGCCACGTACATTTTTCATAAGAACTGCCATTTCTGACTTCTGTTACTTCTTCTCATTTCCGGTCTCTCAGCTGCGTCTCCATGTCTCCAAGCAGCAAACGAGCAGTGAAATATGAAAAATTGTTTGAGCGGATAATCATCAGACGTGTTACGCGTATGTTCATACACTCTTTGATTGATCCACACAGCACAATTTTTCATATTTTGACGGTCGTTTGCGATTACCCGTTGAGTCGGATTCCATAAATATCTCTTCCAGAGACAAAACAAAAACAAAAACAGACGCAAACAGCACCTCTTGCTAGTCGAATTGTTCTAAATGTTACTTTTGTGTGTTATTTGTCTCACAGTGGTCAACGACAGCTTATTTCTGTCACGCTTTATTGTGTTGCACCGTGTTTAAAAGGCCAAAGGGCCATCACAAAATTAGTAAACTGTTGTAATCTGCGGAAGATTTTGAAGAGGGGCCGGCGTTTCGGTGAGGTTAGGAAGCTGAATCAAGTTTTCCTGATTTGAGAAAGGATTGACACTCTCTACTGTGTCAACTCCTCATCAAGAGAAAGTGGTTCTGTGATATCCAGGTTCTTTGTGTTGATGTGAGTACGATCCTTCCATTGCCTGAGGTATCGGTGGCCAAACTAAAGAGATTTCGGAGTGGGCCAGCAATATTAAAATGTAATCTGAACGTACAGATGCTGGTTTCTTTATGTTCCTGGTCCAGTCCTGCTCTTCTTATTATAATTGCCGAGATTTCAAGTAGGGATCTCTAGCACCAAAAACTTTAGTTTGAAAAATATGTTCTGTGAACGAATCATGCTTTTCACACCAGGCCATTGCGTTTAAGTTGGAGCGCCAATTTTTGGCGTTCTGGTCTGTGGTGCTCTGGGGAATGGAATAACAAATTTTGAAGCTCTCAATGTAAACCCTAAAACTTGGCCTGCAATGCAGAAACCAGGGATAGGAGCGCCAAATTTTGGTAGTCTGGAGAAAGCAAGGAAACTTGCTTCTGGGTTTGCAGCGGCACCGCTGCTAGCGGGTGGTCGAAGTTCAATTTCGCGGTCCGTCTCCCTCCGCGTGTCTCCGTGTTTCCAGGACGTCAAGAACGTCGAGAATGGAAAGGCGGTGTAATTAGAATCATAAATCCCCCGCTGTGCGCGCCACGGCGCCAACAACGAGTGCAAGTTAGGAGAAGCTGCGCCTGCGGGTCGGAGGGCTGGCAACCCAACGCGCACCGCGGTCTGACGGGACGGCGCGCCGCCAACCCAGCAGGCGGTCAGGACCCGTGGCGTGGCCGCCGTGGCCGGGGAGAAGCAACACGTCGGGCTATTGCATGCGCTGGCTCGCCGGAAGAGGGCAAAGCCGCCTGAAAAGTGTCACCCGCCGGAGCGCCAAGTTAAGCACTCCCAGTGAGAACCAGTCGCTACTGCAGCCGTGATTGACACTTCCCAGAGGCAACGTGTTTCGAGCCGCGCGTAACGACGTAGCTTGTTGTGAGTGTGCGTGGGCTGGCAGTGGGTGCGGCGGATACAAGATTGGAATAACGTGCAAGTGCTTCGGAATCGCTTGGGCGGGTCCCCAAGTTTATTGCGCGATACGTGCAAACAGTGATTGGCGCTTGCTCCTACTACACTGGTGGCGCTGCTGCCGGAGTGACGAGGCGACGATGGCGACGAAGGAGAGGGGGAGGGGGCGCCACGCCCCGATGACTGTATGAGAAATAAATATTGGTCGTCCCGCGCAGCGCCGACGCGTCGCACTGCTGCAGGGTGCCGTGGGGTGGCGGTGGTGCTGGCAGAGGCGGCGCTAGGGACTCCGGATATTTGTTCGGCATGGTTCGGCGTGTCGCCGCGGCGGATGGCGGCCCCCATACCGCGCCCTATTTACACTCTCTGATGAACGCGCCGGCCGAACCGCCCTGGGACCGCCAGGGCGCGGCACCGCCGCCGAGAACCAAGACCGGCAGACAAAGCAGACGACGCCGCGCTCCGCCACGCCCCACGTCGTGCCAGGCACCTTGAACAGGGCGGGGCGGCCGCAGGGCACGGGCTGCTCTCGTCGCTGTCTCTCTCGCCCCTGCGAGCGAGAGACAGTGCGAGGGAGACAGAGCGAGCGCTGTTCGGGGGCAGCCCCAGGGCGAGGCGGCCGGGAACACACGCGTTCGCTCCCCGCAGCCCCCGGCTCGCGGAGGAATGCGCCCGTGCTCCCCTATAGTTTGCCGACTCGCTGCGCTCGCGGTGCGTGGCGGGGCCTCGTCTTCGCGGTTCAGTAGGGGCCGCTGCCGCCCGCCTTACGGCCGGCCCCGGCCTCCTCGAAGCTGACCGTCGGCCTGAAGCCCCGCTCGTCCGCCTCGTAGTCCACGCGCTGCAGGCGGCCGTCCGGCAGCAGCACGCGGTACGTGCCGCGCGTCACCTCGCCGTCGCGCTCCTCGTGCTGTCCGAACTGGGGGGCGTCGGCGCCGGCCTCGGGGCTCGCGTTGTCACCCACGCTGTACTCGAAGTGGTACATGGCATTCTCCTGTGGGCAAGGCAGCGTGCAATTACCACACCATCGACGACATGGTGACATGGTTTAATTTTGACAGGCAGCAGACTGATTCCGACGATGCGTTTCGTCGCGCTCTGTCTCTCTCGCACTCGTGGGGTGCCTCCTTCAGAGGCAGAGCGATGAAACGTCCCGTGGGAAGCGCTCGGCATGTCTCTTGGTGGCTTACCATCATGTCGTCGTCCTGGTCGCCGTCCCTGCCGCGGTGGCCGAGGCCTCCGCGTGTGTGTCCGCGGCCAGGTGGGCCGTACATGTCGCCGACGCCGTCGCTGCCGGGAAACGCTCCCGCCTTGTGGAAGGCTTCGGAGCCGTGACCGGAAGCGGGGTACGGCGCGGAGCCAGCGAAGCCGCGTCCGACGAAGGAGCCTGTCTCCTGTCCGGAGAACAGCTCAGCGTCGTGGCCGGCGGCGTCGCCAGCCCCAGGGTACGCGCCCTGTCCTGCAGACCGCTGCCCGGAAGCGTGGCCCGGAGCGTGACCGGCCTTGGAGGGGGCGACGCGCATGTGCTTCTTGGCGCCGCGATCGGCAGGCTGACCGGAGGCGCGGCCGGAAGGGTGCGCGGCGCTGCCGGCCGGCCGGCCGCCCTGCAGGGACGCGACCTTCTTGCCGGGGTGGCGGCGCCGGGCCGGGCCGGAGGACGTCGAGGGCCCGGAAGGCCTGGCGTCGAAGGGCGCGCCGTACTCAGAGGACGGCCGGAAGGTGGACATGGTGGGGGGCAAGTACCTGCGGGCCGAGCGGAAGTACAGTTCCTGGAGTGTCCGGCACTTGATGAAGGCGGCCTGACTCACCGTGACTGCTGCTTGATGCGGGGCGTGCCCAGGGGGTGGGCCTCGTACGCCGTCATGCCGTTGGAGTGGTCGCCCATGTGCTGCTGGAAACCGCTGTCCTTCTGGTGGCCCTGGAAGTTACCGTCTTGCTCGCCGAGGGCATTCTGCTCGTCTTTGTCTTGGAAGCTGTGGCCGTACCCTTGGTATCCTCCGTTCTTCTGTTGGCCGTGGCGGTCATCATTGTGATTGTCCTGGAAGCCACCGAACTTTCCGAAGCCTTGGCCACCCTGCGAGCCGCCGTTCTTTTGGTATCCCTGGTCCTTCTGATAGCCGCCGTCGTCTTGGTAGCCCTGGTCGTTCTGGAAGCCACCGTCGTTTTGGTAGCCCTGGTTGTCCTGAGAACCACCGTCGCTCTGATACCCCTGGTCGTCCTGGAAGCCGCCGTCCTGTTTGTAGCCGTTGGTCCGGTCGTGGCCGTCGTCGTGGTGGTGGTGGTCGTTGCGTTGACGGTCGCCGCCCCGGCGGCCAGGGTAGCCGCCGTTCGGCGGTGGAGGTTCGGGTCTAGCGAGAGCCGCGGCCAGCAGCGCCGCCAGCAGCACGGCGTTGATCTGCAAGACGAACAAGAGCGCCGTAGAGTCCCTCGCGCACCGACTCGCCGTGGTGGCGCGCCTCACCGAGATGTTGTTCATGGCGAGGCGTGGCCGTTGCTGCCGCGCTGCCGTCCCTGTTGTTGCTCCTCCGCTAGATGCGCCTCACTGTCCTGCCACCCGATCGACGGCCATTATATACGTGGGGATCCCCTCCAGCTGGAGCCTCCAGGCCCTCCGAGCCGCAGGGCGCCAGTAGGGCTTCTCGCTCCAGGCAGATGAGCCCAGCCATTCGCGTATTAGGTATCACAATGGACTTGGGACAGGCGATCTGAATGGGCTGGCGTTGCGTTGCGTGTACACGCTCTGTCTTGGCGGCTGCCGGGCTGCCGTCCGGGGGGGGGGGGGGGGGGGGGGGGGGGGGGGCTTGCTACTCATCGCGCACGTCACGGCCAGATCTGACGGCTGAATCCGAACATTGCTTTCGTCTCTCATGGACAGCGTTCAGTACGGGTGCGAGAGAGACAGATCACTGTTCGGAATCCGCCTGCTGATGCTTTCTCGTTGGAGCCTGGCCGCCGCATCGAACCGGGGTGCAAAGTGGCTCTCGCTCAAGAGCATCATGAGGCTTTGGGTGAACTGAACACGGTTCCAGGAATGGGCGGGACTCTCAAAGAGGGATCATGTGCCCGGGCTATGCTGTGCTCGCTGTGCTGCAGCGAGACTCTCGGGTGGCATTCGCGTGCAGCACGGCTATGTGCCCCCCACCCCCACCCCCACCCCCCAGCAGGCGGAGCGACAAAGAACAACTTCATCCGGAAAACACGGCCAGCAACGCATTACTCGACGCGTGGCTGAATCGGTTCGCCAAAAGGCGGGTGGACAGCGAGCGAGCGTCAGCCGGCTGCGTTCGGAATCGTCGTGCTTGCGTCTCTCCGTCTCCCTCGCACCCATGGGGCCTCGCCCGAAGGCCTGTGTGCGAGAGAAAGAGCAACGAAACGACATTTGTTCGGAGTTGGCCTGCAGTCTGCCGCCACGCCGCGAGGTTTATTGTTTATTCTCTTATTTTCACGGCAAACTCGCGCTTTTCCGTCATGGGAGGGGGGGGGCACAGTAAACACGCGGCGCATTCGTCATGCGTCGCGCCCCTGACTTTACGCGTCGATTTTGCAAAGCACGGCAAATGTGGCTGGTTACGGAATAATACATACACGAGCTCGCGCGTTACGATTGTGCCTCATGGTGTGTGTGTCTGTGTGTGTATGTTTGTCGGTACGTGTGTGTGTGTGTGTGTGAACGGGAGTGCCAGCAACGGGCGAATAATCGCATTATCGCACACTCGCTGGGCTGGGCCAGCCCACAGAGCCCTGCGTGCCGGGGTGCCCTGGGCCCTGGGCCGCCCCGTGGTGCCCCTGAGGGCCCCCAGCCGCCCCCAGCCGCCCCCAGCCCCGGCCGGTGTGCGCAGGAGTCAAACAAAATGTATCCCCCAGCTCAGAGCTCCACCCGTCGGGAGTTTGGTTTGCCGCGAGTTCCTCTGTTTCCGTTGACCGCTGCGAGGGGAGAGGTCTGCGGGTACTGATTTGCAGATTTCCAGGGCAGAGGAATACTGCTGTTCCGCGGGCGAACTTGTTCTGAAACAAGAGCGAGTTAGCGACATGCCGCCTTTCCGCCCGCTCGTCGCGTCGCTCGTTCCGGGGCACGAAGTCTGCTTTGTTCGCAGTCCGAGAGTGACGCAGAGTGACAAAGTGACACAAAGAGATGCGCAGAGACACGAAGTGACGTCATCATTTTTGTCACATATCGTCCTGCGTCGGCATCGCCAAGCATTGCCAGGGCCTGCAGAGTGCGCGGCTGAGCGGCGGGAAATCGACTTTGGTTGTGGTGGTGGGTGAGTGTATCGGAAGCGCTCATTTTGGAGAGAGCATCAGCGGCCCCACAGGGCAGTGTGTCTGTCGAGCACGCCTTGCCCCGCTTTGCTAAGGCCGGCCTGAGCCGAGTCATAAAGGTGAGTAATAGTGAGCCATTGTTCACAGGGGCGTCCCCCTCCTCCCTCCCACAGAAAATTGATTTAGACAAGTTGTTATTCATCTTGTTCTTTATTATCGAGGTAAAATATTATCACAAAGTCCACATAATTCCCGATTTGTGGTCGTATAAAATTTGAGCACAATTAGGGCAGACTGGTGGCGTCGGCACGACAGGAACATCTAGGGTAATATCACAAGTACAATGTCACAATAAATATCGGCGGCGCGCTGTGGCGTGAAGGAGGACCTAGCAGTGACGCGTCGCCGTGCTGCTCGGGCCGTCGTTGGAGGAGACGGCGCGTGCCCTCCCTGCTGTCGGGCGTTGCCTCCTTGTGGAGGACCTGCTGCAAGTCCTTGAGGGCGTCCTGTTGGCGGCGGTGGGGGCGCTTAGTACGGCCCGGACTGGCCACCCTGGTTAGCGGCGCCGAGGTCTGCGGCGCCGTTGTAGTCGCCGGCGCCCTGGCCGGGCTGCGCGTCCTGGGGGAAGCCCTGCTGGCCCTGGGGAGAGCCCTGCTGGCCCTGAGGGAAGCCCTGCTGGCCCTGGCCGGCCGCCTCGTCGTAGGTGACCTCGGGCCTGTAGCCGTCCTGGTCCGCGACGTACTCCACCTTCTGCGTGCGGCCGTCGGGCAGCAGCACGTGGTAGGCGCCCTTCGCCACGTCGCCGTCGCGCTGCTCCTTGTGGCCGAACTTGTTGCCGAACTCGGGGGCGTCCACTTCGTACTCGAACGAGTACATGGCGGGCTCCTGGAAGGAGGGCAGCGTTAAGGCAATGGCACATTCGGACAAAGCAAAGCGGTGCAGTGGCACAGTAGTTACCGTCGTCTCGTCGTTGTCGCCGCCGTTGCCGCCTGGGGCGCCGTACTGAGTGGAAGGGTTCGCCGCAGGGCTAGTGTACTGCGACGAAGGGTCGGCAGCACCGTACTGAGAAGAAGGGTTGGCAGCGGGAGCACCGTACTGAGAAGAAGGGTTGGCAGCGGGAGCACCGTACTGAGAAGAAGGGTTGGCAGCGGGAGCACCGTACTGAGAAGAAGGACTAGAGAGACCCGCCGAAGGGCGGAAACGAGGAGGTGCCTTCGGGGTTTGACGAGAAGGGGCGTTGGCTCCGAACTGGGCAGACGGGCCGGACGGGGCCCCATACTGGGGCGAAGGCCTGGCCGGGAAGGCTCCGAATGTTGAGGCAGGACCGGTCGAGGGGCTGTTCAGGCGGGAGGGAGCCCTGCTAGCTCCGAAGTGGCTCGACGGGTTGGGCGCGCCGAAATGAGTGGAGGGAGCGCCGTACTGAGAGGACGGGCCGGAGGGAGCTGGGGCAGCACCAAACTGGGAAGGAGAGTTGCCGCCGAACTGTGTGGAGGGAGCGCCGTACTGAGAGGACGGGCCGGAGGGAGCTGGGGCAGCACCAAACTGGGAAGGAGAGTTGCCGCCGAACTGAGAGGAAGGTGCACCATACTGCGACGACGGGGCGGAGGGAGGCGGGGGTGCCCCGAACTGCGAAGGGAGGTTAGCTCCAAACTGCGCAGAGGGTCCGCCGTACTGAGACGAAGGGACTGAGGGAGCGCCGTACTGAGACGAAGGGGCTGAGGGAGCGCCGTACTGAGACGAAGGGGCTGAGGGAGCGCCGTACTGAGAGGACGGGCCTGAGGGCGCTGGGGCAGCGCCGAACTGCGAAGGAGAGTTGCCGCCGAACTGTGTGGAGGGAGCGCCGTACTGAGTGGAAGGGCCTGAGGGAGCAGCGAATTGCGAGTTACCACCGAACTGCGGGGCGGGCGTGGCGGGGGGTCCGTACTGTGACGAGGGTCCGGCGGGGGGGCCGTACTGGCCGGTCGGCGTGGCGAAGCGGTTGCGTCCACCTGACTGGGGCCTTGGGGCCGCTGACTGCTGGCCGTCGTTGTACTGCGTGGCGGGGCCCGAGGGGGCGGCCAAGTTCTGGTTGCCGCTGAAGTCGCCAGGCCTTTGTGAAATGGGGCGCCTGGGGCCTCCACGTGAAGCAGGCGCCGACGGGGGACCGTAGGAGGACGCTGGCGTCGATGGGTGCATGCGTGCGCCGAAGCCGCGGGACGGGCCACCGAAGCCAGTGCTGCCGGCTTGGGGACTGTAGTTGGACTCTCCTTTGTTGCCGAAGCCAGCGTCGTCGGCATTGCGGATGTCGATGTTGGGGTCGGCAGCGGGCGCGCCGTAGTCGCTGGACGGCGCGGACGGCGCGCGTTGTCCGAAGCCCCCGGACGGGCCGCCGAACGAGGCCGCGGTGGGGTTGAGGTAGGTCCTGGACGGCTTGCGCGCGCCCGCCAGCATGGCGCCGAAGTCGGTGGGGCTCGGGGTGAAGCGGGCGGCGCCGCGGCTCGGGTTGCTGGCCGGCTGCTGGAACTGTGGCGTGTACGACGACAGCGGTGTCCCTGGCGTCTGGCCGGGCACGCCGTACTCCTCGCTGAGGCCGTAGTTCGCGACCGGCGGCTCGGCCACGACCAGCAGCGCGCTGGCCGCGGCGAGGACGGCGACAAAGGCCTGCAACACGGCGGCCAGGTGGCGGAATGAATGCAGCAGAGGCACTTGGCGCGTCGAGCGTCCCTACCAGGCGCCGCCCGACAGGCCAAGGGCAGCCAAGGGCACAGTTAAGGGCGAGGGGGGGATCACTCGAAAAAATCATTGTACACGATGTAAAACAAAACAAAATTAAAATCAGGAAAAAATCAAAATAAATCAAATGTAAAAACCAATCACTTTAAAAAGAGAAAAAGTTCCTATTTCTTTCGTTGACATTGTGTTTTTATGTCATTTCTTCTTTATGACGAATTATTCGGTTTTATAGTAAGTCAAAAGCTCACATACTTTCGTGTATCACACTTCTGACTTCAAAAACCCCTGTAAGTTAGGCACTTGTACTCAGAAGAGGTGAAAAATTTCAATTTAATGAAATCAAAAAATATAAAAAATCAATAAATCATTGTACATTTTGGACCTTAGTGATTCCCTCCGCGGTCAAGGGCCGCGGTGAACCTAGCGCCAGCGTGGCGCTAGCCTAGCCTGGCCCTTTCCCCGCGCCGGCCACCTGCATCCAGAATAAGCCGTGCGACCCGAAGGCCGAAATGTAAAGGAGAGCCCCACACTCCACTCCACACGGCCCGGCCGCCCGGCCCCACGCGACCCTTCGCAAAATTCAAATTGGTCCCTGCAAGTGTGCCGCCCGCTGCGTGCAGGCTGGGTGCAGCCACGCCGCCGCGGCGGCCTGCCGAGCGATTCCGAAAAATCCTTTTCGTCACTCTGCCTCTCTCTCGCACCCCTACGGGACGCCCTACGAGTACGAGAGAGATAGAGCGAGCGGCAGAACGATTCTCCGGAATCAGCCTGCCGGCCCCCCACGCGTGCGGGGACTCCGAAGCACCGCCAAACGAGGAACGAGGGGCACTGGGCCTTTCAACGACACCCCTTCCACTAATAGGGCGGCCGCGCCCGCCTCGCTCCTCGCGCGGTCGGAATCTTGATTCGCTTCCAACGCCTATCAATGTGCCATTGTGCCCCAGGAATAGAGACCGGCGGAACGGAACGGATAGACAGAGCCGAGCGCAGCGCGACCCCAAAAACGGGCATTACCCTAACCCTCATTTCTTCTCCTCTCTCCCTCTGTGTCTCTCTTCTCTCGCCACACACACACACACACGATGTAGAGTTACATTTTTGTAAAGAAAATATAAACTGTGACAATATAAAAAGACAACTTAACATCGATGTGCAGCAGATCTACACGTGATCAAGGTCCAGTTTCATAACTGATTTAATTTCGTCTGCATCATGCAATAATTTTTCTTCTATTCACAATAGGGATGGCTCCGGTATTTTATTGGTCGGTATTCTTCGGTATTATACGGTTTTAAACCCGGTATTATACCGGGATTTCTAAATTTCTTGGGTTTTTTGCGGTTTTATACTGGTATTTTTTCAGTATTTTATTCGGTTTAAAACCCATTAAAAATACTAAAATTAATATTAATACCGGTATTTTACCATCCCTAATTCGCAATGCCGATGCAAAATTTCCATTTTACTTTGTGACTAGCCCCCTGTGCGGAGGCGGGGGGGGGGGGGGGCGGAGCGGCTCACCTGGGAGTGCATGTCGTTCCCGTTCGGCGGAGGCTGGCGGAGTGCGCCGAGCAGGGTCACGGCGCTCCGTTTTATACGACTCCTGCAAATTTGTTGTTGTTGCTGCCGCCGGCGCCGCTGGGCCCGGGACGGCCGGGACGCGCCCAGCCAGCAGCCCGGGATGCTCCCCACCGCCCCATCGGCATCGGAAGCGGCGAGGGGGGAAGCGCGCGGCCTTTTGACCCTGGCCGCCGTCCGCCCCGCGCGCCCTTCCCCCGGCAGGCCGTCCAGTCCCACTGTGCGTCCCAGGCCCCCCCAGGCGCTGCACTTGGAAGCGCGTCCAGGAGCGGCACCGCGGCCGGGCGTGGCTGCGCTGAGGTCGTCGCCGCGCTGCGGGGCGCACTCACGCGGGGCCTCCGCGCACGACGACAGCGGGTAGCTCTAGCCGCACTCCGACCCGAATCCCTCGACGAACACGCCGCGCTTTTCCTCGTTCCTTCTTCGCCGCTGCTCGTCATATCCGTTATTCCGGCGCTCGTTATTTTGGCGGTTATTGTGCCGGGGCTCCACCTCCGCGGCACCACACGGCGTTGGCGGCGGCGCTGCGGCGCGGTCTCGGACCGCACGGCGGAGAGCACCAGGGCCGCCGCGGCGCAGCGCACACTCGCGCCGCTGAGCAAACCGACTTTTCTGCATATTATGCACGCATGGGCTGGCCGGTGTGTTGTGCCCCAGACTCTCCTCCCTTCCTCGCCGAGCCCTTTTCCCTAGCTTGCTGCTTGCTCTGGCCCGCCCCGTTCTTGGTCTCGCGCTCTATATTTCCCGAAGAAAGCATACCAAGAGTCTGCTGCTGCTGCCCCGGCCTCCCCCCAGCAGCCTGCACCGACCGACGGCGCGGAGGGAAATTGGAAAAGAAAAGTGAAAGAAATGCATTTTATGAATGCAAGTCGGTGCGGCGCAGTGCGGCGCGTCCGGCGCCGTGACCGATTCTCGGGGACGCCGCCAAGCAGGGCAAGCAGGCCGCCGCGCAGGCCGCGCTCCACGTTTGGCTCGGCGGATGGAGGAAGCTCTCCATTACGGCGGCAGGACGATCCTGCCGTCGCTCTGTCTCTCTCGCGCCTCTGCCGAACGCCCCTTGAGTGCGATAGAGACAGAGCGATGAGAGCGCCGTTGGGAGTATAGCCTGGAGCAGCGCAGCGTGTCGCTCCGCCACACGTGAAGCACACGTGTCGGCCGCCGTCGTGGCCGTCGTGTCAAGGCGAGGCCGCCCATTGCTGTCGCCAGGTTGCCGCTCGTCCCCGGTTCCAAGTCTTGGTCCGTTTGGCACAGTACGAGGGGGTTTCAAAGACCCAAAACTAGGCGAAATTCGTAGAAGTTTTTGGGTATGACGCTACAATGACGCGCTCCATTACGAACAGAGTGACCCTTTTATTGCGCGACTGCATGCATACTTAGCGGTGCAAGGCCGTCCGCACCGGAGGCCCCGCTCCCGGGCGGCCCGGGGCGGGCGGTGCCCCTGCTTGGCCTGCTCCGGCCGTTCCGGACAAATATAGTCGGCGTTACGCGCTGGAACACGAGGCCAAGGCCCCGGCGCGGCTCCCTCCCTATTAGCGGCCCTAACTCCGTTGAATGCAATTTGGTGAACACGGTTGCCGCCTCAAGTTGTTGCCGGCTTTCGCGTTGAGCAACACGATGCAGTCGCCCGGCCATCGGCGGAGGGACCCTGGTCGCTGGATTATTGGGTTAGCGCGAGGCTTGGTGTTGGTGCGCCGGTCGGGAAGTCTGGACTTCGGAGGCTTTGTGGCGAGGGTCGATGCAACCTGATACTTGTCTACCGTATCGTTTGCTCAAAGTGGCGAAACACGGACTCTGAGGCCCCTTCCCACAAAACGGCGGATCCAGCACACCTGAATTTTATTCATTCCACTCTGCCGATTCGTGATTCGTGTTTCGAATCTTGCGCGCGACGGTGTAGCACTGCTGTCCCTAGGAGAGGCGGCAAAGTCTTGAAGGAGGTGCGGGAGGGGGTCTGGTAGGTACTTCGGCCTGATGCACAACCGTTGTCGCCCTCCGAGACTGCCGCACGCCCTTACGTCCCCACCGTGGGCACTAGGCCTCGGCCCGCGGCCCGGCCCGGCCTCGGCTCCGACGGCAGGACACGTGAGCCCTGGAAGCACGCTGGAAGCCAGCGGATTGGCCCTCAGATAGCCTGCAAGACATGCATGGCTTGGCCTGGCGCGGCCTGGCCGCGTGTAGAGCCCCGAAATCCCTCGGATCGGGCCTTGGCAGCCTGGGGCCCCCGATAGGCCGATAGCGGGCAGGGACAGCCGGCTGGCAGTTTGAATCCGCGCGGCGGCGCCCTCAAGGGTCCCGCTCCCCATCAAAACGGCATGGGCACGCGGAACGGGGATCACTCACTCACACACCAACACACTCGTAAACAGACACACACGCACACACACACATTCACCGTGCATCGGCTCTCGGGGCTCCACGAGGATGTTCTGCATCGTCACAAAGCCACGGTCTGGGTCTGAGGCCAGCCCCTGCGGCCCCAGCGCCTTCACCGCAACTCGCGGTAGGGCACATCGCGGCAGCGGCGTGGCGTGGCGTGGCGGGGCGTGGCGGGGCGTGGCGAGCTTCCTTTACTTCTCCCCCGAGTCTACGGCGCCAGTGGCTCAAACCATTATACTACGCCCGACCCGGTTGGAAACAATAAATGCATTCGTGTCGGTGCGCGAGGAGTGTGTGTGTGTGTATGTGTGGCTCTTCAGCGAATGAGGGGAACCAACGCATCTGCGTGGAAAAAATAAGGAAATGCAACTTTTTTTGTGTGTGTGAAGCAAAATAAAAGTAGCTGTGGATGGAATTCGCAACCCAAAGCGCGCGCGCAACTAAGGCCAAGACCTCTTTCAGAGTTTCCATTTTGGCTTGTTATCCGATTTCAGCAAAAGCACGTCGTCAACGAGGTGGAGTCGCCCCGAGGTACGCCATGCCACGCCACGCCCCGCCCCGCCGCAGTGGAACTCCAACTCCAAGGCGCGGTGCGGCGACTTCCGATCTGTGGCGAGGGCACGTAAGCCCCGCGAGCACGGCGGTAGTTGGGTTTGACAACTTGGCCGCGGCGGGTCGGCCAATGAAGGAAGAGGAACCAAAGGCCTAAGCCGCGCTCGTTTGGATCCCGCTCCGCCACGCCGCGCTACGCCACGCTACTTAGCGCCGGATGCCACCCGAAGCAAAACCGCAAGGGCGTGAGAAATGGGTGTCGGCTGTGGTCGCGTCCGCGGGGAGGAGGGGGAAGGACCAGGCAGAGAACCATACGCATTATCTCGGAACAACATTCCTTTTATTTAACAAAAATAAATAGCCCAACAAAAACAAGAGGGTAAACACAACAGCGCGGGAAGCGGGTAACAACAGGCAGCGGGAAAACAAAACAAAAATGCAACAAACAACAAGAGCGATAACAAGGATAACAAACAACAAAAGCAGTCCAGGCTGAGCGCCGCCGAGGGCGCCGCTGCGGCCGCAAAGCGTCCCCGTCTTCCGTTGTGTCGCGACGCGTCGAGACTTGGAGACTGCGAACAAGGAAGCCGCCCTAATTAGAATCGGATTAAGGGTGAAAATAATTGGCAATTAGCCCCGCCTGGGCTGGCTGGCTGCCTGCCTGGCCGCCCGGCCGCACAGAGGGAGGAGGCAGCCACCCTGCCGGGCCGCGCCGACTGGCAAAGCGAATCAGAGGCGTCATCTGGTGACGTCTTCATCAGATCAGACGGGGCGGCACTGTCACGACGCTAACTTCTTTACCGCTGGGAGGCCGGCTGCGCTGCGCTGCCAGGGTCGAGGTTTTATCACAGGTACTGGATGGTGGGGTGGTAGCCGGTGTGGTCCGCCACGTACGAGACGACGAGCCAGCGGCCGCCACCCAGCGGCACGGAGTACCGGCCGCGGATCACGCCGCCGAACTCGTGGTGCACGAAGTCGCTCGGTGGGGACGAAGGCGGAGCCGCCCCTCGGCCGGGGGCACCACCGAAGCCGCCCCCGAAGCCGCCCCCGAAGCTGCCCCTGGAGGCGGCGCCAAATCCGGAGGAAGGCCCTTGGAACCCCTGAAAAAGACGAGTGGCGTTAATATTGGGCTGGCTAAACTTTAACAGCACGATGTCAGCGTCACTCACGCTGCCGTTGGACGCTGGTGGCAGGTACCCGCCGGCGGGGCGCCTGACGACCGGCCCGCGCTGTAAGCCAGGCGGCAGGTAGCTTGGGCTGGGTCGTGGCGGCAACGGCCTTGGCGGCCTCGCCGGTGACGACGGACGTCCGGGAGGCAGGATCACGCCGGCAGGCCTGCCGCCCGCACTGGCCCCCGGCCCGGGCGGCAGATACTTTGAGCCCGGAGGTGACTTCTTGTCGGCTGGCGGGATGTAGTTCCGGTTTGGGGCGTCGGCGCCTCCTTTGGTGGGCGGCAGGTAGTTCGTGGTGGGCTTGGCCGCGGCGGAGGCGCCCTTCTCAGTGGGCGGCAGGTACTTCATGGTGGGTTTGGACGGGGCGGGCGAGCCCTTCGCTGCCGGCGGGAGGTACTTGGAGTCCGGGCTAGCTCCACTACTTGCACCAGCCCCGAATGGTTTGGTCGGCTTGTTGTAATTGTACGACCCGTCCTTGTTCTGCTGTGGTTTCGCTGGGGCACCTGCGCCGGACGCTTTGGGCGGCAGGTACTTCATGTTCGGCGCTGCTGGCTTGGCGGCGGCCTTTCCTGCATTCTGGGTCGGTGGGAGATAATTTATGTTTGGGGCCGCGGCGGCGTCACCGCCTTTGCCGGCAGGGGGCAGGTACTTCATGTCGGGGGCAGTCTTTGGTTTATCATCCGCCTTCGCTGCAGCAGCAGAGGCTTCCAAGGTAGTCTTTGGTTTATCATAGTTGTACGACCCGTCCTCGTTCTGCTGAGGAGCAGGCTTGGACGGGGCAGCATCGGCGCCAGTCTTATCAGCGGGGGGCAAGTACTTCATGTTCGGAACAGCGGCCTTGGCTGCGTCGTCAGCCTTGCCTTCTGGCGGTAGGTACTTCATGTCCGGGGACGCGGCAGGTTTCTCTGCTGGTTTCCCAGCATCTTCTGCAGGAGACTTCAAAGGTGAGGCAGGTTTTTCGTAATTGTACGAACCATCGTCATTCTGCTGCGGACCAGGCTTCTGGGGGGCAGCAGCATCCTTCTTGTCCGAGGGAGGAAGGTACTTCATGTCCGGTGCGTCTTTAGTCTTTTCTTCTGCAGCCTCTCCGTCCTTCTTGTCAGCTGGTGGCAAATACTTCATGTCTGGAGCCTCCTTAGGTTTGGATGCAGCTGCTCCGGCTTCTAAAGTTTTGGCAGGTTTGTCGTAATTATAAGACCCATCGTCGTTTTGCTGTGGAGCTGGTTTATCCGCTGGGGCTGCAGCCTCTGCATCTTTCTTGTCAGCTGGAGGTAGGTACTTCATATTGGGCGCCTCCATGGGCTTGTCATCTGGTTTCGCAGCATCTCCTCCGGCTTCTAAAGGTTTGGCAGGTTTGTCGTAATTATAAGACCCATCGTCGTTTTGCTGTGGAGCTGGTTTATCCGCTGGGGCTGCAGCCTCTGCATCTTTCTTGTCAGCTGGAGGTAGGTACTTCATGTTGGGCGCCTCCATGGGCTTGTCATCTGGTTTCGCAGCATCTGCTCCGGCTTCTAAAGGTTTGGCAGGTTTGTCGTAATTGTAAGACCCATCATCGTTTTGCTGTGGAGCTGGTTTATCCGCTGGGGCTGCAGCCTCTGCATCTTTCTTGTCAGGTGGAGGTAGGTACTTCATGTTAGGAGCCTCCATGGGTTGATTATCTGGTTTCGCAGCATCTGCTCCGGCTTCCAAAGTTTTGGCAGGTTTGTCGTAATTATAAGACCCATCGTCGTTTTGCTGCGGAGCTGGTTTATCGGCTGGGGCTGCAGCCTCTGCATCTTTCTTGTCAACTGGAGGTAGGTACTTCATGTTGGGCGCCTCCATGGGTTTGTCGTCTGGTTTCGCAGCGTCTGCTCCGGCTTCTAAAGGTTTGGCAGGTTTGTCGTAATTATAAGACCCATCGTCGTTTTGCTGCGGAGCTGGTTTATCCGCTGGGGCTGCAGCATCTGCATCTTTCTTGACAACTGGAGGTAGGTACTTCATGTTGGGCGCCTCCATGGGTTTTGTCGTCTGGTTTCGCAGCGTCTGCTCCCGCTTCCAAAGGTTTGGCAGGTTTGTCGTAATTATAAGACCCATCGTCGTTTTGCTGCGGGGCTGGCTTATCAGCTGGGGCTGCAGCCTCTGCTTCCTTCTTCTCAGCTGGAGGTAGGTACTTTGTGTCTAGTGTCTCCATTGGTTTGGCTGCGTCTGCTCCGGCTTCTAAAGATTTGGCCGGTTTGTCGTAATTATAAGATCCGTCGTCGTTCTGCTGTGGAGCCGCGGCGTCTTTCTTGTCAGCCGGTGGCAGGTACTTCATGTCCGGAGCCTCCGCGGGTTTTTCCTCTGGCTTGGCTGCGTCCGCCCCAGCGCTGGGTATGTCGGTGGGTGCGGGGTAGATGTAACCCTCCTCGGTGGGCGCCACATCGGGTCCGGTAGTGGTGGCGGGCGCTGACTCTGCAGCCGGGGCCGCCTCGGTGGACCCTTCCTCCAGCGGCTTTTCCGGCTTGTCGTACTTGTAGGCGTCCTTGTCGTCCTCGGTGGTCTTCGCCTCGGCTGGGGCTTCGGTGCTGGCGGCCGGCGCCTCAGTGGCCTTCTCGTCCAGCGGGTTCATCGGGGCGTCGTACTTGTACGAGTCGTCTGCTGGCTTGTCGTCGGCTGGCTTGTCCTCCGCTGGCGCTAGCGTCGTGCTATCGGCCGGAGCTTCCGTTGGCTTGTCCTCCAAAGGATTCTTCGGGGCGTCATACTTGTACGAGTCTTCGTCGGCTGGCTTCTCGGTTGAGGCCGGCTCCTCTGCGGGCGTGGCTTCCGTGGGCTTGTCCTCCAGCGGCTTGTCCGGCTTGTCGTACTTGTAGGCGTCGTCGGCGGGCTTGTCCGTCGCACCGGCCTCGGCTGCGGGGGCCTCCGTGCTGGCGGGGGCAGCTTCGGTCGCCTTGTCGTCCAGCGCCTTGTCCGGCTTGTCGTACTTGTAGGCGTCCTTGCCTTCGCCTGCAGCCGCCTCGTCGGCCTTAGGCGGCTCGGCCTTCGGCGCCTCATCGGCGGCGGGTGGGGCGGCCGTGGTGGTGGTGGTGGTGTGGTTGCTGTCCTCCGGCGGGATGTACTTGTTGTCGGGCGGGAAGGCCGCGCCCGCCGGCTTGTCGTAGCTGTACGCGTCGCTGTTCGGTGGCGGCGCCAGACCACCGATGGTGGAGTAACCGGCGTCGCTGGGCACCGGGGAGTCGTAGGCGTAGTCGGCCTGGCCCTGCGGCCGCGCCACCACGGTGACTGCGACGGAGGCCAGCAAGAGCACCACCGCCTGCCAACCATCAATGCAGTCAAATGAGCTCCACGGACACCACCGTAATTCGGAGGCCGGTCTTAACGAACCGCGGCATAGAAATCCATCCCACCCTGCGCTGCCCCGGCGGTGCAAACGGTGCCGCCGGCGTGCAGCACACGCTAGAGGAGCGCCCCCTCGTTAACGCCGTGCGTTGCGCTGCCGTATCGTGTTGTTCCGAACCATCGCCTCCCCGCGCCACACGTCATTGATGCGTAATGAGGCACGCCGGCGAGATACTCCCCCCCCCCACCACTCTCCTCTCGGATTCACCACCCCGCTGCAAGCAGCGAGCGAGCAAGGTGCGCATCTCGTTTCTTTTTCCGCGCGACTGTACCCTCCCCTTTTGGTGCACAGCAATGAGAGCTGCGAGCGACAGGGAAAGCCCAAAGGGTCGCGGCGGCGAGTTTGCACCGATTCTACAGTGCCAGCTGCTCGCGCTGACGCGACAATGACGACCACCGCCCTTGCCAGCCCTGCCGGAACTAGGCCGTGTAGTCACGCTCCAGGGGGACTTCGCGAACTGTCGGCCGAGTTTGCCGCGGGGGCGGTGGCCAGCAGCGACTGGCGATGTGATAGGCCAGGGCCAGTAGCGGCCGCGAGGTCCGCCTTGGTTTAGGCCTCGGGCTCCCTTCGGACCCGCTCTTGCTAGCCCTCGGCGGCCGAGTAGCGCACCTTTTTCCGTCAGCCCTTTTCCGCTGGCCGCCGTCCCTCCCCGGTCCTTCAGCCCTTGCCCTCACTTCGCGTGGCGCAGCGGCTTAAAAGGGTCGTGCGAGAAAACTTTGTCCAACTGCCGGAAATTAAAGCTTCTTTTCGAGTCAACATGAGGGAGTATTGCTGGGGGACACTTGCCACAAAGGCCCAGCGGGTCCCCCTTCCCCTGCGCCGCGCCAGTCCGTCCGAGCGGGCCATTTCACCTTCCCCCAAAGTTTCACCCAAAGTCAAAGTGATTAAACGGAGCGCGACGCGCGAGGGCGAGGCAGCCCGCAACGCGGCGGCGGCGAACGCGGCGGCCGAACCTGGTCGGCTGGCAGGGCCAAACGCAGCGAAAAAGCAAAAATAGTACTGATTGGGGGTTCGTTACCGCACCGCCCTGCGCGGTTCTCTTAATATCTTGTTTTGAAATGGAGCAAGCTCTAGAGGGGGTCAAATTGACGGAGTGAAAAGGGCGGGCGGGACCTCGCGGCGCCTCCAAGGTGAAGGTACGATCCTGCAGCGCGCGCTGAATCGGAAGCGATAAGTTCAGTGCGCGCCAAAGTGAGCAGGGGAGATGCGGCGGGGCGGGGCGGGGCGGGGTGCCCAGCCGTTCGGCGACGCCCCGCCACGCCCCTGAAACACACGGCAGCCGCCGCCTTGCCGCGCCTCACTCGCCAACTCGCTACCTGCCGGTTATACGTTTATACGGCGCGGCTGTGGTACTCCAAACTTTCCGGACGCCGCGGCGGCCGCGCGGCGCGCCAGCTGCTGGTGACAGGAGTCGACTACCCTGGCGGGGCCGCGGGCGGGGCGGCCCTCCCGGGGTGCGAGAAATAAAACTAAAAAGACGCCGTCAAACAGCACGATTCTTGTAGAGCACGCGCGCCGCGCCGCCGTATATCTTGCCGCACTTCACAACACAGCAACTTGGGGCGAACGGGGCGAACTTGATCCCCTGGCTGGCTCGGCTGCCGGGGCACAGTGGGCCACGGCCGCCCTTATTCACTTGTCTGGCCGCCTTGTCACACGCGTTTGAATTATCGGCACTGCACTGTGCGCTTGAAGCAACCACCGCGACCACCGAGTGGAACACGACGACGACACACTCCGCGACGCTCACCTGCCGAGGCATCCTGACGATCTGTGCACGCCGCGACACGTGGTCACCGGCTTTATACAGTCATTTCGCGTCCAGGGTGCACACCGCGGAGGAAGCGCGGGTGAACGGGAAGACAGGCAGGCCGCGCGTTTCCGCCTGCAGCCTTGCACTTGGCTGCGACGCCGCCGACGCGGCGCGTGATTGCAGCGGCAGCCTGATGGACCGGAACACGGAAGGTGCGCGCCGAGTGAGTGAGTGAGTGAGTGAGTGAGTGAGTGAGTGAGTGAGTGAGTGAGTGAGTGAGTGAGTGAGTGAGTGAGTGTCGTCTGCCGGGCACCCCCACGCCCGCGGGGGGAGGACGCGGTCTCTGTTTTAACGGACTTTCCCCCTTCGCTTCCAGAGCAGCGCGCGGTCCGACGTCACCACCCCTTTCTCCGCGTGGCAGCGCATCGGCGCCGCAAACGGACAGCACGAAGATGATGCGAGTGGAAACCACCTTGTTGTTGTTGTTGTTGCTGTTCAGGATCAGCCTGCTGGCCAACCCCACCCAACGCGCGCTCCGGACACACCGCCGCCACAAAGCGCTGACCCCGGCCGTGCCTTCGCTCGACGAGCACCTCCAGCTGCCCCCCGCCCGACTTGGCGTCTTGCTTGGCGTGGCCCGGGCCCGGCCCGGGTCTGGCCCCGCGATCGGGGGCGGCGCCACAGTTATGCTAAACGCTGCCAAAATGAGGTTTTGGCAGGAAGCGCCGTGTTGTGGCCCCCGCCCCCTCGCGGCCACCCTGCCTCGGGGCGGACGGCCGGCTCGGACCCAGGCAGGGCCCACAGGCTTGCTAGTCAGCGCGGCTGCGCGGCCCCGCGGCCCGCCCACAGCCTCACCGCGTCCCGCACTCCGCCCGGCGATCTGGACCTCTTCCAGGCAGCAGAAATACGGCGCTGCCGGGCGTACTATATATCCACCGCCGCCGCCGCTGGCCCTATTCCACAAACAGGCAGATACGTTTGCTACGGCACCGCGGGGAATAGGGAAATGAAAAACGGGAAATAAACAGGCCTCGCGGCGTTTTCGTAAAAAGTTGCTGACGTCGCGGTGACGTGGGTGACGTCACAGTGGGGGGCGTTGTGGCCGGGAAAGCTATCCGTCCGTCCGTCCGTCCGTCCGCGGGACACCGCGTAAGCGAGACGGCACGGAGTAGTGGAGGGGAGTGGCGGTGGGCCGCGCCGCCGTGAACTTGGCCTCCATCACCGTCGCGGCGGCGGCGGCGGCGGCGCGCACAACTGCACCTGTCCGACGAAATGTATGACGCGCCTCGTCGGTGGCATTCCAGACGCGCCGCCCTCGCCGCCACCCTGGCCTCTGTCCCTCTCGCACTCATGGGGCGCTCCGCAGGGTGCGAGAGATGCAGAGCCTGCTGAAAGGGCCGCGACGGACTGGCTGGCCGCCGCGGGGCGCCGCGGGGCACGCTGCCTGCACCTACCTGCACCGCCCTGGCCGGCGAGAAGCACGGTTCACTCCTATTCCCTGCGCTAAATCTCCCGCCCGCAGCGTCCATCATCTGTCTGTCCGTGTGGCCGCGCCAAAGTGGCAAAAGTTCACAACGGGACATTTCAAGTTCAATAATTTCCCGGCTCAAGTCTTATTTCTGCTCCACTGTTTCACCACCGGAGTCCCCCTCCCTCGCGCCGTCCCGCAGGCCGATTCCGAATAAGTCGCTCTTTCTCTCTCGAACCCCTACGGAACGCCCCGCGAGTGCGTGAGGGACGGAGCGACGAAAGCGCCGTTCGGAAGCAGCCCGCGGGCGGCGGGCGACGCTATCTCCTGCTGAGCCCATACTTTGCAACTTTTGAGGGGTACCCCTCGCGTACAGGAACGCCGCGCCAGGCCAGGGCGGCCGGGGCCGGCCCAAGCCGCGCCCAAACTTTTCTGCCTGCAGTGAGCTGACGAAAACAAATTGAGGATGGAACGGAACGACGTCGCGATGGAGGGGGAGTGGGGGGGGGGCGGCGGGCAGCAGGTCGCTCTGTCTCACCCGCACCCCCTCGGCGCGCCCCGCGAGTGCGAGAGAGACGGCGAGCTCCGGACGCAGCCCGCCGGGGCACGCGCGGGCCGGGCCATGCCTGCCATGCGATATGCCATCATGATCCCATTTCGCGAGCAGCTCGTGGAGCCAGCCAACAAGCAGTGCATTAGTTTCTCTCTCTCTCTCCCTCTCTCTTTTGATGTCTTCTTTATTCCCCCGCCTCCCCCTCATCTTATTTGCCAAAGCAAAAATAAAAAAGGAGAGGAAAATTGCAAAGCTAATTCTTTGTCCGCGTCTTGGCCGCTCCAGCACCTCGCTGGCCAGGACAAAGGGGGTCTCGGTCTCGGTCTCGGTGCCGAGTGCGACGTGGCAGCGGGGAAATAAAGGGGGGGGGGGTCGCGCGGCACTCGTAGAAACGCGAAGATCAAGAAGATGCCGCCGCCGCCACGGTTTCCCTGAATGCTGACACGTCGTGCTGTGTCAATTTAATTCGACAGTGTCGGGCGGATTCTATGACCGGACCTTTCTTACGCATGCTCTTGCCAGGTTGAGCGATCATCAGCCAGCTTGGTTTGGGAGCAGCATCGCCGCAACGTTGGTCAGGACGGCGACAAAAATGTCTGGAAATGGTAGTGCGGCCCGAGTTGCAGCGAGCCAGCGGCCGCGCCAGAGGAGGGCCGCGGCAGGCAAGACAAGGCCCTTGTTCGGCGCGCCGACGCCGCTCCTCACCTAGATGTGTCAGTCGTAGAGCCGGGCGTCAATGCCCCCTCACCGCCCCGGCCTGCCTGGCTACTCGTCCCGAAACCTTTCAACCTCCTCAGGGTCGTCCTCCTCTTCAACGCGTTACAGAGCACCGCACCGCCGCCACCGTCGCCACGCCGTCTGCCTCCGGCCCGCTCCAGCCGCACGCCCGACCAAGAAAAGAGAGGGGATTTAAAAAAAAAAAACTACTCCAGCGTCGAACCTTAAAAAAAAATAGAAGGCGCCCACTACCAGGAGTCGAACCCGGGACTCGTCCACCCACGCGACAATGGGTGTACGCGCGTTGTTTCGCCGTGGTGCTTCCGGGCATTCTGGATCCATCCGGGGCCGCGTGTGTCTTTGTGTGCGTGTGTTCGACACGATCTGCCCGACCGTATCCGGCGCGCTGAAATATGAACGGCGGTGCAGTCATGCCCGTCGCCCGAGAGAGGGGAGGGGGGGGGGGGGGGGTTCATGACAGCCAGGTTCCAGCAGCCAGCCACGCCGAGTGGATCCCCACACTTTTGGCACCGCATCTCTCCTCGCGACTTGGCCTCACCCAATTGCCGGGCAAGGTGAAGCATGTGACGACGCCTCGCGGTCCTTTGCTGAAGTCCCGCTGTGTGGACGTGTCAGTGCCTGCAGTGCGCGCGGCCCGGGGGGGTCCTGGTTCCACCGCCGTGTACGCGTGCCTTTTGTTGGGCATGCAGCAGCGGCGGCAGCGCGGCGGCAGTGCGGCTCCAGCCAGTGCCTAGCCGGCGGCTCAGCAACGCGGCTCGGCAGCACCGCCGGTACGGCTCGAGGAAATTGCCTCATTTGCTGGCATTGCCTTGAAGAGCTGCGGCTTTTGCTGCTGCTGCTTACACTGTCTCCCCCCCCCCCTCTCACTTCCTCTGCCCCGGCTCGCCCTGTCCTCTCCTAGCCACCACAGAGCCTCAGTGTTGCAGGCCGCCGCTTGCTCGGACTAATTGAATGACTACAAATGACTGCACCAGACTGGCCAAAAGAAAAGCCCAATGTTGAATATTTTTTTTAGGCACGAAGTAGCCTTATAGCCTGACGAGGGTCTGGACCATCAGTTTGGCCCCTTATGCAGTTCGGAAATTTTCTATACGATTTTGATGAGACTTTTGGCAGAGTGGTAGATCTTTGTACCCTGATTTTTTTGGATTTTTTTTTCTTTGACTTCTAATGCACGCGCAAGTCTTAAGGCTCGTTATTCCGCTGCCGTAATTCCAGTATCAATGAAATGACTCCAAAATTCCAGCGACGCGACGCGCGAGTGCGCAAAAAAAGAGGAAAAGTTTCAAGCGCATATCTTGATTAAAACACTGAAACGGTGTGGGGGGGGCGGCGGCCAAGTTTACGAGGAAAAGCCGGTGCCGGCGGGGCTGGCTGGTTTGAGTAGGTGGAAGCGGCGGGGGTGTTTGACCGCCAAGTTCACGCCCCCCCCCTCTTTTTTCTGAAGGAAATGGGTGCCGCGCAACGAGATTTTTAATTCCAGGAGGCGAGAAGCGAGGCGCGCTGAGTTCCGAAAGACCGCCACGCCGCTGCCTATATGGTCTGGCGGTGCTGGTGTTCCTGGCCCCGCCTTGGCCCTCGTTGGCTTGGCCGCTGCTTCGCGGCGCGCGTCTCGGTCGCCACTTCCTGCACCCAGAAAAATGATTTCTTGAATAAAGTCATATATACTTGTATATATATGTATATATACTTGATGCAAGTAATTTTTTGCCTAAGTAAAATTCTGCTTTTAGTGAAGTAGAAATATTCTTGATATGGTTAGAGTTGAATGAATGCAAAGTCTATAAGTATTGATCTGACACTCAGTTCAGCTTGAATCAAGTATTTTTAAGCAAGAAGAGTATTTTACTTGATTCAAAAATTAATTTTTCTGGGTGTACTGCCCCGACGACGGAGAATGCTACCCACCGATTCCTGAAAGGTCTATTCGCCTCTGTCTCTCTCGCACCGGACGCCGTACTAGAGCGAGAGAGACATCGAAAGCACTGTTCGGAATCAGCCTGCAGGCACGCCTTCCAGGCGCGACTTTCCTGCAGGACCCTCAACAGCGGCGGTTTAATTCGTCGTCCTGTCTCTCTCGCACTGATGGGGCGTCCCCGTTTGGGCGCGAGAGAGACAGAGCGACGAAACGCTGCTCGGAATGTGGCTCCAGGCCGAGGACGGCGCGCACCGCCACCGCCACGGACAGCGCGAAGACCACGAAGACCGGCGTGCGGTCGGCATGACGTCATCCACACATGCGCGCCGCGCCTGCATGGCCTGCACGGGCCGCTGTCTGGCCGCTGTCTAGGCCTGGCAGACCGCACGTTGGGGCGGGGAGGCGGCCCGCTCGGCCCGCTGCCGACTACCCCGACTCGACGAGGACACTGTTTGGGCAGACATTACTCTGGGAACCGCGGGGATATTCACTTGAACTAGTCTCTCAGTCCACGCCAGATATGCATACTAATTTCAAACTACTCTGAAATGATATTATACCGTTTGTTGAGATAGTATTGAAAATTAGAGCGAAGGCCTGTGCCGGCCGCGCCTCGTCAGCCTTACGAGGCCGGGGTGGGCCAGCCCGCGCGACACTGCTGTTCGACGGGACTGCCTACCCTGGCCTCGTAAGGCGCGCACAAGGGCGGCGGCAGGCATGGGCAGGAAAGTAAAGTACCGCGGTACCAGCACCGCGGTACTTTTTTGGGTAAAGTACCGGCACCGCAGTGCTGATGACGCGAAAGGGACCGGTAAATTACCGCGGTACCGATTTGCGAGTAAAGTAACGAAAAGTACCGTTGGTCCTGTCAGCGGGCGCGCAGCCACGCACTATGACGGATTGAGCGACACGACTATATTACGCAAGTGCATGCCCCGTCGGGTACCACGGACTCCATGCGCTGCAAACCGCTGTACAGCGGCGCATCCAACAAAAGAACTTGGAGGGAAAAAAAAGAAGAAAAAATGGGGGCCCTTCTCCCACCTCCCCACACAGTAGGGAGGACCGCCTGCAACTTCGGTGGATCGGGGGAACCGGTGCATTCCAGGCGGCGACCCCAGGGGTTCTCATCTGATGTGGGCCGGGTGAAGGGCGGGGGTTGAGAGCCTTTGGTTTTCGCGGGGTGGTCAGTGGTACCCACAGTGGTACCCACAGTGGTACCCACAGTGGTACCCCCGCTGTCCGGCGCTCTCTACCGAACATGCAGTGTGAAGGGCCAGCTTCAAAGGACTTATCAACTCCAAACCGACGAATCAGAATGGACCCACTCGCGACCAATTGCGAGTGGCTGGAACGACCGGGGATCGAACCAGTGCCGAGGCCAATCCGCCGAAGCGGACTGCTTTTTAGACACCCAAGCATAGTGGACGACAAATGATCCAGACCACTACGCTATCACGACTGCACGTCTGCCGAGTGTCGTTATGCTCGGGTTTGTGAGTAGGTCGATTCTCTAGTTCTCTCCAAGGCTTGTCAGGGGTTGGTTCGCCCCGTGTGGTTTTAGGGATGCAGGATAATTAAAGGCTTTGGTATTTTAATACATATATTTGGTCTCAGTGATTTTGAAGTCCAGCAGTCTTCGGATACTGACTATCACCCAGGTACAAGAAGTCTCAGATACAAGTTACAGGGAGATGCACCATAGAATATTTCTAAGTCCGATAAAATTAGACGGGCTCAAGAGTACAAGTCCCGTGTGGGCACACAGTAAAATATTCTAAGTCCAGTAAGACTAGGAGAGCTCAGGAGTACAAGTCCCGTATGGTAATTACCCAGGAGTAGACCGATGAAAAGGCTGCGGACGGAGGGGCCGAAAGGGAGGGAGAACCGCACCGGTCAAGCGTTGGCTACTTTCTGGTCTTTCCCTCGCGCACTCGAAGGTGCGACTGTCTCGGTGCGACCTCCCACTACCCGGCCAAACTAGTCCACACCAATCAAAGGGTTACTCGTCATCGGCGACCAATAGCGCATCAATTAGTGGAGCGCTGGTCACCCGCAACCAATACCGAGCATTCAGGGTAGGGGAAGCGCTCATGACGCGGACGAGGCGCACCAGGAGGGGCACTCGTGACGCAAGTGGGACGTTAGCGCGGGAACTTCAAATCCAATAATAAATATCCTAACGTCCCCGTTGTGTCCATGTCTACGTCCTCGTAGACCAATAATAAATATCCTAACGTCCCCGTTGTGTCCAGCATCATGGACACGTATTAGACTATAATGGGCTGTTGCCTACGACGAAATTAAAACAAGCACGGCTGTGTATCACTCACATTTCCATCTTGGGCACCGTGCAATGAATACAAAATCTAAGTAACAGTGACAATGAGAAGCTGAAACCTAGAAAAACGCCCATCGAGGAATGGGGAAACAACAACCAAAGAAAGATTGAGGAGGACAAGACATGGGCGACATTGGTCGTGAATGCCTAATCACATAGAAAGGGAAACTAATTACTAAAACAAACAGGAGCGCGGCCTAGGTGGCATTGACCGTGAAAGCGCACAGAGGTGCATTCGGGAAGGACAGGGGAGAGGGAAAGGGACGGAAACTCATTACGAAAACAAACACAGCTGACTCGTGGGTATCGGGCAGTGGTAGCGACCTTGCGTAAGGGGACAGTGCGTGGCGCATCAAAGAAAGACACATAAAAACCAAGAAAGAGGGACATATATGGCGCGCAGGCCGGAGAAATATACATTGAAGGAAAAATCATCTTTGTTGTAGCTGCCCGTTAGTACAATAACATAAAACTTGCGAGAACAGTATGCCAAACAAAAGTAAGAAAAGGCACATGAATAGGTATGAAAACTTTGCTCCAGGCGGAAATCAAAAGAGTCGCACATAAAAATATCATCCAGGGCAGGAGAGCATCATTGAAATATAAGTAGCGCAATTGAACAGCGCATATAAGTGGCGCAATGTATTCATTTAAACAATCAAGGGGTAATAATACAGTGAGGCATGGGGACACATTTCGGGGGCAAATAATAGTAGAGCACGGGGACAATGGGGAGGGGGAGGGCTGAACAATAACAAATTGGGGGCAATACGTACATCATGGGGAAAGGGGCTGAAAATAGTGCAACATTGGGACACCCACATGGGGGCAAAAAAACAATAAATTATGAGGGCAATACATGCATAGTGGGGTAGGGGACAAGAACATAAAAGTAGCAAGAGTATCAGTCAATAATGAAAAAATAAAATAGTCCTTAGTAGACGGGGATTGCTCTGAGTAGCAAATCAGAGGAAAAAAAACTTCGCTCATGGCGGTAAACATAAAAAAATAGGAACATGGTAATGAGACTAAATCAAAGTTTCGGCACTCGCCGGTAAAGATAATAAAACATCACTACGACAGTGGTCGCCTACGGCACGCAGCCGGCTTATGAAAGTCAGAACAAGATACGTACCAATGGGTACCTGCGGCTGTTATTGCCGGCCTAATACATTTGCAAATACAAAATAATCTGGGACAAGGTCCTCGAAAACAAAAGAAATCGCACTAATAGGGCGGGAAAAAGGTCATAGGCCAATTAGTAGTTCAGTAACCGTTTAAATAAAATAGTCACAAAGCAAATCGTCTGCACTTGCCGGTAAACACAGAACATTGATACGACAGTGGTCGCCTACGGCACAAAGCCGGCCAAAGAACATTAATTAAAACCCAAACAGTCGGGTTAAAAAGATCCTAAGAGGGGGGGGGGCAAAATTCATGGGACAATATAAAAATAGTTGTGAAAGGGGGCTTAACAAGTAAATTATCGGATAATACATTATATTAGAAAGAACAAGTAACGGTGTTTTTTCTTTTTTTTTTTTCTAGGAAGAGGGGAAAAAAGGTGAAAAGATAAACAGCAAGGAAGAGACGGGGCTTCAAGGATAGGGGAAAACTAAAGATTATGTTGATAAACGTTTCGCACAACGCTCGCGCGCGCGGGAAAGATCAAAAGGCAAGAGTCCGTGGCAGGTTTGGACGCTCCCGAGGAGTGGTGAACTATCGATGAGGTGCTTGTCGCCTGTGAATGTGGTGACAGGGAGACCAGATGATGACCACGTTTCTTGAGTGGCAACGTGGGGGTTGAGAGGTCAAAGCACGGATGGGCGCTCCACTCCACACGATGGACCGCTGGTGTGGCAAGATCAACCTCGCTCAACCAGTCATAGGGGTCCTCGTGCACTGCCCGGGCTCTCGTGTTTTGGTCACGGAGGCGGCAGTGTCGGGGGGCCACGGATGTCGAACCAGCAGGGTGGTGGACGGCCTTAGATCGTACTCCCAGCGCAGCGACACATCATGCAAAACGAAATAATTATCAACAAATGGAAAATGAGTGAAGGGTAGGTAGGGATAAAAGAAATTTGTTGGAAAAAGGAGAAAACAAACCGTCAGAATTTTTTTTTTTTTTTTTTTTTGTTTGAATAGCACAAAAAAATATATAAGGGAGTGGGGACGCTACTTAAAATAAGCGTAAATTTAATGGGAACTTTTGCTTCTCTTAAATAGAACTTAAAATATAGAACCACCACTAATCTTAAAAGAAGAGAAACATTATGAAATAAAATAACCTTCAGCTTCATTTCGCAAAAAAATAATGGAAAAATCATAGAGTTTTTCCGAAACATTTGTATGGAGCTCTCAATTCTAGCAAAGCATTAGCTTTCTCCATAAAATTTCGGAAACTTAGGCAAAAATGTGGTAGGGCCAATACCAACATATCACGAAAAAAGATTCTTTAGCAGGACAAGGGTTACCGAAGTGTGCGATGTAGCACCCTTCATGTTCAGATCAGTAATTTTTATAACTTTTGGGAAGATACATAAGAGATATACGTTAAAATAAGCTCAGTGCAGGCCTTCCCCTATTCGTGCATTCCGTGCTTTAGAAGTTAAACTTCTGGAGAGTCCTCGTTTAATTAGAAAATTTAAGAATTGTTTTCTTTCTTTTTTTCGTTGAAATTTTATAAAAGGATAGAGAAAAAAAATCTGGATTGAAAGCTGGAAGCGAAAATGAATTAGTAGTGGTGGTTGAGCCATAACAAATTAATTGAATTTGTCTTAAAATTAGCGGTGCGCTGATAAAGATTTTGGTAAATATAGATCTGTCGGAGGATAAACAAAAAAGAAAAGGGGGGCAAAATTGGAGTGGTCATGTTAACACTTGAAAATCATCCCTATTTTGAGGGGAAATGAGAGGGGGGGGATTATCCTAATGACAGCACTATTACCATCCTAAAATGTAAACAAGCGCAAAACCGCAGTAAAAAGCATAGAAGACACAGTAAAATCATTTTGGCTTCTTTTTTTCTCTTTTGTATTTGCAACTTTTAGATGTGAAGTTGTTAAAAAAAAATTTGATATGATGGTAAATAGAATAAGTAATTAATAGAGAACAAGGAAGAGAAGGTCAATCAGGAATGGGAATGGGGCGGGGAGGCTCTGATGTTCGCCTGTGGACCCTTGGGTCCGGGGACGTGGGGTCTGGGGGAAAAATCATACGAAAAGGGGCGAATGCTGAAGAAAAAAAAAACGTCAAAATTAAGAAAAGAAGGAAGGGAAATAAAAAACAAAACAACAAGAAAAGGACGGGGAAGGTAACAAAAAGATCGAATAGATTCGAATATGGATACGTGCTGACACGGAATATAACGAAAATACGAAACGTCGCAAGACAAACGAAGGCGTGGCGACAACGCGACTGAACGATACGTCGCGAAGAAAATTGATCATACTGACAAGAATTGGGGGGGGGCAAAGAGGGGGACTGGGGGGCATGGCGCCGGGAAGTCATGGCGCGTAAAGGGAAGAGAGGGAAGAAGGTTAAATAAAATGTTTAAAGACAAAAAAATCGACCTTATTCATGCATTGTTTATTTATTTTGGTGACAAGGGGAGAATAAAACAAAAAGGTGGATAATAATAAATGACCACAATTAAAAAATAAAGAAATGAAAATGGAGGAGATCGCAAGGAGGGACGAAGAAGAAATACGCGACGTATTAAATTATAATTGAGCCGACGATACGCGGCAGGTGGCGCCGTAGCAGGGGAAGGGTTATAGAGTAAGTGGGGAGGGGGGGCAGTAGTAGACGCGCGGTGGCGCAGCAGCCAAGCCGGGGCCGATCGCGCCGATGCGGCTAGCGGCTAGTCAAAACATATAAAGACGAATCGAGCGAAGAAATAAAGGTGAAAATAAAAGGAGAGTGTCCGTGTTACAAAGCGACGCGCCACGGAAACACAGTGCAACGCACAGAGAGACGACAGCTTTGGTGTCGGGTCATTATTAGAAGTTTTATCAGGAAGGCTGTGCGTAATTACGCGGGGTCAAAAAGAGGTAAAATGTATTATTTCGCCGAGAACGGAGTTCGCGTGGGACGCCTTGGGCGAAGCGACGAGAATCATTCGGACGAACGAGACGAGGGAATTGTCGAACGCGAGACGCGTGATGAGTTCGGTGCAGACGCACTGAAAGCGGCGTATGCAAATGAGCCGCCGAATCGGCCGAAAAATAGTGCAGTATGGGCGACCGAGCGAGGAGCGTGGTTAGGGCCAGACAAGGAGGGGAGGAGGGGGACGATGGCGGTCGGACGCAGGTGCGCTAGCCACACCGAGCCTGATCGCGCTCATGCGGCCAGCGACTGGTCAAGACGTGTAGGGAAAGGCGAGCAGTCGGACGAAAACACGAAATGAGAAAAAGGCAGTCGTAAGACAAAGCGACGCATCGCGTAAACAGGATGCGGTGACGCAGAGGGGGAATACATACGTGGTACAGGTGGACAGTGGACGCATGATACGGCGCGGGGCTAGGGACCGCGGAGAAAGAGGGGGAAAAAAAGGGGGGAGGTGGGCGCTTCAATACATGTGATGGCGTGATCTATTTCGGCCGGGCGCGAGCAACGAGGGGCCATGAGAATATTAATTAGGCTGGCCAAGTGCGCCTCGCGCATGAGACACAGGCATAGAGAATAAAGAAAGTGGTCGAATTAAAAAAAGAAACGCGAAGAAAATCGGACAATGGGATAGTATGAGACGATAACTTGGGCATAAGGTTAGCAAAAAGTTTGTTTAGCGGGGAAAGGAATAATCAAGGCGAGGAAGAAAAAAAGAAAAATAAAGAAACAAGAAATAAGAAAAGAATGGTTATTGTCTTTTCGGTTTTAATGTGCAGTGGTGTATGGACAGCGCGTAAGGGAGGGGGCTGAGAAACTGGTGGTAGCAGTAGGACAGGCAGCGGTGATTAGAGAGAAAGAGGTAAATCTGACGACGGCGGTAGTACAGCCAGCGGCGATCAGAGGGCCAAAACGAGGAAGGGGTGCGCAAAAGCGCCAAGATAGGATTGAAAACCAGGTGAAGGTGCACAGTGTACTGATATCAACGCGAAGTACAAAAGGGATAGAAACTTACCGTCGTGGAAAATAGGGATCAACGGCGAATCAAACGCCAGGAGGTTAAAAACTAACTTAAAGAAAAGAGGGGAACCAGCGGCGAATCAAACGCCCGAATGGTAAAAATTAACTTAAGATAAAAAAAACGACCAACGGCGAATCAAACGCCAGGAGGCTGAAAATTAATTTTAAGAAAAGAGGGAAACCAACGGCGAATCAAACGCCAAGAGGTGGGAAACTAACTTTAAGAAAAGAGGGGAACCAGCGGCGAATCAAACGCCCGAATGGTAAAAATGAGTTTAAAAAAATGACCAACGGCGAATCAAACGCCAGGAGGTTAAAACGAACTAAGAAAAATGAAACCAACGGCGAATCAAACGCCAGGAGGTTGAAAACTCTAAGAAAAATGAAACCAACGGCGAATCAAACGCCAGGAGGTTGAAAACTAATTTAAAGAAAAGAGAGGAACCAACAGCGAATCAAACGCCCGGAGGTTGAAAACTAATTTAAAGAAAAGAGAGGAACCAACAGCGAATCAAACGCCCGGAGGTTGAAAATTAATTTAAAGAAAAGAGGGGAACCAACGGCGAATTAAACGCACGGAGCTTGAAAATTAATTTAAAGAAAAGAGGAGAACCAACGGCGAATCAAACGCCCGAATGGTAAAAATTAGCTAAAGAAAATGACCAACGGCGAATCAAACGCCAGGAGGCTGAAAACTAATTTAAATAAAAGAGGGGAACCAACGGCGAATCAAACGCCCGAATGGTAAAAATTAACTAAAAAGAAATGACCAACGGCGAATCAAACGCCCGAATGGTAAAAATTAACTAAAAAGAAATGACCAACGGCGAATCAAACGCCCGAATGGTAAAAATTAGCTAAAAAGAAATGACCAACGGCGAATCAAACGCCAGGAGGTTGAAAACTAATTTAAAGAAAAGAGGGGAACCAACGGCGAATCAAACGCCCGAATGGTAAAAATTAGCTAAAAAGAAATGACCAACGGCGAATCAAACGCCAGGAGGTTAAAAACTAATTTAAAGAAAAGAGGGGAACCAACGGCGGATCAAACGCCAGGAGGTTGGAAATGAGGGGAGAGGTCAGTGGGAACGTGCGCAGTGTACGGATACCAGCGCTATGTTCAAAAGTAGGGGAGTACTTACCTTGGCACCTAAAAATTATTTATGTTGTTTTTAAATAGGTCCCAACGGCGGATCAAACGCCAGGAGGCGGAAAATTAACTTAAAAGAAAAGAAAACCAGCGGCGAATCAAACGCCAGAAGGTTGAAAATGGGGCGAGAGGTCAGTGTGAACGTGCGCAGTGTACGAATACCAGCGCTATGTTCAAAAGTAGGGGAGTACTTACCTTGGCATACTAACTAAGAAAAATGAAACCAACGGCGAATCAAACGCCAGGAGGTTGAAAATTAACTTAAAAGAAAAGAAAACCAGCGGCGAATCAAACGCCAGAAGGTTGAAAATGGGGCGAGAGGTCAGTGTGAACGTGCGCAGTGTACGAATACCAGCGCTATGTTCAAAAGTAGGGGAGTACTTACCTTGGCATACTAACTAAGAAAAATGAAACCAACGGCGAATCAAACGCCAGGAGGTTGAAAATTAACTTAAAAGAAAAGAAAACCAGCGGCGAATCAAACGCCAGAAGGTTGAAAATGGGGCGAGAGGTCAGTGTGTACCTGCGCAGTGTACGAATACCAGCGCTATGTTCAAAAGTAGAGGAGTACTTACCTTGGTGTCTAAAATTAAAAAAATGGGGGCCCAACGGCGGATCAAACGCCAGAAGGTATGTACGGTGGACAGATAAATGGGAGGGGGGGTTCATAAGAAAGTGGTGCGATGGGAATAGAAGTAGAATCAAAGCGGGGTATAGGGCGACGCGAGGAGGGACGGCGAAGAGCGGTGTCGCACGGAGTGAGTCCGTACGCCGCGATAGGATAAGGTAATGGGGAGAGGAACGTCAAAAGAAAGGGTGAACTCGCGGACGGAGGAAAATATTAATAGACGGAAAGTAATATTATAGAATAGAACACTGAAAACTAGAAAATATACTTACGTGGAGCTAAAGTAGTGAAAAAAAATCGCACTAGGGGCCTGGGGAACGTGGCGAAGAGGAGATCTTGCACGTTGTTGCAGGGACAGCAGAAGCCGTGAACGAGGAGTAGACAGATGCAGTAGTCAAGAGTCGTGGCTGGGGCTCAGTAAAATATATTAGGGCGTTGACCGTGGTAAAGGCAAAGAGAATTCGAGAGTTATCTTTGTCAGTCCGTGGTTAAGATGAAGTGCAAGTATGTGTCAAGTAGTGCTGTGCGTAGTTTACGCGTTGAGGAACGAAAGGAGGTGAGGGTAATTATTTCGGCGAAAACGGGGTCACGTGGAACGCCTTGGGTGAAGCGACGAGAACTAACCCAGACTAAAGAGACGGGGAAATGGTCGGACACGCGGCGCGTGATGGGCTCAGTGCAGACGCACTGAAGGCGACGTATGCAAATGAGCCACCGAATCGGCCAGAAAATGGGATGGGACGGGGGCCGATCTAGGCACGTGCCGATGCCCAGACAAGGAAAGGGGGGAATGGGGGGAAGGCGACGGCGGCCGTAGTACAGCCAGCGGTGATTAGAGGGAAAAGATGGAAAGGCGATGAAACAAAAATTTAGGGAAAAACATGCGGGAGCAGTGAGCAGAAAATATGAGCTATAGGCGATGAGCGGGACGAGTTCTATAGAGCACAATTATTTGTTAATGTTGCCCGCAATGGGGCAGGAAGATTCACCGTGATTTAAATCACATATGCGACAACGAATATCACTTAAGGGCGGTGAATGAGATAAAGGATCGTCGTCGCGACGCGGAAACCCACGGCGTTTTTGTGAGCGGTTACCAGAAAAACGTGGGGCTGGACTCCTTGCAAAGCTATCATCGCTATCGAAAGGAAGAGCGGAGTAATCACTATGTATGGTTCGATCGTAAGAGTGATTGTCGTCGTTGCGTCGGCGTTGACTAGGGCGAGGGTCGGCATCGCTGGGGGCGTGAACTGTGGGGTTATCGCAAGAAAGAGCCGAAAGAGTGGCGGACTGTGATGGGACTAAAAGAGATTGTAATTTAGTAATTAAATTATCCAAAACTAAAGAGGCGGTAGAGTTTTCAGTTTTAGGCGGGACGGGTTCTTGTTTGAGAGGGTCTGGCGGTCGGAAAATCGGGGGAATGCCAACAGGCAAAGGGGGAAGCAGCGGTAGAATTGTAACAAGTCTCCATAGCTTTCAAAGAGCGGGCACGCATAGAAGCCCGATGAATTTGGTCAATTTGTTGGACCCGGGTCAAAAAATTTGCAAGGGTTAAATCGTCAGGTTTGAGTACAAGTGCAATAGCGTAAGGCAGGCCCTTGTGCAAATGTTTTAAAATATCTGCGTCGGCAACAACACCAGCGCGGCGGCAAAGACTCAAAACGTTTTCCATATAAGTTTGAAAAGACTCAGAATCTAGTTTACAACGCGATTGAAGCTGTTCGCGGTAAAGTTCGGTGTCACGATTAACGGAAAAAGTTTGGATAAGTTTATCGCGAATATGGTTATATTTTTCTAAAGGGGTACGATTATTAGCAGCGCCTGGGGCACGCGGGTTTTGTTCGAGCCACTGTAATTCGGCATGGAAAAGGGACAAAGCGGGTCCGCGGCATTGATTTTCTAAGTGGACTAAATAGTGGGCCGGTCCCATGTCATCGTAACATTCAAAAATTCGACTAAGTCGAGCGAAAAACAAAGTGATGTCTTCCTCTGGGTCGGACCCACTGAAAACAGGGAGGACAGGATTGATGGTAAAATGAGCCATAGCGACTGGACGACGGAGTAAAGCTTGGGGAGGAAGCGGGATATCAAACTCTAAAGTTTCGTAATTCACTTGGCAATGAGGGACGTGTTCAAACGCAGCGCGAACGGCAAGGGACGCTTGAGCTGGCGGTAGAGTACGGAGATTGTCCAGAAAATTATAAGTCGCAGTAAGAGGAAACCGCAAAATATCAAAACTCGGATGAGGTTCGGCACGGACAAAGAAAAATTGTACGTTTTGACGAATGCGCGCAACGGGGACCGCGGCTTCGAATAGGCGGATAGCGTGTTCTTGACGAGCTACGCGGGGGTTTTCGCCTGCGAACGCGGTATGAAGGGGTAAATAATTCCGGAAAAGTTGGACCGAAAAAGCACGACAAAGTCGGTCGGGGAGGGCGTCTTTAGTACTAAGGACGAAGTATGGAAAGTCAGCGTTAATACAATTTTGCAGAAAGGTAGTCAACAAGTCATAAGTTACGATGTCCATAAAGAAAATTTCTTAAAGCCATGAATATTAAAAAGACGCCACTAAAACCACAAAACCTTTCGAATGGAGAGAACAGGTATCGGAACCACGTTATGCTCGGGTTTGTGAGTAGGTCGATTCTCTAGTTCTCTCCAAGGCTTGTCAGGGGTTGGTTCGCCCCGTGTGGTTTTAGGGATGCAGGATAATTAAAGGCTTTGGTATTTTAATACATATATTTGGTCTCAGTGATTTTGAAGTCCAGCAGTCTTCGGATACTGACTATCACCCAGGTACAAGAAGTCTCAGATACAAGTTACAGGGAGATGCACCATAGAATATTTCTAAGTCCGATAAAATTAGACGGGCTCAAGAGTACAAGTCCCGTGTGGGCACACAGTAAAATATTCTAAGTCCAGTAAGACTAGGAGAGCTCAGGAGTACAAGTCCCGTATGGTAATTACCCAGGAGTAGACCGATGAAAAGGCTGCGGACGGAGGGGCCGAAAGGGAGGGAGAACCGCACCGGTCAAGCGTTGGCTACTTTCTGGTCTTTCCCTCGCGCACTCGAAGGTGCGACTGTCTCGGTGCGACCTCCCACTACCCGGCCAAACTAGTCCACACCAATCAAAGGGTTACTCGTCATCGGCGACCAATAGCGCATCAATTAGTGGAGCGCTGGTCACCCGCAACCAATACCGAGCATTCAGGGTAGGGGAAGCGCTCATGACGCGGACGAGGCGCACCAGGAGGGGCACTCGTGACGCAAGTGGGACGTTAGCGCGGGAACTTCAAATCCAATAATAAATATCCTAACGGTGTCGGACGACGGGTTTGAGTCGTATTGGGATGAGGGAGGCAGTCGTAAAATGTATTGCAATGTTGGGATTCGATCCCCGGACCTTACTGTTCAAGTCCGACGCCTTAGCGATCTCAGCCACCACGGCTCATGGTAGATGCGGCGTCAGCCGCGCTCTAGACGCGGCAGGGATGGAGCCGCAGTGAGCGGGTCATTCGAAAAATGTTGAGAAAAAGTGGGACTCGATCCGTCGACCCCGGTACCGGGAACCGACGCCTATACCACCTCGACCACCACGACTCATGATTGGGGACGGGTAATGTCAACGCCTTTGAACCGCACTGGGAGTGCGGTCCGCACTGCCGCACTCCGAGTGCGGCTCAAAAGACGTACCATATTTTTCTGTAGTACCGGTAAAGTACTGCGGTACCGATTGTGGAGTACCGTGCCCATGCCTGGGCGGCGGAAATATTTTGTTACCTCTGCCATCCGCGAATCGGACACATGGTGATGGAGTCAGGTTGTCTCCTCTAGCATCTTGCTGCGGTGGGATGGCTGGGTACCCCTGCCGCTGCAGCCTTTTCATTGCCACTGCCATTGCAGCGGAGGCTACCGGAATAATTCGAGTCTACTCCGAGTTCGTCACGCCGCGCCACCGCCGCGGTCGCTGACAGCGGATCGTGACCGATTCACATTCGGATTCGCGCGTCGCGCCGTCGCGCCAGCAGCGGTGCTGCATTTCGAATCGCAATAAGACTGCAAGGAGGGCGGCGCCGCGATGCTATAGGGACCTGGGACCGGGGAGCGGAGTGGGTAGAGTTATAAAACGGATCCAGGGTGCGATGTGCGTCGTGGGAAAAGGCGGGGCGGGGCGGGGCGGGGGGGCGGGGCGGGGCGGGGCGGGGCGTGAGGCGTGGTGCTGCCGCGGGTGACACCGAGTCTAGTTCAGGGACGCGGGGCGCGGCGTCCACCCCTTTATACGTTGCATATTCATGTGGGCAAGGCCGGGCAAGGCGCGCCGAGGCCCAAGTTACCGGTGTGCCGCCACACCATCCATTACAGTGCCTGGCCGAGCCGAGGCCGCCGCGAGCAGTAGGAGACTCTTCGTCGTTCCGTCTCCCTCGCACCCGCACGGGCCGCCCCGTGAGTGTGAGCGAGACAGCTTGCTGCAGCCGACGGGCAGGTGCGTGCTCCGAGCAGGACGAGCAGGCGGTCTGTTTTGCCGACGAGGCGACCGACTGCCGTATGAAGGATGGCGCGGCCTGTATTGGCCCCACGACCTGGCACACTGGCTTCCGCCCCGCCCCGCCCGGACGGAAAGCCGACCGCGTTTTGTTTGAATAACAATTTTCCCGCAGCTGGCGGGCCGAGGGCTGGGCGGGTGCAGGGCGGGCGCAGCGGCCGAACGTGTCGTGGGTCCACAAGTCCACACGGACCGCACCGCACCGCGCTTGCAAGATAACCGCGCGAAAAATGGACTCCTTTCTTCCGCGGTCCACGGGCTGCGCTGTGCTGCGGCCGATGCAGGCGATACCGGCCTCGCTCCGAGGAGTCGTTTCGTCGCTCTGTCTCTCTCGAACCCCTACGGGGCACGCCGTGAGGGCGAGAGAGACAGAGCGCTGCCCCGGCTGAGGGTAACAAGTCTCGGGCTTTGCAGCGGTCAGACGGACGAGAGTGCGCTCGGAGAGGGGCGAAGCGAAGACGCCGCGGAGTTGGCGAAAATGTTGACGTTGACGGACGCCGAAAGCCGCGCATGAACCAAGCTGGTACAAGCCCCGGGGAAGGCTTGCAGACCACCGCGCCCAGAGCTAGAACCATTAACCGCTCGGAGTCGTGGCTTTCTTTTCTGAAAACAAACAGAAAGAGGTATATTCTGCCCTCTGTCGCCAACAACTTGAATCAGTGGGTTGTGTCGGGGACGGGCATATAGCGCTGCGCCGCACTTCACATTTCATGTGCCGGGCGCTCGCTTTTTGCAGAGCACCAGAACAACGGCGCGGGGTAGGCAACCCTCGACGCCAGACACAACTTAACGCCGAGATTCCGCAAAGCAGTGGGGGCGAGCACCCCGGATTGCGAGCAAGGCCCCATCAGCCGCCCAGCAGCAGCCCCGTTTTTGCCGCGCAATTAGTGCGCACTTTTTTTGGGTGGAGTGTACTCGCCCGGCCGCCTCCCCGCACGGCGGTGCAGAATGGGGGCTCATACACAGCAGATCCTATCCGAGTCCGAAATTCTTCGACAAAAGTTTCCGTTGCTACACGGGCACGGCGGGCGGCGCAAGTTTGGGGCGATGCCGCGATGCGCAGCGCCCGCCGCCCCACCCCGCCCCACCCCGCCCCGCCCCACCCCGCCCCACCCCGCCCCGCCCCACCTCGCCACTCGTAGCTAAGCACCCGGAGCGTTCCAAGCACACCGAAGAGGGGCCCCCAGGCGGGACGGGCCGGTCGGTGCTTAGGAGCCTCCGAGTCTCTATAAACTGGAACACAACAAGGCCCGCTGCCTTGGGACGCCCTGACGTCCTGGCGGCGGCCTCGGCAGCAGCAGGTGCCTCCAACAACCCCTCGACGGCGAGGCCGGCGGGGCGGCGGTGTCCTCCCCCGGCTGGCCAACCGTACATTCCTTTTGATCTCTAATTGGAGAGGCGAAAAGACAACGACCCGCAACGACCGGCCGCGTGAACGCGTTCGAGACACGAGGCCGCGAACCTCACCTCACCCCCATGCGTGGCCGCCTCGAGGATCCTGCAGCCGCGCCCCCGACAACTCAAACAGCACGCGCGCCCCACCCCCCCACGCCACGCCACGCCACGCCACGCACCCACAACAGACAGGCAAGGGGTTGGCGCAGTCCGGCCGGCCTTCGCGCCGAGCCGAGCCCCTCGAGAAATCAAGCGGCAAACATTTTCCAGTGGCCATTTACAAGGGACATGCTGTAACCTGTGCCCCCAGGCCCCCCGGGGCGGGGCGGGGCGGGGCTGGGGCGCAGGGGAGGCTGTCCGAACCAAAGACTGGCCGCCCTCACGTTTACGGCCCTGTGGGGTGGGGCGGGAGAGTGGCGTTGTCAGAAGTGGGACGGCGCATCTACCGGTGCGTTGCCGGCTGCCGTGCCGCCGTTGCCGCGCAGCTGTGTATCCTGGCCGTCACGGCCGTCGTCCTCAGTCTGTCAGTCGGACGGGTGCGCGCTGTGAGCGCGGACGGGCAGCCGGGTGTAGCAGTCAGTGAGACGGCGCGGGGCAGCACCGGTAGCTCCACGTAGCTCTGCGTAGCTCTGCGCCCTAATTGGATTCCATTATTCCAAAGCGCGAAACTGAATCTGCTGCAGGGAAGCGCGTCGCCGTGTCAGGAGAAGGCGTTGTTGCTGGCCGCCCCCACCGCCCCCCTCCCGGCCGCCCCTGCGTTACACGGCCGGCTGAAGCGGCCCTCCCAGAGGCCCCGGCCACCGGCCCGCAGCAGGCCGCCCCCGGAGAGAGGCTACCTACTCGGACGCGGTGCGCGCTGCGCGGTCGGGCCCTGGTCGGGTCGGGCCTGGATGGAGTACGGGCGGCAGTGGCCGGTCCGAATCCAGACCGACAATGCCCGCGCATTTACATAATGCTTATTGTCGCCCCGCCCGGCCCGGGACTGGAGGACGCTCTTCGTCAGCATCGCTCCGTCTCTCTCGCACCCATGGCGCGTCCCCTGAGGGTGGAAGAGAGAGACGGCACACTGTGTGGAATCGCTCGGCTTGGATTTCATTAACAAGTCGGGATGCCGATGACCAGCAGCAATCAACAGGGAGCGAGCACCCCAGCCGCAGGGTTGAGGTTCGCTTCGCTGGTTGTCTCTCCCGACGCCCCCCCCCCCCCTTTCCCATCCTCTCTCCCTCTCTCTGCTCGATTCCTCCGACTGCAAATTAATTTGATGTTGCCAACGAAACACAAACGAGAAGATACAGTCTGTTTGCGGAGCGTCTCGGAGAAATCGCTTTTCCTTGTTTACTTTCCGACGAAGAAATAAGGGATCCCTCGATCGCCGTTATAACGAAGTATTTTGAGCGTGTAAGCTCACAAAGAAAATAATGTGTACCTTACATATGCTCAGAATACGTCGTGAGGTTTTAAGCGTTCGTTCCCCGATCGGCGCGGGAAGTGAGCTGTGCAGCGGGACGACTCACGACAAGACAGTCGTCGGCGAGACACTCAACCACACACTTCCGGCCACGGCGCGACGAGAGAGAGAGAGAGAGAGAGAGAGAGAGAGAGAGAGAGAGAGAGAGAGAGAGAGAGAGAGAGAGAGAGAGAGAGAGAAAGAGAGAGAGAGAGAGAGAGAGAGAGAGAGAGAGAGAGAGATAGGCCTAGCGCGCCGAGCGGCGAACGCGGGGGAAGGGGAGGCGGTTTTACTCGGGGTAATACGTCCAAAAGTTTGGGGCCGCGTCAGCAACAGCGAGCGAGCGAGCGATATCAAATTGTCTCACCCGCACGCACACAATAGACTGGGTCTCGCCGCGCGCGGCTGTCACTGTCACACTCGCCGCGCTTTCGAATGCCGGATTGAAAAGCACAAAATATGAATTATGAATAAATCCTTTTTTTAAAAAAGCCGGGCAATTTAAAACGGTAATGACGCGGTTATGAGGGTGGTCACTTTTTATTTTATTTCCCACCTCGGCTGTCACTGAGGTAACGTATCGCGGGAAAGTTTTCTGCTCACCTGGGACGCCACCGCTGCCACCAGGTATGCTCGGGGCTGCGGGTAATGGATCACACCTTCCCCCTCCCCAGTTCATACAGCAGCCAGCCGGCGAGGATCGCATTCGGACGTTGGAAGGGCCGCTCGACCTCGGCTGGGGGAGAAAATATATGTGTGGTCGAGCGCTGGGCAGCGCGGGCAGCGCGGGCAGCGCCACGCGGGAGGGGAAAATATTTCTATTTATCGCAAGCCTTCATTGGCAAATTGATGGCTCGTTCCCCGGCGAGCTGCGTGCGGCCGATCGGGGCGCCCTGGTCGCTCGGTCTCTCTCGCACTCGCGGGCCGCCCCTCGGGACGCAGGGGTGCGAGAGAGACAGAGCGAGAGGGTCGAAGGCTGAGCAGGCGGCGAACCGCCCCGTGGAACCACAAACGCAATCGCACCGTTCGCGGCGCCCGCATCGGTATTTATAAATCTGTGTTTAATTGGTTTTCATTTTTCTGGCCGCACCGCCGAGTGAAATTGGCTTCCAATGGCAACAATCGCCGCCCAAATACAAGCGTCACGTAACGGGGCGGTGCGGCTAAGCCCCCCCCCCCTTTTTTTCTCTTTTTAAAGTGATTGTTTTTAACATTTCATTTTTGATTTATTTTGATTTTTTTCTGATTTTAATATTGATTTTTTTCCTAGTTTACAATGATTTTTTCGAGTGATCTCCCCCTCAGCCGTCGCTACTCCGGGCACTAGGGCCGTGTAAACGGCCTGGGCGCGCTGCGCGCAGCAGGGGATATCGCCGGGGTCGTTTCTTGTCGAGTCTGTCTTTCACCATCGTGCTGTCCTTCTATTTGGGGCGCTCGTGGGTGGCTGCTCTCTCTCTCTCTCTCTCTCTAGTTCGTTCACGTGCACCCCGCCCACCTCTTGACCGCCAGCGACCCCCACAAAGGCGGGCCGCGCTCGACGCCAACGAGATGCACATCTCGCCAAAAATTGCGCGCGCTTTCGTTTTCGGAGATGAAGCTGTCTTCCATCCCCCCCCCCCCGCCACCCCACCGCAGAGCAGCGGCTCTCTATCTCTCAATCTATCTCGTTCCCTTTTCGCCCCCAAAGGACCGCGAGACGAGAGGGGGGGCGGGGTAGCGACGCCCGCGCCGCCACGCCTCTCGCCATAGAGGCGGCATAGAGGCTCCATAGAGTCGCGGCCGATTCAATTTCACGCCAAAATGTGAGCCGGCAATCACGAAACACCATTCCGACGAGGCGCTCCCCGCACTAATTCCGGGCCGCGGGCCGCGTCGCCGCCGTCTCCCTCGCACCCGCGCGGCGTCCTGTCGGGGCGCGAGAGAGACAGAGCGACGACAAAGACCAAATTTCCCGGCGCAGTGTCACTTTCGAGGAGCCGACAGCGGACGTTTTGGCGAGACGCGTTTGCAAATGGAACGGGCGATGTCGCGTTTGATTCGGGTCCTGTTTGAGGTCTATGGACCGTCGGAAGTGAGTTATGTCCGGCCGAACGGGTCGTCTCGCCTGCGTCATGAGTCTGACCTGCCCTACAGCCCGGCGGCCTCGGCTGCCTTGGCACTACATCCTCGCGTCAGACAGTCACACGTCGCTGCGCTTCGAGTCCAATGCCGCCGCGCCCCACCACGCAGGCAGGGCCGCACGCGTCGTATCACGTCGCCTAAGTGATGGGCGTGGCGGGGCGGGGCAGGGGACCGCCGCCGTTTGCGGTTTCCCTGCTCCGGGAGAGCGAGGCAGTCAGCGAGAGGAGATGGAGTGGCAAAAGTGCGCTATCAGCTCGTATACAGTCCAGTTGTTTCCAAGCCGCCGCCGCCGCCGCCGCGGTGGTCGTCATGGTGCAAGCGTTCGTCGTGGTGGTCGTAGAGATGGTCTCAACTCGCACCAGCTCGCACTCTGCGGGCAGGCAGACCAGCCAGCCGGAGCAGGGTGGGGGCGTGCCTGGGCGTGCGGGGGACCAGCACTCGGCTAACAGCTGTGATAAGACATGTAGCAGAGCTAGCAGCGCCAGTAGAGCCTCGTCTTCTGTCCTCCGGGACACCCGGCGCTTTCCTTTATCCCCAATGCGCGCCGCGCCACGCCACGCCGCGACACCGCCCGACGCCCACCGAGACCGGGGCCCGGAGCCCGGAGGCCCCCGGAGGACAGTGTCAAAATGACAGCGTGTGCGGGTCCGGGTGGGTCGGCCGGCCACTCCCCGAGTCAGTGCGCCTTTTCCTCCAGCGCTGTTTCCGGCAATAAGTCGGAGAGCGCCGCTTCCCACCTCCAAAGCACGCTGCGAGGCAGGCCGGCCCGAGCCACACTCCGGGCATGCCCCAGGCCAGACGCCGCGTCACACCTCCAAAGCACGCTGCGAGGCAGGCCGGCCCGAGCCACACTCCGGGCATGCCCCAGGCCAGACGCCGCGTCACATCGAGTGACACGCCACGCCGCGCCACGCCGCGCCACGCTGACCCACTCTCCCACGAGAGCGACAGAGACAGGGAGAGACGGGGCCCATCGCGTGGAGACGAACCCCAGACCGGGCTCGAGCCCGCCCTCGGATCAACACCGGAGCGAGGCCAAGCGACGCACACCAGTTTGGTTTCGTTCGCCTCTTTTTTTTTTCCGTGCTGCTGCAACAACATGCAGTGCCAGTTGCTCGGCCCGTTGCGAGAAAAAAAAAAAAAAAAAAAAAAAAATGAAAACACGAGGCGGCGGAACGCGGACGGGCTGACACCTCGCAGGCACTGCTGGCAGGTACACACGCCCACTTCCTTGATGTATGGCACGGCACGGCTGCCACACATGTGCCCCGGCCGGGCTTCTCTTCCATCTGTCTCCCTCGCCTTCCGACTGTAACTGCAGCCTGCAGCGGCGCAGGGAAGGGCTCAGCCGATGGCTCAGCCGATGGCTCAGCCGGCCTGAGCCCTGAGCCGGCCTGAGCCAGCGGAGCGCCGGGCTGGCTGGGCCGCCCCGCCACGCAGCGGTGCGTGCGGGTTGCCTATCGCCCGGTCCGCAGGCGGCCTGGCTGGAGCGAGCAGCAGCAGCGTGAGCATGGCCCGGCCCCTTCCCCTTGCCACCGCTCCGTTCCCTCATTCCGGGCCAGGGTGGCGTCGAGGCCTTGGCGGAGGCCACTTTCAGGTGCAGGGCTTTGTTTGGGTTGTCAGCGCCACACCTCGCCACGGATAACTGAGCACCTTTCACAACCTCCTTGCCATTCATGAAGTGCTGGGCGTGGCGCCGCGTGGCGGTGGCGGCGGTAGCGCGCCGAACAGCGGCGACCAAATGAGTCGTCGAGAGAAGGCGGCGAAAGCGGCGAGCGCGAGGGAAATGTACGGAACGGAACGTGCGTGCGAGAGGGACATAGCGACGGTCGGAATGCTGGCCGGGGTGGTGCGGCCCTTTCGTCCGCTCACTCTCGCGCTCGGTGCTGGGCTGCGTGCGAGAGGCGCGCCGTCCTCGTCACACTCACGTGCAGGTGGACCACAGAGACGGGAGGTACCCGACGACGTCGCCTCGCTCGCGGCCCCGCGAGGGTGCTTCGTAAACAGGGTGGCGGATCGGCGAGTCCTCGGCTCCGCGCCGCCCCGCGCCCCGCCCCGGCAAGTACCTCGAGTCCCCGCGAGGCCCCATGTGGTCTCGCGGCCGTGGCGAGGCCTCGCTTGGCAGCAGGTGAGGAGGCCGCCTGCATTATGCATTTCGTGGCAGCGGCGGGAACGCCAACGAGCTGGGTGGAGCGGGACGGGGTGGCGCGGGGTGAGGTTACAGGTGCAGGTCGCACCAGCGCAGAAGACTGCCTTGATTTTGTTTTTACATTTTCCCCCGTCTTTTTTTTTTTTTGTCGAAGGCGTTGGCCCGCCTCCGCGATGGCTTGACTGCCATTATGGAGGTGTTGGGCTCCACCAGGCAAGCCCTTCATCCTTGCGCCTCTCTCGCACCCCTAAGGGACGCCCCACGAGTGCGACAGAGACACGGCGTCGAAAGCTCAGTTCGGACAGAGCCTGTGCAAGCCGGGCGGCCTCATGTGCCCCGGCTGCCACTGCCACCACTGCCGCCCGCCTCAAACTGCCCGGACTCCAGACACCAGCTGCGCTCCGGCGAGGCGGGGCGGGGCGGCCCGCTGCGCACAGGCCTGGCTTAAGTAAGCCCCCAGTCGCCCCGCCCCACCCCGCCCTGCCCGGACTCTTGTCGGAGTATGTTCGGGCCGAGATAGTTGGCGGACTTTAAAGCCGCTGCAAGTTTAGGCCGGCCGAGCCGCCGTGCCACGCCCTTGGCCGCAGCGTGTCGCACCTGCAGTGGGTGATCCGAGCCGCTGCTTCGCTGTTCTACTGCTCTTACCGGCAGCACCCTAAAACAAACGACATAACGCTTTAAGCGCAGCCCACCCGCCACGCAGGGAGGCAGCCCCCGTAATGTCCGTTATCTCCCCGTCTCTCTCCGTCAAGGAGCACGACGCGTCCTATATCAACTTGCTACCAAGACCCTGGGGCCTCGTCCGGAGCCCGCGTGCCCCCCGCTGCTCCCCGAGGCCCACGCGTCACGTCATGGCGCGCCCCGGAACGCCCCGCGGAATGGAATAACACGCCCCCCGCGCCGCGCCCTACTCGATGGGGACAAGTGTGACAGTCGCCGTGTCACGCCGGGACAGTGTGTGAGTAGGCAGCAGGCAAAAATTCCCATGATGAAGGACGACGCAGCCTTCGTTCCCGCCAAGATCGCAGAATAAAATAGTGTAAGGCTTCCCCCACGCCCGCCTGCAAGTCAATTGCACTTCTCTCGCAGCGGCCGAATCGCAATTCAGAATCCACCCACACCGACGCGACACCCCCCTTTTCATCTCCACATTGCAGTTCGATGCTCGCACGCCGCAAAAAAAGACGCGGACGCGCTGGCACGTCGCCACCCACGAACATCGGGTCCCCGGGTGCCCGGGCGGATAGGCAACCCGCCGCACCGCCCTGTTGTGCGCGGCTATTGCTATTGACGGCTTGCTGTAAAAAGAACCGCGCCGCGCTACTCCGCGCGCAGGGTCAAACTCGGCGCGCACGGGGTAGAGCCGTTTCTTTCCCTTTCCCTGACACGGTCCGTCTGAGGCCTTTGTACCCCGGAGCCCCGGAGGGCCCGGAGGCGGGTACGTGTCTGGCCGGCACCGCAGGAGGCCGCGCCGCGCGGCCTAACAGTGCGAGGGGCGCGCGGGGCGGAGCGACGAGCACCCAGGCATGTTTGCTGTGCTGATCGAACGAACCGGCTGCCAGCACCTCAACCTGCCCCCCTTCAGCCCCAGCACCGCCACGCCGCCAGCTGAATGGATTGGAGTGGATTTGGGCAGCGTGGCCCCGGAGAGGATACAGGGGGAGGGGAGGGGGATTGAGGACACACGAGAGGATACAGCAGCCGAATAAGGGGATGGGGATCCGGCGGGCCGAGAGCGCAAACAGAGAGAAAAGATGGGGCAAGAAGCTCCCTGGCTGGCTGGAGTGTATATATCGCCCACATCACGCACGCCGCGCCCTGGTCCCTGGCAGCGCCAGATTGAGGGAGACGTTACTGGTGGCGTGGCAGGGCCACGAGGCCCCCGAGCCTCAGATATTATTTTCCTTGGGTAAACGGCACACACGTTCGTCCCTCGCCGTACCACGATGCTCTCCGGCCAGAGACTCGAGTCTCTCTAGCGCGGGCGGCAGGCCCGGCGTTCCTCTCCGTCTTGGGGCTCTCCGCGACTCCGTGGGGGTGGCAGAGAGAAGGCCGGAGTGCCCGAACCGTGTGCGTCATTATTCACATATTCTGGATTTCTCAGGTGGCGGGGCCGCATGAGCGAGCAGCGAGCTCGAGGGTCTGACATTTAAAATTACAACGCCCTCTATCTCATACATGGCGGCTGTCGCGCCGGAGCCGCCGTCCTACTGATTCCCAGTGGCGAGTCGGACTGTCTCTCTCGCGCCCATAAGGAACGCCTCACGAGTGCGAGAAACGCCCAGGCTGAGGTGGAGGCACCCTGCTGAATTTAGACGAGCAAAAGGGTCGCGGGCCAAAAGAATTTTTTTTCATTTTTTACAAGCCGCTCCCGGCCGGGCCAGGCCGGCCTGTCGCGGGCCTAGCTCGGCCTGCTTTGAGATGCAGCAGGGGCAGCGCAGCGTCCGGCGCCTCCTTCCGGTCCGCACCGGAATCCGGCCCACTGTTGGAACACGGACAGCCGCAGAGCAGGGTTGTTTTCACCGCGACGGCGCGAATCTCTTGGGACGAGGCCGTCGATCTCGGCCGAGCACATGTTCGTCGTGCACACGCGACCGGCAATAATAAAAAAATTAACCTCGATTTGATGGGCCAGTGTTTTATCGATTTATTTTCTGCGTTTTGGACATAATGAATGTGAAAAGAAGATTATGTTGACTGGAAAGTCATAATTTAGGCTGCTTGGTTGGCTCGTTTGTTGGCAACGTCGTGTATGATCCTGTTCTGCGCTTTAACAGAGTCTGCGGGGAAGCCCCATTGAGGATGGAAGAGAACACCCGCAAATCATCCTCTTTCTCTTGCTCCAGACACGATATACGGGTTTTTAAAGTTAGTACTTCCTCTTGAAGGATTTCTAGCCTGAAAAGCAAATTAATTACATTGCATATTTTATGCTGAATCACAAATCCATTGTTTGGTTTCTGATGAACTTTGTACTTACCTATCTTCCATCTCCTCTTTAGATGCACCGTCTTCCCCTGTTGAAGTAGTCACCTTCTTGGGAGACACTTGACGCCTTGGCATGGACATTTTCTCTTGTTCTTGTCGTGCAAGTTTGGCTTCAAGCCTAGCAACTCTTTGACGCTCAAGGCGCAGTGCACTCTAAACAAAATATTATTGGTGATCAGAGCACCAGGTAGTAGGTTTTTAAAAGGAGAGAAGAAAATTGTTTTTACCTTATGTTTGTCACTATCATGGCGAGCATCATTCAAACGTCTATTTACAAGATCCAAGCATTTCTAAAAGCTTCTTATGTTCTTGTTCAGTGACCTGTACTTTCTGGTTTTCAATATTCTGTTTTTCCTGTAACAATAATTATTTCAATTATTTTATCAATTTTCTATTTTATTTTATTTTTCCCAGATTTATGTGTAATAGGTTTGAAACAAACAATCTTACCCCCAAGACAGAACATAAATTTATAGCTGGTAATTCCACTGTTTGAATTGTTTCCTCCCTGAAATCAAGTTTTTAATTTTCAAAATTGAAGAGCTCATTAGGGAAGAACCATAGTTTTAAAGTAGGAAAAACTTACTTTACTTTAGAGGCACTGATTTCCTTTTCTTTCAAGTCAAATAAAATGTCTTCCAATCGTTTAAGTTGTTTCTCCTTGTCCTCTAGATTTGATAAGAGCTGCACGCTCCTCTGCTTTTCCTAAAATAGGAATGGTATTGTGAGATTTTTTTACAATCATGCTTTTCACAAATTTAGTATAGTAAATTTAACATTTTACTAATTAAGAAAAGTTACAATTTTTAGATCATCTTGCAGTTGTTCAAAGAATCTGTCTGATTTTTTCAGTTCCGAGCGAGCCTCTTCCTTGCACATTTTAAAACGCCCTTCTAGTTGGGTAATTTGACCCTAGAGTGAAAGAACAAGTGCATAGTACAGGTGATAAAGAAAAGAAGATTACTTAATTTAATGGCCCTTACTTTGACCCATTTTTACCTGAAGAATTTGTATAAAGTCATCATTTCTAGCACCTTTATCAGTGAGCGTTTGAATATGGGCTTTGAAAGAGCTATTTTCCGACTCCAAAACTCTGATACGAGCCTTTGCTGCATCAAATTTCCGAATGTGCTCATTAAGTTGCTGCTTGAAATGACGTGCCTCCTGCAGCGCATTTTCCAAAGATGCTTTTCTTTCTTTAGTGGAGCACCTCCCTTCTCCACACGAACTAGGATTATTATCTGAAATAATAGCATAAACAGGTAGCTGCAAGTAAGAGATACAGTACAATCAAAATTTTTAATAAGTTGGAATGAACTTACCTGAAATGCGATAATCACAGCACTTTCTCAAGCGCTCAGAAAGTTCTATCACCCTTTGCTGTAATACTTGAATTTGTTGCGCCCTTCCTCTCCAATTTCCAGCAGTTCCCCCAGATGAAAGAAGATCTGGTATGGAAACTCCTTCCCCAACTTCACAAATTAAAACCTGGAGAAGTTCAACTTCATCTTCCATTTACCACAAAAACTTTAGTGCTTATGACAATAAATATGTACAAAAGACATACTTTGTGCGCATTTTTTAGTTCTTGATGAAGATGTTGCAGTTTGTTCCGACATTCAAACAGTTTCGAATTTGTAGAATGGAGCTTATCAGATACTGATTTAATCTCTGCCTCCTTTCTAGTCAATATCTCTGTAAAAAGAAAAATTATTCTCATTATTTGATGAGAATTCTAATTACCTTATAGATTTGAATCAGGACAAAATACTACCTGAGGGAATTGTTGGTTGGTTTTCTTGTGATTCCATCAAGGACAGAAGATTGTTTTCCGCAAGAAGGCATCGACCTTTTTGCTCTTCTAATTGAGCAGTCAGCTCACACACCTTAACATTCAAAGCATTCTCAATGCAATAACGAAATTCTTTAGGATCATCTGTAAGTCATTGCAACAGACCTGCCTTGAAAGTTCCATGACACGGCATGCTGCCATGTCAGCATGACGAATCGAATCAAGATTATGAGATATGGACTGTTGTAAACTTGCATCAAGCGGTAACAACTCTTTTTTTAGAAGCTGGTCTTTCAATTCAGCAACTTCCTCATCTCGACTTTTCACCAAGAGGGATAATTGTCTATTTTCGTCACACAAGCTCTGAAATTAAAACAGTTTTATCTCATGAAGATACTTTCTTAAGCCTTCCATGATTAAATTGGAAATAGTAAAAATTGTGACACCTTTAGTTTGTCTTGTAGGTAGACGTTAAACTCTCCCGGAAACAGCATATCTTGTGGTATGTCACAGACTTCCAGCAACTTTAAAAAAAATAAAAATTAAAAAATATTTTAATTATTTTTAATTTTTTTAAAATTTTTAAAGGGATTAAGCTTGATATAATTTTACTTACGTTGAAACCAAGATCTTCCTGGATGTGGACCTCTGGAGTCTTGACATCTGCCAACTCTGTGCCGCAGGTTAAGTCCTTCTTCAGGTTGCTCCTTTTCGCCTTTCCTCTCGAGCGACATTTCCGCTGCACTGTGGCGCACGTCGTCAGAGTGTCCACAGACATTCTAGGTCACAAAAATTACTCCGACGAAGGACTAGAAAACTCGTAATTGTTAAACCTTGCCACTGACAAGGGGTCGACGTTTTTTCAAAAAAATTGCGCCCGTCATCCCCACCCGCGCCACCTATGCTCTAGGCTGACACCACACCAAAATGTTTCACGGTCAAATTATTTTACTGCATTATTAATGGCGAATTAACTGAGCATAGAGATTCTGGCAGGCTTGACAGCAAGTGGGAATGTGCTTTCCATCACAAAATGACGCAAAAGGCAGAATCAATCAAAATGAGAAAGCACCGGCCTGGTTGATGCCAATGCCCAAAATGCGAAGAAATAGTGAAGAAGAATATGAGACGTAAACATGCACGCCGGCGGCCGCTAAAAAAAGTAGCTTCATTGTGTTTACGGTTGAGTTTCTCCCGATTTTTCCCATCAAATCGAAGTGGTTTCACCGCGTGTTTTATTCCTTGATCCCTTCTAATTTCGTAGCCAGCACAATGGCCAGTGGAATGCTGTATGGTGGCGACGAAATCGGTGCGCTAGTGTTTCGACATAGGCCATCACTCTTTGCGTGTAGGTTATGCTCAAGAAGATTCGCCCAAAGCTGAAATTCCTGCTGTTGTGGGCATTGCGGAAGATGGAAATTCAAATGCAGTACTTCAGACTGATGCTATGGATATTGACGACAAGAAGCCAGACAATAACATTACCCAAAACGGGAACAAGTACTTCATTGACACCACCATCCTTCATGTAGCAAGAAAGGGAATGGAAGTGACGAGTTACATGAAAGATGGAATGATTGATGATTGGGATCTCTTTGAAAAAGTATTGGACTAATACTTATGCCAAAAGTATTCAGTCGGAATCCATGCTTCACCCAGTTCTTATGTCAGAAGCTCCATGGAATGTGAGATCTAAACGAGAGAAGCTCACTGAAATAATGTTTGAGAAGTATAAACGTGCCGGCTTTTTTTCCTTGTCAAAAATGCTGTGCTTGCTGCTTTTGCCAATGGCAGAGCTACAGGTATGTATTTGGTTAAGTATATTAACATTCGGTTCAAATTGTTTTCAATTTCCATTTCTGAAACTGTCTACTTTTGTTTTACAGCGCTTGTCGTGGACAGTGGATCAACCCACACCTCTGCTGTGCCTGTGCAAGACGGCTTTGTTCTAACCCAGGCCATTGTCAAGTCTCCTCTTGGTGGAGATTTCATTTCTATGCAGTGCAAGCAGCACCTTATGGTAACTAATTATTGAAATCATTTAATCTTTACAATAACCATTTCTGAACCTTGCATTGTATACATAAAACTCTTTTCTTGTTTGTTGCAGGATTTCTGATATAGATCTGACTCCTTCTTATATGATAGCCAGTAAAGAGGCTGTGAAAGAGCGTGAAAAACCCAGATATGTAAAGAAGAAAGTTATTCCTGAAGTGACTCAGTCTTGGCACAACTATATGACTAAGAAAGTGGTGCAAGATTTCCAAATCAGTGTTCTTCAAGTGTCTGAAACACCGTATGATGAGAAATCAGTCTCCTCCATTCCTTCAGTGCACTATGAGTTCCCCTCTGGCTATCATCAGGTCATTATTATGTTCCCCATGGATAGTTTTAGATGACCACAAAAGATAAGTGACACTTATTTGTGCTGTTCTGTTTTAGGACTTTGTCAACGATCGCTTCCTTATTCCCGAGGCTCTCTTTGACCCCAGTATTGTGCCAATGCGAGGAGGTGTTGTGGGTAATACAATGCTTGGTGTTGGACACATTGTTACAACAAGTGTTGGCATGTGTGATGTTGATGTACGGCCTGCATTATATGGAAGTGTGGTCGTTACTGGTGGAAATTCATTCATCCAAAGTAAGTTATTTAAGTTCATTCTTCTTATAAAATAGCTGTGCTCATGCAGGATTGTATATGACAACAATCTTTCTCTCCTAGGGTTTCCCTGAGCGTTTGAACAGAGATTTGTCCATGCGCATCCCATCTAGTAGGAGGTTGAAGATGATCAGTGCCAATGGATGCAGCGAACGTCGGTTTGGCGCCTGGATTGGTGGATCAATTCTTGCATCCATTGGAACCTTCCAGCAACTGTGGATATCTAGCCAAGAATATGAGGAAGGTGGAAAAGGACAGGTCGATAGAAAATGCCCATAGACAACTAGCAAGTAAGATTTTGTAAGGCTTAACTTTTAAGATTTTACCAAAATATTAATTTTTCTTGTATTTCTACTGGTAATATTCAACTGTTTAGAGGATATTTTTTTCTGACTTGAGTGATGGTTTGGTAACTCCAAAAAGAATTCAGTAAGCATTGTAAATTCATCATTTCCCTAATAGTACAAGAAGCATAGAAAAAATAAATGTAGGAAGATTTTCATCGGTTGAATTGTGATTGCTTTCTATTGTAGCTTCAATTGTGATTTTTTTTCTTTTGAAATAATTTTATGTTATTGATATCATGGAGGTCATAATTGTATGTATTCAAAGTTGGTATGGCTGTTTGGAAACAGGTCAGGTTGGTTTACAGTATTATGTACTGTGGCTGTCATAAAAAAAAGTTTGTCTCGTTTTTGATATTATTATTGGCTTCCCTTAAAGGGTCTGATAATGAACTAGCTTGCCACACTCTAAATGATCATGTACCTATGAGGGAGAGCTCCCTGCATCACGGATTTCTACCTCTAAACAATTTGGATGTTGTGATCTGTGAAATAGATATGACTTAGGTGTAATTTAGTCAACAAGTTCTGTCTATCACCCGGTACAAATTTGTCTGGGCATATGAAGTTGTACATATATAAAATTAAAAAACATACTATTTAATTGTCCAAAAAAAGAACCAAACAGGTTTATTATTTATATTGCCTTTTTCCAACTGACAAATACACTGTTCTAAAAGAGAGAATAAGTTAAATGTGAAGTATCGTCAGCTCAACTGAAAATCATATAAGACACCTGATGATATAGTTAACCATTGCAACAGAAAAAGGAGTGTCATTCCTCCGGCCAAGCTTATGTGGATCATTAATTAGAAAAGCACACGTCCAAGTTGATACACCTCAAACATCTTATCTATTCTGTAAAACAAATTAACAGACTTATAAATGTTACTAAAGGTTTGTGCAGCCATCCCTAAGCTGTATGGTGAGGTGAAGGCAGTGGAGATCAGGCAAGCTGGCCGGTCTACAGACGCCATGCTTGTCGCATCATTAGATCAAAATATCCATCCTCATCAATTGAAGAACTAACGCCTGCATAATAATTGATGAATTCTTCTTCCGTCACCTGGCAAACAAAGATAACAGATTTAGAGAGAGTAACCAGACAGTAACATGGAGCAAGATTCATGGAACTTTGCCCCCACCTTCCCGTCGAAGGCATGCTCAGTGTCAAAATTACTGAGGAACTTTTCCAGGATCTGGTCCTCCGTCAACTCCCCGCTCTGGTACTGCGGGTGGGCCTTGACGGAGTACACGTTGCGGAGGTCGTCGATGGTCACCACGCCGTCGCCCGTCTTGTCCATCTTGCTGAACGCCTGCTTGATGAGGCTCACCCGGTGGTCCGAGAGTGGCGGCTGCAACACGCCAGACACACCACTGTAACACTCTGCGAACTCGAGGCGAGAGTTACTACCCCGCGCGTCTGAGACTTCCCCGGTCGTGCACGGGGTATCGCCGGATGGGCGTTGGGCGGGAGGGGCCCCTGCTCACTCGCCTGGGGGGTAGGCAGCCCAACAAACACGCGAGTGTTGCGTGCCGCCGAGGGGAAAGGGGGTGTCGCGTGCGGTGCAGGGAGTGGGGCATTGACTCGGCAGACTCTATCTCGCCTCCAGTTCCAGCGTGCTGATTCCGGACACCGTCTCGTCGCTCTGTCTCTCTAGCCCCCCCCACCGGACGATCCATGAGTGCGAGGGCGGCAGAGCCTGTTCGGAATGTCTGTCCCAGTGAGACAGTCACGCCCGAAAGCGCTTGCAGTGGCGACTCAACTGCCGGCGCGCGGCGCGGGCGCGGGGCCAGCCGCGGCCAGCCTGCTGGGATCGATCGAGTTGGATAAGCGTGGTGGGTCCCGTCGGTCATGTCCTCAACCCCGGGCAACCGGCTGGCCGTCCCGCGCCCCACCCGGCCCCGCCCTGCCGCCCCATTTCCAAACTCACTGCCAAACCATTCATTATTACTCGCACCCGCCCCCTCTGCAGAAGGGGCTGACAACGCCATTAGACTTTCAAATGCAGTGGCCATTTCGATGACACGTCGTTTTGCATAATATGCATGAGCTGTGCTCGTCTCGTCGCAGATGACCAGCACTAGGATTGCATCGCACTTATCGCAGTGGCGAGCTCGAAGAGTCTTGGGTTGGTCGGGTCGCGGTGACCGCCGCCCCTGCAGTAGGCCTATGGCCGCAATGTATTTTTGTGGCGTCACAGAGCCCGGAAGGTATAGACGTTTTAGCAGTGAGGAGGTACTCACGCGGATCTGGAGCAGGAACTCGTTGAGGCTGACGGAGCCCGACTTGTCCTTGTCGAACATGTCGAACAGCTCCTGCAGGTGCGCCGCGTCCAGCTCCAGGCCGGCGTCCTGCATGCCGCGGCTGAACTCCTCGAAGTTGAGCGCCTTGCTGCCGTCGTCGTCCATCAGGCGGAACATCCTGGGCAGAGCAAGAGATATGGCAGGATTCGAACGTCAGCTCTCGAACTTTGCAGTCGGCGCACAGACGCTCTGGACCACAGTGTTGGCGTGCGTTGACGAACCTGCCCAGCCCCATGATGCCGGACGCGCCCCTGGACAGGCAGATGAGGCGCAGCCGCTCCAGCGGGCAGGCCGTGACGGACAGCTGTCGGCGGGACTCGCTCATCATCAGCGACTCGCGGTGACTGTTGCCGGACTGGGGCCGCGACCACATCATCCCTGCAACGGACAACGTGGACACTGTCACTCTTCCATGCGAGGGGCTGCGGGTTTCCCCCCGACAGTGTAGCGGGGGGAGTACCAGCAAAGACGCCGCCCGCGAACCCCTCGATCCCCGGCACGCCCATGCAGTGCCTGCACATTGCATGTCGGTATGACGGAGCGCAGGGCCGCAACCCTCGCGCGCCTGATTCCACGCCGTCGTCGCGCCGTCTCTCTCGCACCCCTGAGGCGCGTGCCATGAGTGCAAGAGAGACGGAGCATCTGTTGGGAGTCCGCCTGCAGGTTTAAGTAGTACTGCATTGTGGCGAGGGGGTGCGACGGGGCGGGGCGGGGCGGGGCGGGGCGGGGCGGCCGGTGACGCGGCCAGTGCACAGCAACAGGCCCGCTCGGGGGGACAGCGCGACGACGCGCTGCGTGGCATCAGCCTGCAGGCCGCCATGCCGCTGCTCGCCCCGTGAGTGAATCGAGTCCGCCGCGCCTCCGGTGCTCTAGTTTCCGGAGCCAGCCACGCACGCCGTAATTACGGTAATAGACGCCGTGTGCACCCCGGCGATGATAAGGACGAAGTTTGTTGGAACGTGACATAGATAAGACGCGCGTGTCACGGGGCCAGGACAGGGTGCGTGCGGGCCGAAGCGGCTGCTACCCCACGCCACGCCCTCGCGCGCGCCGGTGAGAATTTTCGCGCTTTTGGGAGGGGCTCGGGAATTGAAACGGGACTTGTGGTGTGTGTGTGTGTGTGTGTGTGTGTGTGTGTGAGTGAGAGGGAGAGAGAGAGAGAGAGAGAGAGAGAGAGAGAGAGAGAGAGAGAGAGAGAGAGAGAGAGAGAGAGAGAGAGAGAGAGAGAGAGAGAGAGAGAGAGAGAGAGAGAGTGGCGCGGGTTGGAACGGGGCGCGCGTCTTCGTCTTCACCGTGGCGTGCCGCGGGTGCGTCAGGAGCTGAGGGCGCGAGGCGGTGGCACCTCACCTCCCCGGGGAGACAGGCCCTGCGATGGCGATGGGGCCACACTGCCGGGGAGAGCACGCGGATCGGCCGCCTCATAGTCACGCTCCCGACAGAGCCGAAGACGCGGACGGGGCGCGGCTCGGCGTCAACGCCGCGGTCGTCAGCTGCACGGCGCACGCACCGCCGCTATCGACCTCGCCGACGCGGCAGCGCTGCGTTCGGCCTGCCGCAGTGACCCCTTACCCGGGGCGACGACGGCACGAACGCTGCACGCTTCGCTTGCACCCCGACGGCGGCCGGACGGCGGGCTGGCCTTTGGAAGGCTGGTCGGGCTGGTGACTCTCTCTTTCCTTTTGCTCCGTCGCGGCGGCTCATCAAAAACGGGGGTGGGGGCGCGTATGGCCCACCCTGGTCTCGCCGCTGGGCGCGCGGGCGGGGAAGGTGCAGTGAACTTGGCGCCGGACATTATCGTGCAAGGGGTGGCTAGCGCTGGCGCGGCCGTGAGGGCGGGGCGCGGGGCGGGAATAAAAGAAACTCCTCCAGCCAGATGGAAGATTGGCGCTATGGTCGCAGACAAGGGTTGGCCGTCCACGAGTAGCGCGACGAGACAAGTGGGGCAGACGCTCGCTCGCTCGCCCGTAACTTCCAGGTTCGCAGGTTCGAATCTCGCCGCTTTTCCGCTTTCCCCGAGCTAGTTGAGCCACATGGGTCGTCGACACGCGACGAGGCCGCCGAAGCCTTCACCGACTTCTCATCCTGATTATCGAGAAGACTGCCCCGCCCCGCCCCGCCCCGCCTATCTGGCTGCCGATCTCCGCCCTGCCGATCCGGAGGGCGCATCTTAATGAGAAATGCTCTGGCGTGCGCAAGGTCGACCAGCACGCTGATGCCGCACAGCGTTTCGTCGCTGTGTCTTCCTTGCACCTATCAGGGACGACCCATTAGTGCGAGAGAGACAGAGCGACGACAGAGATGACAGTGGGCCCGAAGGCCAGTTCAAGCAGACAGAGTGGAGCACTTAGTCCTCCAGCGGGAAAAACATGCCCTTCGATAGAGGAATCCATCGGTTGTGTTTGATTCTCGGGGACCAACTCCAAAAAGTGACCAGCCAAGAGTGGTTGCCCTGGCGGCGTGGCCCACGTTGCGGCGCGCGGTCCAAACCTCGCGACGGCATGGTGCAGGAGGAGACCTCAACGCCGTCCCGATCGTGTGGTCGGATACACAACGAGTGTTTGGCTCTCGGGGGGCCACGCAGAGAATCAATCTACTGCGGCCTGTCGACTGTCGGGCTAAGACGATGATGATTGTCTGGCGCGAAGGCCGCCTTGAAACATGGATGGGACTTCCCTTCGATCGGGTGCGCGCCGCGGCGGCGAGGTGCGTGCGTGCGACGACGGCGACCTCAAACTTACGGTGCGAGTTCATCCTCCGCTTCTTGAGCATCGTGCTGGCGGTGGCGGCGCGGCGGCGCGCGGCGGCCGGACGGGGTCAGTCGTAGCGTGTCTCGGCGGCGCTGGGGTCGCGGCGGCGTGCTGCCATGGCGGTCGACGGCCGGGACAGGCCGGGCGGTGCCTCCACCTTCGCTGCGGTGTGTCGCGGGGGCCGGCACGGCGCGCACTGGGGCTGGGGCGAGGGCCGGGGGATTGGGGGCCTAGCGCGGCCCCCCTCGGGGCCCGAGGGGCTGCCCCCGCCTCCCACCGGCAGCAGGCGCCGCGGAGGGGCGGCGGGGCGGGCGGCGCGTCCTTGGGGTAGCCGATGACGCCTTGAAGCAGGCTTGCAACTCGCCTGCCCGGTCGCGGGCTCTTTCATTTGCTAGTGTGTCGCCGCGTCGCCGCGTCGCCGCCGGGCGGCGTGGCTCTGTGACACACATCGGCCGCGTGGTCCGGTTCCACGGCGTGCTGGTCGTCGGCGCGGTCGATAGGCCTGTCATCTGATAGGACGACTAATAGGGACACTACTCGGCCCGCCCCGACCGCCACTGCAGCGGGCCGCCCTCCCACACACATTATGACCCACATCCCACGGCCGACGCTGACGTGCAGCTTGTTCCGGACAAGCCCCGCGACCCGGCGCCCCCGCGCGTGCTGCCCACCTCATTGGCCGCGGGAAACAAGAACAAGCCTACAAGGAGCGCGGCGCAGGCATCGTCCTGCAGGGGAACGAGGGAATGATAGTGATTCCGAGCGACGCGTGCAGACGGAGTAAACACAGGGGCGGGCTGCGGCGCTGCGGCCGGCAGCAGACGAGGTTTCCGAGCGGCAGCGCCCTCCATGAGTGCGAGTGGGAGAGATGGGGCCTGCCGCCGCTGCCCGGAACCATTCTGCAGCGCGGAGTAGGTCCGCAAGGGCCTTCCCCCACACTGTGCCGGTTCCTGGCGCGCGGGGTATTCCCGCGACGCGGCGCCGCACTGCCCCAGGGCTGCCCTCTGGTGAGCGCGAAGTGAAAGCCACAACGAGGTAGACCGGGGGTGCGGCCGGTGCGCGGGGCTCTACTTGCACACAAACGCACACAAACACACACAAACACAGTGCGCGCCAAGTCGTTACACGAGGAGTTGGAGTTAACACCGTTAACATAGACAGGGAAACTTACGCGTGACAGGACTTTTCTTCGGAAGTACATCAAGTTGCGTCTATTTCATTATCTAAGAGCTTTGGATTCAAAACCATACCAACTCCTCTGTTTTCACTCCGAACTATTTTATCGGCGCTCCTATATCTAGTCCTAGTGGCATCGATTCCGCAACCTGCCCACCCTAGCCACCCTGCCGGCCGGTACCTCCGTCGGCGTGAAACGACGCGGGTACACGCCAGGTGCGCGACAGATAATAAATGTGACCTGTGTGGTGCCTCTCTCACGCACCAACGGGACTGGGGAGTGTGTGGAAAAAAAAATTGTGTGGGAAATATGAAAAGTGTGTCGGAAAAATAGAAAGTGTGTGGAAAAAAATGTGTGTGGAAAAAATAAAAAGTGTGTGGGAAAATTTTAATTGTCTGTCGGCAATTAACAAATGTTCTTCCACTAAACGCAGTTCTAGCCTTCTAGCCACAGGCCACAGTGCTAGAGAGACAGAGAGAGAGAGAGAGAGCTGCAGACGGCGCTGAGGCACTGGATCAAGGCGTGGTGAAGTGTAACCGCACCCTGCAGCAGTCCCTCGCGGCATTCATTGCCGTGGCGGAGGCCGGCCGGTCGAAGCTGTTTGAAAGCACGCTCGGAGGCGTGGGTCAAAAGGGCCCACGGCCCAAAGGGCCAAGAGAAGGGTTCACGACGGTGAAGGGTCGGATGGCGACAGCTGATCGATGCTTTCTTTTTCGCCACGCATGAAACCCACCACGCTCCGCAGCGACCGTCAACCCACCACGCGAGGGCCCCGCGACACCGAAAATGAACGCGCTGTTTTCACGTTTTCCCTCCAAAACAAAAAAGGTGGCCGGCCGGCCTGTGGAGTGTTGTGCTTCTGCGCTCCGCGGGGCGTCGTCTCGGGCGTCGCCGCGGCGGAGTGGATGCGGGGCGTTGCGGGGCGTTGCGGGGCGTTGCGGGGCGTTGCGGGGCGTAGCGGGGCGGCCGACTAGCCGCGACTGCTCTGAGCCGCGGCCGCGGGCTCGGCTTCCGCGCGCGGGCCGCCCGCCGCCAAGGTCGTCCCGCCCGAAAACTGAGTCATCTTCGCGTTCGCTAGTCCGGCCATTCAGGCAGACAGGCAGTCAGGCACGGCAGGAGAAAAGAGAAATAAATTCTTCCAAAGCGACTGGGCGTAACGGCGTCCGTTCGCCATACCGCTCGGCGTGGATAGAACTAATCCTGGTCAGAAATATTTTCATGCCAGAAAAAAAATGGCCTCTTTTGGGGACTATCTCAACATAATGTTTTCGACCGCAGGAACAACAAATTGAATTATGGTGGGACCTAATGCTCACCCATATAATGGAGAGTGAAAATGTGAGTTAAAATTAGTTCCCACCATCATTCGATATGTTGTTCCGAGGCGCATTTTAAGACAGTACAATTTTTTTTTGTCGTGGTTTTCTTTGGCAAGGTCCAAAAGCAATCGCGCTGCAGCTCCAGTCGGCGGCGTCATGCCGGTGCCGATGGCCCACTTTGCGATTACGTCGTATTGCGCGCGCCGTGACTCCGGGGGAAGCCCCCCCCCCCCTCCCCCCCCCCTCCTCCATCTGCGTCCGGTCGCACGCACGTCTGGTTTGTCTAGCAAAGTCGAAACGATGGCCGTTCGCGCCGCACCTATCGACCTGCGTGGAGCTCCTTACGGCGTTTTGTATTCGACGCGGCCGGTGCGTCTCTCTGCGCACCGGCCGCGTCATGTAAGCCATGTAGGCCGTCGCCCCCATGGGCAGGATGGTGGGCGCGGCGCGGAGTTTAAAAAAAAAATTTAAAAAAAAAAAGAATTAATGGAACCAGCCCCCTTCCGGGGATGCGGCGGAGTTGGCGGACGAGTTGTATCGCAGGGGACACTACAGGCGCACTGCGCCAGGAAGCCCCTCCTCTCCTCTCTGTCACTGCAGTGCAGTGCCTTGCAGGCCGCCTTGACCCAGGCCGCACATGCCCGCCACATGGCCGGTGGGGGGTCGGGGATGCACGGCAAACGCCGCCGCCGCGAACGATGTCGGTTTTCCTCGTAGTATAGCGTCGCGTCGCCCCCACGAAATCGCTTATCGCTTTGGTCATTTGGTGGAAAGCACTGTTTGCACGTCTGCGGGTCAGTGCGTCCCGCAGCGCTGTCCTGGTGGCCGCTGCTGGCCGTGTGGCTCGGAGTGGCAAACAGCCAGATTAGGATTATTTTTCGATGGCGAAAATCTAGATATAAATATGCTGCGAGATACAGGACGCCTCTGCTTATCAGCGACATCCGTATCTTGAAGCAAGTGAAAAACACGAACTTAGGCCACAGCGCACTCTTAATCCCGATCGCTAGGCGGGCCCAACTCCAGGCAGCGAATCAAGCTTCATTAATGGTTGAGAGGATGTTGCGAATGGGCGTGGGCGCGGTGCAGACCGCGGCACTTACGGTGGCGGCACTGGAGGGGCGCTGGCGGCCGGCCGGCGCGGGGTGTCCTGGAGCCTGGACTGTCTGGCCTGGAGTCCTGGACGAGCACGAGTGTCCTGCAGAGGCGCCCACAACAGACTGTACAGTGTACAGGACAGCTCTCAGGACTCGCGGGCCTCGGGCGCGGGTCGCAACGCCCCGGGTGGGGCACACGGCTCAGCAGAGCGGCTCGACTCGGCTCGGCTCGACTCGGCTCGGCTCGACTCGGCTCGGCTCGGCTCGACTCGGCTCGACTCGGCTCGGACGCTTCGCGCCAATTCTGCCAGTGGTGGCGCTGCCTGGCGGCCGCACGCGCAACTCGCCCCAACTAAATGGCCTCAACTCTTTCGGTCTCGTTCTCGTTCCGGACGCAGCCCCGCCGCTGTCACCGCGCTGCACGCACTGCGCCCGGACGGCTGGCCGCGGCTGGCCGGCTCCTCGACGAGCAGAGCCGAGCCACGACCCGAAGGGAAGGCTTAATGACGGCTTCATTACCGAATGCGGAGCCATTACCGAAAGCGCAACCGAAAGGAAAGGCCTTTCCGAAACCGACCCAATTTTCCGGACAATTTGGTACGGCTAGCGTGCGTCATGCGCGCGGTGGGGCGCTTTACGATGACACGCGTGAGTGTCCCGCTGGACAACATGGACGAAGTACGGCGCGCTTGTTACCCTGTTACCATCTGCGCGCCGCGACAACGGCACACGACACCCTGGGGACGGCCAGCGCTGCTCCGTCGCTCTGTCTCTCTCGCACCCCGACGGGACGCCCGGTGAGAGCGAGAGAGACGGCGCGGCGATAGCGCTGTTCGGAATCAGCTGGCCGGGGAGATATGCGAAGCGATAAGGGCACGGCAACAAGCCGCGGACCTGGGCAAGGGCAGCCCTAGGGGCAGCCCTTGGGGGGGTAGCCCTGCGGGCACCCCGCCCTGCTCGTGTGGCAGCGTCGCTCCGTCTGTCTCTCACTCGCGGTGCGCCCCGCAAGGGTGCGAGAGGGACAGGGCGACGAGAACAAGATTCAGCCTGCGCACACCTCTTTTTTAATTTTTTAATTTAACCTCTAATTTTTAATTAGAATTTACTAAGTCACTGAGGTCGGGGGCTAGGTCCCCGACCTCGGGGACTACGTCTTTTTTTACCAGAATTTTTTTACCAGAATTTTCCTAGTCCCCGACTTTGGGCACTGCGTCTTTTATACTATTCTTTTTTTAATGGAGTCAAAGGGGTGGTCTTTCAAACGAGGAGTAGAACCGCAAGGGCATGCTTCGAGCGCCTTACGAGGTCACGGTAGGCCAGCCCGCAGGGCACTCCTGTTCTACGGGCTTGCCTACCCTGGCCTCGCAAGGCGCGCGCAGTATGGTGCTGTCTTTGTGTGATCTTGAGTCGCCTGAAGTCCTCGAAAAGGTGTTCTTGTTCTTATCGCTGGTTACTGCCAATGAGTGCGAGAGGGAGAGGGGGAGAGAGAGAGAGAGAGAGAGAGAGAGAGAGAGAGAGAGAGAGAGAGAGAGAGAGAGAGAGAGAGAGAGAGAGACCAGGCGCCACGTAACATGTGGACGACCCTTATCGGCGAGCCCCGTCTCGCAAAGCGGTCTCTGCTTCGCACGCTAGCCGTCACGCCCCATACATTTTTAATCTCATTTTTCCGCCGATGATGGAGGTTTCGTCACGGAAACAACGGCTCTGAAATTCGTTCGCCCGGTTGGGCATTGATTCGTTTCCTGTCGGCGACGCGATCGGCGGGCCACCCTGCTGGAGGCCCTTCGGTCTAATGAGCGGATTGAGTCGCAAGGCGGAAGGGAAGGGAAGGGAAGGGAAGGGAAGGGAAGGGAAGGGAAGGGAAGGGAAGGGAAGGGAAGGGAAGGGAAGGGAAGAGAAGTGCAGCAACCGCTCGTTCTGCTCGGTTGAACAGTGTAGAGCACGGCCCGCCCAGCGCCGACCCATGATGACGCTGCCTGACGCGGCATCCTAGAGTACGCCTTGAGATAGAGGCAGCAAAATTTATTTCTTCTTTTTTTTTTTTGCAGGGATTGAATAGGTAATGCCAGATAGTGCAACAGGCATGGGCAGGAAAGTAAAGTAAAGTACCGCGGTACCAGCACCGCGGTACTTTTTTGGGTAAAGTACCGGCACCGCAGTGCTGATGACGCGAAAGGGACCGGTAAAGTACCGCGGTACCGATTTGCGAGTAAAGTAACGAAAAGTACCGTCGGTCCTGTCAGCGGGCGCGCAGCCGCGCACTATTACGGATTGAGCGACACGACTATATTACGCAAGTGCATGCCCCGTCGGGTACCACGGACTCCATGCGCTGCAAACCGCTGTACAGCAGCGCATCCAACAAAAGAACTTGGAGGAAAAAAAAAGAAGAAAAAATGGGGGCCCTTCTCCCACCTCCCCACACAGTAGGGAGGACCGCCTGCAACTTCGGTGGATCGGGGGAACCGGTGCATTCCAGGCGGCGACCCCAGGGGTTCTCATCTGAAGTGGGCCGGGTGAAGGGCGGGGGTTGAGAGCCTTTGGTTTTCGCGGGGTGGTCAGTGGTACCCACAGTGGTACCCCCGCTGTCCGGCGCTCTCTACCGAACATGCAGTGTGAAGGGCCAGCTTCAAAGGACTTATCAACTCCAAACCGACGAATCAGAATGGACCCACTCGCGACCAATTGCGAGTGGCTGGAACGACCGGGGATCGAACCAGTGCCGAGGCCAATCCGCCGAAGCGGACTGCTTTTTAGACACCCAAGCATAGTGGACGACAAATGATCCAGACCACTACGCTATCACGACTGCACGTCTGCCGAGTGTCGGACGACGGGTTTGAGTCGTATTGGGATGAGGGAGGCAGTCGTAAAATGTATTGAAATGTTGGGATTCGATCCCCGGACCTTACTGTTCAAGTCCGACGCCTTAGCGATCTCAGCCACCACGGCTCATGGTAGATGCGGCGTCAGCCGGGCTCTAGACGCGGCAGGGATGGAGCCGCAGTGAGCGGGTCATTCGAAAAAGAGTCTACATCGTTTGTACGACCTCTTTTTGTCCGACCTTGCGAAATTCGGCCGACCTCTTTTCCCCTGAAATTTTTGTCCGACCTACGTTTGTCCGACATACGATTGTCCGACCTACGTTTGTCCGACCTACGATTGTCCGACCTATGTTTTCTACAACCTCTTTTCAAGAAAGAGGAGACGAAGGGAGAGGGAGGGGGACAGGAGGGAGGGAGGAAGTGCGGGGGAGGGAAATGGGAGGGAGGGTGAGGGGAAGGGGGAGGGCCTGTCACGCCAGACAGGTAAACTACGAAAAATTGAACCAACAACGAAGTTAACTTAATGTAACCTTAAGACAAAACTGCTACCGTCGAGACTTACCTACGAGCGCCTGGAGTGCAGGCAAGAGCCGATAGTGCAGGGTCTCATGTTGCCGCGGTGGCGGGACGTGTTAACTCGGGGCACGGTGTAGAGAGACCGTGACTCGGGGCGACCCGAGTACCCGCCTTCCGGGTATTTGGGAGCCTTAACGCAAAACGCCCTAACGCCGCCGGAGCAAGGTGCACGTCCCCGCCACTGCGGCAACATGAGACCCTGCACTTTTGACCTACCTCTTGCCCTGTAACATGCTCTGCTCTTCCCCCGGCTCTGACCTACCACCTAGACCTACTCTTCCCCCTGCTCTCCCCCTTGTCGTCCGACGTACCGAACGTTTAATTTCCCATACTCTCGTGTCTGGGCTACGTTCATAGCCTCTCGGAAGGGTGTCCTTTCAGAAACCACAACAAGGGACAAACGGGCGCTGCCAACTTAAACCGCAATGCACCCTCTAGCACCACAGCGCCCCTAGGCCAAATACTGTAGCTTCGTAAAAACAAACAAAAAAAAAAAGAAACAGAATTAGCGGGTGCTGAAACTAAGACTATGGACTAGGTAGAGAATGTCTGTACACTCTCGGCCACCAGCACCGCTCTAGTTGCGGTGGAAACAAAGACTCACATTTGATGTTCGATTCCTGCCGCACGCACACTGTTCGGATCCAGCCATTCAAAGGCACCGCTTCACCGGGAGCTTACCATGCGGCACGGTGGCCGAGAACGATAAGGAGCAGAACTCCGAATCCGGAGAACCTGAGTTCAACACCCAGTGCAAAAGTCATTTTTGACAGACTGTACCGGGGGAGCAACAGTGAAATTTTGGGTCGGCGGACGCTTTCTTCGCGGTGGTGACTTCACTACCTCACCCTTATTAGGCTGGGCCGCCTAAAGTCTTCGGCGCCCCTAGGCCAAATACTGTAGCTTCGTAAAAAAAAAACAAAAAAAACAAAACAGAATCAGCGGGTGTTGAAACTAAGACTATGGATTCGGTGTGGAATGTCTGTACACTCTGAGCCACCAGCATCGCTGTAGTTGCGGTGGATACAAAGACTCACATGTGATGTTCGATTCCTGCCGCACGCACACTGTTCGGATCCAGCCATTCAAAGGCACCGCTTCACCGGAGGCCTACCATGCGACACGGTGGCCGAGAACCATAAGGAGCAGAACTCAGAATCCGGGGAAACCGCGGTTCGACACCCAATGCAATGGTCATTTTCGACGGACTGTCCTGGGGGAGCGACAGTCAAATTTTGGGTCGGCGGACGCTTCCCTCGCGGTGGTGACTTCACTTACTCACCCTTACTAAGCCGGGCCGCCCTGAGTCTTGGGCGGGGACGTTTCCCTCGCGGTTGTGACTTCGCTTACTCACACTTACTAGCACAGTTGTCTACAACATCTATGTTCATTCACAGTCTGGACGTAGTCGTCTGTAGATAGTCTACTGGCCGTCTACGACATCTATGTCCATTCATTGTCTGGACAAAGCCGTCTATAGATGGTCTAACGATCGTCTACAAAATCTATGTCCATTCATAGTCTAGACATGGCCGTACTCGAACGTATGAGCGATGGTAGACATTGTGTAGATGCCACATAGATTGCATTCCGTCCCACATCCCACTTTAGTGAGTGCATAGCGTTATGGGTTAGTCCCGAACTTCGAAGTGGATACTAGATACCTTTCAACCCTGTAGCTGTCGTTCGAATAGGGCGTGTGCGTGAGCTTCTTCTATCTGCCACTAGAGTGCTCCGCGCTCAAAGCGCGTCTGTTCTCTCGCGGGGACGACTCCGTGCGCCAGTTCCGTTAGTCTCTGCGCCGTTTCTCTGCATCTTCAGGAGAAGTCCCATCTGCCTACCAGCCTGCAGATGCAGGGATGCCTTCCTTCTTTTTCACCTTCCTAGTAGAAGAGGTCCTGGTGGGTTACCGACTAATCTCATTAAAACCCTTCTACTGATAGAAGACTAAGGATGTGTAATAGCCGTCTTGGACATCTTAGAGACATCTATAAGACAGCAAAAGACATCTTTTTATCACTTTTAGAGACGTCTATAAGACACCCTAAGAGACATCTATAGACGTCTACCAATAGACGTCTAATAGACGTCGCATATTCGACCACTAGACTACTTTTAGATCATCTACCTCTAGACATGAAAAGACATCTAATAGACTCTTATTGGTCTATCAATAGACGTCTATTAAACGCCTTTTAGACGTCTTTTTTCCGTGTGGGCATTCAAAGGCACCGCTTCACCGGCGGCATATCATGCTGCACGGTGGCCGAGAACGAAAAGGAGCAGAACCCAGAGTCCGGAGAACCTGAGTTCGACACCCAGTGCAAAAGTCATTTTTGACAGACTACCGGGGGAGCAACAGTGAAATTTTGGGTCGGCGGACGCTTTCTTCGCGGTGGTGACTTCACTACCTCACCCTTATTAGCCTGGGCCGCCTAAAGTCTTCGGCGCCCCTAGGCCAAATACTGTAGCTTCGTAAAAAAAAAACAAAAAAAACAAAAAAAAAAAAACAGAATCAGCGGGTGTTGAAACTAAGACTATGGATTCGGTGTGGAATGTCTGTACACTCTGAGCCACCAGCATCGCTGTAGTTGCGGTGGATACAAAGACTCACATTTGATATTCGATTCCTGCCGCACGCACACTGTTCGGATCCAGCCATTCAAAGGCACCGCTTCACCGGGAGCTTACCATGCGGCACGGTGGCCGAGAACGATAAGGAGCAGAACTCCGAATCCGGAGAACCTGAGTTCGACACCCAGTGCAAAAGTCATTTTTGACAGACTACCGGGGGAGCAACAGTGAAATTTTGGGTCAGCGGACGCTTTCTTCGCGGTGGTGACTTCACTACCTCACCCTTACTAGCCTGGGCCGCCTAAAGTCTTCGGCGCCCCAAGGCCAAATACTGTAGCTTCGTAAAAAAAAAAAAACAAAAAAAAAAAAAACAGAATCAGCGGGTGTTGAACTAAGACTATGGCCTAGGTAGGGAATGTCTGTAGACTCTTGGCCACCAGCATCGCTCTAGTTGCGGTGGATACAAAGACTCACATGTGATGTTCGATTCCTGCCGCACGCACTCTGTTCGGATCCAGCCATTCAAAGGCACCGCTTCACCGGAGGCCTACCATGCGGCACGGTGGCCGTGAACCATAAGGAGCAGAACTCAGAATCCGGGGAAACCGCAGTTCGACACCCAGTGCAATGGTCATTTTCGACGGACTGTCCTGGGGGAGCGACAGTCAAATTTTGGGTCGGCGGACGCTTCCCTCGCGGTGGTGACTTCACTTACTCACCATTACTAAGCCGGGCCGCCCTGAGTCTTGGGCGGGGACGTTTCCCTCGCGGTGGTGACTTCGCTTACTCTCACTTACTAGCACAGGCCGCCCGCGGGCCGCCCCAACCTCTCGGGCGGCCGACGGGCCGACCGTTGGTCTGGGGCGGCCCGGCCGACGCAACCTCTCGGGCGGCCGACGGGCCGACCGTTGGTCTGGGGCGGCCCGGCCGACGCAACCTCTCGGGCGGCCGACGGGCCGACCGTTGGTCTGGGGCGGCCCGGCCGACGCAACCTCTCGGGCGGCCGACGGGCCGACCGTTGGTCTGGGGCGGCCCGGCTGACGCACCCCGGCTGAGAGTCTACAGACATTCCACACCGAATCCATAGTCTTAGTTTCAACACCCGCTGATTCTTTTTTTTTTTTTTTTTTTTTTTTTTTAACGAAGCTACAGTATTTGGCCTAGGGGCGCCGATGACTTTAGGCGGCCCAGGCTAGTAAGGGTGAGGTAGTGAAGTCACCACCGCGAGGGAAGCGTCTGCCGACCCAAAATTTGACTGTTGCTCCCCGGTACAGTCTGTCAAAAATGACTTTTGCACTGGGTGTTGAACTCAGGTTAGACCATCTATAGACGGCTTTGTCCAGACAATGAATGGACATAGATGTCGTAGACGACCAGTAGACTATCTACAGACGACTACGTCCAGACTGTGAATGGACATAAATTTTGTAGACAACTGTGCTAGTAAGTGTGAGTAAGCGAAGTCACAACCGCGAGGGAAACGTCCCCGCCCAAGACTCAGGGCGGCCCGGCTTAGTAAGGGTGAGTAAGTGAAGTCACCACCGCGAGGGAAGCGTCCGCCGACCCAAAATTTGACTGTCGCTCCCCCAGGACAGTCCGTCGAAAATGACCATTGCATTGGGTGTCGAACCGCGGTTTCCCCGGATTCTGAGTTCTGCTCCTTATGGTTCTCGGCCACCGTGTCGCATGGTAGGCCTCCGGTGAAGCGGTGCCTTTGAATGGCTGGATCCGAACAGTGTGCGTGCGGCAGGAATCGAACATCACATGTGAGTCTTTGTATCCACCGCAACTACAGCGATGCTGGTGGCTCAGAGTGTACAGACATTCCACACCGAATCCATAGTCTTAGTTTCAACACCCGCTGATTCTGTTTTTTTTTTTTTGTTTTTTTTGTTTTTTTTTTACGAAGCTACAGTATTTGGCCTAGGGGCGCCGAAGACTTTAGGCGGCCCAGGCTAATAAGGGTGAGGTAGTGAAGTCACCACCGCGAAGAAAGCGTCCGCCGACCCAAAATTTCACTGTTGCTCCCCCGGTACAGTCTGTCAAAAATGACTTTTGCACTGGGTGTTGAACTCAGGTTCTCCGGACTCTGGGTTCTGCTCCTTTTCGTTCTCGGCCACCGTGCAGCATGATATGCCGCCGGTGAAGCGGTGCCTTTGAATGGCTGGATCCGAACAGTGCGGCAGGAATCGAACATCAAATGTGAGCCTTTGTATTCACCGCAACCACAGTGATCCCGGTGGCCCAGAGTATACAGACGTTCCATGCCATATCCAGAGTTTTAGTAATCAACACACGCTGATCCTAAGGTTTTTTTTTTGTTCTTACTGTTTCCACCAGGCTACAGTGTTCGGCCCTAAGCCACCCAAGTCTGTGGGCGGCCCGAGCTAGTATGGATGATTAAGTGAAGTCACCACCGCGAGGGAAGCGTCCGCCGACCCAAAATTTGACTGTCGCTCCCCCAGGACAGTCCGTCGAAAATGACCTTTGCACTGGGAGTCGAACCCCGGGTTCTCCGGATTCTGAGTTCTGCTCCTTATCGTTCTCGGCCACCGTGCCGCATGGTAAGCTTCCGGTGAAGCGGTGCCTTTGAATGGCTGGATCCGAACAGTGTGCGTGCGGCAGGAATCGAACATCAAATGTGAGTCTTTGTTTCCACCGCAACTAGAGCGGTGCTGGTGGCCGAGAGTGTACAGACATTCCCTACCTAGTCCATAGTCTTAGTTTCAACACCCGCTAATTCTGTTTCTTTTTTTTTTTGTTTGTTTTTACGAAGCTACAGTATTCGGCCTAGGGGCGCTGTGGTGCTAGAGGGTGCATTGCGGTTTAAGTTGGCAGGAGGGCTTCTGCCGAACTGACGGCGGCGAGCGAACCGGACATGCGAACGAACAAGCTGGCGGGCGAACGCCTCCGCGGCGCGAATGACAAGATGAACGAGCCAGCGGCGCGATGAACGAACGTGGGGAATGAATCGAGCGGGAGGCGCGAAGGGAAGTCGCGAACGAAGGGAATGATCGAATGCGACCTCTTGCATACATTGAACGCATCCGTGAAAGATTCACTCTCAATGAAACAATTCGTTCGATCGCCCTCGTTCCTCGTTCACGAAGACCGCTCGTTCGGGCTCTTCGTCATTCGTAGTCATGTTCATTCGCCGCGAGTCAATTCGTTCGCTTGTTCGCATGTCCGGTTCGCTCGCCGCCGCCAGTTCGGCAGAAGCCCTCCAGCGCCCGTTTGTCCCTTGTTGTGGTTTCTGAAAGGACACCCTTCCGAGAGGCTATGAACGTAGCCCAGACACGAGAGTATGGGAAATTAAACGTTCGGTACGTCGGACGACAAGGGGGAGAGCAGGGGGAAGAGTAGGTCTAGGTGGTAGGTCAGAGCCGGGGGAAGAGCAGAGCATGTTACAGGGCAAGAGGTAGGTCAAAATTTAGTAGGTCCCGTGAAATCTGCCCTCTGAAAATTAGTAGGACAAGTTTAGACCTACTGCTCGGCTCTACTCGGGGGAAAGTCAAGAAAATGATAGTAGGTCAAAAAATAGTAGGTCCCCTGATATACACCCCTGCCGCCCCCGCCGCCCCCGGGGACCTACTATTTTTTGACCTACTATCATTTTCTTGACTTTTCCCCGAGTAGAGCCGAGCAGTAGGACTCACTATCGGCTCTTGCCTGCACTCCAGGCGCTCGTAGGTCTCGACGGTAGCAGTTTTGTCTTAAGGTTACATTAAGTTAACTTCGTTGTTGGTGCAATTCTTCGTAGTTTACCTGTCTGGCGTGACAGGCCCTCCCCCTTCCCCTCACCCTCCCTCCCATTTCCCTCCCCCGCACTTCCTCCCTCCCTCCTGTCCCCCTCCCTCTCCCTTCGTCTCCTCTTTCTTGAAAAGAGGTTGTAGAAAACATAGGTCGGACAATCGTAGGTCGGACAAACGTAGGTCGGACAATCGTATGTCGGACAAAAATTTCAGGGGGAAAGAGGTCGGCCGAATTTCGCAAGGTCGGACAAAAAGAGGTCGTACAAACGATGTACTCCGTTCGAAAAATGTTGAGAAAAAGTGGGACTCGATCCGTCGACCCCGGTACCGGGAACCGACGCCTATACCACCTCGACCACCACGACTCATGATTGGGGACGGGTAATGTCAACGCCTTTAAACCGCACTGGGAGTGCGGTCCGCACTGCCGCACTCCGAGTGCGGCTCAAAAGACATGACATCACTTGGCCTAATCATAGGCCGTGTGGGTAGCCGGCCGGTGGCAGTGGGTTGGCAACAGTGGGGCCTGCAGGGGCGGTTCCGGCGATGCCAACACAAGGCGGCGACACAGCACCACTAGCCTCGCAGTCGGGACGCCCGGGATGTCTACGAGCAGCGGGTCCTCTCCTCCGCCCAAGCCAGCGCCGAGGCCGACGCCGAGGCCAGCACCGAATGCGCGACCGGGAGCAGTGTCGGACACTGCGGCGGGCGCGGCGTCGGTCCCCGGGACAAAACCTGGCCCCTCGTCCACGCCGGGAGCGGGGGCTGCCTCCAGTCAGAAGCCTGGGCCTGCCGCCACGCCGGGGCCGGCGTCGGCCGCAGCCATGCCCACCGGAACCTCGCAGGGAGGGTCGCAGCAGGGGCAGGCAACGCGGCCTCGCGGCCACCATGACCACACGCTCGAGGACCTGAAGCACGAGGAGTTCTACGACGACCACAGCATCCCTCTGGCGGAGCTGTGCCAGCGGTTCGACACGGACCTGGACGTTGGTCTGGACGAGGGCGAGGCGCGACGCCGGCTGCAGGAAAATGGTCCGAACGCCCTGCCCAGGATCCCGCCGAAGGCGTGGTGGCGGCTGCTGTGCAAGCACTTGTTCGGAGCCTTCTCCGTGCTGCTGTGGGTCGCCTCGCTGCTCTGCATCATCTGCTATTTGGTCGAGCACCACAACAACCCGGACGGCCCTAAGGACAACCTGTTCCTCGGCGTGCTCATCCTGGTCATCATCGGCATCACCAGCCTGTTCGGCTATCTGCAGGAGAAGCGCAGCGCCGACATCATCGCCGCCTTCCAGAAGATGCTCAAGCCGTCCTCGCGGGTGCTGCGCGGCGGCCGCGTGCGCAGCGTGGCCGCCGAGGCCCTCGTCGTCGGCGACGTCGTGCACCTCGCCATGGGAGACTGCGTGCCGGCCGACCTCCGCGTCGTGGAGAGCACGGGCTGCAAGCTGGACGTGTCCACGCTGACCGGCGAGAGCGACCCCGTGCCGCTCACGACCGTGGCCACGGACAACGACCCGCACCGCTCCCAGAACATGGCCTTCTTCTCCAACACGGTGGTGGAGGGGCTGGCCAAGGGCGTGGTCATCCGCACCGCCGCCGACTCCACCGTGGGCCGCATCGCCGAGCTCACGGCCAAGATCGAGCCGGGCGACACGGCGCTCGACAAAGACATCAACTCGTTCCTGGGGGGCGTCGCCTACGTGTCGCTGTTCGCCAACGTGGTCATCTTCGTGGCCGCGATGTACATCGGGTATACCTGGTGAGTGTGGCGCCGCGTGGGTAGCTCCCCGTCTGTGCCAGTGGTCATCACCAAGGTCGTGACGGACTCGTCGTTGCAGGCTGGAGTGCACGGTGTTCGTCCTGGGCATGCTGGTGGCCACCATCCCGGAGGGGCTGCCCCTCACCGTGTCCGTGTGCATGTCCCTGGCCGCCAAGCGCATGGCGCTGCGCAACTGCCTCGTCAAGGACATGGAGGCCGTGGTCACCATGGGCTTCACGTCGGTCATCTGCTCCGACAAGACGGGCACGCTGACGCAGAACAAGATGACGGTGGTGCGCCTGTGGTGGGAGGGCCGCGCGCTGCACGCCGCGGCCGCCGACATGCCCACCCTGGACAACGACGTGGGGCTGGCCGCCCTCGTGCAGGTCGCCGCAGAGTCCGGATCGCTGCCGATTGCTGCTGCTACTGGCTGTGTCTTACTGTCCCCCTCTCCCACAGGTCGGCGCGCTGTGCAACCGCGCGCAGCTGGCGGGCACGACGGGCGGCAAGGCGGTGGGCGACGCCTCCGAGCTGGCCATCCTCAAGTTCATCGAGGCGCGCTTCGGCGGCTTGTACGAGACGCGGCTGCGCTACGCCAAGGTGTACGAGGAGCCCTTCAACTCGACCAAGAAGTACCAGGTGTAGATGGTTGGACCAGTTGACCACGCGACCCGGGAAAAGGCTGGGAAATTTAGGGAATCGAACCCGGAATCCGTGCTGCCAGCTCTCGGTGCACGAGCTCCCGGGCGGTCGGCACCTGGTGGCCGTCAAGGGCGCCCCGGAGAAGCTCCTGGACATGTGCGACCGCGTGGGCGTCCGCGGCCGCGCCACCGAGGAGCCCCAGCCGCTGTCACCCGAGCTGGCCGCCGAAGTGCACGCGGCGTGCGAGACCATGGCGGAGCAGGGCCAGCGGGTCTTGGCCTTCGCAAGGAGCACCCTCGATGACAAGGTTCGCCGCTGAGGACGACGACCCACCGCGCCACCGGGCCTTTGTCAACGCTCTCGTCCGTCTCGCAGGCCTTCCCGAAGGGCTTCAAGTTCACGGCCAAGAACGTCCCCCGAAAGGACCTGGTGTTCGTCGGCCTCATGGCCCTGGAGGACCCGCCGCGGGAAACCGTCCCTGACGCCGTGGCCAAGTGCAGGCGCGCCGGCATCAAGGTCGTCATGATCACGGGGGACCACCCCACCACGGCCAAGTCCATCGCTAAGGAGGTGAGTCCGCGCCGTCGGGGACGCTGGCCTCGTTCGAACCCGCGACCCGCATGTCCGCCGTGCCCGTCCTTGAGGCTGGCGATGACCGCGGTGACGACCATGGTGGCCGCTAAGGCGCCCGACCCTCCCCTGCCGGGCCAGGTAGGCATCTTCTCGGCGGACCAGAAGATCACGTCGGACGTGGCCCGCAGCCGCAAGGTGGGCGTCTCGGACATCCGCGCCGAGGAGGCGGCCTGCCTGCTCATGACGGGGCCCGAGATCGTGGACTACTCGAAGGAGAGGCTGGCGGCGCTACTCAACCGCTTCCCAGAGGTGAGGCCGTAAGCCATGCACTGCACCGCGCCAGCAAGCACGAGAGCGCTTCCCAAGAGTAGTTGTTTTGTCGCTGGCTGCAGATCGTGTTCGCCAGGACGTCACCGACGCAGAAGCTGCTGATCGTCGAGAGCTTCCAGAGCCTGGGCCACATCGTGGCGGTGACTGGGGACGGCGTCAACGACTCGCCCGCCCTCAAGGTCGGTGCGGTGCGTGAGCGTGGCGTGCGCTTGGCGTGCCTGACCGGCCGGGCCTTCCAGAAGGCTGACGTGGGCGTGGCCATGGGCATTACGGGCACCGACGTGTCGAGGGACGCCGCCGACATGGTGCTGCTGGACGACAACTTCTCCTCCATCGTGGCGGCCGTGGAGCAGGGCCGCGTCGTGTCGGACAACCTGCAGAAATCCATCGCCTACGTGCTCACGTCCAACGCGCCCGAGATCGTGCCGTTCGTACTGCAAGCAAGTCTGCTGCGAGCTAGTGTCCTGGGGACGGCATTGGCGGCATCCTGGGACTCGAGCGGCCGATGGCGGCGCGGCGTGCCTGCAGGTGGTGCTGGCCATCCCGCTGCCGCTGAGCATCGCGCTGGTGCTCGTCATCGACGCCGTCACGGACCTGTGGCCCTCCATCTCCCTGGCCTACGAGCAGCCCGAGGAGAACGTGATGCGGCGCGAGCCCCGCGACCCCTACACGCACCGCCTGGTCAGCGGCCGCCTCCTCGCCGCCGCCTACCTCCAGGTGGGGGGCGTGCAGGCCGCCGCCGCCCTCGTCTCCTACTACATTGTGTTCATCGACCACGGCTTCAACCCGGCGGCGCTTCTCCACACCGGGCCCGACTGGGACGACCCGAACGTCGCCATCACCGACTCGTACGGCCGGGTAAGGCTCAATCACATGTCCTGGCACTGGGTCAATTTTCGCGCCCGAGTGCCCGTTTCTAGGACCGACCCGGGTGAACGGTGTTGTTGCGCCCTCGGCGCATATCGACCCTCTCCTCCGCAATGGGGTTCGAGCCGCCTGCTTAACTTCGGTATTCGGATGGGAATCGGTGTACCCAGGCGCTGGCAATCGTGTTTAACCAGTGGCTTTAAAGCGCACTGGGGAGGGCAGTGAAAAATGATAAATGTGGGATGTTGGATGTTGAACCTGCCGCAGGTGTGGCCTGAGGACAGGCGCCAGGTGCTGCATGAGATGGCGCAGACGGCCACCTTCCTGGCCATCGTGTGCACGCAGATCGCCGACCTGCTCATGTGCCGCTGCCGCCGGGACTCGCTGGTGTCAAGGGGATGCACCAACTGGCAGCTCAACTCGGCCATCGTGTCGCAGGTCAAGGCGACACAGACGCTTCCCCCCCCCCCCTTCCCCCCCTCCCCACACACACACGCGCGCGCACGCACACGGCACAGTCCAACGGCGAGGATCGATATCAACCCTAGCTCGGAACCCCAGACAGAAACAGATTTCTTAATGTCTTCGTCTTCGAATCTTCGAGAGTACGTGTTTCTTGCTTTCATTTTCCGGTGTTGGCGGCAAGGGTCATTACCGACGCGGTGCAGTCCTAGCAGGGACTGCCGTCGTCGTCGTCGACCGCGGTGCTCGTCGCGCTCGTCGCGCTCGTCGCGTTTGGTTCGATGTCGAAACCCAAGCACGCTATCGTGACGCCAGTCCCTGCCTGTGTTTGCAATGCTGCCATGCTTAAAAACCTAAACATCACCCGCAGTGCTTTTGAGAAAGCGATTAAAACATGAAAGCGCAGTTGTGGTGCTAACCGGCCGCGGCGCAACGCACACACAGCCAGTCGCTGCCACCTGCTTGATGACAAAACGGCGCGCGTAAATAAAGCTTCTCAGCCGCCGCGCAGCGAAGAACAAAAGGAATCAAGAAGCAGGAACCAGCCGCGCGCGCCATTGCTGTGAACTTCGCCCAGACCTGTGACCGAGCGTCCCTTCCAGATCCTGCTCATGTGCGTCGTCATCTACGTAGAGGACGTGAGCGACCTGATGCGGGTGCAGCCGCTGCCGCTCAAGTACTGGACGCCGGCGCTGGTCTTCAGCCTGCTCATGCTGGCCACGGACGAGCTGCGACGCCGGCACATCCGGCGCCACCCCGGGGGCTGGGTCCAGAAGTACACCTACTACGACTGACTGTCAGCAGCGCTGTCAGCGCGCAGCGGCTGAGACATTCCGACTGATAATTGGCAGCCTTGCGCCAAGCGCGGCAACTTCGGCAAACAGCCTGCACTGACAGACCTGTCGTTGCCCCGCCTGCAAAAATAACCACTCATGCAATAAAAACAAACACCATCTGTTTGAACTGACGTGGAATTATTTTGAGAGGCGCGGGTATTTGAACGCAGAGCTGAGTGATGGGCGACCACAGCTTTTGCCCACGCTGCCGAGCAACTAGATTTACTTGAACTCTTTTAATAACCAGAAGTTTGTCTGTCTTCAGCGTGGGCACGCGGTTTATGGTGGAGATAACACGATGACCCGCTCACGACGAGCACGCCGTGAGGCAGGCTTCCCAGAAATGGAATGATGCGACGAAATGTGGTTTGCATATCTCTCGTATTCTTGAAACAATAGCGGGAAAACTGTGCAAACTTTGCCAAAAAAATCGCAAAAAAAAAATGAAAAATGAAAAATTGTCTAAAAATGCGTCTTTTGACCCCAGGAACAACGTATCGAGTTATGGCGGGAACTAAGTTTTATCCATATTATGGGCTGGGACTTTACCAAAAAAAAAAAAAAAAATTGGTCGACAAAAAAATCACCGTGTTAAAATGCGTTATTCGACCCCAGGAACAACATAACTAATTTTCACTCATATTTCGGATGTCGATGAACGTTTCGATGGTCGACGCCGTCTCCAAGCAACACGTCTCCGCCCTGTGGGTTACATACCAGCTGGCGCACGCACCTTGGTACTCTTCCCGCGAGGCCTCGGCGCGGTTTGGCGCCGTCCTCCGCGACTGCACCGCCTGCATCGCCGGGCCGCCTCTCGACGCCGTGTTTGAAGGACCGAGCCGGTGTCGGTGCGCTCATGACGTCGTGGAAGAGAAGCGCGCCTCCTCGCCTTCAGCTGTGCAAACGCCTAGTCGACTTGATAAAATAGCCGGCCCTTGGGTGGCGGGTAGTCAGTGACTGCCGTCATCCGACAACACCATGTCCTCCAAGGCGTTCACCGTCGCGCTCGTGCTGGGGCTGGCCGCCCTGGCCGCCGCCGCCGACTACTGCAGCGTGTGCTCCGACCACACCATGTGCAAGTACAAGACCACCGCCCCGGGCAGCGCTTGCAGGGACTACAAGTGGACCGCGCTCACCGCCGCCAACAAGGCCGCGGCCGTCAAGGCGCACAACGACGTCAGGAACAAGGTCGCCCTCGGGCAGGAGAAGCGCGGCCTCAAGCCGCAGCCCGCCGCCGCCAACATGAGGAGGATGGTCTGGGACGAGGAGCTGGCCACCATCGCCCAGCGGTGGGCCAACCAGTGCAATTTCGGTCACGACCAGTGCAGGAACACCTGTGAGTAGCGCCACCAGCCCACCGTGCTTGTTGTTAACGAGCGCAACGCTCATCGCGCTCTGTCCTGCAGTGGACAAGGCCTACTGCGGCCAGAACGTCTACTGGGAGGCGACCACCGGCGCCCTGGGCGCCGTCAACTGGGCCAAGCCCGTGCAGGACTGGTACGACGAGGTCGACGACCGCGACGGCACCCTCAACACCGTGCCCTTCAGGTGAGTATAGCCTGCGAGGTGGGCAACACGGGCATCGCCGGCACCGCCGCGTACTGCGGGCCGAGGAGTTGCCTATGCTGCAGGCGCTCCAGCTGCGGGGACACACGAGACGAAGCCACTGATTGCCTCCGTCTTGCAGGTCCACCTCCGGCCCCGTTGTCGGCCACTACACCCAGTTGGTCTGGGCCAACTCCTGGCGAGTGGGCTGCGGCTACGCCGACTACACCAGCGTGCGGGGCGGCCGCCCCTGGAACGCGCGCATCGTGGTCTGCAACTACAAGCCCGGTGGCAACGTCATCGGCCAGAAGATGTACGAGGCCGGCACCCCCGCCTCCAAGTGCCCCACCGGCACCAAGAAGGACACCACCTACCCGGGCCTGTGCGCCTAGACGGTCGCCGTCATCATCGCTACACGCTGTTCGTTCACCAACGTTCGCCAGTGAATATACTACGACTGATTTCCACGTGCCATTACATTTTCGCTCCGTTTTCAATTTTCTACAATGAAGTCGAAATAAAATGATTCTTAGCAGTCTGCCGTGGCAGTAGTAGTTGTTGTTGTTGTTTTACCGGGGGTTTTCGTTACGGGCACAGGGCAGGGTACAGCTGCGGACTGTCGTGAGCCGGGGCGTCCGCTGGGCCGAGCCCCGGTTGCCCGGCGAAGGGGAGGGTCCTGCTGGTGACCGCGGCGCGGCGGCCGCGCGCGTGCGATCTCCCCGGCAGCCTGGAGGAGGTCCTTGCCTCGGACCTGGCCTCGGACCTGCCATCGGACCTGCCCTCGGGCCTGGCCTCGTCGTCGTCGTGCGGAGTGGGAAGCCACGGGAACACCTGCCACCACGAGGTCGTCGTGGGCGCGTACTCCGCGCCGTCCGCGACCACGGCGTCGGCCGGCGCTGGTGTCCCCGGGGCGTGATGAGGCACCGCGCCGCACTGCGTCGCCGGCCTGCCCATCAAGTACGTGGGGCTGCCCACCACGTTTCCGCCCTCTTTGTAGTTGCAGACGATGAGGCGGGCGTTCAGGCCGCCCGCCGCGATGTAGTCCGCGAAGCCGCACCCGACGCGCGTCGACCGGCCCCACACCAGGTTGGTGTAGTGCCACGTAGGGACGCTGTACCTGCAACGCCGTGCCAGAGCGTCAGCGGTTCGACTCCCGTCGACGGTGTCTCTCTCAGGATGATTTTTCATACGTGTACGGCGCGCTGCTGAGGTGGCCGTCGTGCTCGTCGACCTCGTCGAACCACTTGCGCACCGCCATGGTCGTACTGACGGTGGAGTGCTGCGCCTGGCCGACTGGCAGCACCTGCATGTAGATGTTCTGACCGACCGGCGTGCCGTCGGCTACCGGGGACAGCGGAAAAGTCGACCGGGAAAGTGATCAAGTGATCGACGAGCTGTCAAGAGCGGTGCAGCGTTGCGCCTCCGGGTGTGGGTGCTTACCGCTGGTCCGGCAGGTGTCCTGGTCGAAGACGCACTGCGCCGCCCAGCGTCGCGCGAACGCAGCCAGCTCTTCATCCCAGTGCTGCCAACGGCCAGTGGGCAATCCGACATTCCATTATTGCCCAAGCACCTCGATGCACCAGTGTCGGAAGGCAGCCCTTCCGGCCCAGCTGCATCGTGGGAATGCTTGCCCGCGTATGCGGCGGTCGCGAGGACGCTTACCAGCCGGTGCATGTTGGCGGCGGGGGGCTGCGGCTGGCCGAACCGCCCGCGCCGCTCTTCGCCGGCAGCCACCTTGTTGCGCACGGCGTTGTGCGCGTGCAGCGCTGCCTGCGCCTCGTCGTGCGTCAGGTCACGCGAGAACAGACCGTGGCACCGCGACGCGGGGCCCCCCGAACTCTGCGAGCAAAACCTCCGGTGGCTGGTGTTCGAACCCACGGCCCACGTCGCCAGCAGACCGCCGCCGCACCTTGTAGATGCACATGGTGTGTTCCGGGCAGATGCTGCAGTAGTTGGTGGCGTGCGCCGTGAGGACCCACAGCCACAGCCATGGCAGCGGTGACATAGGCGTCACGGCGCGGCCGCGCGCACGCCGTCGGCGCGGAGGATCATGGTGAAGGCGAAGACGGTGGGCGAGGAGGCGGCCCACGCGCCGCACTGCGCGCCGTCGCGACTACAACGAGAGCCTTATCGGCCCGCCCCGCCCGCCCCGCCCGCCCCGCCCGCCCCGCCAGCCTACACAGCCAGGGCGAGGAGGCCGTCCAAGGACATAATTGAGTCGTTTCCATTATTTTCTATTCAATATTCCAACTCAATTTCTCTCCTCTTAACAATTTCTCCTGGGTAGGTCAACTGATATCTGACCAAAAATAAAGCAAAGTCGTCGGCGAGCGGGTTGCCTATGCTCGACTCCGCGGGCGCAGACTGGAATGGCGCTGCCCCTCCTTCAGTCTGCCGCCCTTGTCAGTGTCAGCACGGTGTCAGTGCTGTCAGTCAGCGCGAGCCCTACGCGCCTTCTGCAGGCCGCTGAGCTGGAATGGTGCTGCCCCTCCTTCAGTCTGCCGCCCTTGTCAGTGTCAGCACGGTGTCAGTGCTGTCAGTCAGCGCGAGCCCTACGCGCCTCCTGCAGGCCGCTGAGCCGGATGGCGCGCTGCATGCGGGCGCTGATCCTCTCCCCCCTCCCTTCCAGAGCCCTTCCCCTGCCGCGGCCCCCGCCGCCCTTCCGCGAACGTGAGCCGGATATGAAGTGCGCGTCCCTCCGTCAGGTCGATTCCGAACCGTGCTCTCGTCGATCTGTCCCTCTCGCACTCAGATGGCGTCGCTAAGGGGTGCGAGAGAGACGGCGCGGCGAAGCGGAATCGGACCATACTGGGCACGGGAGGGCAGCGCCGCCGGGACAGGTCGCAGGTATTAAGGACGAGGCCCTGCGATAGGCGTGCTGCTGTGGCCCGGTGCGTGCGAGGCGCCCAGGAAGCACTCCTGCCTGACTGCAGCCGCGACGCCAACGCGACTCCGACGCGCACCGCGGCCCGCATTCGCCACCGCCGCGCCGAGAGCCTGCTTCACCTGGACCGGGAATGGGTGTCCGCCAGCAGGGGCACAGGTACAGAGGGACGTGCGGAACGACATATTGTTTTGGGTGCCCTAGTGCCCTGTATCGTGGTTTCCCCGGGAAGCGTAAGTGTGAGGTGCACGCTATGTTTGAGGGCCTAGTTGGCCTCCTGGCAGCGCACCTGGATTCCGGACGGCAAGCCCTGGGTGGCTGGGGGCGCGCCGGGCGGGGCGGCAGCCCAGATGCAACACGGTGAGTGGACGCTGCGCTCTTCGTCCACCTCAACCTCACTCCTCCGTTGTGTCCGTAGGGAAGTCCTCACCGCGACGCTGCGGGCCGCCGCCGTCGTCGTCGTCCTCGTCCTGGTCCACGGCGGCGCAGGACACGCGCGACGGCCGCCGGACTTTCGGAGCCTCGGCAGCCACGTGCCGAACGCGTCCAGCCACCAGGCCCTCCAGGGCAAGGGCTTCTTCAGCTACTGCAGTCTGTGCAGGGACCACACCATGTGCCGCTACCACGTACGTGGCTGCAGCCGACTCATTCCGCTCATCGCCGTCGCCGCTCTGTCTCTTTCGCACGCATGGTGCGTCCGGAAGGGGTGCGAGAGAGACAGGGCGACGGAACGCGGTTGGGATTCGGGAATCAGGGATGGAGGTTCTTCCGGAGCGCTGTGACGCCGATGCCAACGCATTCCATGTCCTGCAGAGCCAGGGCCAGGCGTGCCGTGCGGGCGGCTCGTCCGTGTCGCGGCCGCTGAGTCGCGAGGACCAGGACGCCGTCGTGGCGGCGCACAACACCATGAGGTGGGTCCTGGCGACCGGCGAGGAGCACCGCGGAGGCCCGGGCCCGCAGCCGCCCGCCGCCGACATGAGGCTCATGGTGAGTGCGTCGCCTCTTCGGCGTGGCGGTGCTCTTGGCGACCTCGTCTCTGACTCTGTGACGGTGGTCCTCCCTGGCAGTGGTACGACGACGAGCTCGCGGCCGTGGCGCAGCGCTGGGCCGACCAGTGCCAGTTCAAGCACGACGCGTGCAGGAGCGTAGGTAAGTGTGCGTCCCTGTGCCGCAGTGCGGGTGGAGGTTGGAGCAGCCTGCTGTCTTAACTTGGCGTCCGCTGGTCCGCTTCGCAGAGCGCTTCCCAGTGGGTCAGAACATCTACCTGGAGCGGACGAGCCGTCCCCTGAAGCGGCCGGACTGGGAGGCCGTCACCAACAAGTGGTTCGACGAGGTGGCCAAGCACAGCGGCCGCCAGACGCTACACCCTTACAGGTACTCGCTCACTTCCCCGCACATCTCCCTTCCTATTTCCTCGCTTCGCAATGGAAGCGAAAACATTGCCACCCTGGTCGCATCTGCCTCCAGGTTCTCCGTCGCGACGGGCCACTTCACGCAGCTGGCCTGGGCGAGCTCCTTCCTGATGGGCTGCGGCGTGTCGGAGTACATCGACGCGGTCGGCGGCCGGCGCTGGTACACGCGGCTGTACGTGTGCAACTACGGCCCCTCGGGGAACGTCATCGGGGAGCGGATGTACCGCACCGGGGAGGCGTGCACCGGCTGCGGCGCCCAGTCGTACTGCTACTATGGCCTGTGTGTCTGAGTCTAGGTCTGTGGTCTAGGCGGGTCCCGGCCGAACCAGGACTCTGAGGGAAGAAATAAACCAAAACGCAAATGCAGAAAACGGTTTATTAAGTTTTTGAATGCACAATCAGTGGAACTTGTACACTTGAAGTGTGCAGTTTACAATCACATTTTCCCCACAGTGTAAGAACATTTATTATCCAGTAAAGTGTTTACCAGATTTTTAGAATCTTGAAAACAAAATTGAGGACACCATTAGTACATGCAACCCTAGAAAGGAATTTCAGTGATTAGACTGTTTCCTAGCCAAGTCCAGGAATGGTTTCCAGACAAAAATATGAAGAAAAGTTCTCTAAATTTGTAAAGAAATTAAAAAAAACAAAAAAAAAAACAATAAAAGGTTTGAGCAGAAAACAATACGGGACACAGGACTTGGTAGACGACAATTCGCTGGAGAATATTGATTGATGAAGAGCACATCATATAAGGAAGATAAATATTGAAAGCACTTAAAGCGAGAATTTTGGCACAAAAACTGGATGCTTGTCAAGACAGTTCATTGATTATATTGCACCTTTTAGCAACCAGTCAAACACACTGAAATGATTATGCTCTCATTACTCCATCCAATTAAACTTTAAACCAAAATTATTTTTTGTGCAATAAAAGCAACAGCATCTACCATGTCCCCTTGTGACTCCAACAACAATGATAAAAATGTCTTTTGACTATGTCATAACAATAAAGACTAAGAGACTTGAGAGAACATCAATAAAAGAAATTGTCAAAACAATGGAAATGTTGAATCAGAATACAGTTCATTTTAAAAGGATAACTAGATGCAGTTGTATTAATATTTTCAATAAACTTAAGTTTCCTACACAACATTGCTGTATAAATAAATCTTTAGACTAGAAATGCAGTTATTTTGGCATTAATCTCAAGCAAGTAGTTGGATGAAACTGGCAAAAGATGTAAGCAGGATGCTTACTCTTTAAACTTATCTGACCCCAGATTTCCTGAAAATTCTTCATTAACAAAGGATTGTGTAGCTATAATAATTTTCATCTAAACAAACAGTTATAAAAAATTTCCACACATGAAATTTGGCTTACAATCGACAGAGCACTCGTCGAGACCATCTTGAGATAGATGGATATTACGTATGCTACACACCACAATCCTCGTCTCAGCAGAGCAAAGAAACAAAATGACAGTGGTAGTGCAACATTAAATTTAAGAGGGGACACAGTTTTTTGTATCCGGGGTCGTATTTTAAGAGACATTGTCTTTAGGTAACTTTTGCTCCACTTTGGGAGAAACGTCACAAGGTGAATTCTTTTAACTATTAAATATGCAGTGAACAATATACAGTTAAACCTAAGACCTTTCCTAATATGGCTTTCAGAAGAAGAATTCTGAAAGAAATAATATCACAATACTGCCACCTTCATAGTGTTGCCTTGCCTTTAAAATTTGTTTTCAGAGATGGAATGATACACAAGATATCAGAATCACTTGCAGACCTTGCTAATTTGATGAGTAAAACCAATTAATTAGGAATCAGGCGACAAACACAGTGAGAAGGTGAGAGGAAAACTTTCTCAGCTGAGTTACCAAAATGACAGGCGAATCCCACAAGTCACTGAAAGTTAACATACACAATCATTCATTCCTACCCAGGATCAAATAATCTTTCAACCATTAAGATGACACAAGTACACCTCTATATATTTTTTTTTAAATTTTTTTTAAAATTAATATCCTTGTTCTATTTAGAAGTGTTTGTGGTTGTATCTTAGATGAAAGATGTAACAGCAGAAAATACTCCTCCCAGTGGGAATCCAGTTATGATATGAAATAGCATTAGGGAGACATTCCGGCAAAATTCAAGACTCTAGTATCACAAACTTCACTCAGCATAAAAGCTACCTAAGAGGACGAATTACAATATTTGCTGCACCCCAATAGGAGTCGATCTTCCTTACACCCTGTTGACAAGTCCTAAATTAATGATAGACGTAAGTCTCAAGGTCAGCAGCCCATTTCGCGATCCACTCAGTTGTATCACATACACACAAGGTAACAGTGTCTCTTTGATGTTTCTATCACTACTGAGTTACAGGACTCACAAGTACAATTCAATTAACTAGATGTCTTAGATTACACACCCCTACAAACACTCACATTCATACACACAAATACAATTGCACAACCTTTTTGATCTCTGTTAATAAGATTAAACAAAGAAAGGCAAAAATAGATTCAAGTAAATTCAGAAATTGTAGGAAAAACAATGTATCACATAAAAACCAAGAGGGACAAATGCAACAAATCAAAGTCATAGTTGTTATTATACAAATAAGGGATGAAGAGAGTCCATAATACATTGATGGCTCTACATGTCCACTGAGTTTTCATTTAAGTTGCTAAACTATATCATATTAGAGCAGAATTAATCATTCACGGAAAATGTAGCATTTGAACCCCTAGCAGGAATCTATCATCTCAAACGCTTAGGAGATGATTAAGGAGCTATGACATAAGGAGCGGAAGAAGACAAATATTTGGATTAATATTTGGATACATAAATTATAAGAATGGCATCAGTCACAGCAGCATGCTATTCAAAACCCCAAACCCAGCCCAACAGATTTTCAAGAGTTCAGAATTTTGAATCCTTACAAGAATATAAAAATAAATTATCTTATAACACATTCACATTGAAGTGTAGGTTGAAATTTTCTTTAGACAAACATGTCATTGGCCCAAATAATATTATACAGTCGATATAAACACAAATGCTTTGTAGGACATGGATGAGATCACCAACGTAAAACATCACAAAGCATTTTGGAAAATGTTTGGATGGTTGACTGAGCACAGCCAGAAAAGAATGTGAGTGTGAATGGCTACAAGAGCTATGGAATGAATTGTATTATTGACACATTTCCATGCAAGATAAACAGTTCAAGAAAGCATAAATAATAAAATATTTAAATGAATAAGCTTTGGGATTGCCTAATGTTAACCAGAGGACCCAATTAAATGCAAACAGTTCAGTACAGTAGCACCCCTTCAAACAGAAGCCAACCAATCAAAACATTTTTTTCCCCACATAACAAGCAACAGAATTAAGCTAAAATTAAAATTTCAACATTCCAATGTTAGATTTAAGGTCCCTTTCAATGAGCACCAGCAGTGAACTTCAGCTTGCTCTCTGAGTGGGCAAAGACTAGAGAGCCAATCAGGCTCACAACTGTGCGGTCTAGCCAAGTAACCGGATTAGCACGAATGAAGCCCCCTTCATAGAATCCAAGGTGACCTCCATGGGCAGTTTCAACATGAAGAATTTTGGGGTGATTAGCTGCAACAGTAAGTTGTTTTTGTTTTTCAAGTTAGAATATGAAGAACAATATAAATTAAACTGTGAAAGATACAAAAATTTGTCTACTTACAAGCAAATTCACGAATCGGTTCCAGCATGTTTTCTGGCACAATTGGATCGTCACGGGCATTGATGAATACCATGGGCAGCTTGATGTTTTGGAGGTAATACTTGGAGCTACTCCAACGGTACATTTCATTAACAGATTTAAAATTGTGCATTTTCCTGAAAATAGTGAAATTCAATGTGAAAATCCAACAGAAAATAAAAAATTATTACAAGCTCATTTAATAAATACCTTGTGTAAGCTTCATCAAGCTCAGGTAGAGTAGCAGCCGCAACAATGTCTCTTTCATTCAGGCCAAAGGCTTTTTTGATAGGTTCTGACAACAGGACACTCCGGTGGCGCAAAATGATGGTTTTCATTGTCTCAGTGATCACATACAGATAGACACGACGGAAATTCTGCCAATTCAACAAGTATGAGCTTCCACTAGAACATAAGAGGAGGTTGACATTCAAGCACATTATTTAAAACCTATATAAACAAATGAGTACAATTCAGTAAATGTGACGAACTTGAGTGCACAGTATCCTTGGCAGATGGAAATACCACCAATGATGTTGGCAGGCAGGATTCTTCCAGGCTCTCCAAAGTACTTGGTTACAAGATTACCTCCCAGAGAAAATCCAACGGCTACAACCTCAGTTCCAGGATAGCGAGTAACTAAACTACACATCATGGAATGAAAATCGTCAGTGTGACCTGTGATTCGGGGAGACATAAGAAAATATTAATTGTGGAACAACAAGCAGCATGAACAAACACAACAGTATGGGAAAATTATCTTACCATAGGTGAAAACTCTTGGTGCAGTGACAGGAACACTTCCAAGTGCACCCAGGTGGTTCAGAACAACACAACGGTAACCATGGCACTGAGCATAGTGCACAAAAGTTCGAATGTAAACACTTTCAGAGGTGTTCCCTATGCCTGGACAGATAGCCAGAGTAACATCATCTGAAAGAAAAAGTATAATGTAAACAATTGAAAATAAATCCAAGACTAAAAGCGGAATAATCAACATACCTTCATAGGTTTGGTTCAAAGGCTGATACAAGTCATAAGTGAGTGTGGAGCCGTCTGGCAGATAAAGGTAACATCGTTCCCCTATAGGCCAAGGGCACTTCAGGCGCCCTAGAATGCTGTGGACTACAGTTTGGACGTGTCCACTAAACCCCCACAAGCGGGTTGGTACATAACTGAAAAATAAAACCGCAGCACAAAAAATTATGAAGACATTTGGAAATTGATAAAAAAAAAGTGTGGCCTCTTCTAGCACATTCTAGAAAAACAAGAAACGAGGCAGAGGTATTCAAGAACAATATTTTGTCAGAGGATACTGGTGTTAAACAAGAACATGATTGAAATCCATTAAAACGAGGCGTTTGGAATTTCGGAGCAATCCTTCGGTGATGTCCCTATTTATCTACGGCCGGCCGCCATCCAGTTGGGATGGGCGAAGCGAAGGGCGCTAACCTGCAACTCCAACGAACCTAATCCAGCACACTTACGGTTCTGAAACGACGGATGAGATCTTGGAGACGGTGTCGAGAAAGTTTCTGTCCTTGCAGAATAATGTCGGCTTTTCGGCGTGGCTGTTAACATTGAGGATGCGAAAGAGGATGCAGAGAAAGACGGCGATGAGAGCGAGCAGAGCGGTTGACATCTTGGCAGGCTAGGCTGCACCACTTGGGCGGCGCACTCGTTTCAAAAAAGAGCGGACATAGGCGGCCGACTGCACCGCACTTCTGGATGTGAAACTGTTGACATAAATAGTGCTCGATGAGCAATTCTTGCAGCTATTGACAAAACATGGGCGGGCGAAAGGAACGGTAGCCGCTTCTTGTGACTCACTCCCACGCACTACGACGCAGAAGGGAGAGGGGAGGGGGCGGGGGCGGAGCGTTGAGGGGGACAAAGAACATAAGAACACCGAAACCACCGAAACAAACGAAGCACAAGTGCTCACTTGCCTACGGAAAATTGCCAACCATTAAAGTAAAAAAAGGAAAATCCAAATGAGGGTCCTAGGGGATGGTACTGGTCAATTTAATCAATGTTTAATTATGAGCAATTCTATGCTTATAATTGTCATTTTGAGTTACTGAGGAGAGAAATCGCTCATAACGTGGGACATCGGCGGTGTGGTTGTGGCGCTGGACATGTACAGCCGGAGCAGACCGAAACCCGCTTATTTCAAACCTTTCGTCAAAATTCGCGTCGTGTTCGAAGTAGGATGTAAACGTCCCCCTAACGTCACTAATTAACGCTACATAACACAGCCCTTAAGACTTCAAGGTCGCCCTTTCTAAAGGTAAGCGTTTTTATGACTGTCACTCACATTCTGTTTATTTTGTCTATCATTTCAAATCCTAACCTTAAATTCAGTTGAGACATTGCTTATGAAATTAGCCAAAAATTAGACGAATACACTTCATTAGTTTGTGCCGATGTTACTTTAATTATTTTTCTTCCGTGTGAGCCGGTAATGTTAAATGTGTATGGCGGTAAAATCAGGAAATGGAGTTGACACATTGTATGATAGCATAATTATTTATTTCCTTTCTGAGGTTTAGTTTACATAGTTTTCATCAAAACTTGAAACACATTAAGGGTTCCGCTTCGCCAAAGTAACATTTTATTGGCAAGCACTGTGTGGTTATGTTCTCTTGTGCTATTTCGGTCTTTAACAAGAGGAAGGGCTCGTTCATTCTTGTTTTGACCAGAAAGTGCATACAGTGCATTTTTGACATCTTTCTTTGTCTCTTGGAAAATCTTTGACGAGCTGGAACAACTATTCTGTCTTAGGTAGTACAGGTATGCACAAATCCTAACAGTTTTGTTATTTTTATGAAGATACTTTGGTATTCCTGACTGGTTCTTCTTTTAATTTGGGTTGTCAAATGAACAAATTGGGGAAAGAATGCTTGTTCTTAATAGAAACAAAATTTTATTTTTACAATGTACAATGGTAGTATGCAACAGATTTATGCCTTAAGCAAACTAAACTGGTGAAATAATTATGATATTCAAATGAGACAAACAGGTTTCAATTTAAAGAATTACAAATCTAAATTAAAAGCTACAATGCGTGAAACAAAGCATAAAATATATTTTCATCCTATCCTGAGCACTATCCCTGCATATTTTCATTTGTTTTTAATTTGCATCATTAATCAAACTATTGAAGAGGGAAATGATTGTGAGGCACTGGGCGAGGTGACTGAGAGAAGGTACATGAGGGAAAGAGAGAGAGAGATCTGTGAACTATTAACTATTTCCAGAAACTTTACATTCAGATAGGAGAATTGGGGTACAATTTCATGTATTCCTAAATTAATACTATTTGAAAATACCATTTGAAAAGGAACATAAGAGTTTTCAAGCATTTCTCTTCGATTTTATATTACAACATTCTTGAATGTGGGCAATCCTCAAATTACATCTCACTTTTAATACTATTTACTCCATTTTTAACATGCATAAATATACATTACTTCATCTTGAATGTACCAGAGCTTTTCTAGGCTTCTATTCCTCTCTCATTTATTTTTTATTATTTTTTTTTTTTTTTTTACTTTTTTAAATGTTTTGTGTTTTGAATGGCTTGGTACACTATTGCCTACTGAAGCACTTCCTTAAAACTACAATTATAATGCATTACCGTAGCAGTCTGTCATTAGAAAATAATTATTGTACATATAGTGTAGTAGATACATAGGTAAAACTCTACAAACTAAAATGTTATCAGACCCCTGTGAACGTGCTTGGCGCGCTATCGCGGAGAGGGTGCCTCTGCGCGGTGACGGTGGCGAGGCGTGCGCTGGGCGTGCGCTGGGCGTGCGCTGGGCGTGCGCGTGCGGCACGGCGTGAGGCGGGATGAAAGTGCGAACGCTAAATGCTGCTAATAAATACAAAGCTGTCTAAACTTTGACGCGACCAAGGGGAACGAAAATTAACATAAATGGTAACATATGTAAGGGGCGAACGGGTGCATCGGTTTGTGCTGCCGACTGAGGTGACTCGGTGTGCCGGCGGAGCGGGGCGGGGCGGGGTGGGGCATACGTGCTCCCGCGCCGCGCCGAGGCGTGGCCTGGTGCTGCTGCTGGTGCTGCTGGTGCTGCTAGTGCTGCTGGTGCTGGGCATCACGGCGACGCCAGGGAGGCCTAGACTGCGCTGGGCAGCGCGGAGGTGGCGCCTGCGGAGGCCTCATCTGGTGGCGTTTATGGCAGATCCTGGGGCTGGATTCTGGGGCTTCGCTTGCGTCCCATGTTGCAGATCTTGAAGTGACACAGCGCCATGTCTGCAACAACACAGGGTGGGCGAGGGGCGCCATCAGTGAGGATGCCGAACACCATCCGTCTCCCTCTCACTCATGGGCCCCGCGAGAGAGAGCCTCGGCGTGGTACTTACAGTTGCCTCGCTTGGGCTGCGGCGGCACGACCTTGTTGGGCTCCTCGGACTCGGGGGCGATGGGGAGGCGCGCCAGCTGCGTGTCGAGCCACTGCTTGAACTGGTGCAGCTCGCTGGGCTGCAGCTGGCCGGCCTGGCCGGCCTGCCCGTCCGCGTCCCGGTCGTACTGCAGGTCGCGCTGCTGCAGGTACCACTCCAGCACGGACGGCGGGATGGCCAGCCGCTCGCCGGGCTGCTGCGAAGAAAGCGGCTGGTTAGTTACGGCCGGTGTTGTTGTTGTTGTTGTTGTTGTTGTTGTTGTTGTTGTTGTTGTTGTTGTTGTTGTTGTTGTTGTTGTGGCGGCCCTGCCGGGGGACTTACCTCTGTCAGCATCGGCATGGCGGAGACGCCGAGGCTGCAGACCGCCGCGAGCACCGCGGTCCACAAGACGATGGGGGCCATGCCTGCAACAAACGGGGCGCTGTAGTGTCGCCGTCCACTCCGCAGCAGGCTGACGCTCCTAACCTGACTGGGCGTCTGCCTCGACTCCCCGTGTCCCTGGACCCGGCGCTCGGGTTAGGATCACTCGCGCACTCGTTAACTCACGCCGCAGCCGGTGCAGCAACGCGGTGTGCCGCCCGCCGCGCCGCGCTGCTCTGGGCTCCACGCGGCGGGGCCGTGCCTGGGGCCGCGCATGGGCCTGCCCGGCCTGCCCGGCCTGCCCATACAGCGCCGTTTAGGGTTCTCGTAACCACTGACGACGGAGACCTTTCCATCAAAAAGTACAGCCGCCTGACGGGCCGGCAGGCGGTCGGTTGACGGCCGCCTGTCACGCGTCTCGGCCGAGCCGAGCGCCCGAGCGCCCGCGGAACCCGGCGTAGGCAACCCGGCGCACGGCCGCACGCCCCGGCGCACTGGTTGCCTACGCCGCCCCTGGCTGGTTACCGCACAGCGCTGCCGCAGCTCTGTCTCTCTCGCACCGCTGCGGGACCCCGCGGCACAGTGGGAGAGAGACAGAGGGATGAATGGGCGCCCCTGCGCGTGGCGAGGCGAGGCTTACTCGGCCATAACGCGCTGAGCGCCATGGCAATACGCACAGCACACAGCAGCGGGACTGCGAGGCGCTTTGAAACAGTCTTTTCGGCCGGCAATGCCAGCGCCAGCCCACTGTGCATGCTTCCTCGTGGTTCTCACGCCGATCGCGGCAGAGGCCCTCAGGGCGATCCGCGGGTCACTTGCGTGTCTCTGGCGGCGCCAGGCACGCTTGGCGTGACGGCGGGCCACGCCCCCGCCGCCCCGCGGCCAATGAGCAGGCGGAGCAGGCCATCATGGCTGCCGGGCTGGCCGTCTCGGCCGCCATTGTTGGCCGGGTTGGCGGGGTTCGCCAAGGTTTGCGTGCGTGCGGGGCCGCCCTGTCCAGGCCGTCCAGGCCGTCCAGGCTGAAGGTGGCGGTCCTCACGCCACTCCCCCACCACCGCGCGCTGACCAATGGGCCGGACAGGCCGGCCGCCGCCGGACGCCCTATCGACCGGTTCATCTTATTTGCGTCGCGTCACGTGACGTTCGAAGGGACACACAGTGGGGGCGCGACCTCCAGGCTGCACCGGACACACGGCGCCGCCGTCCTCGAGGCGCGGCGGCGCCAACCGCGGCCGTGCCTTGTGAAACCCGAGTCGCCAAAGTCGCCAAAGGCCAAAGGCGAAGGCGGACGAAGGTACCGGATGCGCGCCGACACGACGTCTTTCGGCTTCGGTCCTTTGCGGTGTCGGGTGGCCGCCGCCGCGCCCCTGCGTCGCCTCCAAGAGGCCCAGGCGGCGCCGGTCAACAGGTGCCGCGTCGCCCACTCGTCCCGGGGTGGGGCGCGGGGCTGTGCCCGGGGCGGGGCCCTCTTGGGGTCGCGACGGAGACACGCAGGCGACGCTAAGGGCAGTGCTGTCCGAATATAAAGAGGACGGGCGTCGCATGAATAGCGAGCGTGTCGACGGCCCCACGCAGCCCCATGGGGCGGCCACCTCATTTGGTCTTCTCCCCGAAACACAGCCTCCTTTTTAAAAACGGCCGTCCTAAAAGACTATACCGCCCGTCGCTTCAATTGCCCCCCCCCCCCTCTACCGCTCTTTCCCTGCCTTCCTCCATCCCGCTCGCACCGCTCCACCGTTGCGCCCCTGGGACACCGACAGACCCCGCGTTGCGCGTTATCCGATCCAGCCGACTGTCACCGGGCTGGCGGATCGGGTCCCGGGTCCGGGTTCGAATACCGCCCGGGTCCTCAAGTTTTCTATTTCTGCTCCCGCGATTTGCCTACAGTATTTTGCCTTCCCTTTTATCGCCTTGTGCGAGGCGAGGCTACGACCCGGCGTCCGTTTGATGCCATCGTAAATGCAGCGCAGGTGGGGCAAGCAATACGGCAATACCGTGTGCCCCGCCCCCGCTCTCTGCTCACTCACATGCCACTCATTCCACGAGTCACTTTGAGGGGCGGGGGAGAGCAGCCAGACTGATGGGAGAGACGAGTCGGCCATCACTTTACTATGGTAGCTTAGTCTTGGGGCATCAACTGTTACCACTCATCCCACTCACGCGAAAAGAGAAAAAAAAAACACACACACACACACATACACACACAAAAACAACTATCACTTGTGAGGTTCTGCATAAATTTTCACTCCTGAAAATGAAACGTTTCACTAGTGCTGACTTTCTGAGTGCATCGCTGCGGCTCTCCCTGGTTTTGCGCGCACTGTTCGCGATGCATGCCGTCACTCCACTGGCACGGCGAAGTGACGCGGGGCGGAGGGATAGAAAGAAGCCGCCGCAAAACTCAGGGAAAGAACATAATCGGAGCCCGTGCTAACGAAGCTCGACAGACAGAAGGAGTGGGTGAGAAGCCGAGAAGCCTTCCCGCCCAGCCACTGCCAGCCACTGCCAGCCCCCAGCGTCCGAGGGGGTATGCACCCGGGTAATAGTCGGGTCGCTCAATCCGTAATGGTGCGCGTTATAGTTCGCGTAATAGCCGAAATTGTCAGGATTTTGCCTGTTTCTTGGTTGTTTTGGGCAGTTTTGGGGTTGTTTTGGGGCTTTTTTCAGGTAAATTTCGGCAATTTAGAGGCGTAATAGAGCGTAATAGCGTTTTAGTCGGGTCACTCGTTTTGCCTACCCCCTCGCCAGCGTCACTCTACTTACCGCGTGCTGTGCTGGGCGGGTCGCGGTGGGTCGCTGCCGGCAGCGAGGCTTGAGACCAACAGAGCTGCGGCCCTCCGGCCCCGGACGCCTTTATACCCCCTGTTCCCGTGGGCACCCTGAACGGGCCCGCCCCGCCCCGCCCCGCCCCGCCTCGCCCCGCCCCGCCCCGCCACGCCCCCACCCTAACCTCGGCCGCGCGCCTCTGTCATCGCGCAGGACGCAGGAAGTGGTGAACCGCATATTTCCCGGCCCCCGAATGCTGTGCGGCCTGCTGGTGGCTGCACCGACATACGAGGGGGAGTTCGCTCCCAAACAGAGTGTGCCAAGTATTTCATATTTCGGACATTTCGCTTGTATTTTGGCTATTTCTCGACTTTTTCGGTTATTTAACGATTATTTCGAAGGTACTTCGTACTTTTTTTCGCCAAAGCAGGGAGTACGAACTACTAGGCGAATGAACTTGCCGACAAACGTCATTGGGGTTCGAGGCCCAACCCAACCGGTGCGACAGGGCGACAACGCGACGCCAGCGACTGCCATCCTCTCGGACTCTTGGAGCGCTTTTCTCTGGGCGCGGCGGTTGCGTAAAGGGTTGTTGGGTTGCCGGCCGAGACAACACCCTTGGCGATGCGAGACCGCAGGAAGGGCCGCGGCGGTCGACGGCGCCAGTCAGTTCGGTTAATTAACGTCGCTGACCGTCCGGTATGCTCCGGGCGCGGCGGTTACTTTGGGCTCCTCCTCGTGGCCGTCAAGGCCCGGGGTTCGAACCCCCCGCGTCTGCCGGAGTTTGTCGGTGCCTCACCGCCCGGATGAGGGGCCATTGTTGCGGGGAAACTAGGGTGCTCTCGGAGCAGGGGTAATTACCGTGGCGTGTAACGCGATGTTCCCCCCCCCCCCTTTTCCGAATCGGCCCGCCCCGCCCGCCGCCTTGTCTGCATCCCTGCTTGCCGGATGGCCCAGAGCAAGCCGCCCGCTGCAAGTCTCGCTGTCCGTCCGCACAGTGGGCCGGCTTGCCAAGGGAGTCATTGTGACTGACGTCACCTCTCGCCGGGCACCTCGCCGGTCACCTTGCCGGGCGCGCCGCGCGATCCGGGCGGCGGTGAAGGCTCGCGGTGCGGCGGCTGCTTGAGCTTTCAATGAATATATTAGCCCGGCCTGGGCAGACACTGGTCGGGGCGCCGGGGTCGGGGCACGCTTTGAGTCGATCGCCCTGAAATGGGACTGGAATCGGATGCTCCCGACCGACCGCGCGTTGAGGGAGGTATCCATGGGTACCGTCATGTGTTGCGGCGTTCGCCCGGACGGGGAGTGCTTTCCCATCAAGCCACAGCAACATAGTGCTTCGTCGCTCTGTCCCTCTCGCACCCCTATGGAATGACGTTTGACTGGCGCGACAAAGCACCGGCCCGGAATGAGTCTGCAGCCCACCGGGACGACGTCGAGGCGGCGGACGCCACCCACCAGACTCATCGTCCTGGCCGGCCGGCGCCTCCGCTGCGCTCCGCTAGCTCCGCTGGGACGGCCGGCCACCCCGGCGTGGCCCGGCACGGCCCGGCTCGTCACGGCCCGGCACGGCCAGGCACAATATGTGCCGCGCTGCTGTTTACCCTCCGCACGCGCGTGCCCCTCCCGCGGGAAGGCTGCACATGCACACTGCAAAAAGTGTCAAGTTTCTTTGGAGTGAGGCGATGACGCATAGTGGGCCTGAAGACCGGCGGTGCAAGGCTGTCGAAACTCTAGACACGTTCGATTCTAGTTTCATTTAGCGACTCTGGAGCTCAAAACCCGTCCGGCCCGCTGTGACGCGGCGCGTTGGTGGCACCGGGGCTGGCGACTGCAGCAGCGTCCCGCAGCGCGAAGAAGGGCGCGGCGGTTTGGCGGCCGCGTCACGTCGGCGGCGCGGATCGGTCCGCGTTATCGGCGAGCGCGGCGAAGGAGGACGAGATGAAATAAAAAATTAAAGAGCGGTTTGGGCAATTTGGGCCACTTGACGCGATACCGGCACCGGAACCGCGACCGACCCGGCTTATCGGCGTGTGGCGGGGCGCGGACCCACACCCCTCCGACTTTGTTGTAATCTCGGCGGCAAGAAGGCCGCCAGGAAGCAGGCCCGCGGACCTTGTTAGCTGTGTGTCGGGGTGTCCCCGTAGCCCCACTGCCGTGCGGCAGGCTGCCTTACGCCCTCCCCGGGGCAGGACTAGGGGAGGCGCCCCTGGGACCCACCGGGTGGCGGACCCAGTGCAGTGTGAGTTTGTCGTGATCCGACCGCGTCACGGCTGCATCACTGCAGTGACGCGCCGCCCTGGTCCGTCGCCTCGAACAACGACCCGAGCCTGGGCGTTGAATAAACTGCACGGCGCTCACGCCCACGCCCGGCCGGCCGCCGCCGCGCCCACGCCACCCGGCAGGCTGCTGGCTGTCTCTCTCACACCCGTGGGGCGTGCCTGTAGGGGCGCGAGAGAGAAAGCGACGAATGCGCGGAGTGAACCTCACCGCAGAGTGCCTATCCCAGCCCCGCCACGCCCTTGCCCAAACTGACATACTTTTGCCATTACCGTATCACCCAGTGTAAGATAAAAAGCCCCACATGCCCACTCGATTTTCATTCTCTTTTTCAACAGGAGGTGTCCTCACTTTTTTTCCCGCAGCCTGCTGGTCTAGCGGTCGCCCTCGCTGGACCCACCCCCACCCCTTGCTGGGCCTCCTTGTTCTCGATTGCCGCCCCATTCACGCTGCTAATCATTCATTCACGGCGGACAATGGCTGCGCGATAAACCGGATAAACTGCAGTCTGTCTCCCTCGCACTCACGGGCCGTCCCGCACAGGTGCGAGAGAGACAGACGGAAAGAGAGAGACTCTCGGAATGAGTCTGCCAGCACCGCGACGGCGTGGGCCTGATTTACACCGCCGACGAGAAGAGCGACCTGTCCGGGTCCAGGCGCGCCCACGCGGACCGACCCCGGCTTTTGTTCGCCGGGTTCAGAGCGGCTGCATTTTTTCCCCGTGCGGGAGTGCTCAGTGTTTAGCGCGGCGGGTGGGGAGGGTCCTGGTGGGGCGCGGGGTGTGACGGAGGGCTCGGCGTCCCGGATCAGGCCGCCGAACGGAGTGGCGCGCTGGTCACCGGACACCCGGAGCAGGACACTGTGGAAGGCGCTGGATTTTCCCTTTTCCCGCCAAGACGCGCGCCCGTCGTCGGACGGAACCACGACTTGAAGATGGAAGCAGCAACGCGGTCCTCTGGCCTAGTGTGCGCCTGCTTTCCATTTGTTGTTGTTGGTCATTGACTTTTAGGCGAGGCAGGCGGCTGCGCGGCTCGGCTGAATTAACGCGCGATACGCACCCGATTTGCCGACGGCGGCGGGGCGGGGCGGGGACCTTATCTGGGGGAGCCTTGGGGAACCTAGGCAAGTCACGGCTCTGGAATGAGGGACAAAGGCCTTGAACTATTGGGACCGATGGGTCGGACGTCGCGGCGCGACACTTGCTCGATAAGCGGGGTGGCGACGGCGTGGCGACGCACGCGACCGCCACTTGCAACCTGCGTGATGGATGCACTGCGGATGCACTGCGCTCTGTCTCTCCCTGACTCGCGGCGCGTGCCGTCCGGGTGCGAGAGAGGCAGCAACACGTCCTGGCCCGCCAGACTGCGTGGCGGCCGTTGCGCGGTCAGGACCCGACAGGCGGCCGGCCCGCGGCGGCGCTGCGCCCGATAAGCCGATGCCACTCCACGGCTTAACGTTCCGGAGTTTTCCACGCAACCCTTGACAATGGCCCGCGGCCAAATGATAGCGACAAGGAAAAACGACAAACTCGTCTTAATTTTTTTTTCTTATTATTTTTATTTTTTTGAGTGGTTGAAAGTCGATGTGAAGCGAGTGGACGTTGAAGTGCGGCCGATCTGTGACTGGGACTGTTTCAGGCGGCATGGCGGACGACCTGCCCGGCCCCGTGGCGCCGCCGGAGCGGCCCTTCGCGGCCGACCGGCCCAAGGACAACCGCGCCAAGAAGGCCAAGTGCAAGCGGTGCAAGGAGCCCACGGAGCCCAACAAGCTGCGCCTGGCGCGCTACGTCGCCAACGCCTTCAGCGCGTCCGGCGGCTGGACCAAGGCGTGGTTCCACCCGGCCTGCCTGTGGGAGGCCTTCGCCAAGCAGCGCGCCTCCACCAGGAAGATCGAGAACCCCGCCGAGGACATCGACGGCTGGGAGGACCTGCTGCAGGAGGACATGGACGAGATCGTGGCGTACCTCCGCGGCACGGGCGTCAACGGTAGGCATGGGGTGGATGGGCGGCCTCCCCGCGGCGTGAGCCCCTGTCAAGGGGTTCGCGTGGGCGAGGCGGACCGCGGCCGAGGCGAAGGAAAATACTTAATTAAAATGCTGATTGCGGCTGGAATGTTTGCACCACTAACGAAGTGTGAGCCGCGGTGCCGCGCGGCCGTGCAGGGCCTTGTGGGTCACTGCCGCCGCGCGGCACGCCGTCAGCCACGCCGCCAGCCACGCACCGACCGGCCATGCGTGCAGTGGCGCTGGTAATTGATAGGCCAGACCAGCAGACCGGAAACGGGACCGGAAGTGGCGGCCTCGTCGACCGACGCGCGCTTCCTCCAATTTAAATGTAAAAAAATGTGGGCCTTCCCCGCGGCTTTGGCTGTTGCGTCACTGATTGTTCCGCCCCTTGTTACAGTGGCTTCGCCCAAGGCGACGCGGCAACCCGGCGACGCGGCCACCCCCAAGCAGAGGGCCAAGAAGAAGGCGGAGGCCAGGCCCACGCCGCCGGCCGCGCCACCCTCGCCTCCGCCGCCCAGCAAGGACGACTACTTCAGGGCCTTCCGCAAGCTGTGCGTGCAGCTGAGCGACGAGCCTGGCTACCTGGCCAAGACGGCGCTCGTCACCAAGCTGTTCAAGGAGGGCACTGACGGCGGTAAGCGCTGGGACTTCCCCCGCCGCCGCGGCTCGAAACGAAACGAGTTTCAATTTCGGGCGACTCTTATTTACGCCCCGAACCTAACCGTTGCCCACCGATCCAACGAATGGATATTGTTGTTTTGCTTTCTGCAGGTTTTTGTAAGTTTTCTAAAATGATCCCTCTCTTGCGGTTGGCGTACTCACTGGTTGGCGGGGTGGACGTGCCGGTGGTGAAACAGACGCGTGGCTTCAGGGCGTGCGACTGCTGGAGTCCGCTGGACGGCACGGGCGGTGTGATCGCGACACGCTCAGGCGGCGTTTCGCGTCCGATTCGGTTGAACTGCGTTTTTATTTCCTCCGTAGTTTGTCTGGCGCGCGCCGCGTTTCGCTCCTTTTATTGGTGTCGGTGCCTCGGGGCGGTTCGGCCGGTGCGTCTGGGCCGGTGCGGCTGTGGCGGTGGGTAGAGACGTTGTGACTTTGTTTCGGTTTTGCGCGCTGCTTTGATTCGGCTTTGATTCCTGCCCTGCCTTCTCCGATTTGTCTTCTTATCGTCCCCCTGATTCCCCCCTCTCTTTCCCCTCTCCTCTGTCTTATGCCGATCTCGCCCTCCCCTCCACGTTCTCCTCCGCCTCCCTTCTCCTCCTCCTCGGGTCGTCCGCTCCCTCCGCCGTTCGTAAATACGGGGGCAGCAGAACGTTATCGCTGCTCCACGTCACGTACCGCTTGATTGGCGTCGCCGCCTGCTGCCGCCTGCACCGAAGACACCCCTCGGAGAGGCTTGCTGGAACGAGCGCGCGGCTGGTGGCGGTCCGTCTGCGCAATGCCTTGTTTGGCCTGGGCGACGGGCAGCGGAGTGCAGCCGCCAGCGTACCGCCAGGGCGGGCCGAGCCGGGGCGGCGGCGGGGGCGCAGCGTGTGGGGTGCGGCGTGGCGCGTGGCGCGCGGTGCAGCGGGCGGGGCACGGCGCGCGTCTCTCGCCCGCCCCTCCCTCCCTGACCCCGCGGGCCGCGCGGCCCCGGCAGCAAGACGACAGATGCTGCATAATGAGGGTCGCGAGGCCAGGCCGGCGCGGCCGTTATCGCGGAGGTGCAATCAGGGGTTTATCAACATGAGGCCATGTAAGAGGGACCCCGTCCACGCCTCGCCGTCGGTCGCCCGCCCGTCCGCCGCGCGCCTCGCCCCTCGCCGCGGGCCATGCCGCGGGCATGTCCACGCCGCCGACCGCCTCGGCCCGCTCGCGCCGTGCGCCGCCATGGGTATGCCGATGAAGTAACCAAGTAGCGGGAGTATCGTCCTCTGGCCGCGTGGCCGCGTACGCGATCAGGCTCCCGATCAGGCTCGCCGCGCAGATTGGGCACGGCGTCGGCGGCGTGCCGCGTGCGGGGGCGGGGTGACCCAGCCGCCGCCGCCAAGCTGCCTGTAGTGAACCTTGCCTGTAACTACAGCCACTGCACCAGTCAGAGTCTCATCTTTTGTCCACAATTGACGAAGGTAGCCCGTTTCCGTTTCCGCGCCCAGGCGATGCCTAGGCGATGCCCCAGGGGTCTTGCTGCGAGCGTGGCGGCGTGGCTCGGACAAGGCGAAGGCCCCCGCGCCGTGCTCACTGGCCGTGCCGTGCCACTGGCCGCGCCCTGTGTGGGGGGGACGCCGCTGTTGTCTTGCTGCTGTGTTGCGGCGGGTCAGTGTGAAGGTGGCCTGTGGTGGCTGCTCCAAACGGACCACCAGCACCATAGCCGAGCCGTGCTGTTCCGCGTTGGCGCGAGTGGGTGTCGTTTTCAGAAAGTGTCCCGGTGCTCCTCGGCTTGACATCGGCAGCGGCGCGCGTCCCCGCGTTGTCCCCCAGTCAGGGGTATCCGGTGCGGTCGGTGCTTCTCGGTTTCCGCCCGAATGCTGCTCGCGGCTTTCCGTCGACCTTGACGATAAGCGACCGTAGTTTTTATTTTTAAAGGACACCTCGTCTTATTGAAAAAAAAAGAAAGATTTTTGGCATGTGAGAAATGTGTTGAATTCATCAATGCTCCAGAGTGACACATCTAATCTACCTGCTTGGCGCACGGGAGTTCTTTGAGCCGCGAGTTGCGGTCGCGCGAAGAATGAATGGGTCAGTCTTCCCGCTGACAACCCAATGTCACAATGCTATACAGTGTAGTCCAGCCTTTACGTAACAAGAAGGAAACTGACGTTGCCGTTGCCATGTTGTCATCCACCTGCGGCCGTTCGCCCCCCGGCCGCTCGAAACGCGACAAGCAATGACACTAACGAGTGTAAACAAACATCACGCGTCCGCAATCTTTTTATTTAAGTTTTCTTTTTTGACCGTTTTCTTGAGTCGCTTTTTTTTTGCTGTGAACGTCACACTGGTTATTTCCCACGGCAATTCGAGGCGCTTCGTATCGGCCAAAATTGTACCAGCAGGGCACCCCCTTTTCGCTCGCCAGAAAAAAAAAAAAAAAACAAAAAAAAACGAAGAGTCGTATCTCGTGTTGTGAAACTCCGGTTCCTTTCATTTTATCGCGGTATTATTGTACTTTGGGTCCTGGTGGGCCGCGGCTGGCTAGTATCAAAGGTGGCAGGGCGGCCTGCTGCTTGCCGGATGGTCACCGTGCTGCTCTGCAGATGCTCCGCTGATGCCCTCCAGACCTTGTTATGCCGAGCAGGAGCGGTGCAGATGTCCTTGAGATGCCCTCTCAGGACCCCGCCGGATGGGGCAGGACGCCGCGGCGATGTCATTGAGGAGTCTGTGGGCGTTGTTGATGTTGACGGCGTGCTCCCCCACGGCAGAGGACGGCCTGCGTGGCACTGGGTCCCGCAGGGTGCCGGGCCCCTCCTCACGAACACGGTCATCAACCCCCTGCTGGCCATTGTCTGACTATCTGGCCGCCTCTGACCCCGCCGCCCCGCCCGGCGTCGAACCCGCGTGCGACACCTCGCTGGCCAATCGCGGTCCCCGAGGCCGGCGTGCCGGTGGCGGTGGCGGCCTAGGTGGTCCGCCGGGCACCTCCCCGTCAAGGGTAAGGTCCGTGTACGTCCGTTTGAATTCCTCTGTTTTTCGTCGGGAACACTATCGTAGGAGATTGGCGTGGGCCGAGGCGGTTGGTGACAGGCGGCGGTGAGGCCGCGCCGTGCCCTGCCGTGGGCCACACTTTCTCAATAGCCCCAGTGCTATCGGCGGATACGATAGCGTGTCATTATTAAGTTGTGCGACGGGTCATCTTTTTGGTTTGGTGCCACATCGGCCGCGCGGCCCGCCCGGCCCCGGCCATGATAGTCCGGCTCAGCCCTGCGAGCCCTGGCCGCCAATGTAGGCCAGTGTTAAGGGGGCTGCTAGTCGGTTATCTGCGGAGCAGGACGCCGCCGAGGCCCTGACTGCCCTGACGCAGGCAGGCCAGGTCAGCGCGCCGCAGCCTTGCCCCTGCCACCTTGGCCCAGCCACTGAAGCCAAGCCACTGTGGCCCGCCTGGTTCCGGCTCCGGATGCCGTCGACGGGGTGGTCTCAGGGACGCCGTCGTGCGCAGTAAGTCCAAGTGCAGCGGGCCGCGCTCCGTGACCCCATGAAGATGACGTATGCGGTGACGGTAGCGCGCAAAAAGACGAAGAAAAAAACCGCGCGCAGTTCATTGCGCACATGCAGTAGTACTTTCCGCGATGCGGTGCGACGCGGTCTGGGACGGCGACCCCGGCGGCCTTGTTCGTGGCGCCGCGTCCCCCCTCCGCCATGACGATGACGGTCGTGTTGCAGGTGGCTTCCGGGGGAACCTGGACACGTGGGTGCGCCTGCTGTTGCCCATGGTGCAGCCCCGCGTCTACAACCTGCAGAGCAAGCAGCTGGTCAAGCTGTTCAGCAAAGTGAGTGCGAGTGTGAAAGAGTGAGTGAGTGAGGACCTCGCGCCTTTCTGCACCGTCGTGACGCGCACCTCCTTACAGATCCTCCAGCACAGCGAGGAGGCCATGTTGGAGGACCTGAGGCTGGGCGACGTGGCCCACACCATTAGCTCGGCCTTCGAAGAGTCCAAGGCCATCAGGGCCGTGTCCAAGAGCACCATCTTGATCGCCGAGGTGGACGAGTTCCTGGAGAAGCTGTCCGGCATGACCAAGGAGGAGGAGCAGGGCCACCACTTCAAGCAGCTCACGCACAAGTAACTGGCCCACTGTGCGTCTGTCTGTCTGCCCTTGCCGCAGCCTAACCGAGTCTCGCCCGTTGCAGGTGCACGCCCAATGACCTCAAGATGGTGATCCGCCTCATCAAGCACGACCTGCGCATCAACGCCGGCCCCAAGCACATGTAAGTCGAGGTGGCGCGGCGTCCGTTCGTCTCAGCGGACTGGCCGTTGTATCGGATGGCACGCCAATTTTCTTGTTAGGCGGGCCGAAGGCGGCTTAGCGGCCCTCCCCGCACGCTGACGCCGGACTCAACTTGCCGTCGCCGTCTCTCTCGCGTCCACGCGGGCCGCGCGCCGCGCCGTGAGTGCGAGGGAGCGACCCACGGCCGGACTCAGTCCGCGGAGGGCAGGCCGCCTAGAGGGCTGCTCGCTTTGAACTCCGAGGAGCGCGTGGGCGTGGAGGTGATAACGACCTCGGCCTCCGAGGCGTCGTTGTGTGTCCGAGGGGCTCCGGTGCGCGGTGGCGGCCGCCCGTGCGACGAGCGGGGAAGGCCAAGGTCGTGCAGCGGCACGAGGGGTCCGGTTATTTCCCCCTTTTCCAGGGCGCAACAAAGAACTGCGTGAGAATGAATTGCTGGCGTGTTTTCGGCCTGCCTCTCCGCCGGCCGAGTGGCCGGTGGGGTTGGCCTGTGTGCGCTGTCCGCGCAGTCGCTGCGGCGCAGAGCGCGCAGTGCGGTAGGCCGGGAGGGAGCCTTGACTCTGGCGGCCTGGAACGGGTTACCCCGCGTAGTCTGCTGCCGGACAGTAGCCCGTCGCGCTGCCTCTCTCGCACTCGCGGGGCCTTCCGTCGGGGCGCGAGAGAGACAGAGCGACGCTCGGCGGCGTGTGTGCCAAACATCGCGAAACGAGCTCGTATCTCGCCGAGGCCGGCCTGATAGTGAAATTTACTGCAGCGGTTTGAAATAATGATCCGCGCGCGCGGGCGGGCCTATCGGAGAGCGGCATCGGTCCGAGCCTGCGACCGCCTACGGCCCGTCCAATGCCAGCGCCGCGCTGCCAATCACTCTTCTTCATGAACGGCGCGGTGGCGCTCGGGTCGCCCGGACGGGTCGCGACCCTCCTTGTTTTGAGTGGTGCGAGGCAAATACGCGAAATCGCAAACCGGGATCTGCAATCCGACTCCAAGAATAAGTCGGACGAGCCGAGCGGACTCTCCTTCCCCCCCGCCTTGCGTGTCCGTCTTATTCGCCCCTCCTGCGGCACTGCGAGGCCGGTTTGTTTGTTTTGCAGGACGGTTTGCAGAGTTAGTGTATGGGGAAGCGCGCCTCACTAGGAAGCAGCGGTCGGTTTTCTAGAGTAATCTACGAGGGGTTATCGTATTCAGCGCGGCCGGAACAAAAGACCTCCTCCTACTCCTCGTCGTCGTCGTGGCGACGCCAAGGCGTCGCACACCAGGACCGTTACTCAGCGTTTTTGTTTTTTGTTTTGTTTGTGAAATTGGGGAGAATCGGAGCTAGCTGGCATCGGACGACAACCTTGCGGACGGCTGTGGGCACGATAACCCCGGCCTGTCTATGCGCGCTTTTTCAGTGTATCTGTTTGTGTTTATCAGGGGGTGCCTCTATTCGCAACAGATAACGGGCCCTGCACTTTTTTTTTACTGATTTTCTCGAACCTACCGCTGCGTATCTAGTGGAAAGGAGAAGGAGCAGTGTTGACGTGGTCCATGTGCGTTTGTTAATCTGATGAAGATGGAGCGCCGCTGCCTGTGTCGACGACAGGCTAGGTTAGGAGACGCTTGGGCGGAAGCGTGACGTGGTGGAGGCGGATGCAGTCGCAGAATTTTACTTCCGAAAATATCGATTATTCAAAAAATTTGCTTCATAATCATCAGAATGCGTCCGGGGAACTAAATTGGCCATTACGTTCTGCCTCTGCTGCGGTGAGTGGTGCGGTTCGGCAGGCCTGTGGCTGCCTGCAGGTCGGCCTGCGGCTGCCTGCAGGTCGCCCTGCGGCCTTGTCGGCGCCCCCGCTGTCTCTTAATGCGATTCCGCGCGCAATTTGATTGGCCGCGCCGACGAGTGGGCCGCTCCGGACGGCACCGCGTATGCCGGCAGAAACATCTGGAGAAGACGTGTCGTTGCGTCCGATGGCCGGTCGGAGCGTTGAGCGTTGACACCGCCTGCCCCCAGGAGGACGTAGCCATGCACGCGCTGCACTGGCTCGGTGCTGGCTGGCCCCTGCTTCTCGCGCTGGAGCGCCTGGAGGGTAGGCCGTCCAGACGCGGCCCTGTCGCCGCGATGCCTACCCCGGGTCGCGCGGGCGCTCGGGGCGCCGCACCTGAGTGGTGGTGCTTTCTAGCGTACTATCAGTCTCTAAAGTTTTGTCTGGGCGATACCCTATGCGCGAGAGACTGCTCATAAGGAGACCGTTGAGAATCTCTCGTGCATGGGGTATCGCCCAGACAAAACTTTAGAGACTGATAGTACACGCTGCTCCCCGAGGCGGCGAGGCGCGTGGGCGGTGCGGAGTGAGAGCGCGGCTTCCGCGAGTCGTGCGCGTCGTTGTCTTGCTCGCGGTGCCGCTTGCGAAACGGCCCGCAGAAGATGCGCACTAGACGCAGCAAAGCAGCGAAGCAGGGCCAAGGGAGCATACGCGGAGAGTAGGGGAAGGAGGACGAGGGCGAGGACCCGGTTCGAGGCGACGACGTCAGGCACTCAGGCGCCGCGGTGGCGGCGACCTGGTGGCCCCGGAGTGCATCATCACGGTGCATCTCCCTCGCGCGGCCCAAAGCAGCTTCGGGCCGCAAGCCCGACCGCAAGGGCAGCCTCCCTACCGACCGCGCGCCCAAGCCGTTATTGAAGTGTAAGCAGGTTCCCCTGCCCTAGTTGGCAATAAAATGAGAGGAACATCGGCGATGCCCCGGCACCACGCCCCGCGCCGCCCCACATCACGCGAGCGGCCGCTATCGCCGCCTTTGTTTCTGCTCTCGTTCTGCCGACGCCGCGCGGCCGATGCCGGTCGATAGGCGAACACGCAAATATTTCGCAAGGTTATCCCTTCGCGCTTCGCGGCCAATTTGCCTTCGCGGCTCCGCGGCCTGATTAGCCGCTCTTGTCATCGTTTTTCCTTTCTCTGGTCGCCGCCGAGGCGCGCTGCCTCTCTCGCGCCCCACGGCACGCCGCGAGTGCGACGGAGCGACGCGGAGCTGCACCGCTGTGCACCGCCGCGGACACAGCCGTTCGCTTTCCCGGACGACAGCGTGTTGGTGGACCAGCGCATCGACGCCATGCGTAGACTGCGTAGACGGCTCGATGGCGCCATCTGTGGCTGCGGCCGGGCTGGCGGTATTGGCGCTACCCCCGGACGCCGCCGCAGGCGCTACTCTCGCCCCGAGAGACCGCCTCGCGTCAGCCTCCCGTACCGCCGGATCCAGGCGGCGGCCGCCAGAGGGAGCCAGCCGCACGTCTCTGGCTAGTTTGTATTTTTCACCCCTTTCAGAAGATCGAGGATCCCCCACACCCCTTAAGCGCTTGACGTGTTTCTCAAGTTTCACATCACCAGTTTCCTCAATGTGCCATTTTTGCTCGATCCCGGAAGGTGCTTTGTTATTGGATGTCAAAGAACGCCTCGTTGAAATGAAATGTAAAACGTCGGCATTGTGCACGTCGCACGCTCCGCAGCCTCGCCGCCGTGCACCCGGACGCCTACGCCGCCTTCCAGACCTGCAGGGACCTCCGCGCCGTGGTCCAGCAGGCGGCGGGGGGCAGCCTCGGTGGTGCGAGCCTCGACGAGGGCGGCAGCAGCAGCAGCACCACCAACCTCAGCATCGCCATCAACATCATGACTCCCGTGCTGCCCATGCTGGTCCGTTAAAATCAGTATAATTTTTTTTTTTTTTTTTTATTTTTTTTAAGTTTTTAAGTTGAGGCGTCAAGATTTTTCTCAATATCGTGGTGCAGGCCGAGGCGTGCAAGTCGGTGGAGCAAGCGATGAAGAAGTGCCCCAACGGCATGTACTCCGAGATCAAGTACGACGGCGAGCGCGTGCAGGTGCACAAGAAGGGCGGCGAGTTCAAGTACTTCTCGCGCGCGCTCAAGCCCGTCATGGCCCACAAGGTGAACCACTTCAAGGAGTTCATCCCGGACGCGTTCCCCAGCGGGGAGGACCTCATTCTGGACAGCGAGATCCTCCTGGTGGACAACAGGACGGGCAAGCCGCTGCCCTTCGGGTCCTTGGGCAAGCACAAGGTAGGGCGTGCTTGTGTGCTACTTGCCGGGGTCTGTTATTTATTTATGCCGATTCGTTGTTTCAGCAAACGGGCTACCAGGATGCTAACGTGTGCCTGTTCGTGTTCGACTGCATGTACTACAACGGCGAGTCCCTCCTGCACATGTGAGTTCAGTGTCGATTTTGAGTGAGACGTGTCACCTTTCAGATGATAATGTTTTGCTTACTTCTGCTTAGGAGCATGAAGCGGAGACGAAAGATTCTGGAGAAGGTGATGGTGGAAATTCCGAACCGCGTTGTCCTCTCGGAGCAGGAGGAGATCCACGTGAGTGTTGTCCCGTACCATTCGCCCTACAGTCGTGTCTACTGTGCACTTTAGGCCCACTAAATGTCCTCTTCTCGCTGCAGGTCCCCGCGGACCTGACCGCCATGATGGAGAAGGTGTTCCGTCTGGGCCTCGAGGGGCTGGTGCTGAAGAACCTGGAGGTAAGCCTCGCATTAGTCTCGGGCTTAGCGGTGCACGACGAGTCTCTTTCACTGTGTCTCTCCTGCAGGGGCCCTACGAGCCCGGCAAGCGGCATTGGCTCAAGGTGAAGAAGGATTACCTGTTCGGCGGCGCCATGGCGGACACGGCCGACCTGGTGGTGCTGGGCGCGTTCTACGGTACCGGCCAGAAAGGTGCGTCGCCGTCGTCTCGGACAAAGCCGCGTGAGCACCGTGTCAAGTGTGTCTCTATTCTTGCTTGCTTCCAGGCGGCATGAAGTCCATCTTCCTGATGGGGTGCTACGACCCGAGCCACAAGCGGTGGGTGACCGTCACCAAGGTGCACGGCGGCCACGACGACGCCACCCTGGCCAGGCTGCAGGTACGTACTGTCCCGCGCCGCGTCCTAGAGCCCTTCCCGACGACGCCCCTAACGACCGTCACGCCCTTGTCGGCGTCCTTTGCGCTTTGCAGACCGAGCTCAAGATGGTGGAGATCAACAAGGAGCCGGGCAAGATCCCGTCCTGGCTCAAGGCCAACAAGCCCATGTTCCCCGACTTCGTGACCGTGGACCCGAAGGTACGTGCGCCGCGCTGCGTGCCCCTGCTGCTTCGCCGCGTGTTCAAATCCCACCCAGTGTATTTTTTTATCGGCTTCAGGAGAGCCAGGTGTGGGAGATCACCGGCGCCGAGTTCACGCAGACGGAGATGCACACCGCGGACGGCATCTCGGTGCGGTTCCCGCGGGTCACGCGCATCCGGGACGACAAGGGCTGGGAGCAGGCCACCTCGCTGCCGGAGCTGCGGGTGCGTCACGACACACACAAACACGGAAATAAAATTATTGCAATATCAAATTAACGCGCGTGCCTTTGTGCCCTGATTTAGGAGCTGTACAAGAAGTCCAAGGAGACGGCCTCGTTCTCGCTGTCCGCGGCGGCGAGCTCGGCGGCGTCCTCGCCGACTAAGACGGTGCGTTTTTAGTTTCTTCTCCCTGTCTGTCTCTGGACGGCCGTTTGTGTTGACTCGTTGTGCTGCACGCAGGACTCGGCCTCGCGTCGCGGTAAGAGAGGCGCAGACGCCGCAGGCTCGCCGAGGGGCTCGCCCGCCAAGGTACGTGCCCCCCACGCCGCGACGTGCGCTGCATGCGCGCACTCACGTCCCCCGCTCGCCTGAAATTCGTTCATTTCCGGTTTGGCCGTTGGCCAATTACGGCGCCAATCGCGGGCTGTCGCGATGTGACTAGTTGTTGTGACGCTGCGAATTGTTTCAGCGCGCGGCGGCCCCGACGGACGACTCCCCCAAACGAGCGAAGGCTAAAACGGGCCCGGCCAAGGTGAGCGAAGCGCACCGTGGGCGTGACAAGCAGACACACGCACACGCAGTGGACAGGCGCGGCAAAGTTTTGGGCCGCGTCGCAACACGCGTGGGCGTGGGCGTGGGGTGGGCTCTCAAGTCGGGTTTTAAAGTTGTTGTTGTTTTAGAAACAAAAAAATAATGATCGAAGTTTATGAGTTCGGCTTGAGTCGGGAGCGCGCGCCGAGTCTCTGCTAACGAGGCGTTGTATTGCAGCCGCTGCCCGACGTGTTCCTGGGCGTGCAGCTGCAGATGCCGCGAGGGCTCACCGCGGAGGAGGAGTACCACTTCAAGCGCTACTTCGTTGGGTATGATGTCAGCCTTCTACCTGATTTTTGATTTTTCAATTTTAAGTAATGTGATTCGCTTGCGGCTCGGCAGGTACGGAGGCAAGCTGCTGGACCGGCGGTCCGAGGACGCGCCCACCCACGTGCTGCAGTGCCCGGGCGAGGTGAGCAGGCCGCGCCGCGGCGCCCAGCGGCACGAGGAGACCAGGGCGTGATTACATAACTTTTTTTTTTTTTTTTTTTTTGCGATTTTTGACATTTTATCTTGCAAAAGGCTAGAGATAATAGGTTATGCATACGATAACCTTCAATTCCAAATTCGATTTTAAATTTAAGTTACCCTGTGCATAACTCTTGTATCTCTACCCGTTTACGAGAAATGGGCACCTAAAATCTCAATAAATGTCAAGTTATCACGCCCTGGAGGTGAACGACATCACCTGTCTCTCTCGCACCCTCGAACCGGACGGAGTGCGAGTGAGACAGAGATGCTTTGGCGCGGCGCGGTCCGCCACTAAAAAGAGACAGGCGTCACCCCGTGACTTGTGGGGAACACGCTTGAGTCGCCCTGGCGGCCGCGCTTATCTAGGCGTGGGCAGACAGACGGCCGCCGTGGCCGTTGACTCTGGGGCGGCCTGGGGCGGCTGCACGCGGCACGTGCAGGGGCACTGCGCGGCGGACGGCATGCCGACGGCAGGCCACGCGTCATGTTTACTCATCCGCGTCACTTTGGGCTGCCAGCCGGCCTGGGGCGTACAGCCTGGGGCGTACAGCCTGGGGTGGCCGGCGGCGCGTGCAGCAACGGGGCCAGCTTGAGCGGGCGGCCACGCTTGCTTCCGGAAATCGGATGTGAATGCGAATATGTTACGGTCCAGTGCCCCTCCCCGCCCCTCGCCCCCTCTCCCCAAACTGCCCCCTTTCCCGGGCGGCCAAGAGGTCGTCGGTCGCTGTTGTTCGCGCGAGGGACCTTTCCTCTTGAATTTGATTCTGGCATTCTGAACCGGTTTCTGTATTTTATTTTGTTTCATTTTGTCTCTGCAGGCCACTTCCCCCCAGAATGGGGACACCGTGGTCGTGGACGTCAAGTGGCTGTGGGACTCCGTGAAGAGACAGCGGCTGTTGCCCACGGAAGGCTACACGCTGTAGACGCGTGTTTTGCAGAGATCTGGCCCGTTTTTTGCTGTGTTGTGCTTTTTAAAAAATTAATTGTCCAGCCCGTTTGTATATTGACACCATAATGTGTGTGTGCCTGACCAAATGGAGGCCGTAGGACGGTCTCTCGCAGTTCACCCTAATAACTATCAGTAAAACATTCCTAACTCTTTGTGATATCTTACCTTTGCTTCCTGTATGGATGGAGTCAAGACTGCCCCACTCCAAGAGTGCCTCTTTATGAGACCATTTTTAGTCATGTGTGATGCAAGGGATATGATTTTGTTCTTTGTAAACTGGTTACTTAACTTTTTTTTTAATAAATCACTTTAAACCGGAAACCTGCTTCTTTTATTTTACCAGTGATCACATGTCTCAAGGAGAAAGAACGTAGAACAATCAACACAGATTCAGTTAAAGCAAGGGATTTAATGGCTCCACTCTAGGCTGTGACTCTTGCAATCCTGACATGAACAACTTAAAATGAAAGACAAGTGAATGGTAATCACAATCCTGCGGCACTATCTTACCACGTTCCGTTTAAAGACACTTATCTACGCCTTAATTAACTTAGTTGACTGAATTATTACACTGAAATACATCTTAATGACTAGCGCGCCAGATGCGCCTGACTAGCGTCTAACACACGCCGCGTGACACTAGTTTATTTCTTCTTCCCCCCCCTTTTCTTAAAAGATAAATTTTACTTCCGATTGGAACAGAAAGGTGAAACATGAACAAAATGGAGGTGGTGTGGGAAACGCGTATACGGGTGGGTTATCTATTTGCCGAAGCAGGAGACGGCGTTGAAGGCGCACTGCTTCCAGTAGGAACGCTTGCGCTGGAGGTCCGTCACGTCCATCTCCTTGCGCAGCTTGTTGACCATCTGCTTGGCGAACAGGTAGTTCATGAGCGCCGTCTCCACGCTGCCGTCGTCGTCCATCAGCTGCAACCAGTCAAATGGCGTCCTTGTTTACTCTTTGTTAACCTAACTTGAGAGACAGAGGCGCGATGCATGGCCCGCCCCTGGTAATGAGCCCCTAACCTGATCCCCCTTCACGCGCCACTGCTTGCCCCAGTTTCGCCCTGCAATAGGAGACAACCTAACCTAACATTTTTTTTCCTTGAATATATTGTGACCGCCTTTCCATCCTCAAGATTAATTTTTTTAGTTTTGAGGATTTTTTTTTTGTTACTAGGCGGTCTTTACTGCCTCGTACTCGTAATGACGCCCTCCATTTCGGAAGCTGCTCCAGCGCGGAGTCCCCCACGGGGGCCTTGTTGCTCACCTGGAACACCGATAGTGGAGCGACCCCTGTCTGGGCTCACAATGACGGAGCACCGGCACGCCGGGCAGCACTGCCATGCGGCCACTGCGCGCATGCAGCGCTCCCTATCAGGGCGACAGGAACAATGTCCGCCCCGCCCCGCGCAGGGCGAGGCCTGCACGGTGAAAGTCTTACAGTGACATTTCAGCTATGTTACGAAGGAAATGGAGCAAACATAATACGAAGGTGTTTCTCTCCATAATACGAATCTTTTTGGGATTCTCACTGTAACATACAGAGAAAAACCTTCATAATACGAAGGAAAAGTACGTTCGTATTATAAAGGAGGAAAATGGCACCTTCATAATACAAACATACTTTTTCTTCGTATTATGAAGGTTTTTCTTTGTATGTTACAGTGAAAATCCTAAAAAGATTCGTATTATGGAGAGAAACACCTTCGTATTATGTTTGCTCCATTTCCTTCGTAATATAGCTGAAATGTCACTGTAAGACTTTTAGCGTGTGGGGATTTTCAGAACGGAACTCCGAGAAAAGAACCCCAAGAATCTCAGCTGCGAAGGCGAGTTCACCCCGCGGTCGCTCGCGGTCTCGGCGATGATGACGCGCTGCCCTTAAATGGAAGAAATCGAAAAGGTCGCTGAAGGCAGTCCTCCCTGATGCCGCAAAGCCGGGCTCAGTCTTTACAGCGATCGTTAAGTTGATTCTCCGCCGCCTCCGCGAGATTGCCGAGGGGAGAGGGGCGGGGAGGGCTGGCCAGGAGGGCAGGGCGGCCAGGACAAGGAATTTCCAATTTTCGGTTCGCTGTCCGTTCGGGGCTCGTTACAAATACACTGCCGTTCATTCTCGTGGTGTGTCTCTCGGGTCTGGGCAGCGAAGAGCGAAGCCTTCCTCGACAAAAGAGCCCAGGACTTTGCAGCAGAGGATCCTTCAAAGCTGAAACCATTTTAGGGCGTGTCGCGGGGCTCCTCGACAAATCCCGCCTTGCGACCGGAAGCTCGGCGCACATGGCCGGAAGTGGCGCGGAGACTTCCTCCTGATTGGACAAACTCGCTGCTTCCTTTGGCGGGGTTTCATTCGCCGCTAATTAATGTCCCGACAGGCCATTGTCGAAAATAAAAGAATGCAAACAAAAGAAAATTCGAAATAATAATCGAAGGAAAACTGGGAGGCATTTAGTTTGGTCCGGGAAGAGATCGGACGTTACCCAGCAGTCGTCTTGCTTGGCTGCGCTCGCGGATGACGGTGAACAAGCCCGTCCTCTTCCTGCTGGCTGACCGTCGAGTCCGAGCGCGGCCTGCCGAACCATGCGTGCACGGCGTCCATCGCGCCGTATTGCTCCAGGGAGCCGCCCACCAACCCCGGCCGCCCCGGCCAGCCCTTAGGGGAAGGGGGAGCGTATCACAGCCTATACGCGAGAAAATTTGCCAACCCGTCTGAACTTTCTAGCAAGGAACAGCGTCATGGGATCGAAGAGGTGGGACGCGTTGCCGTTAGGCGCCTTTTAAACGCAACCTTCTTCACGGCAAGTACGGATCTGCGGAAAGATGTTGATTTGGGAACGGAAGGGGAGGGGGAGAGGGTTGCGGCGGTTCGGCCGCGTGGCAGCGCCACCGTCACCTCGATAATCGCACCATAAACCTGCCAGGCTGGCCCGCGCCGCCCGGGGACCGTCCGAAGGATCGCACTGCTTCTAAAGGGCCGCGATCACGACAAGGGTCGAGCACCTCACCTGGGTGCAGGGCGTGATTAACTTAACATTTATTGAGATTTTAGGTGCCCATATCTCGTAAACGGTTAGAGACAAAAAAATATGCACAGGGTAATTTAAATTTAAAATTGAATTTGGAATTAAAGTTATCCTACGCATAACTTTTTTATCTCTCGCCGTTTGCGAGATAAAATGTCAAAAATCGCAACAACAAAAAAAATGTTATCACGCCCTGCCTGGGTGTGGACGCGCCGAACGCGCACAAGCAGGCTCTAAGTACCTCCGCGCCCGAACTGCGCCGATCATGCACGCGAGACCCTACCAAGCCCTCCAAAGGCCCCCGCCCCTCCCCGCACCCTGACGCGCGTGTGAGGTCCTTGGAGAGTGCGCGGCGCCGCCACGAGTAGGGCAAGGCCAGGCCGAGGGCTACGCCTGGCTACGCCGCGCCGCTGCAGCTGCCTGCCGATCGAGACGGCTCTGAGCGGCCCCTGCTGTAAAACGCACACAGGCAGGTGCAGTATGTGATGTATGTTGGAGGCGTTGCTGCGCTGCTGCGGGCGTCGCCTCAGGCTAAGGCGTGCTGCTGCGGAGGCTGCAGGCCCGGGAAAATGGCGTTGAGGAAAATGAATTATGAAGGAATCCTTTGAGGGGAGCGTGGCGTCCTTTGCTGAGACACACGGGCCGCGAAAGAGTATGAGGCTTAAACGAGAGGGGAAAATGTCGGAGGCTATGGGGGACGCGTAAGACCGCCGCAACGTACTGTACCAACTTTCCAGCACTGAGGTGTCCGGTTTTTTGGGGGATCAAATGGGGTTTCATAAAACGCGTTCCGGGGACACGTAGCGGTCCGGCGCTGCGTGCTTGCCGAGACCGAGCGCGGGGCGTGGGGGCCGTGAGGGCCACCTGTGGCTGTCTGCCAGGCTGCAGTAGGCCGAGGGCCACGCCAGGCCCCCTGAAGGCTAGGCAGCCACGGCCGGGCCGCGCACCGCCGCATGCGGGTCGCCGACCCAGCGCGGCGCCCGCCGGGGACACTGTGGGACTCTAGGACAAACTACCGCTGCGATCGTCGACGCAAGCAGTGCTGCAGCGCCAATCTTGCGTTCCACGAACACTGGGTCGAGGGAGAAACAACTCAAAACTTTTGTGTACGTTGTACAAAATTTCTTGAATTTTTTGAATTTTTTGAAATATTTTGAAATTTTTTAAAATTTTTGACATTCTTGAATTTTTTAAAATTTTTGATTTGTTTTTTAAAATTTTTGAAAGTTTTAGAAATCTTTCAATTTTTTTTTCATTTTTGTGAAATTTTTAAATATTTATTCAAAAAATCTTCAATTTTTTTAAAAAATTTTCAATAAAATGTTTCAAATTTTTGGAAATTCAAATTTTTTGTGTGCATATTTTTGGCCAGTTGTTTCCCCCTCGCACTGGGTGCACTAACAGACGATACTCACGTCCAGCTCGTTGATTATCCGCTCCTTCTCGCCGGCGGGCTGCGCGCTGGCCACCCAGCTGAGGGCGCTGAGGGCCAGCACTGCCACGGCCAGGAGGGTGAACCAGGAGGGCGCGAAGCGGCTGGCGGCCATGGCGCTGCAACACACAGTCCCGTCAGTGCTGCTACATAAGGAGAAAATCATCTCAATGCACCAGTCAAAAAAAGGGGGAGGAGCTGCCATCCTCAACTCTCAGCATCCTGTCGAGAGCGAAGCCCAGATGCTCCCTGGTAGGCAAGCGGAGTTGGCCACTCTTTTGACACGGTGCATCGTGGGAATTTTCGTTTACTGGCTACCCTGTTTCGTGGACGCCCTTTGATCCTGTAAGTAAGGCGAGCCAGGACAGGTCAGCCGAGAAGCCGGCCAGCTAGTTAGAAGTCGGACCGGTCGGGCGTCGTGTTTCGCGGACGCCGGAGCCCGTAGTAGAGGGCAGCCAGTTGCAATCGCAGAGAAGGGAACGAGTTGGCATTGGCAACACGACACCGCCCAAGTTGGCGAGCCTGCCCGCGCAGACCAGTCCTCCCCCTGTTTTCCCATCATACTAGAACCAAGGCCCCGCGGCCAAGGCAAACACCCGGCCGGTTGTCTTTACCTCACTGCCGCAAGCTGCGGCCCGGCTGAACGCTCATCAATAATTCGCTACGGCCGGCAGCCCCATAGCAGTGCCCCTGTCTGGAAAGCTCGCCCACTTGTTGTTCCTTCCGCGGCAAAAAGTGGCGAAAGTCCGCCTGGGGAATATGTGTGCTGTTTGTTGAGTGCGGTGGAGCACGGGGCCTCGACGATGATGAGGTCCTGCTTCGAGTCCTCCTGCGCTGCGAGTGTACCGCCCTCGCACGCAGCCCCTCGCCGTCAAGCCCACCTTGGACACGGCCACCAAGGCCAGAGTTACTGCTCCGGAATGTGCGCCGCACGTGCCCGCCGGCAAAATGGAGCAACATCGCCATCCGTTAATTATTTTCACCAGTGCCCGCTGAGAGATATTTTGGTTGGCGCACACTCTCAGTTCGGCAGAGGGCTGGTCCACCAGGCGTGAAAACCTCCGGGTGATGAAGTAATGATCTGATGAGAGCGTCACGGCCCGGCTGCCCCTCCCCCTCTTACGCACACCCACGCCGACCCGCCTCACCTCACGCCCCACCACGCCCCATCATGAGCCACCCGTGCTTGTCTTTGCAGCCGAGCGGGCGGCAGCATGACCACCCTCATTGAGTGCTTCCGGACCCCTGACCCGCCTTTTTGCTTTTTGCCTTGTCGATCAGCCCAGCCCCGCACGTGGGACACACAGTCACGGTGGAGCCGGGCGTGCTTCCCAGGGCGGCCATTCCCACAGCCACAGATCTATGAATGAGAATGAAGCTTGATCCGGCTGACCGGCTGGCCAACCTGTCGTCGATGAGGACGGCCTGGCGATGACTGCATGGGAACGCTACAGGACGTGCATGGCCTCCACCATCAGCACCAATACCACGGTCACCAGCAACACGATACCACGACCGCCATTAACACGACTACCCCGAAACTAAGGAACAAAAACCGCGGACACGACCCAGGCTGATTGGCCAGCGTGTTGGTTTTAATTCCCTGCACGGGTCGGCCCCAAATAGTCCAACTGCGGTCGGTGGACATTGACAAAAGAGGAAGGACAGAGATGGAGGGCGGAGGGCACAGTGGTCGCCGTTGTCTCGATACCAATCTCGCGTCCGTCCGGCCGGCTGGCCCTTTCGCGTCGTTTATTCTCCTTTTGACTTTTGTCGCCAGTCACGCGTTTTGAGAGCTATGCGGCTGCGGGGCGCAGCGAGCCAGAAGGGCCGGTCCGGCCGGACGCCGCTCCGCGCGTGGTTGAAGCCCGCTCTGCGTCCTCGACGACGAATCGAACATGGTGTTCGAAGGACACACTCTAGGCGTACAATGAAATTTCACCTATGTTATTCGTATGTTACAGTGAATTATTCGGCGCAAGCATAATACGAAGCAATATTCCTTCGTAATACGAATCTTTTTAGCTTTTTCATTGTAAGATACAAAGAAAAACCTTCGTAATACGAAGTAGAACCACCTTCGTATTATGCTTGCGCCATTTCCTTCGTATTACGGGAAATTTCTTCGCAAGACATTTAGAGTGCAGTCCAGTATCGTGTGCTTTATTCGACTCCCATTCGAATTATTCCATTCTACTATACCTTGAAGCTAGAACGCGCCTGCCTGGTTGTGCCCGCCTGACGGCCCCCTGCGGGGCGTCCACGGAAGGAGGCCCCGCCATGAGCGGTGGCTAATAGCATGATGGATGCTTTGGTCCGCGGAGCACATGGCCACTGCAGCAGTCCGACCGGCAGCAATCTGTCTCTCTCGCACCCTAGCGGGCCGCCCCACGAGTGCGAGAGAGTCAGGGCGACGACAGCGTTGCTGCTCCGTTGCAGCCCGCCGCGCCGCGGCCGTCGCAGCGCCTCGCCGAAACGACATGCCGGCGGTGAGAGCGCGGATATTGCGGCGCGCGGCGCTCGCTGCCTTCATTGTCCCGAGCAGCCGCGCCAAGCCGCAAAAACGCGAACCGCTTGGCGAGGTCGGCAACAGGGTTGTCAGCAGGTTGGCGCCTTTCTGCCCGATCTTGACATGCTTCCCTTGGCGGGCGGTGCAGCCTGACCTGGCCTGCGCGCTGCTTGCTCTGGGCCGACAAGAGTCTACGCCGCGCCCCGCCACTCCGCGCGCCGGTCGTACAAAGTTGCAGGCTGCGCGGCCAACCTTTCAATGTATGAGGCTGGCGAAATGTCCGGCCCAAGTGAATCCAAAGCACACCGACGCAACAACACAAACACCAAACTGTGAAAAATGGCGCGCGCCGAGACGAAGACACACTCTCAAAAGCATTTACCGCGTGCTATGGATGTCTGTCACTACGCAGAGCGCAACTAACTCGAAGCAGAAAGAAGACGCCAAAAAGAAACACAACACGTTGCATCCAGCTTGACCGCCACGCCGACTACCGAATCCGCGAATCCGGAGCTAAAGGTCGCGCAATCTATACTCGCAGTCACACTGCATCGCGAAACGCAACGAACGGACAGACTGACTGCAGCGCGGCCTCACGCCGGGCCGGGCACTCACCTGTGAGGAGGAGGAGGAGGAGGAGGGCTGGTCGCGCTGCTGCAGGGCGTGCCTTCGACAGAGGATTCCAGGCCGCCGGGCCGCCGCCTTTTATAAGCTTGACGCGACGCCCCACCACGGAGGCCCCCACCACGGGGCGCCGCGACGCCCCCTCCACGCCGGGGCCCACCACCGCACCGTGGGCCAGGGCTGCGCAAGCGGGTGTCCGGCCTGCCTCACCCGATGCATGTGCATGCACCATTCACGTAACGCGCCTCGGAGCAACAATTAATTTCCGACCCGCGACTTGTACACGTGTCCTGCCGTGGCGGTGCCGTCGCACGCGCGAGCCGCGGAGTGCGTTGCAAAGCACTTTGCATGCATAAAGCTCATTTCCCTGTGATTGCTCCGAGCAAACCCGCGGCAAACATTCAGAGCGCCCGGGGGGGGGGGATTGGCAAGGCTAGCATGTGGACTTAAACCTCACCAACCCGCCATGCCGCCACGGCGCCACGCGGCCGGAACAAAAAGGAGGCGGTCTTTTCTTCTCCGAGCACCCCGTCGGTCGTCGCCGCCCTCGTGCTGGACAACGATGATAAGGAGTGGCGGGGCCCCCACTGCAGCCCCACTGGAGCCCCACTGGAGCCCCACTGGAGCCCCACTGGAGCCCCACTGGGGCGGCAACCCAGGTGCCCCATCTGCTGTCTCCCTCGCACTCCCACGGCGCGCGCCATGAGTGTGAGAGAGACGGCGCGAAGAAAGCTCGCATTGTTCGGGAACAGCCGACGGACGCACAGTGGGACGCACGCCGCGCGGGGCGGCGCTATCAGCACTAATTACGATGCGGGGGCACACACCGGCCCTTCCCCCTCCCTCCCTCTCATCGCGCAGCGCTATTACCAAATCCTTTTCTCGGTTGTCCGCAACCAAAAGAGATTCAATATTTGCGTGGTGGAGTCGCCTCCGGGGCCTTGCCGAGACTGGGGAAAAAATAGGGATCGGAGAGGGAAGGGGTGGAGGGGCGGCGAGGGGCGGCGAGGGGCGGCGAGGGGCGGCGAGGGGCGGCGAGGGGCGGCGAGGGGCGGCGAGGGGCGGCGAGGGGCGGCGAGGGGCGGCGAGGGGCGGCGAGGGGCGGCGAGGGGCGGCGAGGGGCGGCGAGGGGCGGCGAGGGGCGGCGAGGGGCGGCGAGGGCCTCCGACGTCACCGTCGCCCCCACGCCCCTCGTCGCTCTGGGCGCTCACCTCCAATCCGACGACACGGCGTACGTACTCCCATCTACCGAGTTAAACATCCTCCGAAATGACGCAGTCGGATATGCAGCAGCAGCACAGCAACAACAACAACAACAACAACAACAAAAAGGGAAAAATAAAAAAAAGCAAAAAAGAAAAGAAGAGACGACCCCGCAATCAAGGTTTCTGCCCCTATTGCGAGTCGAAACACGAATTTCATTGGGCCGCTCCGCCTCGATGTGTGTGCTGCGGGTGCACGCCCATCGGCAAAAGCAACAAAGGACCGGCCCGGGAGGGGAAGGGGGGGGACACCACGCCGTGATGAAGAAGACGACCTCCTCGCCGCGGAAAAAAAAACGAACAGCCGCGCTCCGCAGCGAGCGGGGACGACGCAAGGAGATACCTGCAGGGCGTGTATCGAGTGTCTTGGCGCGCACCACGCTGGAGTGGGACAGGGATAGACGGCCGGCAGGACGTCAGGCGTCCGCTGTTTCGGGCCGCACCGTCGTCACTTTGTTTTGAGCCGTGGCTGGACATCGGGACACAGCGTCCGCGACGCGCCGCGCCGTCAGGGAGTCATTGACAGGCTGGCCGCCACTCACCCAGTGCGCAGGGCGTTCGTTCCTTTGTGGGCTGCGCCGCCCAAAGCTAGTTGCTGAGGGTGCCTCCGCGACGCGTCTCGGGATCGCCCGTATAAGTATACTTCCCCGCGGCAATGACTCACTGCATAAGAAAATATCTTTAAAAAAATTTTTTTTTTTTTTTTTGCGTAGTTGAATGCCCCTCCTCTCGTCCGTCACCAATATAGCAGCCGGACCCCGGGCGCGGTGACGGTCGCCCATTTTGAGAGGCCAACCGACAGGGAGTTTCATTGCGACTGAGCGGTAAAGTTGCAATAGCTAATCCGCAACTTTGGCAACATTGCTACCCCCCACCCCCACCCCCCAACCCCCGCCCAGCAGTCCCAGCGGGGCATCGGAATGACGCGTGGCCGGTTGATAGCCGACTCCAAATCCCGCCAAAAAGAGGCAAAATTGCGACGAACGCTCCCCTGGTCTTGTCCCCCTGCCACCTGCTGCTGCCGCCGAGCGGCGACGAAGAGGCAGTCGTCTGGTCGCGCCAAGGGGGAAGCAACTCAAAATTTTTGTGAACGTTTTACAAAATTTCTTATATTTTTTAAATTTTTTGAAATTTTTAAAATTTTTCTAATTTTAGCGGGCTCTTGACGTGACAATGAGCAGCGATCAAAGAAAAAAGTTGTGAAGTAATAAGGTTTGAACCGCCGATTCTCGTGCAGGAAACCGACGCGTCGACACCTCCAGCCACCACGGCACGTGTAGATTCCCGCGCATTGCTGTGGTTTTGAAGCACACTGGGAAGGGCAGTAAAAAATGCATTTTCTAAAAAATTTCAATAGAATTTTTTAAATTGTTTTATAAAAATTTTCATATTTTTCAATAAAATTTTTCAAATTTTTTGACATTGAAATTTTAGTTGTACATGTATTTGGCCAGTTGTTTCCCCCTCGGGTCGCGCTGTCTTGCTCACACCCCTGCAGGACGCCCCATGAGTGCGACAGAGACAAAGCGAAAAAAAAAAAGACTCTTGGGTGGAGTCAGTCTGCCGCTGGCTGCCGCGCACTTTATTGAAACGGTGATATCAAATTCGAATCGGATCGCGGTGGGACAGACACGCCTTGAATGGTGACGCCGCGCCGCTGGCCTGCCTGCCTGCCTGACAACGTCTCCATCTGAATCGCAATCAGAGACGAGGCGCGGGCGGAAGCCGGGCCGTGCCGAGCAGAGGCGAGCCAAGAGCGCGTAACGTCATTTTCAGTCTCGTTGGGCCAGATTTCACGGAGCATTACGCTCCGCTGGCAAACGCGCCGGAAGGGGGAAGGGAAAAGGGGGTAGTGTCGCTGCAGTTAGCGCACCAGGTGGCGTCGGGGCCACGAGGATGCAAGCGGCGGGATAGAGCGCGCCGAGTCTCAGCCGGGTGTGTGTCCTTTGTCCGACCTTCTTTTGTCTATGAGCTATGAGAGGCACGCTGGTCGTTGGCCGATTTTGTATACATCAACCACCTTCTCCGCTCTCCGCCGCTACAGCTCATGTGTGCCGGCCAGTGAAGCGGAGTAGAAGCCGTAGGTTTCAACCGCAATGGTAGAGCCATTCAAAATGTGAGAATGCCGGGATTCGATCCCCCGATCTGATTGTCGATTACCGCACTCGGCCACCAAGCCCTGAAGAATGGAGCCGGGTGAGGCAACGGGTTCGAGTCGCGGTGGGATAACCAGTCGAAAAATGAAGAGATGTGAGAGGATTCGATCGCCCGACCCCGAGAGTCGAGGAACGATGCCGGAGTTCTCTTGGCCACCATGGATCGTATCCCGCAGCCAGTAAGCGGAGAATGAACCTAACCGCTGCTTGAAACGGGCTTGTTTGTTCGTGTCGCAGCTTTGCACAATCTGAGCGAGGGCGGTGACTTAAAAAGAAAACTGCGCGCTTGCCACGAAGCAGAGCCTCGCACAATGCCACACAACGCGGGGGAGGGGGGGGGGGGTTCTCACACACACGCACTCGCCAACGCAGGTTCATGTTCTCGCCGTACGTTTACCCGAGGCCGTGGCGGCGAGGCGTGTGGGGCGTGTACGTGTGGGAGCGTGGCGGCTTTGGACGCGAGCATTGCGCATCGCGCGCGCACTGCTCCCTGAGCGCCACAGTGGCGTGGCGAGGCGGGGTGGGGCGTTCGAACACCGACGTCGGCGGCGCTCGAGAGCGCGGAGCAAACACCGTAGTGCAGAAGGCTTATGCCCGCACTCTGTTTCCGACGACCACGGCCACCTTGGAGACGCGCGGCGTGAACCCTCCTCTCACTCGCCACGTGACGCAGCCCCTCCTCGACGTCCGTCCTTTGAGCCCCCACGCCGCCACGCCCACGCGCGGCCTCGTGTCCTCATCGCGCTGCATGTCGCTCCGTCTCTCTCGCACCCATGGGGTGTCTCGCAGGGGTGCGCTGGGTCGGACCGCTCGGCAGGTTGCCTTTTCGAGGTCGGCCTGCCTTGGGCCGGGAGGCCGGCCGATGGGCCGATGCGCGATCCCTTGCTAACAGCGTAATCTGCATACGCCCCGGGCCGGCCGGGTGGCTGTGGGCCGGGCTGGGAATTAGCCAAGTAGCCACAAGGCGCTGGGCGTGGGGCGCGGGGCAGGGGGCGGCGGTGCTGGGGGCAACCCTATAAATCCACTTCGGCCAGGTCCCCGCCGCCCCGCTCCGCCTGTGCCTTCGAGGGGATCACCACCGCCGGCACGTCGTACGTCGTCGTCGTCGGGGAGGAGGAGGTCGTGGAGGGCGATGGCGGGCCGCCGACACCCATTTGGAGCGCGTGCCTCGAGGCCCCCGCAACCCCAGACCCATTACACTCGCCGCTTGTCGCATTAGGAAGAGCGGAAAGGACGGACCGGGAATTAGCTGTGCTGCGAGCGGAGGAGCCCCTGTGGTGGGGAGGGTGGGCAGCGCGCCGCGCACGCCTGCCGTGGGCTGCCTGCCTGCACGGCGCTCGCTGCCTCGCGCCGGCCGCCTCAGCTGCCGCCTCGCTGACGAGGACGTTGGCCAGCGGGTTGCGCAACCGACACGAGCTGGGGGCAAAAGCCACATAATGAGGCCGGCAGAAGGGAGACAGACCGGAGGAGGAGGCACGTGCGCCTTGGTGGCCTTAACGAGGGGGCGCGGCACCGCGACGCACCGCGACGCACCGCGAGGACGCGGCCAGCGGCGGCCGGCCAGGGACCTGCCTGCCGTCCTCCCGGGCTGCCCATCGGCAAACAGAATTACCTGCCGACAAATCAGTCGCGAGTCAATTCCATTAGGAGGGCGCGGGCGCGACGCCGAGCCGCCGATTGGATTTCTTCTCGTCGCGCGGCCGGCCGTGGTCGACGGGCGCCGGTTTAAATGTTTCATGCCTTCTCACTGAGAGTTTTTTTTTTTTTTTCGTCGCACTCCTGGGAGATTGGAGGATGACTCTCCGAACGCCGAAAAGGGTGAATTCTGAACCCTCGCGACCCGCAGCTGAAACCAGGGACTCGAATTCGATTGGAGGTTCGAGGAGGGAGGGGGGGGGCGGGCACTAGGATGCAACGCATGTTCTGCGCCACAGGGCCGGGAGGCTCGCTCCCGGCGCGGACGGTGCTGTCAAGTGGATTTGACGGGGACAGGGGTGGAGGGAAGGAGCGGGGGGGGGGGTGACGGTGGGTTCCGTTACACGGCAGGTGGTGGTTGGTTAAGCCAGGTTAGGTAAGATTCGGTTAGGTTAAATGCGACTTTTGGATCTAAAAAAAATATTCGGAAATGCATAAAGAGCAACACTGAATTATAAATCAATTAATCGATTTATTTTTATTTTATAAAAAAAAAACCTTGATACGGCTAACTTTGTGCCTAAAACAATTCTACTGCTTAAGGCATTGCTTGACAGACCGCACGCTAGCGGAGGAAACGTCCAGTAAGTAGGCGCGCGCGGGTCAGCGTGTCCCGTGGGACTTGGCGCGGGGCTCTGACGGGCCCACTGCGCGCCCGCAGGTGTGCTCTCCGCCCGCGCCCCTCACTGTCAGATTGACAACGGGGGGCGACGCGGGCGACAGCGGCGCATTATGGAAATGGGTGTGCCGTCCCCCCGCATGCTCGCCATGCTCGTCACGGACCACCACTAAAGGGCTGCACAGTGCGCTGCGCGCTGGGCCGCCGCGCAGTGGCCCTTCAACCACTTAGCACTGTGTGAGTGAGTGGTGTGCGTGGTCGCGCCGCAAACCCCGCAGGCCGCCACTGGCCGCCACAACAGGCTCACACGGCGACAAGCCGACCACCTGTTTACTAAGGAGGTGGATCACACGGTCAATCCCTCCCCAGCCTATTCTGCCGCGCCTGGCCGGGCCGAGCCGAGCCGAGCCGAGCCGAGCCGAGCTGAGCCGAGCTGAGCCGATCCGAGCCAAGCCGAGCCAAGCCATCAGCCCCGGCGACGCCCGAGGATGTGGATGATGGAGGCCGAGAGGGCGTGCAGGGCGCGGCGCAGGGCGGGGCGCAGGGCGGGGCGAGCTCGGGGGAAGTAGTGCGAGATCAAAGGAAGGGCACCTAATTTGGTTCACCGGCTTGTGAGGCGAAGGTGATCGGCTGCTCGGTTAATCGGAACCCTGTCGGTGCGTTCGACAGACAGGGAACAAAATTAAGGGTGAGCGGTTTGCACTGTAAGCCGGGCATTGAGTACAGGTGAGCGGTTTCCACTGTAAGGGGGTGGGGTGTTCGGCCCGGCCCGGAGCGACACGGTGACTCTGCTCCGCCACTGTGGCTGACCCTTGCGCGGCGCTGCGCTCCAGGAACGACTCTCTGATTGATATCCAAACCGGGCGGCCGAGACCCGACCTCACAAAGGCGTCAGGGCACCCCTCCCTCCCTCCCTCTCCCCCTCTCTGTATCTCTCTCTGCCTCCTGCTTCCTCACTCTTGGAAAAATAATCCCACCATCGCCATCCCAGGCCCACAGCCGCACCGCGCCTTCTCGCGGTAAGGAAAAAAAATGATTAAAAGGGCAAAATAAAAAAAGGTATAACAATGTCTCTGCGTTGCGCAAGCCGCCGTCGCCGCCGCCTCCGCCACGGGGTCACGTTACCGCGTCACCCCATCCGGCCTGACGTCACGTCACGTCGTCACGCGGCCAATCGCAGGGTGGCCTCATTGGCTCAGCATTCGTATTCGGATTCCGAGGCCCAAGCGGCGGAAAACCGCGGGAAACACTGAGGCCGGCGCCTCGTGGAGGCGGCGGCGGCGGCGGCCCTTTGATGTGCCGGGACGGACTGAACCTCGACGACGCGCGCCGCCGCCGTCGTTCTCTAATTTCTCCGCGCAACTTCGGCCGAGGATTTTAATCACCGCGCTGCGACGAGATAACGATCTCACAACTTAGATGCGGGGACGGAACAAAAACTTTGTTTGGCGGCACCGCGGCGGAAGGGTCGGCGGCGTCCTGGGCCTGCAGGCCGAGGACGCGTCTCGCCGCCTGTCTCTCTCGCACCCTACGGCACGCCCCGCGAGAGCGAGAGAGACACGGCGACGAGGAAATCATCCATCGGAATCAGCCTGCTCACTGTGGCCTCGGCGACGGAAATTGTATGAATGCGGGGGCATGTCCGCCGCGACCACGGCGGTCCTAATCGGGCATGCCTGGTCGAAATGATACGGGAACTTTCCGGGGTCGCGAGATGGCTCGGAATGATGACTGTTTATTCATGACCTGTTCGTCGATTTTTTGACCAGGTTTTAACCTGATCAAATTGTTGTTGTTTTCGCGTTCTCCTCTGAAATCATTCGAGAAAGCGATGTCAAATAGAGGTCGAACGTGGATTATTCCTCGACGTCGTGGTCACAGTAGTCAGTTACGATGTCATATCGGTTCGACCATGATCCATGTTAATTCGGCACCCGCCGACGAACAGTGGACCGGATTAGGTCATGGGTGCCAATCCACTCCTTGGCAGCGACGCCGTCCGAAGAGCAGTGGTTCGGGAGGCCCAGCGAGCGGCAGCACGCGCAGCACGCGTGGCCAGCAGCTGCAGTCCATAAAGACCGGACGCCAGGGTCGTTAAAACATAAAGATAAAGACAGGCCCGGCCACCTGTCCACGCCACTTGGCTCGAACGCCCGCCGCGCCCGCCGCGCGTGCCACTCGCCTGGCCCACTGTTGACCACGGCGCCCTCTGTCGGCGCGCCCTGCTACCCGGGGAAGGTGCGGCGGAGGCGGGGCCGCGTCCGGAACCTCCGCGCCCCGCCGCTAGAGGGCGCGTGCCGCGGCGGACCGCTTCCGGTTACTTCCGGTCTTGTCACGCCTCACTGCGCCGCACGGTGGGCAAGGAGACCCACGCAGGCGGGAAAAAACTCTGGAGGCGGTTATGAGCTCTGCAGTCGCTAAATGGGATTCGAACCGAACGTGTGAACCCACCAATGGATTCCTCGTCTGGAGAGGAATCCATAGGTGGGGTCACACTTTCGGCTCGAGTCCCATTTAGCGGCTCTGGAGCTCAAAACGCGCCTAGAATTTAGGCCGCCTGCTCCGTTCTTCTGGCCCACTGTGCGACGGCTGTGAGTAAATGCGCATCACGGTTTGTGACGTAAATATGTGAGCGTGAAGCGCGGCCGCGGGCGGGACGTTGTCAAACACATGGGTGTTTGTTTACTGAGGACAAGCAGGGGTTGATTGTGGTCCTATCAGAGCGGCCGCCGTCCGCCGTCATGGTGGGGCGTAGATGTGCTGCCGATATGCGGGACGGGGCGCGCGCCGAAAAACACGACTACGACCAAAACAACGCCGCCCGTGGCCTTGGCCACCACCGCCAGAGCGGCGTCGACGGCTGACCACCCCTGCGCCCCTACCGCCCCTACCGCCCCTACCGCCCCTACCGCCCCCGCCGCCCCCGCCGCCCCCGCCGCCCCCGCCGCCCCCGCGGACCGTGTCATCGAGTTGGCCCGGCTAATAAAGCGCTTCCAGGGAAGCTCCATGACCCGCCCACACCGGTGGCTGACAAACGCCTCCGTAAGCCGAGCCGCGCCGATGCAGCTGGAGAAGAGAGAGACGGAAATAAAACGGGCGGCATAGCGCAACCCCGCGCCGCCACGCCCCCGACTTGGACGTCCAGGAATAGGACGAACAAGAGAGGCGCTGATGCGCGCGTTCCCAGTGTTGTCATTAGAAGTAGGCGAAAACTCCCACGACGCGCCAGAGTCTTAGTCGGCAGCCTACGGGAGCACAGCCCAGGTTTCGCCTCGAAGGCAGGTGTCCCCTGTCGACACTGGTGCATCGTGGGAATGTTCGGCTCTCGGCACTCAAACCTTCCCCGAGTTCCCCCTCCCCTCTCTAGTTGGTGCGGTGCGCCGCAGCGACGCATCGGGCGGTCTGGTGATTGCCGGTGATTTATTCCAGGCAGAACGGAATCGCCCGGGGAGGGGGGGGGGGCTCGTCCTCGTCGCCGTCTCCGCGGTCGTGGTCGTCGCTGACGTCGACGTCGTGGTGGCGGTGCCCCGCGGCGCGCGTCCGCCGGCACGTGCCTCGACTTACCGCCGCCGCCCGCCAGGACGGCAAGGACCCCCTGATTGAGGAGAGAGGCGCACATTGACGTATGGGCCGCGCGGCACCGACCCAACCTTGCCCTCATCCGTCCTGGCCTGCTCGCCGTCCTGGACAGCAGCACGGCCCACAATTAAATACTACAACACCATTTGAAAAAAGTCAACTAAAAGCTAGCTTTCTGTCCTTTTTTTCTGAACAGGGAGGGGGCTTTTAATGAAAATGAAAAAATGAGGTTCTGCACTCCGTTCCCGGTGAATAAGAATTTGAAGTCAGCGTGGAAAAAGAACACAGAAATATTTACATGGGTTAGATCCACCGCAATTTTTGCGTGCTCAGGATTATTCAAATGTGCTGGAATATGTAAGATTTTTCTTATTTTTAGACCTTTTTATCTCCTTTTTCAATCCTTGGAACCCGAGGAATGTGCCTTGTCTCCGTTCCGGACACGGAATGTAGGGCGGAGCGGTGCGCCTAGAGGTGCTGCGCGTACGTAGAGTACAGACAGAATTTACGATTGCCGGCTGGAGTTTGCCGCGGGTAGCTTGTTTTTCTGGTGCCAAAGGCCTGGGGAATGCTGCGAGGGAATGACGAGCCGTGCCGTTCCACTCCAGTTGTCTGTCGCTCCAGTCACGTCCAGCGGGTACACTGTCAGTCGGAGCGCCGCGAGGCCAACGCAACACGTGGGGAAGCCCCAGTGCCCGTCGACCCGCTTGCGGGGGCTCTTCTTTCTCTTCCCTTTCCTACCTTTCCCCGCGTCGCCCCACGACACGCAGGCCGCTTGATGCCCGGACCGATGCCTGAGGCCGTTCTCATGTCGCCATAACAAAAGCACTGCAGCACCACTTAACGCCCTGCTGGGCCTCACCCCCTCCTTGTTGTCCGGTCACTGCCAGTCACTGCAGGACGGCTGGGGTAAGGAACTCTCGTCGTCGTCTGGGTGCTGAGCCTGTAGCCGACTCGGGTCCCATACTTGCTCAAACGAAATAAATGTCAGTCTGTCTTCGCCGATGGGGAAACCACTGGCCAAAAATATGCATACCAAACATAATTTCCGAAAAATTTGAAATATTTCGAAAAATTTAAACAATTTCAAAAATTTAAGAAATTTCAAAAAAATTGAAAACTTTCAAAAAATTCAAAAACTTTCAAAAATTTGAAAACTTTTAAAAAATTTGATAAACTTTATTGAAAAGTTTTAAAAATTTGCGAGATTTTTTGGAAAAAGAAATTTACACAAAAATGCGAAAATTTCAAAAAATTGAAACATTTCACAGCAAAATGAGAATTTTGAGGAAAAAATTTACGCATATTTCTAAAAAACTTGAATATGTACGAACAATTTCAGAGAATTTCACAAAAAAATTAAATAATTTGAAAAAATTTTAAAACCTTCCTCAAATTTTGACAATTTTTCAAAAATTTTAAAAATTTAGAAAATTTTCAGAAATTTTGTAAAACGGACACAAAAATTTTGGGTTGTTTCCCCCTCGGTCTTTGCCCTACGGCCCGCACTACAACTGCCGCCGTCCGTTGCGCACTGAAGTCTCGGCCGGAATCTTTCTTAAATCATCATATCAGATTACGTGCGGCGAGGGACGCGCCCACGCCCACGCAGCCGGCATCGACGCAGCATCGCTCGAAGCGCACCGTATTTGCTCCGCATTTGCATTCAGTAGTCGAACGAGCGCCATTTTGCGAGGCGAGGTGGCTTTCTTTCTTCTTTTTTGTCGCCGTTTTTTTTTAGTGCTCCGGCGGTGGTGGATGGCAGCGGCGGTGCGATTGAATTGAAAGCTGGCACCAGCATGGTCCAACGTTTTCGATGGTTCTTACGAAACGATATAGCAGCAGTGGAGGGGTTGATCTTCCACTTTCTTCTGTACCAGCTTCCTGATTCGTCGTCTATTGTTCTGTGATAATTGTGCCGACTTACTTTACAGCGTAGTACAGCCACCAAGGGGGAAGCAACTCAAAAATTTTGTGTACGTTTTTCAAAACTTCTTGAAATTTTTTAAAAATTTTAAAAAATCTCAAATTTTCTAATTTTTCTAATTTTTTTTAAATTATTTTTTCTTAAGTTGCAAATTTTTTCAAAGTTGCCAAAATTTAAGAAGTTTTTAAAAATATCTTCAAACTAATCAATTTTTTTCACAATTCTTTAAAAATTTTGTGAATTTTTTTGAAATTGTTCGGATGTGGGAAACGGTGTACCCAGGCCCTGACGATCGTGTTTAACTAAAAATAAATTTTAAAAAATGGAACTCTACACCCCCTCCCCAGTCTTAATGGGGAGGCCTCCTGCTTTACTTCGGTGTTCGGGATGGGAACCGGTGCTATCAGGTAACTGGGGTTAATCCGATCCAGCGACTTCGATATCGTACGCCGGGGGACCCAGTAGGACCCGAGCCGCCGACACGGCCCAACATGGGCAGAGTAGAGTAAGGCAGAGACGATAGAGAGACAGAGAAAGAAAGAAAGAGAGAGAGTAGTTTTGGGAGCTTTTGTTTGCGCAGGCTGGTCGGTACCAAATGTACACCCGCTGTCCGGCGCTCCCAGACCCGAACATGCAGTCAGTGGGCCAGCTTCAAAGGACTTATCAACTCCATCCGACGAATCGGAATGGACCCACTCGCGACCAATTTCGAGTGGCTGGCTCGATCGGGGATCGAACCAGTGCCGAGGCCAATCCGCCGAAGCGGACTGCTTTTTAGACACCCGGGTGTAATGGCCTGGATTGAGCCTAGACCACTACACCACCCTGACTTGCACGTCTGCCGAGTGTTGGACGACGGGTTTGAGTCGCAGTGGGAGGAAGCCAGTCGAAAAATGAAAGGAAATTTAGGGATCTGATCCCCGAACCTTACTGTCCGGGTCGGACGCCTTAACGCCCTCAGCCACCTCGGCTCATGTCTGACGCCGATTGAAGCGGGCTCTTGACGTGACAATGAGCAGCGGTCAGAGAAAAAAGTTGTGAAATAATAAGATTTGAACCGCCGATCCTCATACCGGGAATCTCACGCGTCGACACCTCCAGCCACCACGGCACATCATTGTCACCGCGCATTGCTGTGGCTTTGAAGCACACTGGAAAGGGCAGTGAAAAATGCATTTTTTTATTATTTTTTTACAAGAAATATTCAAAATTTATAATAATTTTAATAATATTTTTTTTGAAATTTTTTAAGGTTTTTTTAATTTTTTAAAATTTTTTAAAATTTTTGAAATTTTTATATTTGTCAAAATTTAAATTTTTGGTGTACAGGCCAGTTGTTTCCCCTCGACAAACACAAGCAAGATTACCTTTTTTTTGGTGGTGGAAGCGACGACTGGACAGCGACTGGAGATCTTTGGCAGGCAACGCAATCTGATTGATAGCCAGCGTGGCGCGGCGCTGCGGCCTTATGGCGCTATGACGGCTGCATCAGCACTAATGTGGAGGGGAAACAAGTTCCGGCTTCCCTGCTGCCCAACAGTCTCTCTCGCACCTCTGCGGGACGCCCTACGAGCGCGAGAGAGGCGGAGGGACGAGAGCCAACCGTTCAGCATCCGCCTGCCCGCTGCCCTTTCCCTTTCACCCCCCGCCACCCGTGTGGAGGCGCCGATCTGCGAAGTGAGTACGTCGGAGACCCGTCGTCGCGGATGCTGTTTATTTGTTGACGTTCGCTTTTCCCTTCGACAAGCCAAACGTGGGCGCTGCCGCGCTTCTCCTTGACAGCCTAGGACAAGGGGCACGGCGAGCGAGAGTCGTTTTCGTCGTTCCGTCTCCCTCGCGCTCCTTCGGAACGCCCCATGAGTGCGACGGAGACGGAGCGACTCCGCGGAATGAGTCGGCGGGCCCCGCAGGCCCCGCAGGCCGGCACGAAGCTCCACCGCCCCGTCGAGGGGGCCTCCCTTTCTCACTGCATCTGCTCGCTGACTGATTCCGAACAGCGCTTTCGTCGCTCCGTCTCTCTCGCACTCACGAGGCGGGCCCGGGCGGGCCGAAGGGATGCGAGGGAGACGGCTCTGTTGGGCATCAAGCTGCTGATGGGTGCTATTCAGGCTCGTAATCCACTCGGGAGCGGCATTGGCGTGTGGCGTGCGAGGCGCGGGCGGCGCGGGCCTGACCTGGGGTGCCGCCCCGCCCTCGTCGATGACGCTGTGCTTCTGGCGGCGGGGCGAACGTGCTGGCCGAGACAGCTAGGCCGCCCCCCCCCTTCCCCCGTCCGGTTCGTCACCACCGCAGCCGTTAGCAGATAAATGGCCTGGAAGTAAGAATGCGAAGCGGCCCCTCTGACGGCGGCCGGCTCCCAATGAGGCTCGCCGCCGCCAGCCCCGCCGGCCCCGCCAGACACGCGCGCCGCACAGCGGAGATGGCGTGTTTGAATGTCAGCGCCGCCGTGGGTTGAGGGCCACCCCGACGCTGCAGTCGATGACGTCATTTCCAACTTCAGTGAAAAAAGAAAAAAAAAAGAATTTCTTTTCAATTTTTCTCGTTTTATAAATGAAACATCATCGGACGTGGAACGCCGAGGCGCCTTGGCGACCGGAATGCGCCTGCATGGAGGCCGTCCTGCTTCGAGCCGGGGGTCCGACAAGGCGCGGGGCGCTGCCGGGGGCGAGGGGCGGGTCGAGAGGCGGGGCGCTGGTGGAATGCCCAACGTCGGCGAGCCGCCCGCGTTCGAAAGTCGCGCGCCGCTCGCGCTCCTGTGCGCAGGCGCGCTGCCGGGCCCGGCGGGCGAGGTGGCGAGGCGGCGCGGCGCGGACGCTGGCTGGAGCTGCAAGACATAAAGCGACCAGGGTGCGCGGCGCGCGGAGACAACGCAGGAAGGCCTGGCCATGACGGTGTCCAGCATGCTGTCCAGCACGGTGTCCGTGGCGGTGGCGGCGGTGCTGCTGCTGGCGCTGCCGTCGGCGTCCCCGCGGCCCGCGGCGCCCGACATGGCACTGCTCAAGAGCCACGCGGCCGACGGCCTGGGCCTCGGACTCAGCAACGGCCGCTCCGGCCTGGCGCTGCCCTTCGTCGGCCAGGACGACGACGACCTCCCGCTCGTCGGCAAGCGCGCCATGCAGGCCCTGGGGCTGGCCGGGCCTAACCTGGTGGCGCGCCAGGACCTCGCCGGCCAGGACGACACCGACTACAGCAGCGGCAGCCGCTACGACGAGTACCCGGTGAGTGTCTGTCGACGCGGAGGCTCGACATTAGTACAGGTGGCCGAAATTCTACACGTGGTTTGAGCTCCAGAATCGCTAAATGGGACCCGAACCGAAGGTATGACCCCACCTATGGATTGCTCTCCGAACGAGGGATCTTTTTGTGGGGTCCACACGTTTGGCTCGACTCCTGTTTAGAGCTCAAAACTCGTCTAGAGTTTTGGTCTCTTGTGGGCCCACTAGGCGCCGCCCAGCTCCTTCGCCGCCCCAGGCGGAGCCCCTGTAATCGGGCAGGTAGGCAACTCGCTCGACGGCCGTGCCTGAGGGGCTGGGCCTTAGCCCGCCCTCCAGGCAGTCGCTGGGGTCACAGTCCTGTTACTGCATCAATCCGAGCCGTGCCGTGCCCTGCCGTGCCGTGCCCTGCCGTGCCACGCAGCATCACGTCACGCGCCGCCTCCGGCCCCACGCCCCCGCACGCCGTGGTGGATCTCCTCAATGGAAATATTTAAAAATTGTTCGCGGTGATGAGGACGATCGCCGAGCTCGCTGCGGTGCTGCTCGGAACAGAGCAGGGTGTTTACTCTCGGCTCAATCATTCGCATTTTCGTTTCATTCGCTTTCATTCTGCAATAATTATATTCACTTCCACGGATCACATGGACACTCTCCGTTTTATAAACATCCCCCTCCCTCTCGCCCCCGGCCCCGGACATGGAGCACGCGGACACCCACACTCTCTTGCAAGTAAACACACTCACACAAACACACACATACAGTTCTTATCAAATAATTGATCAGCAGACGACATTCGTATCATGTTCCAAAGCACTGCAGGAAATGGGCCGTGTGGTGATGTTCAGAATAATTGTTCGTGGAACGCTTCCTGCGCGTAACTGTCACCTTTGCGTCTCCGCCCCGTCGGTGTTGGACTCTGCCGACGGCCGTCCCCAGAGGCCCCCGCTGCCCCCGCTGCCCCCGCTGCCCCTATGCTGTCCTGACGACCTTGCCGTCCACCCCCACCGCAGCCGCCATGCCCCCCCCCCCTCCCCAAAAAAGGCAATCAGACCCAAAATCAACAATTTTCAAAAGTTGTCCCAACCAATTCCGCCCCTATCTGCTGTGTGTGCCGCTGCATTTTTCATAGTGGGCGGTGCGTGGTGCGCGGGTGCGTGAACCGCGGCGGCCGGAACAATGCCTGGAATAACTCGGGGACGTAGGTCGGTCCGTCTGTCTCGCACCCCTACGGGACGGGACGTATGAGTGCGTGGGAGACAGAGAGCGCTGTTCGGAACCAGCGTGCTGGCGGCGCGCTCCACGCTGTTGCGCGTTGTGTGGGGCGAGGGCCTGCCTGCCTGTCTCCTGTCTGTCTGCCTGCCTGCCTGCCTGACCCACCGCAAGGCGGACGGCTGGGAGCGACGGCAGAGAGCCGAGCCGAGAGTGTCTAATGGCGGGCAGCGGCGGTGCAGTCCCCGAGGCGCCGAGGTCCGCGCCGAGGTCCGCGCCGAGGTCCGCGCCGAGGCCCCCGACGCCCCGAGGAAGGCCCTAATCGTGGACGCCCAAATCTTGCCCCGAAGTTGCGCTGGCCGGAAGTGAACTACCGCAAAGAAGAAACAAAGAAACTGGGCCGCTGGTGCCCAGATTGGCGCCGTGGAGCAGAACAAGCCCACCCGACCTGTGCAAACAAGAAAAAATTGTCTGGTTTGGTTTTTTTCTTCGAATCTCACCCACTTGTGTCCGCCACTGCTCCGCTCAAGACACATGGCTGTTGCGCGCCGATCTTGTTTCATAGTCTCGTGCCCAAATTTATACGTCTCCTACTCCGCTCTCTTTCTCGGCGCCCTCGTTACCGTTACCAGTGGCGCAGCCGACAGTGGCTAACCAGGCAAGCCAAGAGGTTCCAAACAAAAAAGCATTTCAAAAAAAAAAAAACAAAAAAAAAACAAAAAAAAACGACTAGATGATGTCCAATTTGGTTTATTTTTTGACTTTGATACGACAACCCTCTTGGCGCTGCCTCCCCGCGGGCACTAGCCTCCACCAGCGGAGAGCCCCGCCCACCCTCTTGTGCAAATAAAATTAATGGCTGGCAGCGCCTACAGGCGGCGCCCTAAACTCCTGGATCGGCAGAGAGACCGCGCCGGACGACCCCTCCGCTGGCAGCCAGGCATACGCGGCGGCCGGGCAGGCAGGGCTGGCAGGCAGGTATACAGGGATTAGCACGGGGACGCTCCGGGGCTCCAGCACTTGAGGCAGTTTCGTTTTGAGAGGAACATTGACGCGGGGCCGGCCTGGCGACCCGGCGCAGTTGATTTAGCAGCCACGTTGTGCGCTTGGCCGAGAGATGGCCGGGTGGAGTGTGGGGGCGCAAGGCCAGGGGCGAGACACGACATGAACACGTTCGTACGTGACGGTCACCACCCGAAATACCCCCGGGCTGGCCGCAGCCAGCGCGCCGTGTAGTTCGCCGTGCGTCGTACGTCGAGTGGGCCTTGTAGGGCCGCGACCGCGCGGGACAGCCAGTTGGGGCAACTCATATATTACCTAGTACGTGGAGGATATATTACCTGTATATTACCACAATTTTTTCTCAATATTACTCCTATATTACTATATAATACACATGTATTACCTCTATTACTGGTAATGTAGGTATACTCCCTCGTACGCAGCTAAGGGGCGACTACCTGGGCGGCTGGCACGTTGGGAATGAATCCGCCTCCGCGGCATCCGCCACGAGTTTGCTATAGTTATTCGTCGCGGCAAGATGAAAATGTAAAGCTTACCCCGCGGTGTCCGGGCCGCGCTGGGAAGCGAGTGCCGGCGGTGGCCGCGCTGCCGGGCAAGGAGTCGTTGGCACCAGGAGGGCGTGCCCCCCCCCACCCCCACCCCCACCCCCCACCGCCGCCCCGCCGCCCGCGACACACGAGCCGACACGCCACCCCGCCGCCAGACGGCGCGTCTCGCGTCTCGCCATCCGCTTCCGTGCGCAGATTTCTTTTGTTTTATTCCCGAACTCTTAATTCTTATTTCCTTTTTGTGTGTCGAAAGTCGAGACGGCGGCGTTAGTCGCGTGCTGTGGCGCCGCGGACACGCGTGAAGCGACGCGTCGCTGTGTCGCTCTCGCATACTCCAACAAGTGCAAGAGCAACAGTGCGACTCTGTGAGATCAGTCCGCTGTCCGCCGCGTAGTTTGCCCGTTTCAAACGCGGGTGTGGCTGGCGGTTCAAAGAGGCCTCCACGTCGCTGTTGCTGCACTGTTGGTTGGTACTGCCCTCTACCCGCTAGGGTTGGGTGGGAGTCGGGGGCTACTTTGAATGACTCCGAACACCTCCGACATGGACTTAACAACCGTGTCAGGCCGACACGCCCCCGCGACGCACCGGGGCCCCTTAATGCCCCCGGGATTATGCACTTCATCCCCCCAGCCTTCCCTGACATTTTGATGAGGCGGGGCGGGGCAGGGCGGAACGAAGGAAATAATCCCCTGCCGGTAAGATCATGGCTCCTCGGAGCGCGTCAGCAGAGGCGCCTGGCCCGTCCCTGCCTCCTCGATGTGAGGGACGGCCAGTGACTGCCCCGCTGCTACCCGCTCCGCGAGGTTTTCCTGCTCCCCGCGGCGCGTCGAGCGCGGCCGGCGTCCGTGTTATTTCTTCATAGTGCTGCACCCTGCCGCGCCGCCGCCATCTCGGTTACACTGCCGGCGTTTTTGATGAATGTGCGTTCGCCGAGCTGCTCCTTCGGCTCGTCGACGTACGGGGAGGGCTGTTTGACACCCCGGCCCCTCCCCGGGGAGCGTCTATCCATCTATCAGCGCAGCTGAGGAATTATCGTCGGTCAAACGAGGGCCTTCGACGAAAAGTATTAAAAAAAATTTAAAGTTTTTAATAAAAATTTCCAAATTTTTCGAAATTTTTTGAAAATTAATTCTTGGTGTACGTATTTTTGGGCAGTTGTTTTCCCCTCGCGAGGGCCGCTTCCGCGACTTTCCGGGTGTTCCCCCCCCCCCCCTTTGCCCTCCTCCTCTCACCGGGTGCATCATTAATAGCAGCCATCTGAAAATATTGTAAACGTCGTGTACTCCATTCCGGTGGGGGGTGGAAGGGGGGGGGGGGCTCGGGGGGGGGGGGGGGGGGGCGCTCGGTGCGGCGCAGTTTGACGCGTCGGCGCCTCCGCGCGGACAAGAAGGATGAGCGGCGGGCCGGGCAGCACCGCGCAGTCGTTTGTCGCAGCCCTGCCGCCTGTCGTGGACATGCCGATGGGCCGACACAACAAACTACTCCAACAATTTACTTTCACAATTTTTTTTTAAAGCCTCCCCCTCCCCCCCCTTTTTTTTTCGCATGCCTTCTCACGGCTCGCTTGGGAGCATCAACCCCGAGGGAAAACTTTTCCGGCCGAAATAAAGAATTGATGTGCCTTCGCCCTAATCAGTCTTTCTCTCACGATCGCTTGCTTTTATTGCCCGCTGGTTGTGATGCCGATCCCCCTCGCGGCCACGCGGTCTCGACGCGGTGATCGGCGCGCTGGGAAACCGCTCGGGAAACCCGGGTTTGCTTGTGTGTGCGAGCGCCGAGAATCGGATTCTGGGCAGCAGCAGTACGCCGTGGAGGAGAGAGGGGGGGGTCCGAAGGAGTGGTGGCGGGGAGGGCGCTGCCGAATGGGCCATTTTAACAGTGGGGAGGAGAGAGGCCGACTCAACTTTTGCATTATGGCTGACTAACGCGTGCTTACACTCCATGCACCCCTCCGCCCTGCCCCGCCCCGCCGGCAGTGCTGTGAGCAGCGCGCGCCACAGCGTCCGCGCGTCGGGCCGGACTGACCTTTGGCCGGCAGTGCCCACTGTGTCGTGTGTGTCCCGAGATAAAAACAGAGAAATAAGCACGAGCGGGACGCCGAGCTCCCTTTGACATGTGCGGCAAATATGCGGCCGCGCACTGCGCGCACATTCGCGGCACCGCGTTGTCCGTCGTGGGGGGAAAAGCGCGCGGGGGGGGGGGGTGGTCGCTGGTGTTTGCCGCGGGGGCGTCGTCGTCAGGCCAGTCGGATTGGCGACAAATTGCTTCATTCAAACGAATCCAGAGGGATTTATCTTTCTTTTTATTTTTCAATCGATCAGGACTGCTATTCCGTGTCGCGACGCTGCGCGTCTCTCCGAGGAACGCAGCAGCTTCGGCGCGCGACACGCCCAACGCGACGTCCCTCGACGCCCCGCCGCCGGGGATGACGACTGTGCTTTTGGTTCGCCCGTTCTGATTGCCTCGTCTCCTGCCCAGATGATCGTGCCCCGCATGGCCCCGGAGAAGCGGTCCGCCATCATGCTGGACCGCCTGCTCGGCACGCTGGAGAAGGCCGTCAACGGCAACGCGCCGTCCGGACTCAAGGCCGTGGCGCCCGACGACAGGGTGAGTCCCTGCACGCCCTGCACCGTACAGCGCTCTCTCTCTCTCTCTCTCTCTCTCTCTCTCTCTCTCTCTCTCTCTCTCTCTCTCTCTCTCTCTCTCTCTCTCTCTCTCTCTCTCTCTCTCTCTCTCTCTCCACCCTCCCTCCCTCCCCCTCTTTCAGCGCCACGCCCTCGCCTCTGTGTGCACGAGAACAAAGGGCGCGACTGGCGAAAACAGCATTCGGGTACGACTTTAATGTACACACCGAAAAATAAATACGTTTAAAAATAGAAGGCAGCTCGCTAGGAGGAGGCGATGAAAGTGGGGATACGGTTTGGCAAATCACACATGCACTGTCATTTTACTGTTTATAAAATCCTGAAGTTTTTTGCTTTAAATTTGGAACTCTGATTGTCGCAGATGGACCTCCACCGGCGAGGCGGCAACGCCAAGGGCCGCGTGTACTGGCGGTGCTACTTCAACGCCGTGGCCTGCTACCGCCGCCGGAAGTGATGAGGCGGCCCTCCAGGACTCCGGGCCGGCGGGGCTCTCCTTGACGGGAACGCCGCGCGGACGGCGGCCCGTCCTCCTCGCTGGCGGCGGCCTCGCTTCGTCGCGCTCTCACCCCTGCGGGACGTGAGAGCGAGGGAGTCGTTGGCCCCGCGCCCCGCCGCGCCCCGCCGCGCCCCGCCGCGCCCCGCCGCGCCCCGCCGCGCCCCGGACTCGCTCGCCGCCACTCATTAACGCGCGCCCGGTCGGCCGGAATAAGTTTCGGGTCGGCGAAGAGAGACGAATACACAATCCGCCGCGACGGCACGCGGCCTCGCGGGAAGAAGTTTGTAGTGCTGCTGTTTCCGTTTCCGTTTTCGTCGCTGTGCGAGTGTGCGTTCTATTTTTGTACTTACTTGCTGCTGGCCCTTCATTCGAACGCCCCCTTGCACCGCAACGCAGCAGCAGCGGAGGACCGAGTTCAATCCCACCCCACCCCCGGCGTGTTCGTCATTTGCTTTTTTTTTTTTCAGCAAGTCTCTCTGTGGTTCGACGTTTTTATTTTTTATTTTAACTTTCTGTTCACGGTACTGAACGGAGTTTCATTTGTAGCATGGTTTTTACTGAGGGTTTGGTGTTGTTTCCGAATTCTAGGCGCATTTTTATGATGAGTTCTTTGTAATCATCTGATAAGTTTTAACCGCAAGTATGATTAACAGGACTTGTAAATCGAGTCTTTCTTGCTAGTTTCTAACTCTTGAGATGTAAGAAATGTGGTCTGTGTGTTATTCTTATATTCTATATGTTTATGTGACTTCAATAATTACAACCTTTTGTCGACGGACTGGAATGTGGCAAGTGCTGTAAATACACTTTGAACTCGCCTAACCTTTACTTTAGTAGCCCGGTGTATACTAGTATAGCAATACTCGGTCAATACTCAGGCAGTGCGCCTTAAGCGCTTCTCGATCGCACGAGTCCACAACCACACGCTGAGTGTGACTGTAATTTATCCGCAAATTTCTACGATAAATCGCCGGGAAAAGTACAATTTCACTCCGCATCACGTCCGGAGCAATACAAGGGCCTAAGTGAAAAGTAGTGTTCCTGCCACCCCACCGTCGGGATGACGTCATCGCGAAGCGCGGCGCTGCCTCTTCACTGTGTGTTTTGGTTTGGTGTGTACTATGTGTTTTAACAATTGTAAATTTAGACACATTTTAAAAAATTACAACAGGCTGAATAAAGAGTAGTTGGAAGCGACCCCCCCGGAGTTACTTCTGGACCCTGGACCCTGGTGTCGAACCCAGGTCCCCCGGACTCAGAGTTCGGCGCCTCTACGCTCTCGGCCACTGTCAGACATAAGAAGGCGGTGCCTTTGAAAGGCTGGATGCGCACAGTGTCGAATCCCGCGCGTGGCCCGGCAGGGGGTCGTTAGCTACTCTTCACTCGCCATCTCGACGGCCCCGCCTTGACCGCCAAGCCACCACGTGTCTCTCGGAGCACCCGAGCACCGCGCCCCCGCGGTGTGAGTCAGGCCCAGGCGCGGGGGCGGCGGCGGCGGGTGGCCCGCGAAACACGCACCCCCCGTCGGCGGGCTGCTTAGTTCAGGAAGGCCCACGCTCTGTGCACTCTGGAAGCACTTTGATGCACCTGCGTCGTCACCGCCTTCTCGCTACAGCCAGGGGTAGTTATCTAGTTGGCGACGAGGAAAGAGACACCCTAAAGAGACCAACCACCATTTCATTTAAAAAAAAAAACTTATTTTAATTTACTCTGGCGTCCGGCTCGTCTACTTGGAGAGCAACTCCAGCCCGGAGGACACGGCGTGCCCACCTGGGCGCGCCGGGCCGGCGAGGCTTTTTGTCCGGAGGGTCGCCAAGTTTTCGGGGATTACATGGCGACTGCAGACGGGATGCGGGCGGAGTTCACCGGGCGGGTAAGCCATCGGCTCGGCGTCGTCACCGAGCCCTACTCCGGGGGGTGGTCCGTGTCGGCGGGCCGCTGCAGGATGAACGGCTCCCGGACCAGGGCCAGCAGCTTGTCCATCTTGAGCACCTCCAGCTCGTGCGGCGTCAGGTGCGCCTGCTTCTTCGTGGCCTTGGGCTTGACGCGCAGGTTCGGCGACAGCTTCAGAGAGGTCACCGTCCCCCTGTTCAAAAAGAATTTTAATTGCAGGAGCATTGCAGGTGAGCGGTGTAGGTCGTGCGCTTGTGGTCGCACCGTTCGTCGCCGACCACGATCAGGGGGTGCTTCATGTTGAAGGCGAGGCGCGTCAGGCGGTTCTTCTTGCGCGACACGATGTTCTGAACGCAGATGGGCTGGTAGCGGCTCACGTTGAGGTCGTACACGTGTGCCTTGCCGTCCAGGGTGACGGCCGCGAACACGGTGGAGGAGTACGGCGCCCACTGCACGTCCCCCACCGAGCAGTGGAGGTCGAACACGAACAGGGGCTCCCTGCGTCGGTTCAAACACCCGTCCTTTTTAATTTTATTTCAGATATCCCAAGCAGTATAATTGGGTGCGAACTCACGTGCGACCGTCTTCCCAGATCTTGATGCGCCAGTCGGCCGAGCAGGTGATGAAGATGTCGGGCAGGTAGTAGTTGAAGTGGATGCGGTGCACGGGCATGTGGTGCGCGCCGTACGACAGCAGGTACATGGACGTGTACTCCGTGCTGCACTTGAACACCTGCCCCTCCTCCGTGCCCACCAGGAACACCTTGGGGTTGGTGGGGTGAAACGCAATCGCCGTGCCGCAGCCTGACAAAAAAAATAAAATAATAATTCCATGACGAGGTGAGAAGTGTTGGGATTCGAACCCCTCGTGGCCGGCCACGGCTAGCCACGGCCACCGACCAGTGATGGTGAGTGTGGTCCCGTCCGGACCGGCGACCGGCGCGGCCCGCTCCAGGACCAGGGAGATGACGGTGGTCTGGTGCAGGGTGCTGGACGTCAGCACCCAGTTGAACACCTGGCCGTCGTTGGACACGGAGTACAGGTTGAGCTCGCCGTCGGGGGTGTCCTGGCCCCACGTGACCTGCGGAGGGGGGAGGCTGGTGAAACGGGTTCCCGCCATGACTGAGCGCGCGTGCCGACGGAAGGGCTCACCTGCCACACCATGTCGCAGTGCTTGTTGTGCACCGAGTCAGACCGGAAGACGGGCTCCTGCTGGGACAGCTGCAGGTCGTACACGGCCACGCTGCCGTCGTACAGCCCCACGGCCAGCAGGTTCACCTGCTCGTGGTGGAACTCGGCCGTCATAACGGATGACGTGGTGTGCAGCACGTACTCGGGGTACGACGGGTTCTTCATCGTGAACACGCACACGGCGCCGGTCGGGGACTGCTTCATAAACTCCACTGTAAACCGACACAAATTTTTTAAAAAAAATGAAAACGAATGCGGAGCGCTGGTGATTTTTCCTAACAAGTCGGGACTCACGGTAGCCCATGGTGACGGCGAACATGTCGTGGTAGCGCGGATTCCAGCAGATGTTGGTCACGTGGAACTTCTTGGTGGGCTCGTAGAAGAACTTCCAGAGCGGCAGCAGCGTGCCCGCGCCCTCGCGGAACTCATCGGAGCCGTCCTCGTAGTAGCGGCAGTCTGCGGGGAGACAGTGAGGGTGAGGGGGTGGGGGGATGACTTGTCCACAGTGGGCCTGGACCGCGGGCCGGGCCTTCCGGGCGATCGGCGGGACTTACACAGCGGAGGCGCACTGGCGGGCCAGGACCTCCAGGACCACGATCATGGCCACGGCCCACGACGGAGGCCGCTGAGGGTCGCGGGGGCGGGGCGGGGCGGCGAGCCAGCCTGCAAGAATCAAGTGTGCATGTAGGCGGGGCGGGTGGCCGGGGTGGTGAAGGGACTCCCTACACGGTGGCCTCCATGGTGGCCTGCGTGGCTGCCGCGCCCCGCCCGCCACGCCCCGCCCCGCCGACCGCCTGCCTCGCCGCCGCACTCACCCTTGGCGATGTCGTCGGACGTGTTCTGGTTGAGCATACGCTCGATGGTCTTGGCTGCGCGGATGGAGCGGTTGAGCGACGAGTTGGGGTTGGTGCGCTCGTCCAGCTTGCGCTCGGCCTGCCGCCCGAACTGCTTCGGCACCTGCTGCAGAGACGCGGCGCGGCGGCCACCGGTCAGCAGTCAGCAACGACCAAACGCAGGACGGGAATAGCCCTGAAGCGCACCTTGACTTCCTTCTCCTTGCCGGCCTGCTTGTCTTCCCAGTCCTTGGCGTACGCGTCGTAGATGATCCACTGCATGACCTGCTCGGAGAATGTATCTCTCGGCGGCGGCTCCGTCTGCGTGCCCAGCGTCTGCGGACAGACGGCAGCGTCGGCGTCGCGCATCCCGTCAGACTGACCCGACCCTCGTCCCCGCGGAGGCTTACCCTGTAGGGGTTGTTGTAGGTGAGCGCGGCGCGGTCGCAGAAGTTGAACTGGTTGGCGACCTTCTTGGCGGGCCGGCTGGGCAGCGCCTCGGCCGCGGCGTCGCCATCGTCGGCGCCGTCCTCCCCGTCCGCGGTGGAGGCCGCCTCGTCGCCTTCGCCGGCCTCGACGCCGGCCTCGTCACCCTCCCCCGCTCCGTCGATGGCCGCGGTGCTCGCGTCGGCTTTGGCTTGCCCTTCCCCGGCCTCGTCCTTCTGAAGGTTCGTCTCGGACCCTGGGGCAGCCAGCCGCATCAACATGATCGGCGTCCGGGGGAAACGAAACGAGCACGACCAGGTGAGTGCCGAGAGTTACCTTGAATCGGAGCGTCGCCGGCGCCATCGCTCAAGCTGCCCGCGTGCTCCTTGCCCTCGCCCTCGCCGTCGCCGTCCCCATCGCCGTCGCCGTCTCCCTCCTCGTCCTCCTCCTCGTCCTCGGCGCCGCCCTTGCGGCTCTCCTTCTTGACGGCCTTGGGCACCGCCTTGGTGACGGTCATGGTCTCGGCCAGCGTGATGCGTCCCGCGCTGCCCAGGTAGGCGGCCTGCTCGCGCGCCTCGGGGCTGTCGATGTGCAGGCACGTGGAGGGCATGTCCAGCACCAGCACGCCCGCCGCGGGCACGGCACGCTGCACGAACGCGGCATCCTTGTGTGACCAGACGACCAGCCCCTCGGACAGCTGCGGCGTCCGGATGGTCAGCACGCGGGCGATCTCCTCCTTGAGATCCTGTGGCAGGCAGGCAGTCCCGGCGGTTCACACCCGCTCCACTCTGTGGACGTCGTCAACGTGCTCCCCCTCGTCTCACCGCCTCGCTGAGCTCCAGCTGGTCGTCGGGCTTGACCAGGGTCCTCGCCCGCCCCCAGTTCTCCGCGTCCTCCAGGTCCACGCGGGACCCCTCGCCGCCCGGGGCGCCATGCAGCTTCAAGCCGCTGCCCTTGCTCTTCAGGGCCGAGGTCTGCGCAGAGAGCCAAGCGTTATGTGGAAAACGCGCCGGAGCGCCTGCACTCGTAGAATAGGCCTGCCCGTCGAGCGCGCGTGGCGGCGGGTTGCCTACCCACAGCTCCGCAGGCGCTGACGGCCTGCCGCTCAGTGGGCCGGAAGTCGGGTGAAGGCGGGCAAAATTCTTCACACGTATTGAGCTCCGGGGTCGCTGAATGGGACTCGAACCAGGCAGAGCTACTCACCCCCGGCCGCAAGACCGGCTTGGAGCGCGGCATCCTGGTGGCTGGATGCGGCACGACGCTTAAGTCCAGAGAAGCATAACCCCGATTGCTGGCCTCACGGGCTATACCATCAACAACTCGACCAAACTTGGCGGTCGCCGCGCGTTGCTATGGAAACGCTGTGGGAGTATCTACGCCTGCGGTGTGAGTGTGTGTGCATACCCCGCGCTTATAGCGGGAGAGTATTTCCGGACTAACGTTCGTTCAAACTGTGTAACGTGACACTGTCACGTCATCGAGCGAATGATACGTGATTTTATTTAGTTGACTTTGAGGTGTAATGTAAAACAGCTTTTAATTAATTTTTTTTATTGTTTTTGTGTACACAAATTTTCTGGCAAGACAAATTTTCTCTGGATTTCTATTTATGTCTAGAGTCAAAAAATATCACAGACAAATTACAGTTCTCATGATAATACAGACGCCATTAGTATGAAAGAAACTTAAGTTGTTTACTACAATATCCATTGAAATTATGGAGAAAATTACAAACTTTTAAACTAAACGACTCACAAAGAAACATCAGAAAATTTGAGTCACTGGCTAAATAAACAGTTAGCCACTTTCTCATAGGATAAAATAGTTCAAATAGTTGCCGGCCTTGAAGCATGAGCCTGAAGACACAGAAACGCACAACCACCAACCACTACAACTTTGACATAAGGAACATCTAATGGCCTTGCTTTAAAAAGCAAAGGCCTTTAGAAATTATTGAGCCACATCTAAGGGCGCAGTGGGAATAACACTCTTCATAAAGCTATTAATCAAAAGAGTAAAAAATATCAAGCATTGTGCATATTAAACTGCATTACTTTCCATGTGCTTACTTTGTAACATAAATACAAAGAATACATAAAATATCAAGGCAATTTCAAGGGTAACCTTGGATTGAAATAAAATTTCTAACCATTGACAGGATTGTGGCTACAGTACTACATATGATACTAATCAAAAATCAACCAAACGTTTTAGATTCAACCAAACACCTTTTTCAGCTTTAAGCAGCATACTGAATCTACTGTATGCATAAGGAACCTCTGTCTTGCCACATGGTTCGACTTTAAAGTCTTGCAGCAAGTAAGCCATTGCCATTTTAGTGGATGTTAATGCAAACCGAGCCCCTGAATAAAACAAATAAATTAACAATCAATTAAAAGCCAAAGATGACTAATTGGATCTCAGATGTTTTTATGCTTACCAATGCAATTTCTCGGTCCAGCACCAAAGGGAAGGTATACATAGGGCGACCTCTTCGCTTTTTCTTCAGAAGAAAACCTCATTGGCTCAAACTTTTCTGGATCTGGGTAAAATTCGGGGTCATAATGCAATCCCATGACCGGTATTGTGACGCTGGCCCCGGGCTCCAGCTTTAAAGTGGTGTCAGGAACTTCATACTCTGCAGTACACTGACGATCCATCCTTGCAACTGGTGGATGTTTTCTCATAGACTCTGCCAAAATCAAATCAAATAAATGTTGACCAAAAAAATAGCTGAAATAAAAATTGTTAACTCATTGTCTTTGCTAACCATGTATGACCATATCCAAATATTCCATCTCCTGAACAGCTTCATAGGTACATTCCCCTTGGTGTTTTTCCAAAACTTTAAAAATTTCTTCACGGAGCTTTGATTGGATGTCAGGATTCAGCGCCAATTCATAGGCAGTGAATGCCAACACTGTGCTGGAAGTTTCAAAGCCAGCCAATAGGAATAAAATTGACTGAGCAATCACAATGTCTTCTGTCAGAACTGTACGAAAAAAAAAAAAAAAAGGTCAAGGCAAGAATCAAAGTTGCTCTGCTGAAAAATTTGCTCTTCAATTCATTAAAATAAAGAGCATATAGTAATACCTGTCTTTTTTCCATCAGCATTTTCAGCATCAGAAGTGTCAATCATTAATTGCAAAAAATCATTCCTCCTGCACAGGAAGAAAATGTAAAGAACACATAGGACAGGATGCTTTACTGAACAGGTTTAATTTTACATACCTTATTCCATTTTTTATTCTTTGAGCTTTGGTATCCCGTACAACTGATTCCAAGAAATGCAAAACCCCTCGGTTCATAAATGACAGAGGGAAAAAGCGTGCCAGTTTAGGAGCGAAGAGCAACAAGGAGAAAATCATGAGTCTCTCAAACATTGGTACATCATTGAATTTGCCTGCATATGTCGCAAATTCAGCATCAGGCGTTGCAAGTGAATCACACTGAACTCCAAATGCACATGATGCAATAACATCCAACGTGAACCGGCCAAAGAAATCTTTCATTTCCATGTCACATCCATCTACAGTAAAGAACAACAAATAGAAATTAGATAGGTGAATACATTTGGCACAGTGAAGCTTCAAGCCCAAGTCATACAAACCTGGTTTGTCAATTGTTTTTTCAAGATATGACACCATTTGCTTGCCTACATCCATAACAAGCAATGACATTGCTTTAATTTTGCCCGATGTGAATGTAGGTGTCAAAGTGGCTCGTACTGACTTCCAGTGAGCCCCTTGCAGGCTTATAAGCATGCTGGAGACAGAAGGCCTCTGGCGGAATCGCAACATAGGACGGTCCACAAAATGGTCAAAATCTCGTACCATAATGAGGCGAATTAGTTCAGGATCACGGACCATTAGAGTTGGACGTCTTCCCTCGTAAATACCTGAAAAATATTATTTTAATGTGACAAAATGCCAATTGTTGATAAAAGAAAAGGAGAGGATATATGTCGTACCTGCTATTTTTTCGCCAGGGAAGGCAAAGTACAGTTCTTTCTGAAGTTCATGGAATGATACCTGGAAAAGCACTCGCTTGCGTATGTTGCCAAAGAAGAACACAGGAGGGATGTGCTTTACACCATGATTCCGCCAATGAGAAAAGTTTCTGGTCCCATGCCAGTAGAGCAGGGCCAGCACAGCAGGTACCAAAATGTACCATTGCAGTATCAAGTACAGCATCTACCAAAATAAATAAACCTTAAGTTTAGTGTCTCTAAGTACATTTTAGCCATTGCATATCACATCACATCAGACCTTGCTGCTCCGCGACGACGACCACAGGCACGGCTGCTGCCTCAGCAGATAATTACCACTTGTGACGCAGACGCAGGACGCAGACGCGGACTCGCCTACAAGATCCAATAACAAACACACAGACGACACGACAGGGGTCTCCCTTGTCGCTCGCCGCTGCGTCTTCCCTAACGAGTCACATCTTGCAAAGCGTTTGCAGGGCGAACCGAACGTCCGTTCAACCGTGGCGACAAAATCCTGCTGGATGACAACGCAAACAAAATGTGGTCCGACGCCAGAAATAGAACGGCAGCGTCGCTGGAGCTGGGCGAGATAAATGATGCAAAAAAACAGCCATCAACAAAGATGTTTGTAGACACCAGATGGCAGCACTGTGGGCGTCGGTGGTATGGCAAATTGCAAAGCACGCATTCTTTGTCGTCTGCTTGTGCTGACACTTTGCGTTTGAAGGTCTTCTGCTAACATGTACTTTGGATTTGTTTTCGACCACAATGTTTGCTGCTTTAGTCGAGGTTTGCGACCTTTTCTGGCAGTAAGGTCGCGTAATCTGAACGGATTCTCCACGACAGTTGCCTGGAGCTCGCGGGAGATTTAATACTTCCAGCGTAAAGTCTCTGCCACCGTGGGGTATCGCCAGCGTCCACACTTCTCCATGAGCGCGGCCGCCGCAGATACTCCACGACACCTCGGCCATCCTCCATCGCTGCCCTGCGCCGCTGGTGGTCAGTCACTGCTGCCAACCTCCACGCTATCTGCTTCGGACTGTACAAGGCTCTCAGATAGCCGTCTGCGCGTTCAAACTTGTCTTGAAAGCCACTGAAACTGAACAGCGTGGTATCACACGCACCCCGGCCTTCCGACAGCGGACGCAGTGCAGTGGGCTTCCTCCACCTGTGACCCCTCTCCCTCCCCCTTTGTGTTGTGCGCGACTGTGCGAGAGAGAGAGAGAGACAGCGAGCGAGGGCCTGGGTCGTCAGTCTGCGGCGGACTCTCGGGGGAGGAGGGCCGTCTCGTCGGCTTTCTCCGCCAACATGGCGCCCGCTGCAGGGGCCAGCCGTTGTTTTGTTTGGTGTTGTGTCGGGGCCGTCGCGGTCCTGAGCCTGGCCGTGGCGCCGTGCCGCGGCCAGCAGCACGCCCTGCCCAACGTGATGCCCTTCCGCGAGATCCAGTACTCCCCCCCAGTGCTGAACCACAACTACAGGTCGCCCGTTCGGTTCGATGCCAGGGGCATGGGGAACCTGTACAACTTGACCAAGATGTTCATGAGGATTATCCAGCGCGAGGAGCCGTACCCGCAGGGTGAGTTTCCCGACCCATTTGCTTTTGCCATTTCAGCCCCGATTTCAGTAACGGTTTCCTCCAGCCTTTCGCCTGGCTCATCAGTGAATCAGCTGTCCGCGCTCCCCACTCCCGTTAGCCTAGTTCTGCTTGAATGGAATTGGTCATTAACCTGAATGGAAAATCCTTATCTCGGCGCTCTGAGCGCTCGCAGAAGCTTTCTGGGGACTCTTTGTCCTTTCGCCCACCTTGCAGAGTGCTCCTAGGCGCCCGGAAGCGTCTTGTTTTCGTTTTGGGTCGTTTTTACCGTGCGCTTGCAGACAGCAAGCCTTTGTTTACAGACAATATTTGGTTGTCATGTACACACATGACTTTGATTTTTAGGAAGCTCTAAGTGAGCCCTAGCTCTAGGAAAATCACGTTCTTAATTTTACTTTCTTTTTAGTTTTTTAAAAGCAAGGTAGTTTTGAAATGTGAAGTTTTGTTGTGATCAATAACAAAATCAATATGACTAAATAGTCATCGTGTGGCCTGTTTTCTTCCTTGCAATTTGAGTTTTAGATGTTGTTTCTTATAATTTAGTATTTCTATGATACTCCTGGGTCCTTTTAACTAATTTAGTGTAATTTAACAATTATGATGGGCTGGTTTGTTTTTTTTTTGTTTCTTTTTCTCTAGTAACCTCAAAATGTTTTAAAATTTGCTGGTGGTTTCTGTTTAACAGAGTCACTTGCAATCTAAAATTAATAACACTTCTTTTTCTGTCATATTAGCAGTATACACTTAGGTATTTCAACTTCAACAGGTCTGGACAAAAAATATGACTCTTGTGGGAATGAAATTTTAAGAAGGTTTTACAAGATCGTAGTGTCGCCAAGATGTTGCCATTTCAAAGTAAATCTACAGATCATGTTTGAAAAATTGTTTTGAACTCTTGTGGTACAATGGTTCTATGGTTTCTGTTCCACTCAACTGCTGCAGCTAGAACAAGCGCCGAAAGAAAGAATTAGATCTTTTTTCCACTCAGGCAAAGCCGCTACTATCTCAAGTGGCACTGACAAAATATTGATTTGGGCGTCGTAATGAGGTGGCGCAGTGGCGCGGGTGCCAGCGCTCGGACCACTTGGCAGCACCTCGCCGCCATCCGCGTTTTCAATGTCAAGACCGGCGTGCCGCCAGCCACCCTCGTGGCGTTTCCTCGTGTTTATCTCGCTGGCGGAACGGCGCGCGCGGCGTGCACCACGTCTGCGTGATGCGCACGCCGGGGCACGCCACGACGGCACGCGCCGACGCCCGGTGAGGTCACTGTTACGCGTTCCAAGGCTGCCTCGCTCGGCCTGGCTGGAGATTACATTTGCCAGCCGGAGCTTTGTTGGTTCCGAGTTCCGGTGGCCGGCCAGGCCAGGCTGATTCCGAACAGTAGTTTGGTCGCTCTGTCTCTCTCGCACTCATGGGGCGTCCCGCATAGGTGCGAGAGAGAGAGGAAGAGAGCGGCGAAAACGATTCCCTGAGCCAGCCCGCTGTGGCAGCAGCCCCCCGCCGCGGAGATGAGCAGCAATGGATGGCAGCCACACATGGGTTATGGACCTCGCGACGCACCGCCGCGCCTCCGCGGCGCGTTCGTGCGTTACCCCCTCCCCCCCCCTCTCTCCTCCCAAATCCCATGCCTAGTGAACGTGACGGGCCTCTAGAGCCGCCGTGCTGCGGTTGGGCCTGCAGCATGTGCAGCATCCTCGTTTGGCGTTTCGGTTCGGGGCCCCACCAGTCCGCCAGCCAGGCTGCGCCGCGTCAGGGAAGCCCCTCGCAGCCACCACACCAGCCGGGGCCCCGCGCCGCCGCCGCGACGGCCGGCAGCTTGCCGACACTCCGACGAAACAGAGGGGCGGAGCGTGCACACGATAAGGACGCTGCTGCTGCTGATTGAGAGGATGCTTGAGTGCGTGTTCTCGTTGCCGCCTCCTCGTCCCTGACCACCACCATCGCAGCCTGCTGGCTGCTCGCCCTGCTTATCGAAGCCGTCGCTCTGTCTCTCTCTCGCGCGCGGGGCGCCCCCCCCCCCCTCGAGGGTGGGAACGAGACGGAGCGACGAGAGCACTGTGGAGAATGGAAGCGCGACCGCCGCACGGTGTCGCGGTGCTGTAGACGACGGCGCCAAGGGCGTTGCACCCACACGCACGCGCGGTGGCAGTGTACTGTACGCGGCTCCAGGTGGCGCGGGGCGTGTCGATGCGGCGCGCGCGTGCCGCCCGTTGGGTCGGACCGACTCCCCGCCCAGGCAGGCCGCAGCCCTTGCGACTGGCCAGAGTCCTAGAGACTCTAGGACTGTGCTGTCTAGGCGCACTCCGAGTGCAGTGGCGGTGCGTCGCGCCGCAGCCCGCATCGCATCGGCCCTGCATCGTCGGGTTAAAAATATATGCGGCTGCCTTGGGGTCCTGCCTGCCCGCCCCCCCGCCATGGACTGGGGCTGCGGGGCGCGGGGCGTCGTGAGGGGGGCCGCGGGGCTACGCGGGGCCCGCGCCGAATCGTGTTTTGGACGGCCCCTGGGCGTCGTCATGACGACGGGGACCTCCAGCGCGCCGCCGCCGGGGATCCTGGTGGAACCTCCACGTCAATGCCGAGTGCCTGTTCGCTCGCACCCTCGGCTGCGTCCGCCGTGTCGAGGGACTGCAACGTGTGACGGAATGGCTGGGGCGCGGCTTTTCAGGCGCGGCGGCGCTGCGCGGGGCAGCCTCATATGCGTCACGGCCTGGCTTGTCCAGCAGCCGGGTCTGCGTCGTCGGCCGGGCCGACCCAGCCAGTCTGGTGACTGCGGTGACTCATTCGTGGGAAAAAAAAGGTAGTCTGTGAACTGCTTGTTTCATGCCATCATGTGTGCAGACGCGTTATGCAAAAAGAACGGAAAGCGCGGCGGCGGAGCCAGTTTCAAGAGTCTTTTCGTCGCGCTCTCTCTCTCTCTCTCTCTCTCTCTCTCTCTCTCTCTCTCTCTCTCTCTCTCTCTCTCTCTCTCTCTCTCTCTCTCTCTCTCTCTCTCTCTCTCTCTCTCTCTCTCTCTCTCTCTCTCTCTCTCTCTCTCTCTCTCGCACCCCTTAAAGCGACACTCCCGGGAAGGTTGCCTACCTTGTGGGACTCGTATCAATGCGTCGGCCTGGCCTCGGCCTTGCTAATGAGCTGAAGGCGGAGAGAGTGGACGAGGGAAAAATAAGAATATGAATCAAAATGGGCGAGTTTTATCTGCGGATCGTGTGTGGCGCGTCATGGCATTGTATGCATGGCCGCGGCCAGGCCGGCGGGCCGTGGATGTGTCATATCGACCTGGCAACGCCGTGCAGCGCGGACGGCGCGGACGGACAGCCTTCGGACAGCCCAGCCCGGCGCAAACAGCCAGTCAGTAGCCGGTCTGCGATTCTTTACTCTTCCATTGTCTTTTCCCCTCTTTTTGCCGCCGTGTGGATGTTGCTCGTTGTTTTATTGGTGGCTTTGCTTGCCGGGAGGAAGCCGTCACTGTGGACAGCGGGACACCAACCGCGCTTGGAGAGCACCTGGCGCACGCACACATCACTCACCGGTGACACGAGTGACTCATTTTAGATTCTGCGAGACGCTATCGCCGTGCCCGTATCACCGGGACTCTGTCGCGGGGGAGGCTGGCTGACTTTCGCCGCGGGCCCACGCCAATCGCTGTCACAAAGTCGCTAATCGAGAACGCGGCACGACGTCTCCTGGCCGCGTCGCGACGCGTCGCTGCAGCCCGCGCGTCGGTCGGCCGCTGTTGGTTTTTCGTGTTTATTATGTAGGAAGGAAATCCTGGCCGTCGTGTCCCTGGACTTCTGCTCGCAGTGGCGTCGCGTGGCGAGAGGTGAAAGCAGCGGAGCGGTACGGCGCGGCGTCGCGGTGCCGTCCCGGTGGGGGAGGGGGGGGGGCAGCGACGGGCAGTTTAGGACCTACGGGGGGGGGGGGTCAGGTCAAGTACTGGCGGCGCGGCGTCGCTTCCTGGCGTCGGCCTGCATGAAGCCGCCACCGCTGGCTGTCCTCATATTCCCCCGCTGCCGAAACGCGGCGCACCGCCGCCACGCCACGCCACGCCACGCCGCGGTTTGCACTCTCTGGCAGCGGTAATTGGTCGCCGCTTGTGAGGCGCTGTGACGTCACTGCCCTTTGATGTGAGAGGCTTTTCCCTAATGCGCTGTGCAGCCTGCATGACTGCGCCCTCCGTCTCGGCAATCCGCGAGGTGTGGGAGGAAATGCTGCTCCTGGCAGGGAAACGCTCTCGGGCGGAAGAAATGCTGCGGAAGTCACCACGAGTAGCGGTACATGCTCAGTCCTGAGGCCTGGCAAGTCCGTTTTCTGTATCCATCTTTGTTCGCCGTGTCCACCGATCGTTGACTTCGCTCGCAGGCCGCGCCGCTGGTCGCGGTGGCCTTATGGACAGTGCGGCCTGCGGACTGATTCCGAGAATCCTTTTCGTCGCTGTGTCTCTCTCGCACTCATGGGCTGCTCCGTCCGGCATTGCATGGAGTGTGCGTGTGGTTGTCGTCCGTGGGCGGCGCCTGGCCCACTGTGCTCGACTCTAAGCGCGCTGCTGCAGTGCTTGAGTAAGCCAGCCTTTGACTTCGGGGGTCTCGCTCGCCAGACTGGAAGCGGATCGACGTTTTGCACTCCCCCCCCCTCTCTCTCTCTCTCTCTCTCTCTCTCTCTCTCTCTCTCTCTCTCTCTCTCTCTCTCCGTCTCTCTCTCTAACCACGCCGCGGCTGAAAAAATTGTGCTCCAGGAGGCACTCTAGGCGGGCGGGCTGGCAGCTGTTCCAGGCACTCAGGCAGCGTTTAGGACCTCGCCTCGCTTCCCCGCCTCCAGTCCTTCCAGTGCCGGGCCGCTGCCTGCCCGCTGCCTGCCCGGCGTGAAGGTCGTGGTGCCGGGGGCCAATTTGCCGTCGCCGTGGCGCGGAGTGTTCGGTCGCTCCGTCTCTCTCGCGCCCCAGCGGAGCGCCCCGCGAGTGAGACGCGGAGCGACGAGGAACGCGGTTCGGACTCAGCCTGCCGGGACTTTATCAGGGCAGCCACTCTGCCGTTTCGCCACTCCGTGAGAGAGCGCCGAACAGAATTTCTGCCCCGGCATGTGACAGAACGTGCCATTCTCACACGCTGCAGGTCGCGTTGCGGCTATGAAAAACTGCACGGCGCGCACGTTGCCAAGGCGGACTTTCGGCGTGGGGCTCCACCACACTGTAAGGGCGCCCTTTGTGCTGGTCTCGTAGATGGAAGCCCCGATAGTGGCTTCGCTGCGAAGTCTTGGGTGTCGCGCAAACTGGGGCCCGATGCAAAGTTCACGACGGCGGGCTGGGCCAGGCTGAAATTATATAGACGGTGCATGCTGTGCGAGAGAGAGAGAGGAGGCAGCACTGTTTGGAATCAGCCTGCCGGGGCTCTCTAGGCCGACATCAGAGACTCTCATCGGCGCTCCTCGAACGCTGCTCGGTTTCGTCTCGTCGTCCTCGTCCCTCTCGACGCTCAGACCGCGAACGTTTGTGGCATCGGTGCCTCGGTGCTGCCAGTGTGGGCCGCGGGGCTGCCGTCTGATTCCGAGCACTGCTTTCGTCGCTCTGTCTCTCTCGCACTCATGGGACGGTCCGTAGGGGTGCGAGAGAGACAGAGCGACGAAGCAGTGTTCGGAATCAGACGGCAGGCCAGTCAGCTGTCGAACGACACTGTGCACTGTCGTCCCGCTGTTCCGGCATCGGACTGGTGAACCCAGTGAGTCACTCCCGGCGTGGCGCTTCGCTATGCGGGGAAAGGAGGCCGCGTGCCGTGCCAAGTGGCCGCGAGGACAACGCGGCGTAGCCTCGGCCGCGGGTTCGAATCCTACCCGCGGCGGCGAGTTGCTCCTTTTTCTGTCCTGCCGCTCTGCCACGGCTCTGCCGTGATGATATTTATCGCCACTTCCTTTGTTTCCGCCCTTCCGCCCCCGATCGGAGAAAGTGTTCGCACAAGTCGGGCTGAGCCTGGCTGGCCTGGCTGCTGCCGCTGCTGCCGCTGCTCCCGCGGCGGGCGCACCCTGACTTGTGTAGTCTCTCCTGTCTCGGACTCTCATCTCTCCTCGGGGCGGGCGGAGCGCTGGCGTACTGTAGCGGTTCGAGTCACCACCGCCAGGCACTACCTGTGGCTGACAGGATGGATGGTGGTCGGACAGACAGACGGACAGACGGACGGACGGACGGACAGACAGACAGACGGGAAGACGATCGCCGTAGTGCCCGTCTACTGGTTGCGTGCGAGGCGCGCGGCGTGCCACGCGGCCGCCTGCAAGAAGTGCGAATGGCTTGCGAGGCGGGTCGCGCTTCGGACGCCGCCACCTGCAGCCAGGTTCTTTGGCCTCGCGCCGACCTGGCCAGGCGCTGCGCTGCGCGGCGCGGCGGCCGGCGGCCCGGTCCGTCCGGCAGGTCCGGCTGGGCCGGCTGGTGGCGCGGCGTGGACCAGCAGCGCAGCACAGCGGAGCGGCACCGGGAGGGAAGGCCAGGCGGCCTAGGGCACGCCGGCGACCGCGCCCCGCCCGCCCCGCCCCTCCAGCCGCGGCGGACCGTTGCGCTGGCTGTGCAGGCTGTGTCGGCCGGCTTCAGGCCGGTCCATTTTCAGCCTCCGCACTTGAACGGGCCGCGCGCCTCGGCGTTATCGTGGTCCTGATTCCGAAGACGCGTTGCGCTCCCTCGCGTCCCTACGGCGCGCTCCCCCAGCGACAGCGCGACGAAGCGACGCTTCGGAGTGGCCGCCTTTATCGCATCCGCCGCCGTGCCGCGCGCTGCGCGGTGCACCCGCCGGCGCCTGCATGCTACACGTACCACATGCGCTGCCGGCTGAACGTAGCCGCTGATTCGCCTCCCCGTTAATTTTCACCCGCTATCGCCGCCGCCTGGTTGCGGTGGCGGTTGTTGTTGCTGCCGCTGTTGTTGGCGCGGCGAGCGAAGAGGCGCGGTGGGAACAACGAGGTTGAAATGCAGAAAGGCGAATTAATTAGATTGTCCGGAGCGTGTTCTGCCGCGGCTCAGCAGGCTGAACGGTGCTCCGTCTTGCCGCACTCGCGGGGCGTGGGTGTGTGAGAGACAGCGACCGAAGCACTTTTCGGACCGAGCTTGCAGCAGGCAGGGCCGTTGCTGGGTGCATGGGAAGGTTCGTCCGGTGCGGCACACTGTGCGGCGCGGCACGGCGCGGCACGGCGCGGCCAGCTCATGCTTTAGCCCCGCCGACCTGCCCTGCTGCTGCCAGTCGAGTGAAAGTATCAGGTGTGCCGCTGAAATGCGAGATGGCTTTGCCTGGCTGCCTGCTCTGCCTGGCCGCCTGGCCGTGGGTGTCGGTCGGTGGGTGTGCGCCGAGCGCGATGTGCCGAGGGTGCAAGGCAGTGAGGCCAGCACGTGAGGGCCATGCGAGTGAGTCGCTGCAGTGCACCAGCAGTTTGGCACGGGCAGGAAGGATTGGGGGGGGGGGCTCTGGTTTGTGCGACGTGACGCGTTGACGCGGTGCCCGATCATTGATTCGGCCTTGGTGGCGAGTGCGCTCAACAGCGATGAATAGCCCGTAAGGGCGGCCAGCCTGTATGGTCTGATTCGTCGCTCTGCCTCTCTCTCGCGCCTCTGCTGGCCGCCCCACGGGTGCGAGAGAGGCAGCGACGCTGGCCGGCCGCGCGATGGCCGAGCCAGCGTGTCGAGTGGTGCCGAGGCACTTGATGGCGGGGCGGCGGGGCTGCACCTGCGCGATGATGAACGTCGCTCTCGTTGCCCCGCTGCTCCTTGGAGTGCGCTGCGCCGTGGCGTGGCACGGCGCACAGCAGTGGGGTCCGGGGCGGGTTGACGACGCAACGCACGTCGTCGAGGCGTCGTCGGCCTGCACCGGATGCGTCCAATGAGGGCCCGCCTCTGGCCCGCCTGCCATGCGCCATGCAGAGCTGGAGGCTGCAGGGGATGCGAAGAACGGTGGCGGGGGGGGGTCATTCCCTCTCCCCGCACGCGGCACTTATACTTACTGAATCCGCTGCGTTGTGTGTTGCAGGGCTCGTCAAGGTGGAGGACGGGCGCGTGGAGCTGGGCCCCGTGGAGTGGCACTCGCTGGTGGCGTACTACGGCGGGCTGCTGGGCGTGGTGCTGGCGGGGCTGGTGCTGGCCGCCGTGCTGCCCGTGGCCGGCCTCATGTTCTGCTGCTGTCGCTGCACCGGCCGCTGCGGCGCGCGCTCGCAGCCCTTCGACAAGCGCCACGACCCCTGCCGACGCCACCTGTTCGGCGTGCTCCTGGCCGCCATCGCCATCGCCCTGCTGTTCGGCGTGGTGTGCGCCTTCGTCACCAACGAGTACATGGAGAAGGGCGTGCAGGAGCTGCCCAACAAGACGAGCAACCTGGTGGCGGACACGCGGCTGTTCCTGCAGAACACTCAGAAGGAGGTCAACCACCTGCTCATCACTAACTACAACGAGCTCTCGACCGCGCTGGACCAGAGTCTCCAAAGTAAGGACCTGGACCAGGACCGCACGCCCGGCTGAATTGCTCTTGTAACTCCTTTATGATGCTTATGTGAAATTTTGCGACTAATTTTTGCAGGTAGCGGAGAGAAAATGAATAGGCAGCTCGCAGAAATATCTCATGCAACGTCTCTCGACAATCTTACCCAGTTAGTGGCCGGTCTGGGTAATATTAAATCGGATTTAGCGGAGGTCAGCAGGCTCACAGACAAGTTGAGATCAAGTGCTCGGGTGCTTAAGATAGGTAAGGTGCTCAGTCATAGGACTTTGGATTATCAATGTGACTCATTTTAAATAATTTGCCATCCCTTTCCTCAGGTTTAACTAGGGTCAGAAATTCCTTAATTGAGATTTCAAGGAGGTGTAGAACCATTCCACAGTGTCAAGGTGTTATGGACTCTTACAGTGCTCAGATCAATCAAATTACCATCAAAGAGCAGTTTGATGATGTAAGTATTCTTTGTTTTCTAGTGCATTTAACCATTGTGCTGTGTCATTATTGTTCTTGTCAAACATCTAATTTATCCTTGTACCCCTCTTCCATGCCATAAAAAAGATGCTTGACAAATACTTTCCGAAGGTACAGTGTGAAAGACAGACTTTCGCTCTTTGCATCTGCATGGAATAGTGTCACTTTGTACAATTCTGTTGTTGCTTCTTTAACAATTTGTTTTCTTTCTCAAAGCAATGTGTGTATGTTTTTTTTTCCTTGCTCACAAAGACTTAAATATTTTATAGTAGAGAACAACTATGTGATTGACTACCAAAAAAAAACATAATGTCTCTGTTGTGGTTTGCTTGTAGTTCACTAGAACTTTAGTTTTATTGCATTTCAGTAATGTTGGGTTCTGAATTTTCTTATTGTTTTAATTTTACCTGCCTATTTTTGTAGTGGATAGTTTTTTTTAAACATGGTTATCTTCCAATCATTTTGAACATCTAGATCTCAGTCCGTTTTTTCTTCTTTTTATAAAGCCTAGATAACCAACAGTAATTATTGGGGTCCAAATAACAATTTTTTAAATTATTGTTTTTTCAGTTACCAAATATATCAGAGAGCCTTCAAACTGTGTCAGGGCTGGTCTCTGAAGACGTGAAAAATGAACTGCTGAATGGAAAGCAGCAATTAGATAACATTCAGAGAGAGATTCAAAGAACTGTCAATGATACAGTCCCTTCAATTTCAAAGTCAATTGGGAAAACTGGTAAGATCTCTAGAATATTCGCAACTGTTAACTGTATGCTAGTTTATTCCTTTATTAGTTCTGTAAGAACAATGTAAATGTTATTTTAGGTGATGATGTGGGCCGAATCGCAAGAAAGATTACCCAACTCATGGAGCGGGCAGATCAAGCTGTGTTACGATACTCAGAAACCCCTCTGGAAGATGCCAAAGTTTACATTCCTCAATTTAGCCCTTATAGGTACGTTATCTGTTTGAATAATGTGTCCATAATGTCATAATTATTTTATTGATTTGTGAACCTTTTATGTTATTCTATAGATATCACTTGGGACTTGTTGTGAGCTGCATTCTTCTTATGATACTGGCCCCTATCACATTTGGTCTGTTTTGTGGATTCTGTGGAAAGCGACCAGATGCCTCCTACAATGATGATAGCTGTACGAAGGGAACTGGCGCACGTCTTCTCATGGTGTATGTGTTGATGTATAATTTTTAATATTTTTTTCTCAGCTACAGAAATGTATTTCTGTGACATATATTATTTTGCATGTTACAGTGCTGTTTGGCTGATTCTCTTGACAAGCTCTGCCATAATCCTGGTCATCCTTGTTCATTTTGTTGTTGGGGTTGTTGCTGAACGCACAATCTGTGAGCCCTTGCGTGATCCTAGTGATAACCAAATCTTTGGTCTTATTGACGAGATAACCCCTCTGGAGAGCATGCTCCAGGGCCTGGTGATTGACTCTTCACACCACCGAGGCCGTCATCGTCGCATGCCTGCGGTGCACACGAGTGTCAGTTCTGTCATTATGTAAGTTGCGTCTTAGTAAGTGCCTTAATATTAACATGCTTCCAAATGTATCCCAACTGAACTTGTATGTTCTTTGTTTTTAGCGCCTGTCATCAAAATCGCTCCATTTATGATGTCCTTGACTTGGAAGCTAGAGTTAATGTTAGCGAGGTGTTGTCCTATGCTAACAATCAAGGCCTGCAGATTGCTTTGGATAACATTAAGCAACGCTTGAGTGTTGAAGGCCAAATTGTCATTTTACCAGATCAAGCCCGGAGGAAACTGGCAGAATTGGCAGAGTCATCACCTAGTATACCTTTCGACACTTACACTGAAGTGGTATGGATCTGTTTTTTTTTTCCCTCCTCCAGTTTACTGTAACTTTGAGGTGTCGAGTGTTTATACTGTCTTTCTGTTTGTAGTTGGGTCACAGGATCACGGAACTAAATTTCACTGAGTTTGCCAATGTGCTCCAGACTGTTGCAAGCCAGATTTATGACCAAAGTGTAAGTTGAGTTGAGATAAGTTCTACCTTACATTAGGAGAATGTTTATGAAACTTCTTTTCATCTCCTATCCTATCCTTTATAGATTCAAGATGAATTGCAAGTGGAGGCACGAAACCTTATTCATTCTCAAAGAGACATAGAAGAGTTGTCTGGATTTGCTCAGAATTTAAGTCAAATGGTTAAACAACTCAAAGAACACTTGAATATAAATCATAACTCATTGAAAGATGCCATATACAGTCTTATGAATGAAGTCCTTAAAGCTCAAGACTACCTCAACAAAGATGGACCTCAAAAACTCTTGGAGGTATGTGTTTTAATTTCCAATGCGACTTTGTACTCTGTTTGTTTCATTCACTTACTATTTCTTAATTTCACCACCTGTTACAGATTGCTCAACAATTTGCTGATGAGTTTTTGAATCATGTTAGACATTACATGCAACGTGTTGTAGACCACACCCATTCAGAGGTGGGAAAATGTTGGCCCTTAAGTCGTGTTTACAATGCAACACTTATGGCAACGTGCGATGAAATTCTTAACCCATTTGTGAGTATTTTATTCATCCTTCTTGTGCACACCTAGTAGCTTGAATTAAGTTATCTTATCTGATCTTTTCAACAGAATGGATTTTGGGCCAGTGTTGGTTGGTGCCTACTACTTTTTATCCCATCTATTATTCTCTCTGTCAAACTCGCCACTCTTTACCAAAAGTCAGATCCATATCCTGGGCCCCTGGTTGAAGCGTAAGTTTTACTTTCAATTCTTTGATGTTGATCGGATGCATGTTCCCACTTTGTTTTAATGAGATGGTTTCTTTGCAGAGAATATATGTATGATGCTTATGCTGATCGTGACAACATCCCGCTAGCAAAGTAAGTTACCTACATGATAACCTCAAACTGGCCGATGAATTGTTGCTGAAATTTGTTCTGGCTACTATCAATGTCTAACTTCAAATTTCTTTTCCTTGTAGTGTTAATGACAAAAAGCGCAAGAAGACTAAAAATAGTAGAGGTCGTAGTTACCAAGAAACTTACGACAACTCTAGTGGAGGCGGAGGCTACCTTGGAGATTACAGTGCTCACCTAGGCCGCGGGGAGCGGGAACGTGAACGCGCGCGGCCTGAGCCGGACAGAGCGGGTCACTCTCAGGCAGGAGGACAGCAACGGTATTCGGACATGGCACCCAAGTGAGTCCCTCGAGACCCTTCAACATGGTGCGAAGCACCGTCCTTAAAACAGACCTGTAACCTGACCCTTTATCCTTCTTTGCAGGCATTGGGATTTCCCTAACAACGGCCCACCTCGTTACCAGAGCCCTCATGCTTCGCACTCCCACGCTCACAGTCCACCAATGTCTACAGAGTATGAACGGCCACCTCCATATTATTTCCCTGGCCCTGGGTAGGTCATCTTTGACATCACTTGATTTCATTAGAATGAATTTTCTGCTATCAAATTGGATTGATACTTACATGTTTGAATTTTCTTGCAGTGAGAGCCGCCCTTGAATTGCATTTGACTGCGTCTCCTATGCTGTGATTAGCTGCTTTTTCTACCCAATAAGCAGCAAAGCCTTTTCTTTTTAATTCGAAACCTCAACAAGTTGTGGCAAAGATATTGTTAAAGCAAGATTAGTAGAACGTACTAGGGATTCATTAGTGGGCTATTCCTTCTCGTCATCTTTTTTTGACAAGCTCTTGGTGACAGTGTCACCTTGCAGATTTCTTTCAGACTCGGGTGCCTATTTTATTTGTGATTTTGTGACTTGCTATGGTCAAGCTACCAAGCCATCTACTGCCAGTTACTGCCTTGATACATTCCTGAGCTCAGCCCACTCCTTTGCATACCCTGTCCTCTTATAATGGATAGTGTGAAATTCAGGCTTTTGAATAAAATATTGTGCCTTTCCTAGAAAAAGTTTATCAGGTACCAAATACATCACTTACTTGTCCTATAGAGGCCACGTCATATTGTTAGACATAATTATAACAATGTCATCACACCTTTTTTCATAACTATTTAAAAATTTCATTTACTGCCAAGGAATGGGCTGAGAAGGGACCAATGACTTGAGTTGCCAATTTTGATCATTTTGTTTTCCCCCAGAGACTTATGGATGAGTTTCATTTTTCCCCCCCCCTTGTTCCTTGTTATGAGACTTACTTTTTCATCTATGATTATTTCTTTCATCTCATTGTAACTTGTATTTAAATTAGTCATGTGATGTGGTATGTTTGATTATTTAAGCTTTACTTCTGTGATGCCATGTCTCACATACTGAGTTGAGTTTATTACATTTATGATGCACATGCATTTCCATGCCCATGTCTTTTTTTTAAATTATTAATTGAATAATTATTGTATTTATAATATTGTATGAATCTCTCTTGCCATAGTTTTTATTTCGGTTCAGATTGGCATTTTGTCTGTGTATGCAAATGCAGGAGTTAAGTTTTTATTTTTGCTGTGATTGGTCATTTTTTGAATTGAAGTGACATCATTACATCAGTGTGTCCATGTAGTATTAACGAACATGTCTATAGAAGTCATGATTGATTGTGTAAATATTTTTAGTGTAAAATATATATTGCATATTTTTAAAACCTTGTGTGAATGTTATGATGCCTTAAATTTTTAAGTAAGATTTTATTCAAGTGTTGGAATTTTTAGATTGAGGAGCATTTTAATGACAGAAGGATAATGATTAAAATCAACTTCAGTTAGAAGAGAAACCTTATTTTGGGAACTGGTTAGTACAAATTGCCTGTACACACATTGGTTTCGGCCAAAGTGAATATTTTAATTTGCAACTTGATATGCCTCATTAGGACCTAGCAGTAACTTTTCAAAGTGGTTGCCATAAGTGAGCACTAGATTTACTATGAGCCACCTTAGGATTCTACTACAAGGCATATTTATAAATTTTGTCCTCTGTGAGATTGTAGCACTCAGTGACTTAAATCCATGAACTCTAACTTAAAGGAACAATTTTTGTGAGTAATCAATCTCATGCAAAGGCGATACCTTTAATTTAGGAGAGAACCATCCATAAGGGAAAGATATTAAGATTATTTTTCACTCTAGATTTATTTATGTACATTAGCAATGCTCCCAAGTTGTACATACTGTATTGCATATTGACATTGAATACTGTTAACTCTTTGAATGCAGAATACAATGTTCAACTTAATACTGTGGCCATAATTATTTTAGAATGTCCTCACGAACAATAAGGCAAATGAAACAGAATAGATTTTTTTGGGTTTTATTGCACAAGTGCGTTTACAAAATTGAAATTAGAACCTCAGCTTCTGGAAGAACCATTTGTTTTTGCCAGCCTTGTACCTGCAACACACATTTCAGAGATAAGGAATGGACAACAACAGGGAGCTGGGAGATGATAAGCTATGGAGAGCAGCTGCAATTTTGAGCATCAGCTTGCTTTTGACTGGAAACCAGACTGGAGATTGACATCCACAAGTCAAAGGAATCAAAACAAAGACAGGACTACAACACAATGGTATCATTACATGGTCATCTCACCTTTCCTCAAACTTGCACCTAGTCTGGAAACGAAGGATTTTCCTCTTGGCGGGATCCTTGAGGTCCTTGGGGGCAATCTTCTCCAAGGGAATATCTACGGTGTAGCGGGTGGGCATCAGGTGATTGTAGTTGACAATCTAAAAGTAAGGAAAACACATCTTACAATCAAGAAATTCCACAGTGCAACGGAAAAACAGCTCGTGCCAGGCAAGGACAAGATGAGATGAGACGTACTTTCCATTCAAACCCACAGGTGAGCTAACTGCCACACGGCGTTGCCATACATACCTTGAGGAAAGGCTTGATCTTGGACTTCTTGTGGATGCGAGCCTTGCCCATACGCTTGTGGACCTTCCTGGGATACCGGTCAATGCCGGCCACTAAGGCATGGCCGTACTGCTTGTCGTTGGTGCCGTCATCGTAGTTCCGAACCACTACGGCTTTGCGTCCAGCAAATCGGCCGCCGAGCAGCAGCACGATTTTGCCCGGTTTCATAATCTTCCCCATCTTGGATTATCTATCTGAAACAGAAAGACCGGCACATTACTTGACGGCAACACGGCACACGACAAAGTAAAATTGTACTTCTACAGCAAATTTAGGAGAAAGCATCGTCAAAATGAAAATCGGCATACGTTGCCAGGTTCCAGAAATAGGTTAAGTTTGGTACGTGGTTATGAGGGACCATTGGTAAACAAACCCGTAATAAACGAACGAGGAGGACTTAAGTGTTAAACCCAGTGCGTAACAGGGCTACGTTCGCACACAGAAAAAGTTTCAAATGCGAAACAAGAGAACAAAATGAGGAAACATTTAACCATAACAACGTGAACACAGCGCTCATGGACAGTCAACAGGGACACTTTCGGCGCATCATATTAAGTGACTACCATCACACAGTGAGGAAATTAGAGTTCACACTCAGAGTATAAAACAAGACGATGCCAACAAACACATTAGTCCTTTACGTACAATGATTTATCACAGGATGAAATAAGATAAAATTTGCTTTCACCTCAAACTCACTCACATTCAACGTCGAACCGGAAAGAAGGTTCCGAGGGGATCACTGCCTTCTAGAGATGATGCCGATCGCACACTGCCTTGTAGATGAACAAAGACTGGTCGTTACGTGAAATTTATTTATTTACCACGGAAAAAGAGTGTAAATGAGGAGGATTCTTGGGAGAAAGACTTCAAAAAAGAAAATTTACAAAACTTGTTCCGAAAAAAACATTTGGTGGCGGAGAAAGGCATCCGGGGCACATTTATCTCTGTCCGGGGGCGGGGGTAGAAGAGGGAGAGGGGGCAAAGGGTAGGGGGAGGGGGAGGATCGAAAGCCAGAAACAAAAGCCTGGATAGCAGACAGATGGCTTAAGAAGTTTTAAACTTTTTCACGTTTTCGAAGAGTATTTGACACGAACTATCTGCTCAAATCGTCGAAGTCATGTGATCCTTGACCCACTTTTTCTCTATGGATACAGCCAGTGCTGGGACAAAGACGAGCTAATGCAGAATGTGGCTTAGTATTAATCTTCTGCTAATGGATTTCGTAACCCCAGGTGTAAACAATATGCAAATTTCTTAGCAATCAAGGCCATCTTCTTGGTGAATCATAGGGTTGAGTCTGAATTGATAATAGAGTGCACAGTGGTGAGCGTGAGGTTCAGTAGCACAGTCGCGACATCGCGGGCTTCTTATCAGGTTGAAAGGTGAGTTGTCTTGAGACAATATGACCTACTGCCTCTGTGATTTCAGTCTACATTGTTTGAACCTGTGATGATAATCCTATTTTCTTCTGTTTGGAAATCACTAAGCTGTTACAATTATTCATATCAAAAGAAGTGTTATTTATATCAGAAGTGGTATTGCAGATACCCTGCGAAAAAATGGAGGATTCCATCAACACCCAGCCACTCTTACAGGGTGATTCTGATAGTGATTTTGATGGCAATCTGTCAGACGACACTCCTTCCACATATATGGTAGATGACCCTGTAGTAACGACAAAAGACACCAAGCCATTGTTCAAAGGCAGAGATCCTCAAGACAGGTATGTCCATTATGTAGTTATGTAACATTTCGCTAATGCCACACATTTTTTGTTACTCTGAGATAAACTAGGGCTCTTTCTCATCCTCAGTTTTTTCATTTAAACTTATAATATTCACAGTTTTGTAGAATTTTTATGCTCTCTATATAGTGGAGCCATGGTCTGTTTTCATTATTGCAGATTTAACTTTATTGATTGAGCCAAAAAAAATAATATAAAAGCACCAGTTGAAATTTGAAAACTGTGTAGCTATCTGAGAAACTTTTGATGAGTGATACTGAGGATAGAAAGGGAAGTAACAGAAGTGAAGAATTTTTCAGGGAGGATGACTGGAAGTAAGTGTGTTTTTGATAGTTAAGTAGAATTGGGGTAGATTTTCTAAATATATATGCTGGCTTCATGCGTTTGCTTCCTATCCTAGACCTTTCCTCCATTTGGTCTCTATTAACTTATCATCCTGTGCAATATTTCCAATCTGAAACTTAGCAGTCATTTGTTTTAAAAAATTCTTGAAAAATTCATGTTTATTTCACATTTGAGTTTCATAAATCAAAGCAGAATTAGTTTCTGTTGCGTGCCTGATTTTACTACCTCAGCTTGACTTAACAACACGTTTCCAATGTTTGTTTCAGGTTTAGCGTTGCTTACATCATATTTTATTTTCTTGGGATGACAACTTTGCTGCCATGGAATTTCTTCATTACAGCAGATGATGTAAGCTAGCCCGAAAATGAGCATGGGGACTTCCATTCAAGGGTTCACATAAGTTAGTCTCAATTTTCATTCTCTTTCCTAGTACTGGATGTTTAAATTTCGAGATGTCAATGCATCAGAACCAACCACCATGTTTCTCAACTCCTCTGTGGCCGTAGCAGGCCGCACTCCTCTTCAGAAGAGCTTCACAGCATACCTTAGTGTAGCATCAACTGTTCCCAGTACAGTTTTTCTTATATTAAACTCGGCTCTTGCTCACAAGTATGTATACAGACCCCATACATTAAATAAGAAATGATCTTGTAACCTGATTCTGGTTTTGTTTCCAGGATATCTCTTCACTTTCGCATGCTTGGATCATTTGTAATAATCCTCCTTTTGTTTGTTGTCACGACTCTGTTTGTTCATATTAACACTGATGCTTGTAAGTAAATTTTTAATCACTCAAATTTTTTAAATATTTAACACTGTTTTAAGGAGGTTTTACTTGTAACTATTACATCTCCATTTGTTTCAGGGCAATATGACTTTTTCTACCTTACCATGGCAATAGTGGTAGCCCTAAACAGTAAGCATAAAATGCTTTAAAAATGTCTTTGTATGTGTGAACACTTTATGTAACATGATTACTTTATCTGTTGTGATTCAGTTGCAAGTGCTGTGTTGACTGGTGGATTATTTGGCATGCTCGGAAAGTTTTCTGCTGCTTACATATCTGCCGCAAGTAGTGGTCAGTCTCTGGGTGGTGTTTTTGCGGCACTAGCTGAAATATTGTCACTGTGGCTTGGAGCTTCACCGCAGCTCAGTGCCTTTGTGTACTTCATGGTTGCCAATGTTTTCCTTGTTGTATCTATTGTCTGCTACTTGGTTCTCATTCGAGCAGTAAGTTTCAATTTGCTGTCTCAACTTCCTTTTTATTGGTAGGAAATTTTCTGACAAACTGTTCGTTTTAAGGTCTTCTTTAAATACCACATGGCACCTAGACCACAGCTGTCAGTTCAGTATGAAGCTGATGGATGTGCTCCATCAGGGGAGGTTGATCTGTCGTCCTTGTCCTACACTCGTGTGATAAGCAAGGTCAGTATTTTTGAAGAGCTCTGCTTATTAGAGAACCCTTGCCAAAACTCTTCAATGTATGTCTTATTGTTTTATCCATTTCTTGTTTTTTCTCTCTGTGTTTGTTTGTATAGATCTGGGTTCATGGACTAGCAGTTTGGATGGCATTCTTTGTTTCATTGTCATTTTATCCAGCAGTCACTGTTCTTGTTGAGTCTGAAAACAAAGGGCATGGAAACCAATGGAACGGTAAGAATGAGGTAATTCATTGCCCTCTTAATGTTTCATTCCCTTCTTCTAATATTTTATTTCCTTTCCTTGCAGATAAATATTTTGTTCCCGTGGTTGCCTATCTGATTTTCAGTTTGTTTGACTATCTGGGAAGAGTGCTTTCAGGGCTGCTTCTTTGGGTAAAGTAATCTTTCATGTTGTAAATTGTCTACATTAAAATTTGTTTTAACGGCACTAATAAATTTCTTTGATGGAATGTTTAGCCAAGACAAAATGCGAGAGCATTGCTTCTCATGTCAGCAGCCAGAATTATATTTGTTCCCTTGCTGCTCTACTGCAATGCTCAACCCCGTCAACATCTCCCGGTCTTCATTCATGGGGATGCGTATTACATTTTGATTGTGGTGCTTTTTGGATTCACCAATGGTTACCTAGTCAACATTACGATGATCAGTGCACCAAAGTAAGTGCTGTGTCTGTGCCTACTTATGAACGTATGGACTGTTTTGATTCCCATCATCCACATTGAACTTGAACTTGACCAGTACTCTTCATTCTGTTCAAACAGGGCCTGTGAGCATCATGAACAAGAAATGGCTGCCTCTATAATGTCAGCATTTCTAGGAATAGGACTAGCCTGTGGAGCATTACTCAGTATGGCCATCGTGACCTTGATATAATTATTTGGGAATGAATTCCCACCCAGGTCAATGTTTTATTGCATAGTTAGCTTTGCTAGCCAACCCCTTGTTTGGGTGTCACTTATACCTTCCATATATCTTTATAAACTACAGCTGGGGAATATTTAGCTTGGGTATTTTTGTGCTGACATAGGCAATCAGTGCCATCATTATTGTTATTATTGGGTTGTATGTATCAAATGTATAGGAATGTTGACATGTTAAATGCAATGAGCTATTTGTATTTCCACCCGTAAAATCATGAACAACTGGTTTTATTTTCTAGTAAGTTTTAATAATAGTAATTTTGCTATCACGGAACAGTATTTTTCATCTCAATCGACGACATTGTACTGATTTTTCTAGAATTTAAAAACTTTTAGAAAACAGTGATATGTTTTGTTTTTTTTTTTTTAATCTGAAAGCCATAGTCGTTAATTTGTTGAAGATGTGTGTAAAATAATACCTGAACCACCTGTGATTTTTACTGCTTAACTGATTATTTTTCTTGGAGTGATCATCATGTCATCAGTGTTAGACTGGGCTGTTTGTGTCCTTGTGTGATATTATTTTGCATGTTCTTAGTTTTTGTTTGACTGTTTTGTATTTTTCATAATCTGTTGTATGGATCCCTTGAGACTGAGTATAGTCATTTTTTAAGTCACTGAAAGAGGTGTAAATTGATCCATAATTCACATGTACTTTATACTTAATCTAACCAAGGCCTTCAAAAACTGCCGATCCGTATCGCTTCAGTCCTAAGACGCAAGATATTTGCTGACATGTTCGTAAGCTCAACAAACATTAATTCTTTTGACTTGGTAAATGACTGACTTGATTCTCTGCATTTATGTTGTTTTCTTGTATGAAGTAGTAAATCAAGGCTAGAGTGTTTGGACAAGGACTTCCTGTGTCCAATGACTTATCTTAACATTTGTATGTTGGTATTTGTTTCTGTTCAGAAATGATCTCTTAATATTTTGTCATTGAGAATTTTCTTTTTTTTAACTTTATATATCCTATTGATACTGTTATTTTAGATTGGTGACTTCACCAAGAAATATGCTTCCTTTATATTCAAGGAGAGCAGCTTCCTCCTTTTTGTGATGTAACTGATAAGATTATTATTTTTTATAGTACCCTCTGTTCTGTCAGTGTAAACATGGCTTCTTGCAAGAAGGCTGGTCCTCTTCACAGCTTTGCTCTTAACTGCAGCATTCATCACCTACTTGTTGTTAGGTGAAAAAAAAAAAAAGAGAATTAAAATTTCCAGTCATAAGTGTGATTTGTAGGAAACATAAGATATGCAAATAGGAGGAAATAAAAACATTTACACAACTTTTAGTATTTATTGAATGACCCAAATTTTACTTCTCAAACTTATAAATATGCAAATTCTGGAGGAAAAAAAGATAACGCAAAATGGTATGGAATGAAGATACAAGAATATTAGAAAAAAATTAATAAAAATGCAACCTTAATACAAGCTCATGAAAGCAGAACTCCTAATACCTTACAATGTAAAATTTTAAAAAAAGAGGAAGATCATGAATTATTAAAAAAAAGTAGTAGTAGTAATTAAATTATAATGGTATCCCACTAATCTATAGGGCTCAAAATGGCTCATAAAAATGGATATGGTCCCACCCACTCAAACTCTATACAACAATACAGGATTTCATAAATTACTTGATCTTGCTCACAAGTTTAAAGTAATTTAAATGATTTCAACCCATCACAAAACAATGAATATAAATATAAATAATACTTCCAAACACGGTAACTAGACCATCTCATTCAAATAACAGCAGTCACAATTTTAAAGTACATGAAACCCATATAAGTAAATAAATTTGGAAATGCTGCCTAATCAAAGTAAATTCTTAAATAATGGATCTACTCTTTCAAGCCCTTTCCTGGGACATATGATGCACTGCAATAAGAAGATTTTTATCCACACATCACCATCCGCACAAACTCCTCATAATTGATGTTTCCTTGAGAGTCTTCTTGGCCTGCCAAAAGTTGTTCCACTTCATCATCAGTCAGTTTTTCTCCTGCAAATTAGGAAATAATAGCATCAAATTCAAGTTACAGATGAAATAAATCACAAATATTGGCCACGGACATGAGGACAAAAGTATTTACCAAGGGTTGACAACAAGTGGCGCAGTTCAGCAGAGGAAATGAAACCACTGCCATCCTTGTCAAAGTGCCTCAGACCTTCGATAAAGTCATCAGCAGTGTCTGAAGTGCGGCTTTTGGAGATTGCTTGGTAGATTGGAAGGAAGACTTCAAAGCAAATCCGTTCATCTAATGACAAATTAGGTAACAACATTGGCAGTAAATGAATGAGAGTCAGTACTTGAAATATGAGAAGTTGAATAATCGTGAAGCTTGAAACAAAATCCCAACCTGGTTTGTGCTGGTGAGTGAATTTTTTAACGTCAGATTCTGTGGGATTTTGTCCCAAAGCACGCAATACATCTCCGATCTGACCAACATTTATTTTACCATCACCCCGGTTATCAAAAAGCTGGAACGCCTCTTGGAACTCTGTAAAAAATCAGACAAATAAGTGCCTATAGTAACTTTTGCTGGTTGGGAGTGACTGAGGCAAAATGTTCCACATATTTAGTACCCTAATGCTAAATATATTACGTCTCAGAGACACATGTGCACAGAAACAATTCCCTTGACACACTGCGAACACGTACACCACCTGGCATTCCCGACATGCTACAAACCTTCCACCGACGTCATGACTTTGTTCACTGCCTCATAGCCATACATTTCGGCGGCTAGTCTGGAAATTGTCAAACTCGCGACTTAGACACAGCTCTCGCCCTGTCTAGCGTACAGACTCGACTCTAACTGCACCATAACGCGGCGCGCGCCAGCCCTTCCCCGCGGCAGCAAAATCTCCTCTCTCTCCCTCCATGAGACGCAATTCTTGACCAAATAAGGCGAAGTCGGCTCGGGGTGTGTCATCAGAGGGGAGCTGGAACGTCAAAGTTGACCTCGATTAACTTACCTGCCAGCTGGTCCTCTGAGAATGAAGCCTGAAAAGAAAAGGAAGAATTATGTCTAATTCGATGTTGGTACGGAGAGTAAGAGTGGAAATACCCATTAAAGACCTATCAGCTAGAGAAAACTTACCATGATTCGTGACAACGGAATACCGTACTCTACAGGTTAGGATGCGAGTGATTACTGATTCATCAATGAAGGGTGGCCATAACAACGGTAACACAAAGAAAAAAATTTAAGTGAGTGTCACTCTTCGAAGTAGGAGTCTAAGGTTTGACATGTCTTTTCAATTGAATCGAAGTATATTTTCGCTTCTTGCAATGGACGATATGTAACTTCTCGATACTGTTTCTTTTATTGGTTTTGTTGGATTCATCATCGTATCGTAGGGTTGGCATGACAGAAATGAAAAATTCAAGAATACAGTTGTGACAGTAACGAATTTTGAGGTAAGCGTTTCTATGGACCAACACTACTTCATGTGTTTGATTTCTTTTATTTCTGCGTACTCGCTGTTTTTTAAAAATCGGATCATTGCTGGGGTTATCAATGGTGATTAACAAAGAAATGTATCTAAACTTGTGTCAATTCAAACGCCACCGAAATCTGTCATACCAATAAATGTAAACAAACGTGCGGAGGGGGGAGGGGAAACACGAGGACAAAGTATAGTTCATAACCTCCGTACATTTGTGCAGTCAAATTTAATTTCGTCCACACATTCTAGTTTGACCCGGAACATTGGACTTTCAACTCTATTTGCTGTTTCTTGCAAGGTACCGTCTCATTCCTGCCTGCTTTTGTTTACATGACGGACGTGGTGTCATTTCTTCATAACCTCACTGTATTTATAGACTACCTTCGGATTTCTTTCTTGTAAAATTTCATTTGCTTCTTAAATTCCCCTATCATGAAGATGGGATCTACTCCTTTACGCTTTCATTTCATTTTTCAGGGTCCTTAGCCATCTGTCACCATGTCGTCGTGGAAGTCAGTGTCCAAGTCGAATCAGAAGACCCACAGAGAACGACATCAACCTGAAGCTCGGACACATTTGGGTCTTTTAGAAAAAAAGAAGGATTATAAAACTCGAGCTGATGATTTCAATGAAAAGCAGAAAACATTGCGCCTTCTCAGGAAGAGGGCTCTCAATCGTAATCCAGATGAATTTTACTTTCATATGATCAATTCCAAAACAGAAGATGGAGAACATTTTGAGAAAGAAAAAGAGGTGGGTAGCTTTTTTCCTTAATAATGTGAATTTTTTGTACCTGCTTTTTCACACATACATTGTTGCTCCACAGGATGAGCACACCCCTGATCAAATAAAAATGATGCAAACCCAAGATATCCAGTATGTTACCATGAAACTTACTTCTGAGAAACGCAAAATTGAACGGCTTAAAGCAGAGCTTCATATGTTAGATGCTGCAGAAGAGGTGAGGTGGAGAAGTTCTTTGTCTTGAATTATAATGATCTATTATGCTCAATATTATCTGATGATTTGCTTGCAGGTTACCAATCATCATACTTTTTTTGTTGATGATCCAAAAGAAGTTCTCAACTTTGATGTTGCATCTCGGCTAGGGACGCACCCTGCACTATTGGGAAGGCGTACTAATCGTATGAAGTTGGAAACTCTTAAATCTGCTACTTTGCCTACTATTGACAAAGGTGTGTAAATTTTTTTTCCTTCTCATCCTCCCCCACCCTCTCTCTCTCTCTTTTTCTTTTGTACTCTAACCTCTCACAACTTTACAGCTGCTCTAGAAAAGGCTCAAAAACAGAAGGCACAGAAGTATGCAGTGTTGGCAAAACGTCTGGAACGAGAGAAACAGCTACGTATCATTTACGAGAAGATGCTCCTGAAAAAGAATTTACTGGTCAAGACCGAGTCAAAACCAGAGAGGATAAAGCCTGGTACTAAAAATGCACCCCCAGTGTATCGGTGGAAAACTGAAAGGAAGCGATGATGAAGTGATCAGTGATCGAGGGTCCCTGATGTAGAATTTATGTTTACATGTGATTTTGGAGTGGTGGTGGTGAACCAAATGAATATTAATCAATAAATCTGTATGTTGATACTTGCATATGTCGTGTGTCCATTATTTATTGCGATCCCAGCTCGTGGAAAGGAACGACAGCCGTTCGGGGACGAGGCGGACGAGGTGACGTGCAGTGGATTGTTGCCTTCCCCGACCTGCCCCACTTCCGCCACATTATTGGCAGTCGGGCTCCGACCGGCCTGCATGGGCTGCGGCGGCTACGGCTCCATGGCGTCGTCGGGCCGCGTCGTCGGGGACCTCGTCGTGACCGCCGTCCTCCTCCCCGCCAGCTGACCCGCACACTGCCGTCGACCATGTCCACTAGGACCAGCATCGCGGACTCCATCCCCGCCATCCCGGTCAAGTACGAGGCAGCCCTGCGGCTGAGGGCTGCCCCGCGTAGGGCTGTGAGTACTGTAGCATGCTGGCCGGCCCCGCAGGGAGCAGTCGCGGGACTTGGTGGTGACGGAGCCGCGCTACAATGACGGCGTCCTGGAGGGCATGTGGCGCGACCGGCGCATCGAGAAGACCAAGCCGTGCCTGCCGTCCTTCCGGGGCTGCTCCATCTACACGACCTCGTTCAAGCGGCCCAGCCTCACCAGCCCCGGCGTGTACCTGGACGACTACGCCTCGCAGGCCGCCTGGGAGCACCGCGCCAGCAGCGAGGTGCGGCGTGCGGCGTCGCTCTGTCTCTCCCTGCGGGACGCTCCATGAGTGCGGCAGAGACACGGCGGAATCACTCGGCAGCTCCCCTAGTCCTAGTTTTACGCCCGCTCGCCGCCCTTTGCCGTCATCCACCCGCTCTGCCGGCTCTGCCCCCAGGGCGTCCACCGCGCCATCCTCATGGAGGCGAGCGGCCCCAAGTGCCGGGAGAACTTTACGACCACCACCGACCTGATGCACCACTGGATGCCGCAAGTGTGCCCCAAGTCGCGCGCCTTCAACTCGAGGCACTTGGAGTGGCTGCCGTCGCAGGACCTGCTGCCCTGCATTGTGAGGGCCAAGGCTCGACGCCCGCTGGGACAGACGACCGGCGCAGGCGCAGGCCAAAACTCTAGACGCGTCTTGAGCTCCAGAGTTGCTAAATGGGACTCGAAACGCGTCCAGAGATGTGGCCGCCTGCGCTCGTCTCCTGGCCCACCGTGCGCTGCCTACTCCACGGCGAGTGTCTCGGCGCTGTTGCTTGACGGCGTGCTGTGTCGGCGGCACAGGGCAACTTGACCCAGTACGGGCTGAAGGAGCTGATGGCGGCCCGCTGGGCGGAGGAGAGGGCCTCCCTGCGCGCCAAGCCCACCACCACCCACCGCGCGCACTTCCACGTGCCGTGCGCCTCCCACAGGGAGACCAGCCGCCGGGCCGTCTGCAGGTACGTAGCCTGCGCGGAGCCCCACGCGGGGCAGCGCTGCCGCAAATGTTGGCGAAAATTCGCAAGTCGAAAGCCCTCCGGTTAGGCAACCTCTGAGCTTTGCTCTCGAGAAGTTGCACAATAGTAGGCAGGCCGAACCGTCAACACCGGTGCATCGTGGGAATGCGTCTCCGCGTGCGTTCTGCGGCAGGCTCTTCTCCTCCAAGCTGCACGGCAACAACAAGATCCTCAACGACCAGCACCTCCGCGGCCAGCAGATCCTGGTGGCGCCCAACGTGCTGATGGGCGAGTACCCCCTGGACGCGTGCCGCGACCGCCTGCCCATCGTGCCGGAGCTGCCCCTGGAGAGCGCGCCCGTGCTCCGCGTCCCGGACAAGTAGTGTAGTGGATGCAGCAACACCATGTTGGCCGTCCGTGCCGCGTGCGTGATGGCGGTGATGGCCTCCTCCCGCAGGACCCGGGGCGCGCACCCGTTCCCCGAGTGCTGCTCCGGTGTGCAGCGGTGCCGCCGGGTGCCGGGCGGCGTCTCCAGCACCACGCCGTCGAGGCCGTTCTACATGGCGCCCTGCCAGCGGCCGTCCGCCGCCGGCGTCGTGTGACATCGGTGGCCCGCTGGCGTCGTCGTCCAGCGTCACCAACTCAATAAACACCATGTTCCTAGAGCGGCTGGCGTATGTTGTCCGGGCGGCGCAACGTCTCTCGGGGGACTAAGTAGTAAATTGCGCACCGCCCCGTCTTGTCGCGGTGGGGCTTCGCCGCTGACAGCTCGGTCTGGCCGGCTTCCGAAGGGGAAGCGCAAGGCAGCGCCGCGGGGGCGTCCCGGCCTGCTGCCTTCGGCCCAAGCGGATGCAAATAATAAATAACAACAATAATAAGGGGGCGCCGCGCTGGCCGATGGCCGGCCGTGCAATAAACTAGCAAGCGCCACCCCCGACAGCCCCGCCCCTGGGAGCCCCGCCCCCGCACTGAGAAAACCTTATACCAACTAATTTAGGCCTTACAAAGAAAAGCAGCTTGTTACAACAAAGTATTTTGGGCCTACATGAGCTCACAAAGAAAATACCTCGTAATTTACGAACTCTTTCTTCGTATAACAAAGTAAATTAGTTTGTATTATGTTTGCTCAAAAGACTTCGCCTGGCCTCGCCCTGTTAGTCGGCGGGTCCGCCCGCGGACGGCGGGATAGGCAACCCGCTCCCCCGGCGCGTCCGCAGGCTGCCTGTCCCGCGACGCACGGGGCTCCCTCCCCCGGCCCACCGGTTTCGCGGGACTGGCGTGCCTTCCGTGTCCACCGAGGAGGCCGTCCCGTCCGCCGCGACACGTGATGACGCTCTCACTGAGGAGGCGGATCGACCCGCCGTCTTTCATTATTACCGAGACGAAGGTGCTCCGTCCGGCTCCGTCTCTCTCTCGCACCGGACGCCCCATGAGTGCGAGAGAGACGGAGCGCCGAAGCCGCTGTTCGGAATCGGCCAGCAGGCTCGCCCGCAACGACGCGGGCTCCAACTTCGAACCCACGCACAAAGCATTTACATAATTTTTTTAAAACGTATAATTAATTTAATGTGTGCGAGATTTGACACCTGTGACGAACGGCGCCCCTAATGACGTTCTCCCAGCCTTTTGGGACAGCGAGTGCGTGGCGTGTCCAAACAGCCACCCGGAGGGGCGGCCGGCTGCGTGTTCCGTTTCGTGTTCCCGATCCCTCTTCCTCCCGGCCGCGGCTCCCTAATGCAGGAGAGACGGCGCGGCGCCCTGCCCTGTCTCACTCCCACTCGCGAGGGTAACGGAGAGCCCATCCATATGGGCGCGTTTCATTGACCCTCCGACTGGCTGGTGCAGGCGGTGGAGGGCGCCGCAGATCAGCCAGTGCGATGGGCTTAGGTCTCCTTGTGGCGGCCCGCTCGTCCGCTCCGCCTGGACCTCCCTGGTCGTGTGGCGCAGCGGGGCAGGCCGCTCGAGGGCCGAGGCACGGGGGGGTGCAGGTGGAGTGACTGCTGTCGGCTGCAGCAGGTGAAATGTAATGGAAAGCGACAAGTCGGCCTCCATCAGCTCGAAACCCGGCCTGCTGCCACACCCCGCCCCGCCTCGCCCCGCCCCACCGTATGGCGCTCCATCGGCAGCCTGCAATCCCCTGCAGTCCGCGCCGCCTGCTCGACACCGAAGGAGCACCGCGCATCCCACCGGCCGTGCCGCCCCTGTGTCCGTCACTCCAGCGCCGCCAGCGCCGCAGCCAGGGGGGTAAGTGAGCGGGTTGACCGGCGGCCTCGTCCCGGGTACGGCCGCCCCCACCTCCACGACGTCGCGGGTGCGTGTGTCAAGGCGACTGGAGGGGCGGGAGGGTAGCTAGACCAGGGCAGGCAGCGCCGCCAGTGGGAATCGGGTTCGGCGAGGCTCATAAATTAATGGACTGTACACTTCTCGCGAATTTGTTTATGCAAATCACGCGCCGCAGTGGGGCACTGATTCGTGCTTACAGCAGGGCCAATGCGTACGTACACGTAAAAAAAAAAAAAACATCAACAACCACTAAACCACTGGACTTTTTTTGTTCAAAAATAAAACTGCATTGCTGAAACGCCGCGCAGGACATCGATACCGATCGATGGCTTCGACTCCACTTTTAGACACCAATTCTCGCCGTTCCCTCTCACCCTACCCCTACCCTCCCTCCACCCCTTGTCCAGGTGACATGCCGCTCGCGCTGTCATGTTGGGACAACGACTCAGTGCAGTGTACCCTTCGTACTGTACTGCCCGCAGAGCGGGGAATTTCGCCAGGCTGTCTATGCCCGGACGTCCGCCCAAACACCTGTCGGTACAGTTTGTTTTCTCATGTTTTCCTCGCCCCGGTCACAAAAAAGGGTTTACTTTGCTGTCCCCGAGGGGGCATAAATGAGCGAATGAACGCGCCCGGTGTTAGGCTTGTCAATAGTCCTGCCCGGTAATCCTTATCTCATATTTCACTGCGCTCGGGTGGAAAATCCGCACGGTATGGTGCCGGAATCACGTGTTAATTTCTCATCGACCCGTACCTAAAAAAAATGAAAATTAAAAAATAATAAATAAAAATTTCAAATAAATTGTCCGACTTTGCCCGGATGTTGCGTGGCGTGCGTATCGTATTATTGCTGAGGATGGGACGCCAAGAAGGAGGAGCCACACACCACATCGATTGCGGCCCCTTGAGCCCCGCGAAGCCCCCCGGAGCCCCGCGAGGCCCTCCGGGTGGCCGGCAGCCAGTCCCTCACGGGGCAGTACACACATTGCGTGCGGCCCGCTTCAGTCGGACGCCGCGGCCCTTGGCGTGTCCGTCCACGTCGTCCTCGGCGTGCAGGATGCCCCGGCCGGGCGAGGCGCTGCTGCCGACCCGCCACATGGAGGCCGTCTGATTGGTTCTTCATCACCCCTCCGTCCGTTCGTTGGCGGGTCACCTGACGGTCACGTGACGCGTCGGGCCGGCCGGCCGAGGAGCGGCAGTGACGACGGCCAGTCAGCTGGGAACGACGGCGGCATGTGCATGAGCGGCCCGCGCTGCTGTGACGGCCTGTGACGAGGAGCAGTGATGTGACGGCCAGTCAGGTGGGAACGACGGTGGCATCAGTGCTACGAGCGGCCCGCGCTGCTCTGTGACGGCCTTTGACGAGGAGCAGTCCGCGACGGGGGCATACCGAAGCGGCGCTGCAGGTACGGTACGTCACTCTGCTCCTCTTGCACTTCATGAACGTCAAGTTGGAGCTCGAGTACGAGAGAAACATCGCTGCTGAGCGTTTCCCCGCGCGCGGCACAGCGCGTCGTCGCTCTGCCTCTCTCGCCCCACGAGTGCGAGGGAGACAGTGCCGGTGGAGCACGCGTTGTGGGCCGCGGGGGAGGCCGTCGTCGCGCGGTTTAAAAGCGGCCCGTCCCGCCGTCACCCCTGTTTATTTGTAAACAAAAGTGTCTCGCGATATTCCCCCTTGCACCGCGTGCGTGTGCGTGCGCAGCCCGACCGGGCGGCCGCGCGCGAGGCAGGCGTCAGCGCGTCGGCGCGGCGGAAGTGGACTGTCGTTTCTGGCCGCCGTTAGGTCTCCGTTAGACCGTCCGGGCCGCCGGGCGAGCCTAGTGGCGAGCCAGCCCCCCGCCGAGCAAGCAAGCCGCTGCTGCGCTGCGCCACGAGCCGCCACAGTCGGCAATTAAAGTCAGGAAAAGGATTACTGCCGACGTTGACGGTCGCTTCCCGTTTCTTTGGCAGAGTAGAGAAGGATGTCGATGTCGCCTTAGCGCCTCTCTTTCTCTCTCTTTATGTCCGTGTGTGAGAGTGAGTGTGTGTGTGTGTGTAAAGGAGGGGTGGGGGCAGAGGGCGGAATCGGGGGCCTGCATTAGCACAGGCGTACCAACGTGTAAACACACACGTCGTCTCGCCGCGCCGCCTCCACATCGGTATCCTGCAGGCAGTCTGGTTCCGAGAGCCTTGCTCTGTCTCTCTCACGCCGATAGGGGGACGCCCCATGAGTGCGAGCGAGAAAGAGCGACGAAAACGACTCTCCGAATCAGTCTTCTGTACGTCTCCCAAACGGAGGAGGCGATCGCACCGGGCATGGGCACACGCACGCGATTGGAAAACTGGTCGTCACAGGGGCGGACAGAGGGGCGGAGAATGAGGGGGGGGGGGTCAAAACTTTGCTCGCACCGCCCGCCGCCGTCTCAGGCGCAGACAAGCGCAGCGCAGACAATATGGCTCGTTCACAATGAACCGAGAGCAATGCTGTACGATATATAGTAGCTCTCCGGGTGGCTTGGCAACTCGGCGCCGCTGTAAGATAGTTTCTTTGCTGCGACCGTGTTCACACTGTGTTCCCGTGCCTCGCTGCCTCTCATCGCGACGCGTGGCGCCGAGCGAGCCAAAGAGTCGCTTTCAATTTCCGGCGCCGCTTTTCGTATTTCCGGCGCATTCCGAACGGTCTGTTTCTCTCGCCGCACCACTCGCGGGGCGGCACGCGGGCGCGAGGGAAACAGGGCGACGAAGTGGAATCGCCTCGCTGCGCCGTCGGTCCTTCGGTCTTTTGTTCAGATAAGAAAATCGCCCGAGATCGCTCAATCGGGCGATGGCGATTTGCGCTCGATCGGGCGAAAACGGGCGATTCGACGCAGGACGTCGACTGCGAATAACTGCTTTCGGCGATAGGAACCCCGAATCCTATTGATACGAGTCGCCCGTTTTCGCCCGCTCGAGCGCAAATCGCCGTCGCCCGATTGAGCGATCTCGGGCGACTTTCTTAACTTAATATAACATTTGTGTGCATCGCCCGCAGGGTCAGAATGACCTCATGGCGCACTGCCTAGTCAGCCTCGCCCTCGGCCAGCCTGGAGGCGCCAGCGGCCTCGGCCAGCAGCCGCCGCCCCCGCGCCGCCCCCACGAACCTACCCGTGTTCCCTAGTGTAACCCCGCCGCCGCGCGCCGCCTCTCCCTTCCTCGCCCCGCCTCACGCCGGTCGGTTCTTTCCCGTTCTGTTGCAGGTGACGCGTTGCGCGGTACGCGGGGAGTGTTTGTCGTGGGCAGCCGAAGCGACGCCGACGCCGAGCCGAGCGGCGCCGAGCGCCGAGTGCCAAGCCGTGCGCACGCGCGCCGCTCCCCGCACGCCTCCCCCACCCCGCCGTCGCCGCGTCGCGCCTCGCGCGATTCGCTACCGTTCCCCATGGACCCCAGTACTCTCGCCGCCATGGACAAGGACGCGCTGAAGAAGCAGATCGAGAACATGAAGTACCAGGCGACGATGGAGCGCTGGCCGCTGTCCCGGAGCATCGCAGCGTGAGTACAACACACGCTTTCGCCATCGATTCGACGAGTCGCGGCGGTCATGGGCGTGCCGTGCCGCCGCGTGCCGTGTCGCCGAGGGCGGTCCTTGGACTCGAGAGAAGACCCCGTGACGGCTCTGTGGCGGCGCTGCCCGCCGCGGGGGGTGGCGGGGAGGGCGGGGCTGGGCGGGGGGCGTGGCGCGGCACCTGTCATTATGACAGCGCGAGCCCAGACGCGGGCCGCGCAGGGCCGCGCCACGCACCGCACGCACAGGTAGCGCTGATGGTACCCGAGCCAGTGGGCACAGCGGGGCGAAGTGAGGTTAGAGGCTCCCTCGCTCTCTGTACGCCCCGCGGTCGGGCCACCAGGCCTCCACCCCCACCTCAAACCCCCCACCCCCACCCCACCCCCGCGCGCTCCACCCCCTGCGCCTGCCACCGAGGGTGGCTTCGCTAGGCTTCGCCGTGGGGTGGAGGTCCGCGCCTCCCCTCACTGCGTGCTGGCTGCCTGCTCGGCCTGGCCGCCTGGCCGCGCGGCCACCCTACCAAAGGGAAGGGCTTTGGCGTTGGCGCGTTGGGGAAACAGAGAAACAAGGCATCTGTATGGACGACACGGATCGTCGGCCTTGGCGGGATACCAGACCGTTGGTACCGCCGGGAGGACAGCAGAGGCGCGCACCGCGGGCTCGGCGTGCTCGCCGTCGTGGACAAGTCCCTCGTGCGTCCCCTCGCGGCCGCGCTGCGTGTCTTCTTTCCAAGCCGAGTCGCCCTCCCCGAAGCAGCCGCGCCCTCTTCCCCCGACAGGTGCGCCGCTAAGCATCTCATCCATTTTCTTATCGCAAACTTGCGTCTAAAATAAAAAAAGAGCGAGAGAGAGAGAGAGAGAGAGAGAGAGAGAGAGAGAGAGAGAGAGAGAGAGAGAGAGAGAGAGAGAGAGAGAGAGAGAGAGAGAGAGAGAGAGAGAGAGAGAGAGAGGGGGGGGGGGGTCGGTGAGCGTCCTAGCCATTTTCCCATCCCAATCTCAAAGTTGTGAATAAAAGAGAGACGCGGCCAGTCACCTGCAGCAGGACGGCGGCGAGCGGCGCGGAATCTGGAGCGGATGCTGGAGTGAGTGGAGACTGGAGCGCGGAGTGGAGCGGCGGCCGGCGGCGTGGGCACACTGCGTGCACTCGCTCAGACATTCACGGCGCCGGTCGGACACGGCACACACGCAAGGTCTCTCTCGCACTCGTGAAGGGGTCCCATGTGGGTGCGAGACGCTGCTGCTAACGAAGATCGAGCCGGCCGCCGCGCACTCCACGCTGCCCTCCTCTCTTTTATCCATTTTTAACCTCCTGCCAGGACGATGGCGCCCTCCTTGTTGGGGCGGCGGAACGGTCGAGATGCTATCGCGCGCGCCACCCACACGCCGCTGTCTCTCTCGCACCCCTACGGCACTCGCCGTCTCTGCGAGAGAGGGAGAGAGACAGAGCGACGGCTCGAGCTGCTCTACTCCACGTGGGGCGTCAGGGCGTCCCCGCGCGAGATCTGTGCCGCAGGTCGCCGCAAACCAATTCCGTTCGTCTGTTCATATGGAGATTCGCGGGGGTGAAAGGCGCGCGACGGGGAGTCGTTCTGTCTCTGTCGCACTCATGGGGTGACGCACTGGGGCGCGAGAGAGACGGCGACGACACGACATGCGGCGGTAATTTCCCCTTTTCCCCCTGCGAGGTCCGAAAAGAGGGCCTAGCACTGCGAGCACGGCGTGACGGCGCCCCCGCGGGTGCGGCAACCTGCTCGCCTCGGCCCTTATTACTGCTGAGAGACTCTAACCCCGCCCCGCTGCTGGCGCGCACTCCACCGCAAAGCACGCTGCAAAGGGTGACTGGCTGCCTGCCTGGCTGCCTGCCTGGCTGCCTGCCTCCCTTTCCCTTTCTCTCTCCTGGCAGTTGAAAACAACCCGGGCAGGCGATGAATACGCAACACTCTGTACTTCTCGCTTTCAACCCCTGCTCTCCTTCCTCGTCGTCGTTTTCTAGCTCGCGCCTGGAACCTGGAGCGCTTCTTCGGAATGGCTGCAGCTGGTCGAGCGCGCTTTCAGCCACCGCGCCGCTTGGCCGCTTCCTTCCTGCCCTGGCCGAGGCCGTGGCCGTGGCCGCCGTAATGAAGGAGGCCCAGTTGGTCGCGGGGATGCGGGGCCGCCGCGCAGAGACCGAGCTTCACGGCCCGAGCGGGCCTCTCTCTCTCTCTCTCTCTCTCTCTCTCTCTCTCTCTCTCTCTCTCTCTCTCTCTCTTTCTCTCTCTCTCTCTCTCTCTCTCTCTCTCTCTCTCTCTTCTCTCTCTCTCTCTCTCTCTCTCTCTCTCCTCTCTCTCCTCTCTCTCTCTCTCTCTCTCTCTCTCTCTCTCTCCTCTCTCTCTCTCTCTCTCTCTCTCTCTCTCTAAGTGCGCAGCATTCTCCGCCCCTCGCGCGTTCCATCCTCCGGCTGGCATGAATGGATTAGGACGGCCCGAAAGGGAGGGGGGGGAGGCATTCGCACTAAATATGCAGAGGCGATAGCAAATGCCGGCAAAAGCACGGCCTCGGCAACGGCACACGCGGAAGGCAAAAGGAGGAAAGCGCGTGCCGCGGGCCAATAGGCCACCAGTTTGACCGAAGACTGGTTTCGCAATTAGAGACAGTGGAGGGGGAAGGGGAGGCGAAAGCCGAGGCCGAACGGACAAAGAAGGAACCGAATTGGATAACAAGGAGGGGGCCATGCCGTCGGACATGCCTCGGCTAAATGAGGCGGCATGTCGCCGGCCGCTTCCAGCGGCGCTGCTGCGCTGCGTGGGTGCCTACTTGACGTGCAGCGGGCTCGGCCCGAACGGTGCTCCGTCTCAAGAGAGAGAGAGAGAGAGAGAGAGAGAGAGAGAGAGAGAGAGAGAGAGAGAGAGAGAGAGAGAGAGAGAGAGAGAGAGAGAGAGAGAGAGAGAGAGAGAGAGAGAGATGCCGCTGCAGCGCGAGCTCCGGGGCGAGGGCGTGTCCCCGCCGGCATGAGCCTCATCATCATTGTGTCTCCGTCTCGCGAATTTGTGCCGCCGGCGACGTCCGCCGGCGAGGCCGTCACGTACTCGACCGCGAAACATTCTTGGTGTCCCATTCGGAGTCCGGCCGGCCGTTTGTCCGTCTGTCTGCCCGTCTCTTTTATCTGGCAGTCCACCAAGTTTCGCCATAAATGGGTGCGGGGCTCCGCCACGGCTCCGGTGCGGCACGTCGCGCGGCCCCACCTGCCGGCCAGGCGCCGCTATCACTGCCCGCGCCTCTCTCTCTCTCTCTCTCTCTCTCTCTCTCTCTCTCTCTCTCTCTCTCTCTCTCTCTCTCTCTCTCTCTCTCTCTCTCTCTCTCTCTCTCTCTCTCTCTCCGATGACACTGACACACCGCGCTGCCGTGATATACTAATTTGTGTGTCGGCCGGCCGGCCTATGTCGGTTGGTGGCTTTAACGCAATCCCTAGCGAAGCAAGGCGTCGGGAAGGAGGGGGCGGGGTGTACACGGCAAGCCGCCCCCTGTAATATGACAGCCTTGCGCGGACTCGCCGCCTCCCTGCTCGCCCGCCCGCCTGGCCCGGCCTTTCCCAGGGGATCGTCCAGAATTTATGCGGATCCATTTTGGGCCACTTTGTGTACACGCGCCACCAGCAGCGCATGCCGCCGCCTTGCCGGGGCTGTTTCGCGCGCTGCACGGTGGCGCACTGAGAGATTTGATTCCCATCAGGAACGAAAACTTTAGTGACTGTGTTAAGGTTGGACGGATGAAACACATTTTGATCCGGGAGACCTAAGTTTTCGTTCCTGATGTGAAACAAGATATTTCAGTGCGGGTTGTGGCTCCAGCCGTGCGGTTAGAGTCAGCGGTTCCCAACCTTTTTCAGCTCGCGACCCCAAATTAGCTTCCAAAATTTTTCGCGACCCCAAAACCAAACTTACGCGACCCCATGCGGCCCCACTTTTTTAAGGGGGGGGGGGAGATTTTTCAAAATTCAACTGTCAAATTTTAAATTTTAACCCCATTTTGGTGACTGGGTCGCATTTAAAACAGCGGGCCGTAATTTGCAATAAGTCCTATTATCTTCCAAATGATAGCTTAATCGCAGCTGAACTTTAAAAACGAGCTTTATGAGTGCCACCGTCACGGGGCCATTCATGGGGCCAACGAGGGGTTTTACGTGAAACTGCATTGTTAGCCCTCGCCGTGGCTTGGAAGCACCAAAACGCCAAACATCCGTAGGTTTTTCCGTATTTTCGTACTGGCGGTTTCCCTGCAGACCGACCTCAGAAACCCAACAGGCGACCCCACGCGACCCCAGGTAGCTTGCCGCGACCCCACAAAACTTTTCCGCGACCCCAAATGGGGTCGCGACCCCGGGGTTGGGAACCACTGGGTTAGAGGGTGGCTGGCCGTGACGTCATTTCAAAATTGTGTTCAGTGTTGACGGCGGCGCTCGCGAGATATTGCTCCCTATAACGGTTATTCCCATGACGCTGCCCGCGGACGGACGGACGGACGGACGGACGGACGGACGGACAGACTGACGGACTGGTGTGGCGATCGTTCCCCACGGCGGTACCTCGCAGCCCCCGCGGTGCTTATCGGCCGCCGCCCCCCGCCGCCCCCCGCCACCCCCGCTGGACTGCCGCACTCAAAGTGATGGCAGCAGTAAACGGCAGCGGAACGGGCAGCGCGCCGCAGCGCCGCGGAACAACCCGCGTAGGTTGGCAACACCTGCATTTGGCCCAGCTAGGCGCGGTAGGCGCGGTGCGCTCGTCGCTGGCTGGCACGACAGCCCTCGGTCGCCCTCGGCCACCCTCGGCCGCCCTCGACGCGGCGGTGCAGGCGCTGGGGCCGCAAGGGCCGCAAGGGCCGCAAGGTGCAGGTGTTTCCTAGGGCCTTCCGCCGGGGGGCACCTGGCTCTCGCCTCGCCGCGCGGCGGCGTGGTGGGGCGGGGCGTGGCTGGGTTGGGGTGCACTCGTACGGCATCGGTGGCACGGAGCTCCGCCAGCGGTGCGCGGCCGCGGATGGACATGGCCTACTTCTAGCGCAGCGCGTTCGCCCGCCGCCGCCTTGCAAATAGAGCCGCAGGGGGCGCCGCAGCTTGACTCCCAACACTCAGTCTCTCTCGCACCGCGCGCCGCGTGGTCCCGCAGGCCCGTAGGGGTGCGACAGAGACAGAGCAAGCCTGTTCGGAATCGCGGCCTGCTGCACGACGAGCGAGAAGGCCGGACAGTTATAGCCCAATCTCTTCCTCCCTCCCTCCCTCTTTCTCTCTCTCTCTCTCTCTCTCTCTCTCTCTCTCTCTCTCTCTCTCTCTCTCTCTCTCTCTCTCTCTCTCTCTCTCTCTCTCTCTCTCTCTCTCTCTCTCTCTGTCTGTCTGTCTGTCTGTCTCTCTCTCCCCCTCTCTCTCTCTTTCCCCCGAGGCCCCCGCCGAGTACCTTGTGTGAATCTGGCCGTGTTAAACTCGTAGTGCCTTACAAAGGGACGTGTGTGTGTGTGTGTGTGTGTGATTTTGTGTGTGTGGGCGCGAATGAGGCCCATAGCCTGCTGGAAACACGCCTTTATGCTTTGGGGTTTGTTCATTAGTTTGTCGGTCTCTGTGACACGCACGCAAGCCGCGCCCTGCTAGCAGGCGGCAGCAGGCTGGGCTGGGCAGCAAGCTGTCAAGGGCGGACTGAGCCCTTGAGCCACGAGGTCATGAGGCGTATCGATCAACGATCGGGTATTTCGTCTAGTGGTGTTGCCGTGTTTCATCGGGCTGCGCGTTCGTCCAATTTTCAAAACAACGTCTCAGTGAGCAGCGCTCTTTATTCTGTCCGAACTATCCGGTTTCCGGGCCAAATTTTCCCGAATTTTCCCCGTGAAGGCAGCCGGGTAGAACCACCAGTGGGAAAGAAAAACCGCTTTATTATCTTGGGGTTTGCGGAGCCGCCAGCTCGGCCAGTGGACACCGCTTGTATTTTCTCTCGCCGTTACTTTCCTGTTTTTCCACCCCTAGATAACACGACCCGCGCGCAGGCGGCGGGGCAGTGGAGGGGCGGTAAATGAAATCACGCAACAGCGGAATTGAAAAAAAAAATAATAAAGAGAAAGTATTTTTAGATTTGGCGGTCGTCGTGGCGCTAAGGTTCGGTCGGAGGCGGTGCGGGGAGCGAGGTCGCTCACGAGGGCATCACTTACGGCCCCACTTAAGCCCCATTTGAGAGCCGTGCTACCCCCTCGAGTTCAATTTAATTAACATTCTAATGTCAGCCCGAACCTGCCGTGCGCCCCCGCACCCCGCCCCGCGCCCAGGCCCCGCGTCGCCGCTCGCACCTCCATTTTCCAAAGTCACATCAGCCAGTTCGGCGACGACGCGGCCCCGCCCCTCTGGGCCCGCCCCTGCCACGACGCAGGGAATGCAGGAGGGGCTGCCTCTGGGGGGGGGGGAGGGGGGCTGCACTGAGGGATGAACGCGTGTGATGGTCGGCCGGGGCGAGGGAGGACGCCGGGGGTGGGGGGGGGGCGCCCCCGCGCATTGTCCCTCAAGGTTCGTCGACCAGCTCGACGTGGGAGGGTTCTTCGGAGCGGCCAGCGGGGCCGGGGGACGAGCGGACCGCAGCGGCGGCATCAAAGCGCACCAAAGTTCAAATCATCCCCCTCAACTCAACTCACTGAAACACGCACACGTCGTGTCGGACCTGGGCTCGGAGTTTCTGTCCAATCACACGGCTGAGCGCAGCAGATGAAGCCAGAGAGAGAAGCGGTGTATTGACTTGATGGCGTCCCCCCCCCCCCCGCCCAAAGCACACTAACGCACGCACACATGCGAGCGAATGGCCGCCAATAGGTGTGTGCAGTGCTGGGCCCTCGATACACACACTCACAGAGAAGCTGGCGCCTGGAGACGCCTCTCCTCTCTCTGTCTGTCTGTCTGTCTGCCTGCCTGCCTTTCTCTGTCTCCCCACACCACGACCAATGCAGGGGAAACAAGCGGGAAATCAAATAGCGAAAAATGACGATGCTGCGCCAGCCGCCAGCCGATATTAGATCAGAGACGCCATGCTGCTGCCGCGAGGTCTGTGGGTAAGCCTGTGTCGGGTCCTGGCCGAGGGCCTGGCTGATGCCGTGCAGGATACAGAATCGCATCAGCCGCCCCTAACCTAATAAGCCTCAGGGCTCCGCTGTGCGCCAGGCTGCCAGGCTGCTGCCGAGGGGGGGGGGAGGGGGGCACTGTCGCGGTGCTTGCCCGCACTCCCCGCTCGCCTTTGTCCGGGTGCAATGCTCGCCCTTCCGCCCTCGCCGCTGACTGACCCCCCAACCCCACCAAATCACCTCCAGCGCCGCGCGCCTCTCAAACCTCGACACCAATTAATTTCGCCCCCGGCAGCGCTATGGCAGCCGCGGCCCCGAAAACGCAATAAACAGCCTTTTGCTCTTAGCCGGGACGGGGTGGGCGACGGCGGCTGTTGCTGTTGGCTCCTTTGGCTCGCGTAATTTGCTGCGCGAAGTCGGTTCCGGTTGGGTCGAGAGCCCGTCGCCGCGGCCGTCACAGAGGCCATAGGGAGCGGAAGCATGATGCACGGTGGGTCTAGTGGACTTTGAGAGTTGCACCCTGCCGGCCTGCCCTGCTGGCGGGGTGCCACCAAGGTGCCACGCGGCGCCATCGTCGGCGCGCTCCCCTATCCGTGTCTCGATGCTGCATGAGACACCTGCCGCGGCGGGGCGCGGCGTGCCTTGGGCGTGCCGTGCCTCGCCGGATAATGGTCTAATCGATAGCGACTAGTGCGTCGCGCCCGCGACCGTGCGCACGTCCCGCGCGAACCAGTAGTCTAGTCCGCCGCGTCCTCTCCGAGCCTCTCCTCTCGGTCGCTCTCGCCGACGGGATGGATGCGAGGAGCAGTCGGCCGGCAGGGTAGGCTTGTGCGCTGGGCGCCCCGGGGATGGGATTGAACGGGGACGAAGGACGACGGGGTGTGTAGGCGAGGCGGCCCTGGGGGAGGGGGGGGGGTAGGTCGCCGGGAACAATATGTAGCGGAAAGAAAAACCAGAGAAACCTCTCGGCTGGTTTTTTTTCCTCCTTTCCCGATGAAGGCACAACGTTCCGCGCTCCCCTTCCCCCGCCACCGCCCCTGCCCCGACGGGCGGCCACGCCCCTCCATTGGCCGGCCGCGTGTCTCGGCATGGAACGGACACGACGAAGAGGACGCCGTCGACGGCGACGAGTGGAACGCCCCCGCTCCTCCTATTCTCTCGCGGATCGAAAGCTTCTTCCGCCAGAGTGCGGCGGCGGCGGCGGCATAGTTGTCTGTCTGTATGTCTGTCTGTCGGCCCGCTGAGGCGCCTCTCCGCGAGTTCGAAAAGGCGGCCGTCGACGCCGAAGTTGGCGTGAAGTGATTCGGAGGCTGACACGACACGCCAGCTCTGAGCCCGTCTGCCGCTATCCCCCACCCTTGCCGATCTCGCCGCCCTAACTCGCCCGTCCCTCTGTTTCGTTGCGGGGCGTCGGAGGCGTGCAGGAGGGCGGGCGTGCAGGCGGGAGGGCTGGCCCACTGTACCGGCAGGGCGGGAAGGCGTACCGGCAAACTCCATAAGTACTCGCCTTTGAGGTGGCGCGCACGGGATGAGGGTTTACTGGTTTACTTGGCCCGCCCCATTGCAGGGCGAGCCCTTCAGCACTTTGTGTCATGTGTGCGAGGAGGGGCCGAAGGAGGGGCAGGAGGGGGTGGCGGTGGGGGTGAGGCCCCTCCCAGCGGCCGGCGCAAACACAGCCGAGCCTCATGTGGTCATACCTAAACGGGTCATTATACAGCACGCTTGCACCCCCGACCCGTCTGGCTCCCCCTCTCTCTCCCCTTGTCTTGCCTCTGCTGCCTTGGCTCATTTCCCGAATCCCCCCGGAGCCGCCGCCGCCGCACCCGGAGCAGCACCCGGAGCAGCACCCGGAGCAGGCCAAGGAAATGGACGGGCAGCGAGGCAGGCGGCTCTCCGGTCCGGCCGCCGCCGCGCTCGCGCCCACAAAAAGATTCTCCTCTCCGGTCTCGGCTCGTTCTTCATGCAAATGGGTCTTGCTTGGTGGAGGGAATTTTTGCCTCGCGAATCAAAGTCTGTAAGCAAGAACGCGGAATAAGCAAAATGAAAAGGCCCTCTCTCGAAGAGAGCTCTTTCTGCGGTGCTGGCGGTGCGGGCGGAGGCCTGGCGCGGCTCAGGTACCCACTGCACGTCCCGGCGGTCCACGCTCACGGGGATAGGCCTCCGGGGAGGGGGGATGAGACGATAAGCTGCGAGTGCACAAACCCCCTCGGGTTGACCCCCCGCCGAGCCTCCCGCGCCTCGCCAAGCTGACGACCGAAGCCGAGAGCAGGGAATATGGCGGCGGCCCTTGGAACATCAGTCAGTGTCGCGGTGTCGGTGGCGCTGTGAGCGGCAGGGGCCGGCAGGGGGCGGCAGGGGGCGGCAGGGTGTGAGCGCCGCGGCGGTCGTTACCGCCAGCAGCCGCTGAACACTGTTTCGGCGAAAGTGAAGCCAGAGCTGGAAATGAGCCTGCAGGGCCACCCTGTGACCCGGAACGACGAGCACCGTCCCTCTGTCTTCCTCGCACTCGCGCACAGAAAACACAGTTCACCCAACGAAAAAGTTCGTTGGTTCCGTGATAACCGAAAAAATTTGTTTGAGAAACGAAAAATTTGTTTGAGAAACGAAAAATTTGATGGAGTAACGAAAAATTTGTTGGTAAAACTAACAATGTGTCAGCGCAACAAAAAGACCCGTCAAAGGAACAAATTCATAATTTTGTCTCTCCAACTAGCTTTTTTGCGCCGCCAACAAACTACTCGTTACGCGAACAAATTTTTCGCCCCCGCCAGGGCCGCAGGGCTGCCCGCCCCGAACCCGCCGGCCAGATTAATTGATTTAGAGGCCGAAAGCAAGTTCGGAGAAAGTCCAACCCAGACACGCCTCGCCTCGCCCGGCCGCCCTCCGTCCTGTTGCTGTTTCGGACGGTATGGCCGCATGCCTCTCGAGAGGCGCAGAAGGGGTGAGCCCACCCCCTCCCCCTCTTCGGTGGTTGTTTGTGTTGTTGCGGACGGGGCCGCGAGACGGGGGCAGCGGGGCGGGGAAAAGAGGTGTCACGCCGACACGGTAAATTAATGCAACGCAGGCTGGCGCCAGCCCGAGCGGCGACCGCGAGTCGAGCTGTTAGCACCCCCTCAATTTGCAAGCGCAGGGGATGTTCGCCCTGCCGCGCCCCGCCCCGCCGCGCATCAGAACGGAATGCCGTCCACTTGGAGTTGGTGGCGCGGTGTTGGCCGGGATTACCGGGCTAGCTGACGGCCTCACTGCGGCCCGACCCGGCTAGCGGCCCGGCGCGGCGGCGACGCGCCCGCTGCCGGTGGCGCCACACCTGGGGACGCTCCCACTCCCCCACCGGGTGGAAGGGAGGCTCGGCGTCGATCCGACCGCAAAGCGCACACGGCGCCAACAATGCGCCAAGTGCGCGGGGCGCGGCGGCGGCGCGTTCCAGAGACAGTGCTCTGTCTCTCTCGCACCCTTGCCACGAGTGCAAGAGAGACAGCGACGGAGGCGGTGTTCAGACTAGTCCTGTGCACCGCCAAGCACCGCACCATACCGTCTCGTTCGTTCATCACCTTGTTGTTGTGTTGCAGGATGCGCGAGTTCGTGGAGGAGAACGAGAAGAGCGACCCCCTGATCCACGCGCCGGACAAGAAGAACAACCCCTGGGCGGAGAAGGGGAAGTGTTCCATCATGTAAACGCTGGCGACGTCGTCCTCGCCCTCCCCAATACCTGCCCCCCTCCCCCCCCTCTGCCCAACCCGCCACGCCACGCCGCGCCGCCGCCATGGCCGCCCTCGGGTCCACCCTCATCACGCACCATGCAGCGGTCAGCGCGGCCAGCGCGGCGCCCCGACCAAGTGGTGTGTTCATAAACATGTGCTTAAGTCGTTCCATGCCAACAGTAATGTTCAATATTACTGTTGTTTCTGATAAATAAAAAAAAATTAAATAATAAAACGAATTGTTGTCATGATAAAATGACTAATACTGCAAGAGTTGCATAATAAACAATAATGCCATTTTCACCTATCTTTATAAGTTAAACATAATATTGTCATTTGTGCTAAGATTTATTCCATTGTCAAACTTAAGTGTGAATTTATGTGTTACTGTGTTAGACATGACTGCGTGTTCTACACTGGATGTCATGAGTGCAGAAGTGATTCTGATGAGTGATTTGTGAACCTGACTGTGAGGCCATGTCTCCACATCCTCTGGGACCCAGAGAATGAGCCCATTTCTAAACTCTAGTCCAGTGGCGTGTCAGTGAACCAGAAATAATTAGTTGCAGTTATTAATACTTCTTTGTCCACGTACACGTCCCTTATTTTGTTAAATCCATAATGTTTGTCAATTTCCCAAACATTCCACTTTAGCTGTATTTGTTGTTGTTTTGTTGAAAGATGTTAATGTTTTGTTCGTTTTTTTTTTTTTTTTTTTTTTTTTTTTTTTTTTTTTGCTTTGCTTATGAAATGGTAATAGGAAGGTTGCACGCCACTGTTTTGAATTCATAGCCATAATCTGTAAAATGAAATCAGAGTAGATCAATTTTGTTACTTAGTGTTGATAATGCTATGTTGCTTAGAAGATGCTCCACTAGGAATGATTCTCCAATCTAGAATCAATGTGGCATATTGCAACAGCTCAATCTATCATAAAATAAATCAAACTTCTTCTTTGAAACCATTTATAGATCTTTCTTTTCGTTCCGTAGATCTAATGAGTTCAATTGTGTGCTCAAGGCAATGTAACATCTTGTCCCCTTTCCAATTACCAAATTTTCTAAATTAAGTACTGTTTACCATTTATTGAAACATATGGATTCTCAACCACTTCTCAAATTTTCAAGGAGGCAATAATGTTCAGAAAGGCAAAGGTTATGAAACTTCAGTCTAGTCATATGATATTTTCAATTGTATGTTGTAAAACATAGTTTGGGACACGTCTTAAATTTTATTTATCACATTAATCAATAAAAGCTGTGGAGAAAATATTGTGTTGGTTGCTTTCCATTCACTTGATCATTCACGTTAGTTTGGCATAAGCCATGTAGGCTTGACTGAATTAAGGGAAGGTAAAAATAAAGTCCCAGGATTATTTACCTTATAAAAAAATTTATTTTAGAAAAAAAAATTGTGAAGCGAGACAGATTCAAGTTTGTTCAGGTAAAGGAAAGCTGGCAGCATTCCCCACTTTCAAAGAAAGAGATTAATATTTTAGTGCAACAATTGACTGAACACTGGAATGCTGACACACTTGTGGGAAAGGCAACAAGACAACAATAACGTCATAAAAACAAAAAGTTGACATATTTTGTAATGAGAAAAGCCAAATCAGTTCTGCAAATTACTAAATAAGATCAGTTCATTTGATAAATTTAATTAACATATTTAACACACAGCAGAAAAAATCATTCACTCTTAGTTTTCTTTGGTTCATCCTTGTAATGAAGATACACAACACTAAGGAGAACAACACCAAGCATCATACTAAATGCACTAGTATAATAGGGGTAGGCACTTAAAATGAAGCGCTCATACTGAGTGTGCTCAAGAGGACGAACAGACACCTGGAAAGGATTTTTTAATCATTTAATATATTAAGTGACACCTAAGAATTAATAAAGACAACATAAATTTCATGTTCCTCACCTGAGTTGTGCTGAATAACCTGGTGTATCCAATGCGGTTGTATTCAACCTTGAATTGATATACACCATATACATCAGGAATTTTAAAGCTCACTTCATACAGCCCTGAAGATTGTTGGTACTTCAAAGTTGTCCTGACAAATGGGTCGATTCGAACAAATTCCAATTGCACATCATTTGCCTTGAATGGCACCCACTTGGTTCCGTCATATTGATCAATGCCAATAGAATACACCTGCAAATAGCAAATTGAGATTAAATATGCACCTTGCCTTATTTCTTATCTTCACTCCCCAGGAATAACACTTACTACTGTGTCCATGATAGTATAGCTGGAAGGAGGGCTGGTTTCACCCTTTTTGTGATGCTTCACAGACTTCACACGCAGAACCCCGCTTTCCCTTAAAAGCCAGCGGCTGATAGCAGTAGCAACTTGGAGATTCCCAGACAGCTGGTGTTTCTTGTTATCCTTGAAGTAGAAAAGTTAACATGAATCCTGGGTAACAATAAAAATTGGCAGCAATAATTTTACTTTAAATTTTTTTGAAAAAGGAACTAACCAGAGCCCTCTGCACAGGTGATGCAAAAGCTTCATCAGAGAAAAAGTAGAGAGAGCCAGAGAATACCACTCGGGCATTGTTGCGGGCTTGAAGGGCAGCTACGAGAGCAGTATTTTTGCCAACAGCATGAGGGTACTGAAATAACAAAATTTAAGAGAACACAAACAACATAACTATACAGCCCACATTATACTGTCATCAATTTTTTTGGTACACTGTTTACCTCATCAATTGCGCTGTCTGGATTGTAGCTGTATGCTGAGCTGTCAGCAGACAACAAAGTCAGCACTAGAGGGTTCTCCCGATCAACAACCAAGCCTGTTCCTTGGTACAGAAGGGGTGAGGCGGTTTTTGGACCAACAATGACAGGGGCATCGATGAGGTTTTCTGGGTTGGCCACAATAAGTGTGTGCTTTCCAGCATCCTTGACATCGTAATTCAGATGATCAATCACAGCTGCCCCATCATCATCAACTTCAAAACCACACTCAGATGCAATTTCTCGAATCAGATCACTTGTGGTTGAGCTGGCAGCAACAAGCAGGTTACCTGAACAAATTTGAAATAGAAATTAGCAAAGAATAATACTTAACTTTCAACAAATAAAAGGAATGATACTCACCACCACCATCAACAAATTCAGTAATGGCATCGACGCTTAGGGAGCCGCCAAACTCATCAACAGAAGGAGCAAACAAAATGAGATGCTCATATAGATATTCTCCGTACTTGGTGAGGGATAAGCTGGCATCATCAGCTGACTTGAAGGTGAGGACATATCCCCTTTCTGAAACCAGAAAATAAAGCAAATTGTGACCAAAAGGAGCTGAACAGCAAAAGGAGAGGAATGACCAGTTTAGAATCAGTTCAAAAATAATTTATTGACAATCATAGGCTTGTCAATAGGTGAAAAATAGCAGTAACTTGTACTAAAAGCAGACGCCAAGGCAATTTCTTACATAGCCATTTCAATTGAGCCGGCGAGGAAGTGCCGCATCACTGGTAAAAGTGGCAAGATACAACCAAGAAAATCAAGAGGGTCGAACAAAGAGCGATCGTGGTACATGCCAATCGAGTTTTCAGAAAACATGGGTTCCCTTACTTTACAGAAAACATAAAACTGACGTGTTGTTGCCTGCCATCAAGCCACCGGCACTAACCTTGCAGGGATTTGAAGAAAACGGAGTGAGTTTCCTTGATGGCTAAGTTATCCAATAATACCAATGTATTACCACCAGCTTGAACACTGGCGAATAATGTCACTAATATTGATAAAACGAATACATTCACTAATTTTCTTGAGAAAATCATGATTCTAGTTGACTGTACTATCGCAGCCGGAGACGTTGGCACTTGGCAGCTCGCGACAGTGTTGCCAGATCGATCACAGCCCCGTCAACAAGGAGGGAATGGTAGTCAACTGTTCTGCAAGGCAGCGGTTTGAACCGCGAGGTTTGAACCTGTTGTCACCCCGGACAGTACAGGCCAGTGGCTTCGCCATTTGTGGAACTGTGTCTTAAAAGTGCGTGAGAGTTGTGTTTTTTAATGGATGTTTCCATGAGGAATTTTTTCCCCCTTTGATTTGCATTGCTGTTGGTTTGATAGCATACCAGGAAATGTGTTGTTAGTTTAGCATGATTAATTTTTAGATTTTCTCAAATTGAGAGGCTCTTCATCAGATGGAAATTTAATAAAAATAAAAGCCAGCTACATAATAGAGGTTTATTTGTTCCCAATGTAAGGGCTTTTTAGTCATCCATTCCTTCTTCATTTTTGTTGGGTGCATTTCGAGCTTTGAATATTCGGACAGTTTTGTCAGCACCACCAGACACCATGTATTTAGGGTTGCTCCAATCACAGCACATAACTTTATCATCATGTCCCTCCAAGTTATACAATGGAGCTTTCGGGCTGAAAAAAAAAAAAATTATCATTTTTAGGAAATCTCTCTATTAATCTAGTCAATTTTGTGTTTGAACTTGCTGTTTTGGTGAGAACTTGAAATCTACTAACCTTCTAGAATCCCAAAGCAAAACTTGACTATCATGGGCTCCAGATATGAAGAGGTGTTCATCTGTTGTGGACCATTTCACTGATTGCACCCATTTTGTGTGGGATGTGAACATGCTTTTCACTAAAGATCCTTCTGCAAAAATCATAAGAAAAGAAAACTTCATATTCAAGCTTAAAAATGACTGCCATGCACTTAATTGCTAATTACTTCACAAATTTTACATACCAGAAGATCTAAGGTCATACAATCTTATGTGTCTATCGGCAGATGCAGTTATGACTGTTTTATTTAAAGTGGAATATGACATATCGAAGAAAGGCTTATTTCCTGCAATCTCAGTTTTGATGCCACCTAGTTCACCATCCCATAGTCGAAGAGTATGATCCCAAGACGCTGTTGCTAATTCTTGAGTACCCGTCCACACAACCGAAGAAATGGCTTCTCTGTGTCCTTTAAGAGTCATAATGGGAGTCTGAGAAAAGAGGGGGAAATTTACTTTTTAGTATTTTATGGAGAAAATGCCTAAGAGACAACTTTGGTCTTTGAAAAGGTTCAGAACCAGTTTCTAGACACATATTGGTAGTTTACTAGGAGGTGTACCTTTATATTAGACTTTAGTTCCAATTTAGCTCTTTTGACTTCAGTTTCATCGGAATCATCAGTGGACTGAGCAGGCACCGCCACTGATTTACGCATAGCTAATGAAAATGACAAATATATCAGTACACAGACAGACAGTACAATTGGCGGAGAAGAATCAAACAAATAGAATGTTGTGATAATGCAATCTAACTTACATGTGGTCCAAATTTTTAACAAGGTATCCCACCCTCCTGTAGCCATGAGTGTGGAGTTATGATTAACAGATACACATTCAAGAGACCGCTCGTGGCCTCGGCAAACGTGAATGCAGTCCACAGAATTATCTTCAATATTCCATTGCCATAGCATTGCAGTTTGATCATGTGATACACTTGGAAAGAAGGCAAAGAAGAATGCAAATTTCATTCTTGATAATAAATGAGGTGAAGTTCATTACTTTGGAAGCCAATTTACCTCACAAAGGATCCTTCAGTGGCAGTTAAAGAAATCCAAGCCACAGCTTTTACAGGACCTGAATGGCCAGGGATTGTCAAGTGATGGGTGCCAGATTTTGTCCAGAGATGAAGTGTGTTATCATAGCAGCCTGTAAGAATCCTGAAAATGGAGCGTATTTATAAAAAATTAACACAATACAGAAAATTTAATGATGATGGATAGGACAGAGACATTACCAGCCCTTGCGAACTTGAACAGCAGAAACCCAGTCGTCATGCATGAGGCAATCCAAAGGCTCTGGGGTAGGATGCTGCTCAACATACTCAACATCCACCACCTCCTCACTAGAGATGTTGCGTTCCTCCAGTAACTCATTTAAAGGCTGTACCAAGAATTCTTTGAACACTATGAAGTCGAAGTCTACAGGTGTAGAAATATCTGTCCTGTTTTCTGAAAGCAAGAATATAGAATTACAGTAACTTGATACACACTGGCGAAGGAAAGCAAAAGGTAAATATTACTAATCATCAAAAGCATACATACCTGATAGTAATTGGTTAATTAGTATGTTAAGATCCGCAGGAGTAATTCCAGATGGTACGGCAAATGGTACATCTGGAACAGCATACCTGAAAGAAAAATTGAAGGAATTGACAACTCTATACTGCTTGAATCATCTGACTTGATAGAGAGAACACAAGTAAAAGGAGTGGTTCACTCATAATACAGACTTAATCTAAATAAATGCAACTGCATAAATGCACAACTGGATTTAACTCAAGACACATTTATAGATGGCTAGATCAATGTTGATTTAATACAGAGGGTATGAAATAGGGCCAACCAAAAATATCATTTAACTTACTGTTCTTGCTTTGTACTAAATCTAATTTGAATCTGGCCCTGGCCAGACTCTTTCTCACTCGCCATGGTGAACAATAGGTTAGGAACGGAAGTAAGCACCAAAATTAAAACAATAATGCTTCACACTTTAAAGCTGGAACTGATCCACAGACAACCGTAAATCCAAACAAGTTTCACGCCGAAATGGGATAGATTGTGACAAGACAAGAATGGAATAAACAATCAAGTCTTTCACTACACAGCGAGAACGTGCACCAGAGTAAAAGCCGTGCCGTCGACATACATACACACACATACACACCAACCACCACCAAACAACAAGTATGAGAAATAAATGCCAGTACAGAATCGAAGTCAGGTTGCCCAGCCTCCCACACTTGAATAAAATATTGTTTCGATCATAAAACTTGAAATAAATGGGCTTGAATGAACTTTATACCCTATTTTTCATATTTTGAATATTCAGTATTAACTAAGCTCAACCTTTAGGACTGACGGGTGTTTGATTTTTATAGGCTGTTTCGTTTCAATAGTTGGTAGAACCCGATGGGCAGCGGTAGCAGACGACGCGCGTAACTTTGTTGACAATTTTAGTTATTTTGGCAGCTTTGGTCTTTGTGAAATTCAGAAAAAAAGTTGTTGGCTGTAAGTATGGAGCTTTTTAAACCTGAGGATTATCATATCCTCTCTGTCTTTCCCTGACCATATGTCTCCTTGGCCTAACCTGTCAACAACATAGAGAAAGGTAAGATAATTTTTATTTAGACTAACAGTTCCTTAATTTCTGGTTACAGGAGTGAGTCAAGAGGAAATCACATTGTGCGTGTACAAGTGCAATGCCTGCTTTTCCACGCATCAATCTGTCCTCTCTCAGAAAAAGGAATGTAGATTTATGCTCTGGAAATCCCAGTACATCTAGTGATAATGCGGTTGACAAAAAGAAGAGTCAGAAAGTAACTAAAAAAGATGTTGCCTGTGGTGTAGATTCTCTCTTTAAAACCTCTCCAAAGACTGTTGGCCAATCCCAGAAGGAAGTACCCAGCACTCTGCCTACCACAACAGCATGTGGAGATGATTCATTTGTTGGACAGGAGTGTTTAAAAGATTCATTCTATGATGTACCATGTGAACAGTTAGCGAGGGCCCTCTTGGGAAAGATCCTTGTCAGACGATTAGAGAATGGTCACATTTTGAAAGGTCGTATTGTGGAGACGGAATGCTATCTTGGTGGAGAAGATAAAGCATCGCACTCCTTCCGGGGTAAAATGACAGAACGAAATGCTCCAATGTTTATGAAGCCTGGCACAGCCTATGTTTACTTCACTTATGGCATGTACCATTGCTTCAACATATCAAGCCAAGGTAAGATAAAATTTTTCAAAATAAATAAAATAAGTTGAAGTAGCTCTTGGTTTGCCTCAATAATATGTCTGCACTAAATTATTTCCATGGAATTGCTCTTGAGGGGACGATGACACTCCCCAGTGAGTGTGAAAATTCAATCTTTTTCACCTCAGGCAAGTCCCATTTGCTTTGGGGGAGGCGTTGTCAAGTTGAGGGGGAGCGAGCAATAGCCTGGCGGGTAGGCAACGCGAGGGCAGGCGACAGGCGTGCGTTCGGGTTGCCTACCCCGCCATTCGCAGGCGCCCTGAGGCACGCCGCGAGTCGTTTCGTAGCTCCGTCTCCGTCGCACTATGCTGCGTTGCGTAATGGTGCGAGAGGGACAGAATGAGTCTGCTGCAGGTGCGGGCGCCGCGGTGCTGGTGCGCGCGGTGGAGCCCCTGGAGGGCCTGGCCGTGATGGCGGAGCTGCGCGCCGCCAAGAAGAAGAAGAAGGCCGTCAAGGACAAGCCGCCCCTGAAGCCGCACGAGCTGTGCAGCGGGCCGTCCAAGCTGTGCATCGCCTTCGACATCGACAAGGACTCGTGCAACAAGCGCGACCTGGCCGGCTGGCCGGGCCTGTCCGTGTGCGAGGCTGGCGGCGCGCACCGCGACCTCGGCGACCTCGTCGGCGACCACGGCCACGACGCGGCGGCGGTGGTGGTGACCAAGCGCGTCGGCATCGACTCGGCTGGCCGCGAGTGGGCGGACAAGCCGCTGCGCTTCTACCTGGCGGGCAACCCGGCCGTCAGCAAGCGCGACCGCGCCAAGGAGAAGGAGCTCGCCGGCCAGCGGGCCAGGCCGCTGCCGTGACCCCGAGCAACCTCGTCATCAGCCCTCGCTGTAGTCTACTCTGATAATAAAGGCCGCGCTCTTGTAACTGGAGTTGTTCCTTGGGTCCTCGGCCCTGTCTCGTTGGACACGCTTTCTCCCCCAGCCGCCCCCGTGACTCCTTCCTCTCTTGTTTGGCGCACTGGAGAGAGAAAGAGGGATGGGTATCCGATTCCCGCCTCGCACTGTTGCTGCTGGTTCACTGGCCCGTCACCCTGTGCTCAGGCAAGGTCGGGTCGTCGGCGTTGGCGGCAGCCTGCCGTCGATACGCCAGGACCGAGAGGCGCTGGGGCGCGGGGTATCGCCCTCTCCCGCTTACTCCCTCGCATCTGCGGGGTGAGCCGAGCAGCGAGTCGTGCCTCGCACCCGTCGGACGGCCCGCCTGGGTGCGAGTGAGACAGCGCGACGACGGCACTGGAACCAACCCGCGGATGAGAACAACAGACGACGCGGCAGACCCCGCCATGAGAGATGGGAATTTTTAATCAAGATGCCGTTGGCTGTTTGCGAGTGTTCGTGCCCGGGCATGCCATGTCCCGATGGGAAGCCGCGGCGGTGCGCGGTGCGGTACAGTCACTCTCCGCAGCGCGCCGAGGCGCCGATCTGCGTTATCGGCAACGCGGCACGTGTAGCAAAGCCCAAGCACACCCGCCTTCAAAAAAAAAAAGTTAGCCTTTCTCAATGATTTGAAAAGTAGCGCGGGAGGCTGGAGGGAGATAGAGATAGAGAGCTCGCTGCTCGGACGACGGGTCCCTGGGAGGCGCTAAAACAAACCGCTGTTCCACATTGTGTGTGGATGTGTTCCCAATCGAGTAACAAAATTTTTTCCCGCTTTTTTGCGTGCGTTTCGTTGGTCGCTTTGTTTCTCGACGCGTGACAACATGGGCGGGCCACGGCATTCCCTCGGGTCATAGAGGGCGGAGCATGCTGTGTCTCTACCGCGCTGTGGGAGGGAGACAGCGAGGCAGCCCAGTGGGCCTGAAGACCGGCGCAGGCGGCCAAAACTCTAAAGGCGCCAAATGGTACTTCGAGCCGAATGTTAGACCCCACCAATGAACTCCACGTTCGGAGAGCACTCCCTTGGTGGGATCCGGTTTGAGCCCTATTTAGCGACTCTGGAGCTCGAAACCCGTCCGGGGTATAACCGCCTGCAGCGGTCTTCTGGCCCTCTGTGCGCAGCCTGCACGCATGCCGCAGGCGGGTCCGCGCGCCCCGTGAATCAGGGTACTTGGTGACGGCGGACTCGGACGGCCCCATGTGTCTTTCCGAGAAATAAAGCCGTCCGATGCCGTCACGTCCCCTATTATTGCTGACCCAGCGGCGCGGCTCTCTCCGCCGCGCGCCGCCAGCTCTGTAAAACTGGTTTAGTTTTTTTTTTTTTTTTTTTTTTTTTTTTTTTTTGGTTTTCCCAGGTTTGAATAGCACGTTCCGCCGGCCGTGGCTCGCAGAGTGCACCCGTGAGTGCCCCTTCTCTTTTTTGATGCACTTTCCCCGGTCTCATATGCATGTGCGCCCGTCTCGCCGTCCTTTTGAGTCTGTTGGAGCGACGAGTTTCTGTTATATTATTGTTCGTTGCGAGTGGGTTCATTTTATTTCCCCCTTTTTCCCCTCGCATAAACTTTTGTGCGGGGAAATTCAGCACGGCATGCTGCCAGCTGCACCGCTACGCACGCTCGCAAAGACTTTTCTTTTACACAACATCAACGGGCATTTCATCGCTGCACCATACTCGTCGCTACCCGCAATGGCTCGCAAGTTGGAAACTGCCCTCGTGCGACTTTCCCGCCACCCAGTGTGGTGCGAGAGAGACAGAGCGACGGAGCTCTGTTCGGAATCAGTCTGCGCCGACCATGCCCACGTGCATCCCACAGGTGGCAGGTGGTCTTGTCTTTGGACGGCCCGGCATTGCCGAACCGCACTCTTCGATCCCGCCGCCTCGATCATCGACCCCGCACCCCGACGTGCCCTACGCGCGAACGCACGCACACACACACACACACACACACACACACACACACACACACATACACACACACACACACACGTGGCCGGCATTACCGTGTAATCCGGGGTTGTCGGACTGTCTCACGCCCCAGCCAGCCAGATTTATCTGCATATTTGTCTCCGCATCATTTTTATTCATTAAATCCGTTTTATTTTCCTAAAAAAAGGGGGAAAAGGGAGGGGGGGGAGAAAGCAAGAAAACACGACGCGGCCGCTGTGTTCCGCAACGAGCCTATGAAAGTGCGAGCGCCGACGACGACGACGCACCGTAGGCCAGACGACGGGTGGAGGCGGTCGGAATCCCGGTCGCGTTTTGAGCTCCGGAGTCGCTAAATGGGACTCGAACCGAACGTGTGACCCCGACAGTGCATTGCTCTCCGAACGTGGAATCCATTGATGGGGTCACACGTGGTTCGAGTCCTGTTCAGCGTCTCTGGAGCTCAAAACGCGCCTCTGGAGTCTTGTCTGCCTGCGCCTCTCTTCTGGCCCACTGTGCGACGCACTTTGGCCGGGAGTTAGTGCCCCTTTCCCGGCCGTGCGTTCGCTGCACGTGTTTCACCTGCGACCCGTCTCAAACCGGCGGGCTGTTAAAGGGGCCCGGCCCCGGCCTGCGGAGCTACTGTCTCTCTCGCACCCCAGCAGAGTGCCCCACGAGTGCGAGAGAGACAGAACGACGAAAGCACCGCCGCTCGGAAGGAGCCTCTGTTAAACAGCGTGGAGCGAACATCGCGTGGCTGCGGCACATCGTGGGCCGATTGTGGGTCTGTGTGTGTGTGTGTGTGTGTGTGTGTGTGCGCGTGTGTGTGGTGGATGGGGGGGAAGACGGGGTAGGGGGCTTCTATTGGACTCACATACAGTGCAAAGTACAGTACAGTGCACACCTTTAGAAGTCCATTGTCAGCTCATCCCCTTACGCCCGTGTGTGTTTGTGGGGGAGGAGGGGGGCGGAGAGGCGAGGCCAAGAGGCACTCGATGGCGGCTGGTTGCGTCCCAAATGAAGACGTGAGCGAGTGGTTCGAATTGGATGAAATGAGACCCCCCGCGCGGCCGTCTAGCGCGCTGGGGTGGTGGTGGTGGTGGTAGCTGTGGAGGGAGAGCTTTGGCCAAGTAATTGAGTGGGATGTAGCGCCATTACGGGGAGTCTTGGCCTGCCCGCCCGTGCCCGGCCACATGCAATCCGTTATCGCGACCTCGAAGCGGAGCCGAGGTGAGCCGAAGTTGCCTACCTTGCGGCTGCACCGCCAGCCGGCGGCCGGGAGGGCGGGCCTTGCGCCTCGTTCATTTGTTTCGGAGAGGTTAGTTCTTTTTCAGCCCCCTGAGGGGCGCTGGGGGGCCCCAGTGGGGGCGCTAGCGGCTTTCCATGACCGAGCCATCGCGACCAGACTGCGTGCGACTGGAGGAATCCCGACAGATCCCCCGGGGCCACTGTCTTTTTGGTCCACGAAATCAATCTGCAGCGCCCCGCCGCCCTGCGCGCCCCTGCGTACCCACGCAGGGCCCCTCTCTTAATTAATGAAGGGGCGGGGCTTTTGCAACTTTCATAGATTTTGTAGATTTGTGGACGCATTGACCAACTTTGCTGGGGTTCGCCACACCAAGGTATTGTTTGCGTAACCGTATACCCAGTCCAGCGCGCCCCTATTGAGCAGGGTTTGATTACCACTCCGGCGCAGCGGGCGCCCATTCTTGGCGTCGTTAAAAACAGCCTTTGAAGGGTGCTCTTCGTACATTAAGGAAACGACAAAGTGGTATCTTTTAAAGAAAAAGGAAACGAGGAGAGCGCTCACTGAAAGCCTTTTAGCTCGAATAACGCTTCACCCGCGCTGTAATCGTTCCTGAGGGACACGAAAGGAGAGAGTGATCAAGGCCGCAGGGAAACAAAATATTTTGAATAACAGCGGAAAGAAAGATTGCTGGTTGTGCGGGCCGGGAGGGAATGGCACCGGCATGGCTCCACCACATCCCACTCCCGCCGACTGGTTCTGTGTTCAGACCGCAAAAAAGCATCTGTCGCACATGTTGTCCGTTTTACTTTATTGCCCGCGCCTCTGCCCGCACAAAACATTTGAAACAAATATAAGATTTTGCGGCTCCTCAGCGGTGCCGCAAAAAGGGCGAAAATAGGGAGGGGCCGCATGCCGCGCTGCTGTGGCCGCCCCGCTCATGTGTCCGCATGCCTTGCGCGCATCCACTGCCCCCTCGGTGACGGAGAGGCGCCCCTCAGCGCCCCTCAGCGCCCCTCAGCGCCCCTCAGCGTCCCTCAGCGCCCGTCAGCGCCCCTCAGCGCCCGTCAGCGCCCGTCAGCGCCCCTCAGCGCCCCTCAGCGCCCCTCAGCGCCCCTCAGCGCCCCTCAGCGCCCCTCAGCGCCCCTCAGCGCCCCTCAGCGCCCCTCAGCGCCCCTCAGCGCCCCTCAGCGCCCCTCAGCGCCCCTCAGCGCCCCTCAGCGCCCCTCAGCGCCCCTCAGCGTCCCTCAGCGCCCCTCAGCGCCCCTCAGCCCCCCCCCCCCCCCCAGCGCCCCTCAGCGCCCCGCAGCGCGCGGCGAGCAGAGGCAGCCGCGGTGGTGGGCTCTCCGGGACATCAAGACCGCTGCGGTGACGCAGTGACCACCTCGCGACGTGACGACATCGTGACGTCATATGATGAACACGCGGAAAGAAAGTGTGACGACATCGTGACGGGGCATGACGTGGCGAGCGAGTGCTTTACTCCGAGTCCATGTATTTTCATTAATGCGTGACAGAGCGAGGCCCGTCCGAGGGGGAGAGGGGGGGGGGAAGCGGCCGGGGTACGCATGACGGAGTGGGTCGAGACGTGCGGGCCACGCTGCACTGGTGCGCCTGACGTTAAATAATCCCTGCGCAAACACTCACCGATCGGCCTGGAGGTGTCCTCGCCTCCCTCCCACCTGACCGAGGGGGGAGTTATGCTCCGCATCCCCCCCCCCCCCCCAGACGAGAAGGCCAATCGGAACACGTCGTTAAAAAGGGGCGTTGTGTGCAGTCCCACTTCCTGGAAAGTGGCAATGCCCTCGGGTCGGCCGGCCGCGCCTCGGGCCGGGCTGAGGCTCAGGCCGCGCCCCGCCGCGCCCTGCCGCGCCCCGCCGGGCCGAGGGGAGTTTGTTATTTCTGCGGGGCCTGGCGCCTGCCTCTCCGCGTGGATGCATGCCAAGCCGCAACAGTAGTTGGGCCGGGCCGGGCCCGCGCCAGCCCGCGCCCTCGGGCAGGAAAACTTGTCCAACGAACGGCGTCGTGGCGTGCTGGGTGGCGCGGTTGCGTGCCGGCCGCGTCGCTACGGCGATGGTGTGCTCCAACGCCAAAAGTAGCGCTCGCTGCTGCTGCGCATTGCTGCGCATGCCAAACGGTTCCAACTGGACTCGGAGTTTTCAGCGTGTCGTCGTTGTGTTCTGTGAGGCGTGCGGCGCGGCAGTGGCGGCAGCGGCGGCGTGCCTCCAAGGCCGTCCCGTCCCGCGCGCCTCCGGCCAGCCTCGCGAGGACCCAATATTTTCCGATGACCGGAGCGAGAGGACCAAGTTTATAAACCGCATCAAGCCGACGAAGGAGCGCACCGGAGGGGGCGCGCGTGTCGGGGAGGGGGACGGGAGGAGTTTCCGGGGGCTAAGCCCATCGGAGTGGTGCTGCTGCTGATGCGGTGCTCATATCGAAAAAAAATAATATTACAGCTTGTCGTAGAGGGTCAAGCAGTTTCACGGGCGTTGAGCAATTACAAAACCTTGGCCGGGCAAAGTCAGCTCGCCACAGCCCTGTCCTTCCCCTGCTTTCGCCCGCCCCCTCGGTCCGCCCTTGTAAAGAGATTGTCGTTTTACGGGCTTCGGAGAGCACATTAAGCGGCCGGCCATCGAACAACACACGCGCGAGCGCGCACATCCACCCACACGCACACATGGCAGAAAACACGCCCCACACGTGAATCTGTGACCAGAGCACCAACTTGTTCGACTCCAATCCGGATTGTGCAACAACGAAGGGCGTGAGTTAGATCCGCGGCGCTGTTTGTGCGTTTCGTCTGGCTGTATCGTAATTTAAGAACCCAAATGAGGGAAAATGTCAGACTGCAAAAACAAAAAAACAAAAAAAAAAAAAAAAAAAAGTTGAAGTAAGTTACCCCATTTGAGCGGCGACACCGGCTGGCAGAATCCTTTGTATAAACTTTCGAACAGCGGGCAGGTGAAGACAAAGGCGTCGAAACAACGTCCCATTCATTCCGCCAGACCGTGTCCGGTAATTAGTTCCATTACCAACCGTTGCGCTGCCGTCGAGGGCCGTGGTGTCATTGTCACGCTAAACACCAGCAAAGCTATTTGTTCGTTTGTGATGGGCCGGCCTACACAGCACTACACTGGACACAATCCGGTGGAAAGACAGGGCATTTGGTGGTGGCAATGCTACGATGGTGTGCTCCCCACCCCCCTCCCACCAACTCTCTGATAGGGAGAGTCGCTAACGGCAGGGATATTAAAATGCAGCGACTGCAAACAAACACAAATGCCGCAACCGAAAGACAAGACTACAAAAACACAAAAAAGGGGTGGGCTGCGCTGTGGCTGCGCTGTGGCTGCGCCATCTCAATGCCGAAAAGTGCCCCAGAATAATGAAGGTGGATGAGGAAGCCACAGTGCATCCGTCTAGCTGTCCACGCGGTGGTGTTGTTGTTGCATTCCAAAAGGCTCCGCGGATCTTCGGCGGGTCCTTTTTGCTTTCCAAGAGGCTCCGCGGATCTTCGGCGGGTCGTTTTTGCTTTCCAAGAGGCTCCGCGGATCTTCGGCGGGTCGGTTTTTGCTTTCCAAGAGGCTCCGCGGATCTTCGGCGGGTCGTTTTTGCTTTCCAAGCCAACCTAACCTAACTAGGTGTGGTCAAGGAATCACCAAGAAACCATCTGGTAAATTCTCTGATGTTTTGTCTGGGTCTCTTTCCCAGCCGCTGCCGAGACGGGAAGTAGCAGAAGGATGAGAGATGCGGACGAGTGGTGCGGGAAGAGATTGCAATTTAATTTGCGGAAGTGTGACCCTGTCCCCCGGCCTGCCGCCTTCCCGACCCGCTGCTTGCTGAGTCGGCACACACACACTGCCCCTTCCCCTTCCCTGTCACTTTCTACGTCCAAGCGCCCCTCTCTGTCCCTCTCACACACAACGAACACACGCTGCCTCTCTCACTCTCTCTGCCTCGCACACGGCGGAGATGACGCGCCTAAATCCCCCCAAAAAAGAAACAGGAAATGAAAGTAACGAGCAAAAAAAAGTATGGCGCAGGGGAAGATCAGGTGATGTATGGGGAGGGGACTGGTCGGGGACTTTCGAGAGACGTATCCCACGCGGGAACGGCGTCGGAAAGTGGCGTGGCGCGCGCGCGTGTGTGTGGGTGAAGAAGAGAGCGTTAAGTGCCGGAACGGGTTGCCCTGGAGCTGCGGTATGCGGTATGCCGGTACTACGAACCGCACCCTACTCGCAATCACATCGATGTGCCATTCCGGTCAGAGTCCGAATCCGATCGGCGAGCAATCCGAACGCCTTGGCATGCAGCGCGCGGGTGCGCAGTCAGCCTTCGGGATCCCCGCCCGGGACTCTAGGGGAGCGGGCTCACATACGAATCAAATTGGCGCCCAGTTTTCAAAGTCATCCTTGCTTTCCAAGCCATTTCCCGCCGCCGCCCGCGATCGTGCTTTATCACAGTAGCGGGGCTGGCCGGGCAGGCGGGGCTGCAGTGGCCCCCACACACTGCTAGACCCGCCGCTCGGAGTCGGTCTGCGCAGCAGGGCGTCATGGCGCGCTGTCTCTATTTCACGCCCGAAGGAGTGGCCCTGTCACACTTATTGGCCAGGTGTTGCGAGGGCGAGTGAGTGAGAGGTCTCGCATGTCCGGCCGGTGATATTGCATTCCCGGGCAGGAGCGCGTCCTGCGCGGCCCAACCAGTGTAGCGCCCCTCGCCCTGACGAGACAGCTTAATTTACCCGGCGCGTCGTCGCTGCCGTCGGTGGCGCCCCCTGCCGCCGGGATGCGGCGCCCCGCGTCGACCCCGCACGCCAAAGTTCACAAAGTGAGTCGGGGTTCTAGTTATCTAGTCGCCACGCACCGCTCAGCAGACTGCCGCCGCGACTTGGTCGTCGCTTGGAGTGCTCAAAACATCTGGCAGAACTGGTTCAACACGCTGGATGGCCGCCGGGAGGCCGACACGCTGGAAGGGGTCTCGGAGATGTCGCGTCACTTGAAGTTACAAGCCGCAATCCAGCGAATCTCTCGCAGCGCCAACCTTGCATATGCCCCGCTCGGCCTGTCCGCGGGTAGGCTTGCCTGTGTCGGGGTGTAATCCTACAACCGCCCCGCGGCAACCTCAGGGACAGCGGCGCCCCACCGGCAGCGCCCCACCGGCAGCGCCCCACCGGCAGCGCCCCACCGGCAGCGCCCCACCAGCGGCGGGGCCCCCCGGCGGGGCTCCAGTCGCGACTCAGGCGCGGACGCGAGCGGACCGAGCCACACCAGAGCCGCCGCGGCAGCACGGCGTCCAAGCAGACGGCGTCGCGACGCCCGAGCGAGAGCGCCACCAGCAACCTGTTGCGGAGCAGCGGCGCCCCGCAGCCACGGGGACGCGTTGGGCGTGTCAGCGTGCCTGCGTGCGAGCGTGTGTGCGGACAGTGCTCGAGTGAGTCTGGCCGTTGACTCCGCGCTGCAGTTGGTGGCGGGCCGGGTGGCCGCGGGGCGCGCTCGCTGGCGCGGCTGCGTCGCGGACGCCGAGGGTGAGTCCATTGTCCTTTTCCTCTCTCAAGGCGTAGTGACGCCGCTGGGGCTGACGACCACGAGCGGACTTTTATTGCGTTTCGTAACAAAAACAAAAATAAATAAATGAAAAGAGAACCGACTTTTTTTTCTTGTGGGGAGTCTAGGAGACGATGTCGCGCGGTCTGCACTCTTCTTGTTGGCATGGGAAGCTATTACCGCCTCCGGAGACGATGGTTGATTGAAAATCGATATAGATGCTCTTTGCCGACGGGCCGTGACTAATCGAAATGCCAGCAGCTTGTGTGCGCCTCTCCCGGCACGCGAGCCACACACACACACACAGACACACACACACACATACACACATAAACACAGACACACGCGCGCGCGATGATGTACGGCCTGCAACAGATACGCTCTTCCCTGCCCTCGATGGTATCGACCGGATGCTGCGGCGCGAAACCATGCCTCCCAAGTCCCTTGATGCTCGCCGCGTGGTCTGGGAGATCTCATCGCCGGAATCAGAATCCAGGCGGTCTGGCTGCAGAAGTCAGTCAGCCAGCCTGCGGCTCCGCTCAGCACGCCCTCGCGCGCCATCTGCCGCGAGACGCGTTGTCTCCTAGACGACGCCGCCACCGCGATACTTAACGAGATGCGATGATGCGCGCCACCTGCCTGCCTGCCTGCCTGCCTGGCTGGCGGTGAGGTCACGTGCTTTTGGTTAATAGCGTGGTGGGGGCGCACACGCGGCATCGCCACACAGCCCGGCCCTTTCGAACAGCCTGAAAGAGAACGGGGGAGAAGAACAGAAAGACAACCAGCGTCCCCGAATTGCAAATCGGCGCGGTGGCTGAACCGCGACGCGCCTCTCTTCCTCCTGGTCGCGGCGCTGCTTTTCGTTTCCACGACGCTTCCTTCTTCCTGATGACGCCGCTGTTTCCGAGGCAGTTCAGTTCGGCCGCCCCGGCCGCCCCCATGCAAAACCCCCATCCCTTCCTCCTGGCGACGCCTCTTAATCGTCGTGCTGGTCCCTTCCGCGCTCGACACTTTATTATCGTCTTCTATCGGCGGCGCCCCGGGGCCAACAACGACTGTCAAGGGAAACCGGGAAAAGAAAGTTGCAGTTACGGCCTGTGCAGCGGTGCGCGTGGCTGGCGCTGCTGGCGCTGCAGCCGCTGGCTGGGCAGCGCTGCTCCGCTGCTGGGCTGGGCTCTCTCTCCAGGTCGGCTGCGATGCGGCGGGGTAAGTTTCCAGGCCGGCGGCGTCCAACGCGCAGCGGCAGCGCACCGCAGCGACGCTGTAAGAGGAAATGATGATGATTCAGAGGAGTCTTGAGACGCTAAGACAAACTTATAGGTGCACGCCGAAGTGCACCCCCCCACCCACAGTGGCCCTGAAGACCAGCGAGTCTGGAGCTCAAAACGCGTCTCGTTGTTTTGCTGCCTGCGCCGGTCTTTTGACCCACTGTGCCACCTCTGCACCCATGGGCAAGGGGTGCCAAAGAGTCAAAGCGTTGAATACATTAAATACGCCGCCACTGAACAAGCGCTGGGCTGATGCTGCGTTGTTTTGGTCCCCTGCTGAGGAGAAACACAAAATTAACTTTTACCTGCATTATCAATTTAAGCCAAAAAAAAAAAAAAGAACTAACAAAGACAAAAAAAATTGACTGCGAACCGGCGCGCTTGTTTTAAATAGCCCCCTCGTGTCTCGGGTGGATTCTCCAGTTCGGGCACCTTAAGCCCCACGGGAGCTGCCGTACCTCGCCGAGCCGCGCCGAGCCGCGGGCGCCGCCTTGAACCCAGAGGCTGCTAGATCGATTACTCGTCCCAGAAGGCCGCCCGCCCAGCTCGAATTAATGGCGTGTAGATGTGCAAGTGTTTACATCTGACGCCAAGACCGCCTCCGCCCCTCGCACGGCCTCTGCGGGAGGGTGGCTGTCTTCCTTTATCCGCAGACACATACACATACAATGGAAGCGCGAATAGCCTAGCCTAGGGCGGCGCCGGGGTTTTAGGAAACAAATTTCAAAAACTTTTTCTCTTTGTTGCGGTTTTCCCCCTTATTCGCTCGAACTTTGAGCCTGTGATTGCGAGGGCCGCGGAGGGAGTCAAGGGCGCCGGGCACCAAGGCCACACAGTGGGCCGGCGAGCCGTACGCGCCGATTGATGCCTTTTCGACGCGCGGGCTGCTCGCTGCTACACTTTTTCTTCCCATTTTCTGTTTTCTTTCACTGCGGTACCCAGAAATACTCGCCGAAGGGGACCTCGCGGCAGCCCACTCCCCACCAAGGAGCCAATCAAAACAAACGCCGCACGAAAAGGCCGCCGCGTTTTTCACGGCCTTAATTGGCAACTATTCATTGACTTTATGGGACTGCTCGTTTATCGTGGGACGTCTGCCTGACCGCACTGCCTGCCGCTGCCCGCGCTTGCTGCCCGCGCTACCCCCGTCCACGGTTACGACGCGGCATTCACAAGGTCGTTCCGTGTTTTTCCAAATTAATTCCCTACATTGTCGCTGTTTGTTTTCCCGGGCGATGGGGCGGCGGGTTCGCATCGGTTATTTCCTCTTAAAATGGGATGGCTCCTCTCACTCGGCCGCCAGTGTTTACCAATCAGGAGCCCTGCCAAACAGTCCGCGACCGCCCGGCTGGCCGCGCTGACGACGTCTTTCCCCACACCCCGGCCAACCCCGGCGCACAGTGGGCCAGAGGACCGGTGCAGGCATTCAGATGGCGCCTCCTGCACGCTAACGCTCGAGTTTGACCAGTCAGTGTGTCTGAGTCGAGCTCCGCCTGATGCTGGCGCCCAGGACCGCGGCTGAGGGCAAACACCGTCAGTGTTGACCTTTGCACCTATCAGCCGCCGCCAACATGGACTGGAGGGCCGGACGAGGCTGGCGCCCAGAGCCGCGAAATCCGGAAAACGCGCCGCGATTACCGGGGTGCGGGCGAAACTTGCTAATGAATGAAGTCGCCATCAAGGGAGAAGATGGGGCGCCCAGGGACGGGGCGGGGCAGAGAGGGTGTGGTACCGACGGGCTGCCCCGAGGGGACCCGGGATGAGTACGAGAGTAGGGCCCGGCGTCATGGGCCTCGCGGCGTAACGCCCCGCCCCGCCGCACTGCGAGCCACCACGCCGCCGCGAAATATGTGTGGCGAGCTTATTTACAGCCCGGAGGGAAGGCCCCTGTCCGCCCCGGGCACGGCCGCCTTGAGAGAGAGAGAGAGAGAGAGAGAGAGAGAGAGAGAGAGAGAGAGAGAGAGAGAGAGAGAGAGAGAGAGAGAGAGAGAGAGAGAGAGAGAGAGAGAGAGAGAGAGAGAGAGAGAGAGAGAGAGAGAGAGAGAGAGGGGCGTCGGGCTCCCTCCGACCTGTGCGCGTCGGCGTCGGTCGGTCTCCGTCGGCCCTGCCCGACCTTTGGGGGTTCATCGCCCAGCTAGTCCGCACCTCTACGTCAGCGACTTTACCGCTGACCCGGCCCGTCCCGTCCGAGCACAACATGAGCACGGGGATGAAGCCAACTTCTTGACGTCTTCCTCGTAGAGACGGGCCGGCCGCCTGCGGACCCCGTGGCAGGCCGTGCCGCCTAGCGCGCCTGCCGCCCCGGTTGCCTACCCCCGACCTGTCAGGCGCTGCACCGGCGCCACTCCCTGACGGACAGGACAGCGCGCACTCTGCCGGCGAGCGCTGCAAGTCGCTGCCGACTCCCATCCAGTCGGGCGGCGGCCACCGACAGGCTTTACGGGCGGGCCCCCAGCTCTGCTCGGCTCTCGGGTCCGGTCCGAGATTTGGGGTTATTGTACCCCTCTCTCTCCGTCGGGGTATACGGCACGCTAAGAAAGTAAGTTTGCCTCGTGGGGCGCTGTAAAGTACACTGGGCAGCGCGGCGTGCATACTGCATCCTGTCGGCATAAACATGCGCGTTGCCGCGGCCACCGCGCTGCGCCGCGCCCCCATATGATCCCCGCACGCCTCGACGGCGACGTCCTCGAGGACGTTCGGAGGACGAAGGACGTCCCCGAGACGCTCGCTGCGTTAATTGAGTCGCTGGGAAACAGAAAGAAAATGATAGAGACGTACGCGGCGCGCGCCGGCCTCGTCCACAGGGAGCAGGCCAAGACCCCTCTGTTCCTGCCAGTCGCGCCCGTCGCGGCTCCGCGGAGTGGGGTGGGGGTGGGGGGCGAGCAACACGGACTCCCGTGTCACGCCAGCGACGTCAAGTCCTCGCCCTCGTTTATTTTCCTGCAACCCACTTTTGGATAGCTCCCCCCACGGGCCCTTCCCCCTCCTCCGACCATCAAGGACTCGGGGACGGGGCCGACGGGGTCGCCTTTCGAGATGCCTAGCTGGACGGGTGGCGTCCCGCAAGGTCTCACTGGTCTGGTGCCCGACCGGCACTAGGTGGTGTTGCATCACCCGATGGGGTGCCAGGCCAGCCGCCGGCCCTCCGTTTGCTAGCTCGGCCCGAGCGAACGGCATCCGTCTTCTCCTCCCCGGCCGGGGCCCCGGGACCCCCTAGGGAAGCACACCGGACGAGCCCCGTCGCCCCTCCTCTTCGAATCATATGAAACTTTTCAGCCCCCTCATGATGGGCACCGCCAATGACGTGCGCCGAAGCCCGGTCATAAACCGCTGGACCTGTATTTTGTTTTTCCAGAAACAAAAAATAAATGTTAGATTGGCGTGAAAAGATTCCTTGCCAGGTGTCGAACCCGCGACCTCTCTCCGTCAAGGCCGCGCAGTGAAGCCATCGTCTGCAGACGAAGCGCTTTTGCGACGTTCAGTCTCCGTGGCCGTGCATGTGGTTGACACGGCTTGTGCGCTTGACCACTCAGGCCGAACAAAACAATGTTAGCCTGCCCAGTGTGGCAGCGCCTGTGCTCTCTCTCTCTCTCTCTCTCTCTCTCTCTCTCTCTCTCTCTCTCTCTCTCTCTCTCTCTCTCCCTCTCTCTCTCTCTCTCTCTCTCTCTGAGTGCGCGTTCGTGGGCCGTGTCGACACCATGTAATCAGATGAGAGTGTCCCCGCTGCGCCATGTGGTCTAGCCTAGTCTAGCCCAGCCTCGACTGAGCAGCACAGAATGGCGTGGTGCGTCGCGGCGTTGTGTTGTCTGCACCATTTCCACAACGACCGGCGCGCGCGGACGGCCCACTCTCGCTGGCCCCTTTCCCCGCTCCCTGCTTTTCGGCTCCCGGCACAGTGTAGTGGGACAACGCGTCGGCCGCGTTCGACTCCGGGGCTGATCGCCACTCCTAGACCGGAATTACATTGCCGCCCCCTTCGTCAAAGTTTTATCGACTTGTAGAAATACCCGCACTCACTCACTCACTCACTCACTCTCTCTCTCTCTCTCTCTCTCTCTCTCTCTCTCTCTCTCTCTCTCTCCTCTCTCTCTCTCTCTCTCTCTCTCTCTCTCTCTCTCTCTCTCTCTCTCTCTCTCTCAAACACACAGACAAGGGAGACACGCCCCACCCCTCGGGGCCCGCCGCCATCCCTATTGAATCGCCTCCCAGACGGAACGCTTCATCCCCCCAGCACCGCCTCCAGCAGTCCACCATGGTGGGTTCGATTCGAGTCCTACCTGAACTGGTCTTCCCTGTCGCTGCGCGCGGTCGGAGCAGTGGAGCGCGGGGCACTCCTTGGCGCCGTCCGTCCCTCAGGCCCGCCGGACTGCCGGACGTGGATGGATCGCCATTGATTCCCGCCCCTCCTCGCTCCCCGTGGCCCCCCTTGGGGCACCCATTGGCGCCCCATGGCCTCGGACAGGTACAACGACGTGATACCGACGCCGTCATTTCTCAAGCCGAGTCCCTCCTGGTCGCCGTCGCCTGTCACCACGCCACTGCCCGCGCCGAGAATCAAACCCTTTTCTATCTTGTGGCGCGCCGCATCGCCCCGCCACCCCCTCACAGTGGGCCAGAAGACCGCCCCAGGCGGCAGTTACGACAGAAACGCTCCTAAATTAGACAATCCCTTGGTATTTCTCAGTTGCTCGTGTTCGGTGCGAAAAAAAAAAACAAAAAAAAAACATGTACTTACAAAAATACAGCCGCATTGCTACGGCGAACAACACAGAGGGGCCATTTTGAGGCTTTGTTATTCTTTCCGTCCAACGGGAACAAAAAAGGCTATGAGCGAGGGGGAAACAACTGGCCAAATACATGTACACCAACAATTTAAATGTCAAAAAATTAAAAGAATTTTATTGAAAAATTTAAAAAATTTAATTAAAAAATTTGAAAAAATTTATAGAACAATTTAAAAAAATTCTATTGAATTTTTTTAGAAATTTTGAAGATTTTTTGAAAAAATTACTAAAAATGCAATTTTTACAACCCTCCCCAGTGTGCTTTAAACCCACAGCAATGCGCAGTAACCATCATCTGCCGTGGTGGCTGGATGTGTCGACGCGTCGTTCCCGGTATGAGGATCGGCGGTTCGATTCCTATTACTTGACAACTTTTTTCTCTGACCGCTGCTCATTGTCGCGTCAAGAACCCGCTTCAATCGGCATCAGACATGAGCCGTGGTGGCTGAGGGCGTTAAGGCGTCCGACCCCAACAGTGAGGTTCGGGGATCGAATCCCAGTATCTCCTTTCATTTTTCGACTGGCTTCCTCCCGCTGCGACTCAAACCCGTCGTCCAACACTCGGCAGACGTGCAAGTCAGTATGGTGTAGTGGTCTAGGCTCAATCCAGGCCATTACACCCGGGTGTCTAAAAAGCAGTCCGCTTCGGCGGATTGGCCTCGGCACTGGTTCGATCCCCGATCGGGCCAGCCACTCGAAATTGGTCGCGAGTGGGTCCATTCCGATTCGTCGGATGGAGTTGATAAGTCCTTTGAAGCTGGCCCACTGACTGCATGTTCGGGTCTGGGAGCGCCGGACAGCGGGTGTACCATTTGGGTACCGACCAGCCTGCGCAAACAAAAGCTCCCAAAACTACTCTCTCTTTCTTTCTTTCTCTGTCTCTCTATCGTCTCTGCCTTACTCTACTCTGCCCATGTTGGGCCGTGTCGGCGGCTCGGGTCCTACTGGGTCCCCCGGCGTACGATATCGAAGTCGCTGGATCGGATTAACCCCAGTTACCTGATAGCACCGGTTCCCATCCCGAACACCGAAGTAAAGCAGGAGGCCTCCCCATTAAGACTGGGGAGGGGGTGTAGAGTTCCATTTTTTAGAAATTAGAAAAATTTCAAAAAATTTAAATAATTTAAGAAATTTTGTAAAACGTACACAAAAATTTTGAGTTGCTTCCCCCTCGGCTATGAGGCTGAAGATTCAGATTCGGGTGTCAGTAACCGCGAAACCTAGAAAATAATTCGCACAACACAGGTCCCTATTCGCAGTGTCATCGTTCATAACACGACGCAACCTGGAAACCGCGGCGTCACGGACGGGCGGGGCGGGGCACGGCAGGGCGGCGACGGCCACGCGCCGGAAGTGTGCCTCTGCATCTCCATCAGGGCGATTAACGGGCTGGTCGCTGCCGATTACCGAAACCCAACACCACCGCTTCCTGTCTGTGTGCAAGAGAGAGCGAAAGAGAGGGAGAGAGAGAGAGAGAGAGAGAGAGAGAGAGAGAGAGAGAGAGAGAGATAGAGAGAGAGAGAGAGAGAGAGAGAGAGAGAGAGAGAGAGAGAGAGAGAGAGAGAGAGAGAGAGAGAGAGAGAGAGAGAGAGAGAGACGAGTCGATGAGTATCATTGGCTGTCCAGTAAATTAGTGCGTGCAGCGGAGCGAGCCGGATCAGCAGGATGAGCCGCGGCGCCACCGAGGAGAGAGAGATGTAACGCGCACCTTGCGGAGCGAGAGAGCGAGAGATAGATCTCCGCGCAAAGCGAGAGAGCGGTTAATAGACCGGCGCGCAGCGCGCGAAACGCGGAACGCGGGGAGCTTATTTGAGGTGGCGGTCGTGGCTGGGCGCTGCTGAGTTGCTTTGATGAAAATTCTGATAACCCGCTGCCGCTGTTTGCAGCGCGAGGTGCGCCTTTACGCTGTACAGTGGCGGCCACGCGGCGGGGTAGTTTCGGCTGTGTTGGCCCACCGCGCACTGCCCGGCACTGCCAGCGGCGCGGCCAGCCACCGTGTTCGTGTGGACGTAATTTGCTGGCGGGGTGGGGTGGGGCGAGGCGGGGCGGGGCGGGGCGGGGTGGGGTGCCCATTGTGGCGCCCCATCACTTACCCCCAAATGTGGATCAGTATCTCCCAGGGGCCGCGCCTAAGCCGCGCTTCGCGTTTTAGGCCGGCCTCCCCCGCATTCTGCCCGGACCTGCCCCACCGAACCTTTTCCAAACGCAAAGTTACGGACGGCCCCCTGGTCCTCGCGCCGCCCGACCTCCCCGGCCCGAACAAATTTCACGGCTGTGCCCATGGCGGCCAGACGGCCAGGCTCGCCAGATTTGTAGTGAATGGGCGTGTCCCACCGGCGGCGCGGCGCGGAGTGGCGAAAAGACGCGCCGAAATGGGTAGGGGCGTCGCGGAGAGGGTGGCGTGTGTGTGTGTGAGGGAGAGAGAGAGAGAGAGAGAGAGAGAGAGAGAGAGAGAGAGAGAGAGAGAGCGAGTGTGTGTGAAAAGGGCGGCGACGTGTGGCAGTGAAGGCCACTTGAGAGATAAAAATGGGGGGAGGTAAAGGGCTCGGAGGCAAAGAGAGACCCCAGCCAGGTTGGTTTCATCAGCCGAAATTAGCTCTCCTCTATTGGAGCCCCATTGGCGGGTGTGGGCTTCCCTTCCGGCCGCCGCGCTGGCCGCTGGCAGTGCCGCGGAGGCGTCGCGGCGCCCTCATCCCGCGATGAGTCCTTCAGTGCGCGGCAGTCTTGTCGACGTGGCCTTCGGGGTCGGCGTTCGCCCGGTGTAGGTGAGGCTGAGGGGAAGCCCACTGGGGCGTCCATTGAAGCGGCACCCCACGCGCTGCCGTGTGGGGTGATTGATGCTCGCCGAGTTGGGACAATGGGGATTTTCTTTCGGCGACCGCCTCATCATCAATTAAAGGTTGTGAATTGCGAATAGTCGGTGATGCTCTGTCGGTGTGGGCTCCAGGTGTGATTCCCGTTCTTTTCTGACGCTGTTTTGAATATGCTGCTCTAGGTTGTGGGGGAAGTTGGCCGTGGGGGAGGGGGGGGGGGAGCAGTGCTGGGGCATTGCCGGGGCGGCTCTATGGGGCGGCTTTGCCGGCAGCAGCGCTACGCTTCCTGCATGCCATTGTGCGAGGAGTGCGAGGCGGCCGACGCGGCTCTTCTTTGAGGCGCGGTGAACAGCGGCCCGGCAGTTCGGCCGCACAGAGCCTTGTCGTCGGCGCCGTCGGCACAGCGTCGTCGCGCACCACCAGTCCTACTGCTAAGCAGCTTATCTGTGGCGTGGCGGTGACTGGCTGTGCCTGGCTGTGCCTGGCTGTGCCTAGCTGGGCCGACTCTCCTCCACGTCCTCCGCGACGGCGGCTGGCAAGGCTCCCGCCCACTCTGGGCTCTAAACATCGCCACAGCCGACGTTGCGACGGTGCGATACAAGACTCCCTTCCTGGAACGCGTGGGCCGCCCCTCGGAGAAGACAATGATGAGGCCATTCAAGCTAAGACTCTCAGAGAGAGGGGGAGGAGGGGGTAGAAAGGGAAGTTTTAGTTTAGCTGTCTCTCTCTCTCTCTCTCTCTCTCTCTCTCTCTCTCTCTCTCTCTCTCTCTCTCTCTCTCTCTCTCTCTCTCTCTCTCTCTCTCTCTCTCTCTCCATCTCTCCATCTCTCCAGATTCTTTCTTTTTTCTTGGGAGTAGGTGGAAGGACAGGCATGTAAGCAAACTTATTCTTTATTCCTATTTTTTTAAAAGAAGAAGAAACTCGTTCCCCAGATGAGTTTTTATGAGTAAAGTTGGCGCTCCTCTCGGTCTCTCGCGGCAGTGCAGGTGAATTCACGCGGGAGCGCGCGGTCTGGGTTCGAGCCCGGCCCATCTGGCTCACCGAAAAAGTCGATAGTGGTCGACTGGCATGGCGCGAAGTTTCAATCGCGGAGGCTTAGGCCATTTGTACGCGGCTGGGGTTTAATGGTGTATCGGTGCTTTAGGGCCGCGAGGACGATTGAAAAACAAAAACAAGACGAAGAAGGCGAGGCGAGACCGCCCCATTTCCGGCCTGCTTCTGCCAGAGGCGTGCCGGGCGTGCTTCATGAGACCGCCACGACGAACCGTCGCACCGTGGGTCAGAAGACCGGCGCAGGCGGCCAAAATTCTAGACGCGCTTTGAGCTCCAGAGACACTAAATGGGACTCGAACCAAACGTGTGACCCGACCAATGGATTGCTCTCCTAACGAGGAATCCATTTGGTGGGGTCGCACGTTCGGTTCGAGTCCCATTTAGCGACTCTGAAGCTCGAAACGCGCCAACAGTTTTTGTCGCCTCCGCCGGTCTTCTGGTCCACTGTGCGTCGGTCTCCTTCTCCCGCGCCTTCACTCTTTTAATTAGTTCTCGCGCGGACTTGGCGACTCGGACGGACGACGGAAGAAGAAAAGGAGGCGAGGCGAGGCCACTGGGGGTTGGGTTCACCGTGCGCCCGCCTGTTGCAGTGCGGCGGCTGCAGCCTGCGCTCTCGCCGCCGTCAAAAGGTTTTAGTCCCGTGCGAAAACTAAACGAAAGCACAAACAAAACCTACAAAACGGAAACAGGGAATCAAATAGCAGAGAGTCGAGACGACGACAGGCCCGTGGTGGCGTGCTTGATCGAGCGCGCTTCACGCGCCAAAACAAAAAGATGACCTCGCCACGCCCATTTCCCACCTCTCCGTCCACCTGCGGGCGCAAAAACTCCACCAAACGAAGCAGCAGCAGCAACAACAACAACAACGTTGACAAGAGAGGGCCCCAACAAAACAGAGCCACGCGCGAGGCGGCCGCTGGCTGACAGTTGTCGGGCTGTCAGGCGGCGAGCAGGCGTCACGCGCGCACCGCCTGGACAGCCCGCCACCTCACCCCCCCACACAACTTTTGCGTTTTCCAGGACTCGATATCAGCAGGCGGATCCCGAGCCCTGCTTTCGACGCGGTCTCTCTTGTTCCCTCACGGGACGCCCACGGAAGCAGTGCTTGGAACGAGCCTCGGAGGCAGGCATGTGCGCGGCTCGCGATACCCAATCGCGCACACGCCGCGGCGAGGCTGCGCTTTCGCAACGAGATTACCCGCGCGAGGTGGAAAGAAGCTTGGCCTGCCGGCACGGCTCAATGCCCGATCCTGGCAAAACAAACAACAAAACGGAAAAAGTGCAGTTAGTCGTTGCCGTCGTTGTGCAGCACCATGCAGAGCGATTTCCCAACATCGCTTTGCTCTCTCGCACTCAATAAGGGGCTTTACTTGGAACCAGTCGGTTTGCAGACCGGCCAGTGGGCCGGGCCGGGCCGCCGTGAAGGGGAGACAGACACACGGACCGCAGGACAACTTGACCGTGGGACGGAGTGCAGCGCAGAGAGGGACAGAAGGAGAGAGGGATTGGATGGCGGGGCCAGTTCCGCCTGATTCTTGTTTGAACGGAACGAATAACTTTGCTGTTGGGGTGGCCGATGGCGCGGAAAGGAAGACGCGGAGAGTTTGTGTCAGGCCGGGGAAGGGGGGGGGGGAGCAGATAGCCTGTCCCGTCCAGCGCGCAAAGCCTCCCTCGGACTGTAGGCGGAATTAGGAGCCGGGCCGCCAATCAAAAGTAACTAAAACACAAAAACAAAAAAACAACAACAAAAAAACAATGGCAATTTACACAAAGGCAGCTCCCAGCAATGATAGTGAGAAAGGCCCGATGTCGGCCTGATGAGACTCTTTCGTTCCCGTTTCACGATGACGCGGCGCGACGCTCGCAGCCGTTCAGTCTGCCCTCCGCCTTCGTTGCTTGCCTCCCTCTGGTGTCCCTGGAGCGGCGAGAAACCAGCTGACCCGGAGGGCTTCCCGGCGGGGCCGCGGTCGTGGCGCGCACGGCCAGCGCACGGCCCAGCTGCACTGCGTGCCGGCCGACGCCCCGCCGGCCTTTGAGGCCTGTCTGATAGAGGCTCCTTCTCAGATAAAGGCTCGCGCAAGAAGCATCCCCGACACGGCCAACACGGCCTTGCTTGTCCTCGGCGGTGCAGTCCTCGCGGCGGACGCAGTCCCAGCGCAGTATGCAGATCGGTGCAGGCTGCAGCCTGTTCGTGAGAAGGGTCCTCGCCTGGCCGTGTTCTGCGAGCGGGAGTAGCAACATTAGCACAAACAAGGCTCGGCTCCGCAGGCCCGGCCCCAGCGGCGCGGCAGCCGGCCGGCCCGGCTCGAGCTAGCAGTACACTCCGAGACGGTCTGAGCGCCGCCCACTGTGCGCGTGCGCGGCATGGCGGCGTTCGGAAGTTCGGAACGTTCTCGAATTCGCGACGATATCCTGGAAGTAATTTGCGCGTCGCGCGGCGTCATGCGTCTGCTTTAATGAGCGGCCCGCCCCTCCGGACGAGGCCTCGCCAGCCTCAGGCCCATCACCGACTTCCTAATCAAGTCGCCGGGAATACCGATGAGCGTCGCGCTGCGCTTGCGGCCTCGGCCCTCAGCACAGTGGGCGAGGCCGTGGGGGAGGCCGTGCGCAGCTGCTGTGGCAGAGTGCAGGCCCCTGCCTCGCCCTGCCGCACCATGAAAGAAAAATCAGCGGAAAAGTTTGCTTGCGATAAAGCATTCGGAGGTCCGCGGCTGCGAATCGCGGCTTGCGGACGAACGGCGCCCTTGCTCCGCCCAGCCGGCCCGGCGCTGATCCATCTCAAGGCGGGCGACACTTGGTTTACAAGCAAGGCGGCGCGGCGGCAAGCCCGGTCCGCCTGCCCCGCGCCTCGCTTGCGCCGCGCTTGCGTCGGCGTGGGTGGGCGTACAGTTAAGAATAGACTCTATAAGTGGATCAGCCGAATCTTGCGTCGCGAGCCGAGCAGAGAGGGCAGTAGAGCCTGGCCGGCCGCTACAGCGACCATGCTGCGGTCGCGCCCACACCGCCTAAGTTACTTCGCGTTCACCGCAGACAGAAGTGTCGGATGTCACGAATTCGGGGCGAACCCCTGTGTAGACAGGTCGAGTATCAAGCGGCAGCGTCACCCTACGCCATGGCGCGCCACCCCCTGCCTGAGTGGCCCAAAGCTTTGGCTTGAGATGGGCCCGAGATCCTCCAGGACCCGGCAGCTATTTGCTAATTACCTAATCAGGGGACGGCCACCAGGATGGGGGCAGGGAGAGGGAGGGAGGGGGGGGGGGGCGGCGCCAGCGGGGTGGAGCGGGGCGGCTGGAGGAGGATTGAGTGACTTGGAAATTCTCCATCGCCGCAAATTCATAAAAATTATTCGAACCGCTGCTGCCGTTGCGCTACCAACCTGGCGGAGGAAGACCTCGGACTTGGTTGAGAGCAGAGGCCATCCGTAAAACACGGCGGCATCATTATCGGGCGCCAGTAATCTCGACAGCGCTGGTGCTGGTCCCACGCGCTGGCTCCGCGCGCTGGCTAAGCGGCTTACAGCTGTGCGAGGCGCTAACCCCGCGAGACTCGGTATTAGTATAAAGCGTCTGTTCGTCCCTTTGTGCGTGTGCGCCGTGAATGGGGAAGGCCATAGCCGGTCGAATTGCCCCCGAGTGATAAAAGGGGTTGCGACAACCAGCAGACATACTGACGAACAGGTCCGAACAGGTCCAACGCAGACTGACCGTGTAATGTATGAAATAATTTTTTCTAGGAAGATTTGAAATAAAAAAAAGTAGAGATACTGTTTATTTATTTAAAATGGGACTGAAAGACAGACACAGGTAGAAAGCGACCGATAGACAGAAAGACACAGGAAGACAGGCAGGCAGACAGACAGACAGACGCACAGACTAGAGATTAGGGTGTCTGCCCAGTATCGGCTTCCCCTTATACACCTGTTATATCGCCCAGAAGCCTATAACGGTGGAACCGGGGGCTGATATTGTGTTTTCGATGTAAGCCCCCTCGTGAGCGCGAGCGTATGTGTGTGTGTGTGCGTGCGTGTGCCCGCGCGTGTCCCCTCGTCGTGTGGTAAAGGGGCTCCCGGTACCTCTGATAATCAACACCGCGTGACTGTGAGTCCTCTATTTGTACCTGGAAAGGTTCCCCCTCCACCTTCCTCTTGGTCTCGAGGGCTTTCCAACACGTTGATTCCGGCGTCGGCGGGGGCGGTATCGTGTCACTGGCCGCCCTGTCCGATGAGCCCCTGGTCTGGTCGCGCGGTGCATTTCAATAATTCATTCACGCGCGGTCCCTGCCGCTCCCGCCAGCTCTGCGGCGCGCTGGCTTAATTCGCGCGTCACGATTGGTAATTTTAAATGACGCCTGCGATTAGCGCGCCCAGAGCGCGCAGGATGATGCCCCACAGCGCGCGGCGGGGCACCCCGGACGGCCCCTGAGGCTGGCTGAGCTGGCCCACTGTGCTCGCGCCCGCTCGGCTTTTCGCAGTGGGCAGCGCACATTATATTCGGGTCCCCTTTGGCGATAAAGGCTTTCGATTCAGGTTCACGTCCACCGTCGCTCAGCTTAGGCGATTTACTCCGATCACGTTTTGAGCCGGGCACAACTTTGGTCACGTTTTGAGGATTCTATGGTCCTCAAATGAGACTCGAATCAGGGACATGATGGTGATGGACTGCCCGTCGTCACAGCGTCGAGTCGTGTTGGACGGGAGTTGAGGAGTCCCCCCGCCCCCCCTCCCCCCAGAGGTGGGTGCGGAGTGACCGGACGGGCCCCGTCCACGCGTAGCGGCCCCATTCCGACGCTGGTTTAGCCGGCAGAGTGCAGCACTGTCCCTCGGCAGGGCTGAAGCAGCAGGAATGCCAGCAACCTTTCCGCGCTTGCCCGATGTGCCACGCTGCTCCACGAGGCCCCGAACCAGGCGCTCCAAAGGGCTAGCAGGCATGTAGACGCGGCGTGCAGCATCCAGCCAGCACCAACTCCCAGCAAAATGCGTGCCCACCAAATGGAATTACAAACGGGCCTTAAAGTTGGCCTGGGTTTTCTACTTTTCTAGCAGTGAGGCAAGGGGTATGCAAATTCGGGAGCTCTGCAAGAGGGCAACACTCACTTGCCGGGAGTTTATGAAGTCGCCGGGGATGAGACGAGCGCGAATACTCCTCCCCGGGGAAAGAAAAGAGCCTTGTTAACATAAACGTTATTTTTGTTCCATCTGCGACTCCAACCGCTGCCGCGCTCTGAAACACCCAATGCACGAAAGAATACGAAACACACAGAAAGTACAAACACAAACAAAAATATCACAAAAAATACAAAACAAGGCCAGAAATTATACATATAAAAAAAAGCACCACGGGAAAAAACATAATAAGAGCATGACGATGGGCGGAGACTCTATAAAAACGGAGCACAATGCGTCACACCGCAACTCCAATTATCATCGTGATCGATAGTTTCGCGTGCGGCCCTCGAGCCACCCGCTACGCCCGCGCAAAGTGGGCCGGGCTCACAGGCCGACATTTCACGTCATTAGCCATCAGTTGAAGGGCGCGCTGCTTGGCGGGGCGGGCCGGGGCGCAGTGCACCGTCGATAACGCGGTGCGTTGTGTTGACGAGTTGAATTGGTCGAGGTTTGAGTAAGCGCTCAGGTGACGAGACAATAATCTCCAGTGGGGCCTTGGCTGCCTGACTGGGCTGCCTGCCAGACGTTCCGCGGCGCCGCGGGGGAAGGTAGCGGGGGTGACGGGAGGAGTGCCCCCTTCAGAAACCGCTCAAGTTTACCTGTCGATCTAACGGCACGATGCTCGCACTTCCCGTTTGTGTGTGTGTGTGTGTGTGTGAGAGAGAGAGAGAGAGAGAGAGAGAGAGAGAGAGAGAGAGAGAGAGAGAGAGAGAGAGAGAGAGAGAGAGAGAGAGAGAGAGTGAGTGAGAGTGTCTGTGTGCGGACCTTTTTCAGCCTAGACGTCATCGCGTATCACGCGCCAACGGCATCGCGAAATACCTCGGGAATAAAGATGTGCGACCGCCGCGCCAACTCCCCCTCCCTCCCTTTGACAAACTTTTTTCAGTGTCGGCAATGAGATTTAGTGGCAGTGCGCGCGAAGATGATGCTTCGAAGCACTTTGATGGGTAATGGGAGCCGGGCCAGGCCCTCGGCCGGCTGTTGATGGTGACAACGCTAAATGGAAATGCGGGTCTGATTCGCGGGATTGCCCGAGCAGCCCGTTCGCGGAGGAGGGGCGGGGCAGTGCACCGCAACAAACTGCTCTGGACGGCATTACCTGAGGAAAGCGAGCAATCCAATCAGAGCCCTAGTCGCAGCTCGACGTCGCGCGGCAAGTTTTATTTCCGTGGGCGCTGCCGGCGCTGCCGCTTGCTTGGGAAGGCGGAGAGTGAAACGCCTCGCTGCGCCGCTCCGCTGCAAGTCAAGGGCCTAACGCAGCAGTCACGCAGCTTGCGTCCTTTGAGAAGCTGAAAAAGGGTGGGATTACTCAGCTCTAAAACGCATTTGTCTCGCGAATCGTCCTCATTAATTCATCCCCGTCTTGGGGACTGTCTCCGTTTTCTTTATTTTGCTCGTTTTAATTTTCTCCCCGCCTGCACTACAACGCGTCCTTTTGGGTTCCTCCGCCGGACGCGTGTTTTCCAGTTGATCAATACACTGTTATTCAACGAATAAGATGTCACATTTATTCTAATGTGAATTTTGTCAAGTTCGTTTGAATTCGATGCCACACGTTGGGACGCGACACGGCCGTTTAATAGGAACGTCACGTCCGTTTGAAGGTGGATCAAACGAATGTGACGTCATTTCAAACGAACGCGACACAAAAGTCACATTCCAACGACTATAACGTCACATTCGTTGAACAACATTGTAGTCGCGTCGGACCGCCCTCCCCTTTTGCAGTGCTTTCCCTCCAAGCCGCCCCTTAGCCGCTTGCAGGCTGATTCCGAGCGGTGGCTCCCTCTGTCTCTGCCGTGGGTGCGCGAGAGAGCGCGATGTACACCCAGAGAAATGAATTCTAGATTCTTGATCCTTTCAAGAAATATTTCTTGATTCAAGACTTTTTTACTTGAGCCAAGAATTTTTTTCTTGAGCCAAGAATTTTTTTCTTGAATCAAGAAACATTTCTTGAAAGGATCAAGAATCTAGAATTCATTTCTCTGGGTGTAGCGGCCCTTGTAAATCTGTCGCCTGCCTCGCCCGGCTGCGCTGTGCCGTCCGTCAGGTCCCGGGCTGGACTCTCGTTAAATTTTATCCGTCTCTGGCGGGCCGCCAAATCGTCGCGTTGTCGCTGCGACACACACACACACACTGTCCGTCGCGCCGGCGTTACTCTCCGTGACACGCGACGTGACACACGATGCGACGTCCAGGTGACAGACTGCACCACGGACAGCGAGCACCAAGTGTAAACAGGCTGGACCCCTGCAGAGTCCAGGGTGGGCCCGCCCGCAGCACGCCGCCGAGGTGCGTGGCAGCCCGCCCTGGACTCCGCAGGGGCTCCAGGTGCATCTGCATTTCCAGGAGAAAAAGAAGGAGGAGGTGAGGTGCAAGCGGGCGCAACAACGACTTGTGAAAGTGGCTAGGTGCTGTATAAACTTGAGAATCAAGTTTTCCCCCGGCGCTCCCTTTATCCCAGGGTATATCCCGGTTGAGCGTTGTAGGCAGACGACGACAAAGACTCCGGCGTATCCATGAAGGAGGTGCGTGTCTGTGTGTGTGTGCGTCTGCCTGTGGGTTGGGGGGAGGAGAGATGTCATCCTTTGGGGATCTGGAGAGGGGGGGGGGGCGTCGCCAGCGACTGAAGATCGGCGAGTCCGCCGCGTCACACGATCCCTTTGAGTTCCGAGCCCCGCGTGTCGCTTAAAACGATAAAGTCTCACTCAGCGTACGTTGCCCCGGAGGGGAGAACATGCACGCACGCACCCACCCGCGCACCCACACACCCACCCACCTACGCAAATAAAAATTGACACGTGTAGCTGTGTGAGAGGCAGGTTGTTTCGTTTTGAAACCCCCCCTTTCCGCGATCCCACCATTTTGCTTACGTGATAGAAAAAGGTCCCAACCTCCCCTTTTCCGGGTCAGCTGCGCTGTGAGGCCCGTCCATCGGACGTGCGCAGCGACATGCAGGCCCCATACCCTACGCCCCCTCTCGCTTTGGTATCAATCAGGGAGGTAGGCCGGGCAGGGAGAGACCCCCCCCCCTCCTCCCTGTTTCTATCACCCCCTCTCTCTCGCGCACGCTCTTCCCAGTCAGGCGTGTGATCCATTATTCATGTTTGGCGACGGTGTGTTCCGCGCCCGTTTGAGTGCGGCGTGTGCGGGCTGGCTTGCTGGCTCGTGCGCGCGGCCAAGACGACGGCAAAGTGACAATTAAAAGCAGATTTTTCGTTTGTAACGTGTGCGGCAAGGTGGAAGTGAAACGTGAGCAGTGAAAGCAGCTCGCAGGACATTACACGCAGCCCCAGGACACGCTCCCTCTCCGCACTGTAATTACTTGGCGGGGCAACATTACATGTAATCGCAGCAGTGGCGGCGGCGTTTGCGAGCAACACTCTTACATACTCAACTTGAGCTGGAGCCTCCTCTTCACCCTGACACGAGCAAAGGGAAAACGGATTCCCGCCGCCGTCGTCATGGCCATTTCCGAAAGTAACTTTCCCCCTGTCTTTTTGGCCGTTGTTTCTCTCTGCGTGAGCGGAACAGATCGAGGGGAAACCGGCTGCGGACAATGTGTATAAAGGCGTGGTTATTACGCGGGGACGTCCGGCGGGGCGCTGTGTTCGGCGCTGCTTTGCCGTTCCACGCAGCGACGCCAGGTCCATCATTGCAGCGCACATCGCAGTCAGCTCCGGAATGGGCAAAGTTGGGTATGACCGTGTGCGGGTTGGCCGGATGATGACGCGTCATCGACCCTCGCCTTTTTCACACACGTCCGTCCGTCCGTCCGTCTGTCTGTCTGTCTGCTATGCGATCCAGGTTAAGAAAACCAGCACAGCTTAAAATGATCGTGGAATTCAGAACGGTTGCCTCCCTCGCGTAACAACAAAATTATACGGAGCAGAATAGCAGTTGACCGTCTCAAGTCGGATTCTTATGGAGATTACCAGGGTGGCCACCACCGCCGCCGTACTCAAGAAACAGAGCAAAATTTCCAGAGCGTCTTTTTTTCCGGGGTGCATGTGGTGGGTTGATTGACCCGACACTGTGATAGCGTCGGTATAGCAGCGTCGCGCGGCGAAGAGCCCTCCGTACACCAGCAGACCAGGCAGCACCAGGCCAGACAGATGGCCACTTTGTTTTATTTATCTGCGTGGTCCGGCGTTTACTTGCCCGAGTCAGGGGCGAAGACGGCGGTGGCGGCGGCGGCGAGGTCCAAAGGCGGGCGCCTCGGGGGGCATCAAGAAAACGTGCCGGGGTTAACATTCAAATGTCGGCGAATCGATCATGGAACTGTGGTGTGTGTTTCAGGTCAGCTGTCCTTGTGAAGGCAAAGCCAGTCGGTGAGTCTTCCCGTTTGTTTGCCAGCATGACGTGGTGGGCGGTCGGGGGCGTGGAGAGGCGGGGCGGGGAGAGGCGGCGGCCACTTGGACCTGCTCGTCTCACTGCCGTTATTATTCGCACCGCACAGCGCATCTTTTTTCTCTCGCGCGCGTGGGACGCGCGGGACGCCCCTATCGTGAAGAGAGGCCATTTAATCGGGGAATATTTATGTCCCTGCGAAGCGCCTTCGTCCTTGTCACGGAGGCCGACGAGAGGGGTGGCGGGCGCGGCGGCGGCAGTAGGTGTGGGCAAACTTGAGTCATTCCCGCCGTCCGTCACCGCCTGCTGTGCTCGCTGCCTGCTGGCTGGCGGTAGTGTAGGCGGCAGTGCTGTCAACTATGGGCCGGAATTAGGCAGGCAGGTTCGGGTCATGAGCTACTGCTTCGCAACCACGGCCAGAAAACGGATCGAACTAGATTTGCGACGAGGCCTCACTGTTTCATTACTCCTTTTCCCCTCCCTCTCATTGTTTTGGTAGTTATTTAGAGCGAGCTGGCAAAGCTTTGCGCATTAAGAAGGAAAACAGCGGGATTGGCAACGGCAAGCTAATTAGTGTCGCTATTGTGCAATAACGTCATAAACCAGTGTAAAGAGCGGATAGCGCGTGTTTTATCACTCAACGCTGGCGCTGGCGCGCAGTTTACACGCGGGGTGGACCCGTTTAATCCCGTGGTCTGGCAGCGAGTTATCGATCCTTGTCAATAAGGGCAGGATCAGCGCCGACGCCGCCAGGCAGCTCAGCTCGCCGAGGCCGTCAAGCCGAAGCCACCTCGCGGTGCAGCCGCTCCGAGCGGAAGTAATACTCGGGGAAGGCGGCGCGCCGCGTAACGTACGACCTCACCTCCTCAATCTCCGGGTACGGCGTCAGCCTCCGCCGCTGGCTCAGTCAGACGCCACGCCGACAGTCCCAGCCGCCCTCGATGCCGACTTCGGCGGAGGCGTCGTCGCACTGTAAAAAGCCAAGGGTAAATTCACCAACGCGCTTATATTTTTCTAAAGGGTCTCTTCCCTTTTAACCAACCCTTCCTTCAATGTAAAAATGGACATATTTGCGCTTTCTTGGGTTGTGAATGTTACATATCGATATGTGACGCGAAAAAATAGGGCAATATATCCCCATTTTGTCCTAGTGTAGCCGGTCCCCCGTCCCATCCGTTCGGTTCACGGTTCAGCAGAGCTCCCTTTCAGTGGCGTAACTATTTAGTCTCAGAATCCGGCGAGAAAGGCCTCGCTTGGGCCGCGACGTGCTCTGCGGTGGGGCGTCCTTCTCGAGACATCAGCGTCTTGGCTGGCCCGACACTTCCAAGGCCGAGGCGGCCTCGGTGGGGCTGGGCCGCAATGCGTAGTGCGGAGGTCGGAAAAAGTATTTAATGAGTTGCCAGACTCAAGTCGAACATTCCACGCATTCTTTTCCCCGAGATATTTCTGCGGGCCTATTGTCCGCACCCTGTCGGCCCGCCTATCTTCAGGCCTGCCAGCATCGTCTGGTCGGTATGCGGTGGTGGCTGCCAGATCTGACTGGCCGCAGCATTTCTGCTTCGACGGCGCGTCTTCGGCTGGCTGCTCAGCCGAGTTGACCTGAGCCATCCGGGCTGTGTGCCGTTGGATCGCGCCATGGCGAAAGCGTAGTCACAGGCGGCCACTCTGACACCTCACGGGTAGCTGGACAGCGCCATATGGCTTCTACAGAAATCAGTAGTATGGATCCCCCATTGTCGCGGGCTGCCACTGTGACACCTTGCGGGTAGCTGGACAGCGCCATATAGCCTCTACAGAAATCAGTAGTATGGATCCTCCCCTGTCGCGGACTGCCATTGTGGATCCCCATGGTGGCGAGTAGCTGGCCAGCGCCGTGGCTTAGGTTGACTGTGGGGAATCTATACCACTGGCGTGCGCTGGGACCCGATCTGAAGCCGTGAGCTTTCTGCTGTGGGGGCGCACTGTCTTGGCGCGTCACGTCCGCACAGGCGTGGTCCGTCTGAATGGTTCGGCGGCTCTTGGCCGTGACTTGGCCACGACTGCTCCTCTACCCTCCTCAGTTTCATCGGCCTTGTCTCCGGGAGCGCAGGCCTGGGCATGATGCCCCTCTACGCAGGCTGGCAGAGGGGCTTCGGTTAGTTGTTTTTTCTCAATGACGCTAATCTTTTCAGAGTGATAGCTCCCAGGGATCCGCTTCTGTTGTTTTCTTCGTTCAAGGAAGCCAAACCTCATGAGAGTCAGAAAAACTGCACCTGCAATTTCTTTTTCGTGTTTTTTTTTTTTTTTTTTTTGTTTTTTTTGCAAGATAGCTTCATTTAAGGGCGAGTACAGCCGCGACGATGAATGATATTTGTATTTCTCCGCCTGACGGCAACAGACGCGGCATCTATTTATTCCACAAAGCAGCGCAGTTGACTCAACACACGGCCGAAGGCCGCAGACAGAGAGCAGCAAAAGGACGGGGAGAAGACCACGCTAAAAAAAAAGAAAACAATTTCGCAGCCAGGAAGACGACGGACTTGATCTCGTCAAGAAAGTGTTTTGGCCCAGTCCCCTCCCTCACGAGGACGCTAAGGACATGGCATTGGGGCGGCTACTCCCGAGCCCCTTTTCGCTGCAGTTTGGTGTGACGGCCGCTCTTTGTGTCTCTAGATTTATTTTTTTGTTGTTTTTTTTTATCCCTCTCATTTTTTTAACCGACAGCAGAAACCAAAACGCGAGTTTTTTTTTTTTCTCCAACTTGCAGTCTGGGTTCGACAACTATTGGGTTGCGTACCAACCGGACGCTCCCTTCTGCCTCGTCATTATCATCGCCGCCTGGACGGATCCATATCTATATCGACCATGTGGAAGTGCATTGCAAACTCTGTGATGTTTGCACGCGCTGTTTGTTGTGTCCTGCGGTGTCCCTTCCGATGTTCTGGCCTTGATGGCTTGATTAACCGATTCGTGGAAAACACACTCTCTCTCTCTCACACACAAACAGTCACACACACGCAGCGTTGCCGCGCCGGCCGTGTTGGCTGCAAGCACGAGCCGCATCGCCAGCGGGGCAGGCCTGCTTGTTACATCGCCTCGCTACACCTGCACCCCACATGACGTCATCAACGGTTTGGCTAGAGCTCATTAAGTTCCTGCTGTCGCGGTTGTGAGGGTGAGCGCACACTTTTTCTTTTACCAGTGGCCACCGCAGGCAAGACAGTGGCAGCAAAAAGCCAAGGCCTTGTTGGCGTCGTTGGTGTCGCTTGTCGTGTCGTGTCGACGGGAGCAGTCTTGGGGGCAGCATCTGTCGACGAGGGCGGCCTGTGCGGCGGCCCGGGGACGCGCATGGTGCAGCCTAGGGGTGGTTTTATGTCCGGTACGCCCTCGCCGGGTACGACCGCCACGTGGCGGTGTCGGTTGGGCTGGCCAGTAGCCCAGAGGCCTGGGAGCTGCTCGCAGCAGGAATTCGCACCGTTTGAACTTTGGTCCGCGCGGACGGCCTTCTTGGCCTCCGACTCCACTCGGCTCGTTGAGCCCGCCACGAAGGGGAGGGGCGGGGCGGGGAGTCTGTCAGCCCGCGGCGTGGAGCTGGGGGCCTTGGTGGGGCTGTGTCTGAGGGTGGACGTGCCGCCGAGGCCGTGCCGCCGAGGCCGTGCCGCCGAGGCCGTGCCGCCGAGGCCTGCAGCGTAGCGTTGCGTGGGTGGGGCGGGGCGCGGCGGTCGGGGCGTAATCGGCCTCTAATGACGGATTAAAGGCTGCTCCGTGTTCACTTGATCGACAGTGTGATTGGGGTTGGTGCCGCCCGAGGTCCCCCCCCCCCCTCCCGCGCCTCCCCCGCCTGCCGAGCCAAGGACCTTTTCACTTATTCATTCCTCCGTGTCCTCCCACTTTGTGACTACCGCCTCCAGATTGACCGCGGCAAACTGAAGTTACTTTTAAACCACCCTTTTTTAGCAGATAATCCCATCTTACAACTAGAAAGTGTCATGGCAGCAAAAATTATGATGTATATTTTTTTTATGTATTCCTACCCCCGACCTAAACCTAGGAGAAAACCGAATGAGTATCATCTGCTTCCATTGACGTTCCTTAAATGGGATTACGAAAAGTTTCGACTCATAAGAAAACAAAAATATTTTGTTTTTGCCGTTTCTATTTCATTTTTTCTGTGATTATTCTTAACATCATTATTATGGTAAGCGGCAAGGAGGAAATTAGAAAAAAAAAAAAAAAAAAAAAAAAAACGGAACCGGAGAGGAAGAGTAATATCGGGGTCGGGGGTAACGGTGTTCTCTGACCGCTGGCAAACACGCATGCTATCGGCCAAACATGACGGCATCGGGTCGCGCGAGTAACACGCGGCCTCCATGCCGCCTCCACGAAACAAAAATATTAACGCTAGTCAAAAACCAGTGCATCTGCGACAAACTGTGCTGTGGTTGCCACTCAGCCATCGCGACCAGGAGGGCGTGTCAATATTTCGGTGAGGAAGCAGGAGGCGGCCCCGCTGTCTCGCCTCGTGTTTCCACCTAACAAGGTATGACAACGCGCAGGGCGGGAAGGAGCAATAGTGCGTCTCTCTGCGGACCATGAATACTTGAAGGAAAAGTCGGGGGAGCGGCAGAGGCTATCGAGGGAAAGGCTCTTTCCTTTCCGGGAGAAACGGGCGCCATGAAAAGTTGCCGGAGCCGCATCAAACCGAAGGCCGGACCGCGTCGCGCCTTAAACGGCGCCCGCCCTGTGGTCAGGCAGCCCCGCCGGCCCCGCCCCTGCAGCGCCCTGCTCCCCGATATCCGCCTTCGAGCCTGCCCGCTGGACGGCGGCGGACGGCCTTTCAAACCCTGGTGGCCCTTCAAGCCGGCTTTGTTTTACGATGATTGTGTCCCCTGTTATCTTCCCTGTTTTATTTATTCTACATCCTCTGCCCCCGTTTGGTCTTTTTGTGCTGTGTTTTTTTTCTTTTCGTATCACGAGATCCATATCCGCCGCATTGCCACTCGCTTTGCGTCGCAACGCTCCGGCGAACGCCTTGTTACAATAACAAGCAGCGCGGTTTGACCCCGGCACACTGTGTCCGGACATCTTGCGCGGGAATGACTGGTTTCAAACGCGGCCGGTGGAACTTGGGGGAGCCCTTTTGGTGCTGACAAGGGAAGTCAGCCTTTGTTTCGACGTTTTCAATTTCCGCGCTTCCCCCACCGCCTGCACCGTGAGGACCGCGCACGCGCCAGTTTGTGTACATGCCACTTCCCTCCTCCTTTTCCCCCCTCCAACATACTATTGTTGTGTTTTGAGGCCACCAGCAGCGTGCTCTCCACCGCCAGGCTCTGGTCGCACCGGAACGCGTTTTGCTGACCACACTGCTACGCCCTGACGAATACCGACATGCCCATGGCCCATGGCCGATTTGCCCTGCGAGTTTGAAGAATGGAGAAAGAATAAAAGAAAAGGGGAAAAAATCTCATTTTCCGCTCTACAACGCGCTGACATCGGAGTTACTACGAGACCAACATTTTTTTCAAATAAGAAGTGACCCCGAACACGAGGCGACTGGTCCGTATCCACCTCCGATGAAAAGACACACACGGTGTGCATTGTGCCCGCCGGCCATCGCACTGGGACGTACGGGGACGGCAGAGCGGCGGCTGATTTGAATTTCATGGATTTGCTATTGACATTGCAAGAGTGTCTACACAAGGCGGCGGCTCCGGCGAGCCGACCCTTCCCGGCGGATCAAGAAGAGAAGGGGTGGGGGTTCATTGCAGACGCCACCCGACAACGCAACACGAACCAACACGAACTTGTACAAACACACACACACGTGTGAGTGTGTGTGTGTACGGTACCACGCTTAGCAGGCCTGCCGATTGAATCTTCTCACGCGTGTCTGAAGCGGCCGTTCCGTGTGGATTGTGGAGGCTTACGGCGCAATCAATTCTTAATTTCGGTGGTCGGTCATGATGTTGTAAACCGACACTAAAACGATGATACCGCCATTGATTTTTATGCGCGCGCTGCCATGAAACGACGGTCTGTGCGATTGTCGCTGGCCACTCGGGACGGCGTCGATGACGGCCTCTGGGGCCTCGGAGAGGGTCTGGGCGGTGTGACGTGGCCACCGGGATGGCTGGGAGGCCGAGCCAGGAACGTCCCTCGGGCCGCCATCAACTCCTAGAGATTAGCATCGTCACAGCCGTGTTGCCTGGCGGTAGCTGCGCCGTGCCTGCACCGTGCCACGCCTCCCCCACTCCCGCCACCTCGCGCTGACAGGCGCTGTCATACAGTCCGCATACGAAACGCCTCCCTGTGTGTGTGTTAAATATACAAACAAACATAAACAATAACGCAACAACAAGCGCACTCGAGCTGCCGCCGCCCACGGGAAAATATTTTAATTCTCTTTTATTTCGCGCGCTGAAAGGGTTGACCGTTTTAATGGAACGAGTCGCGCGGATGGCGCATCGATTTGCATGCGGCTGGTTTGCTCTATTTGAGTCCGCATTTACGCGTGTATTTATGGGTGTGTTTATACGCATTTCCTGCGCAGCGTTTCCCCGTTATTATCCCAGCATCCGGCACGCTCTCCGTTGATTGATGTTCAGAATGGGACTGGCCCGTTGGACAGACCCTTTAACTCGCACTCTTTGCTGGATAAGGTCATATAATCAGGGGAAAGAGATTGGCAGAGCAGCCTCCTCCCTTCCGCCATTATGGATAGGGAAAGTTACAGATTCTCTCCCCGGGGCCGCCGCGCTTCAGTGGGAGAGAGACGCTCTTATCCGCGCCGAGGAAGCAGAAGACGCGCGTCCCTCGCGGACAAAATTATAAAACAAGATTAACTTTTGTTGCCGGTCCGCTCGCGCGCGTTCGCCTCTTAGGCCACGCTGTCGCGATTGGTTCTCTAAAGTTTGTCGTCACAGATTGTTTCTTTTTTTTTTTTTTTTAAGAGTATCTAAAGTAAAAAAAGGAAGTGGGAGGAGGGGAGTGCTCGAGCGGAAAGGGGAGTAAAGAGCAGAGCGGTAGGGGTAAGAGTAACCGGAATGGTGGGGGACGCTGCCAGTCAGCGCGTGAGTGAAGAGCAGAGCGGTACGGGTAAAATTAGCCGGAATGGTGGGGGACGCTGCCAGTCAGCGCGTGAGCGAAGATCAGAGCGGTAGGGGTAAGAGTAGCCAGAATGGTAGGGGGAGGCTGGCAGTCAGCGCGTGAGTGAAGAGCAGAGCGGTGGGGGTAAGTGAGATCAGCTCAGTGAACGGGAGACTGAGCAGTGAGGACGTGAGTAGTAAGACCAGAGGCAGCAGGGTGCAGCTGAAGAATGGCCGGAGGCAAGGAGCGATGCAACTGCGCCCCCAGCGCCACCTTGCGGCGCTTGCGTTGCGTCGCGGGGCCTTGCGGCGGGCCGGGCCCGTCGGGGTGCAGGTGCGCCACATTTTCTACGCTAGAAAACGATTCGGGCTGCGGCATTACATTTCTCACAAAGTGCACGGGACGCGTTCAGGGGTGAAACGGGGGTTCCCTGGGCAAGAGAGAAAGGGAGGGGGTCAAGGAGTGGGGGTACCCGCAGCAGCAGCCTGGTGCAGAGTGAACTGCTCTCCTCGAGAAATATAAAGCCTGTACCTCACAGAGAAGGTGAAAATCTCAAGGTGGCAAGCGAGCGGGCAGAATGGACTGCCAGCCCGTCTGGCTTCCACTCGTTTGTCTGTCCGTCCGGAGGAAGGCAGGTGTCTGGCGCAGGCAGTCTGATCGAACAGGAAAAATGAACACGATAAAGCGAGCGAGCAGGGCGATAATGGAAGCCTGTTTGTCGCGTGGCCTTGCGTCTCTGTCACACACGTGGCAAGGCCTGGCGAGGCAAAGCCCGTCTACCCGCAGCGGCGACAAGCCCGCCATACTTTTTCATTATGCTCTGCGCGATTTTTCATACAGGAAGGACTTTTAGGGAATCCCAGCCCGGCGAGCGAGGCATATCTGGGGCGCTAGATAAATTCGGTTATCGCTGCGAACGGCAGGGCGCTGGCCTGCCGCCCTGGCCACGCTGGCAGGCAGCGCCGCGAGTAATGGGGCAGTCTAGGCGTCACCGAGGATCAGCTTGAGCTGCTCGGCGCGCCTTTACGGCCGCGTCGCTTCGCCCGGCGGGTTGTCTGCGGCGAAGCAGTGTTCCGAGTCAGCTGGCAGATGACGCGAGGGCGACAAATAGAACTCATTGTTTGAGGGAAAGTGAGTCTCGCTGGACCATCATCGCCGTTGGTTTGGCCCATATCGTTTCACGGCGGGAACAGGTGGAAAGACCGAAGGTCGTCGTCTTCGTCGTCGTCGTCGTCGGCAGCACGGCGCCACAACGCGCGTCAAAAGTTTACTCCCGCAAATTATGGGTCAGTAAGTTTGTTCCGACAACTCGGCTCCCCCTCCCGCGATCATTCCCGGCAGTGGGTCGCGCGGCCGGCCGCCAACCCCGTGTGTGGTCGGAATGGGGTTGGTGGCGGGACCGCCGCGCCGTCGTGGTGACATGTGGCCCTTGGCCCGGGGCCCCGGAGCCGGCTGGTGCAGCAGCGCAGACTGATTCCAAAGTCTTTCTCTCTCTCGCACTGGAAGCGCATCGCAAGTCAGAGCGAGAGAGACAGACCCCCCGCTCGGAATCGTCCTGCTGCGCCTTCCTCAATCACAGTATTGCTCCTCCGCCCCGCCCCCTCCCCCCGCCCCTGGGGCAAGCCTGGCCCTGGCCGGGGCATGTGCGAGGTCTTCGGGGCAATTGCGCGCGCAGCACCATTTTTTTTTTGTGAATATTTTATTTTTGATGCCAAGGGGTTCAGCAAAGTTGGTCCGGAAAAAAAAAACTGGGAGGTTCGTTCCAGCTGGGAATTACCGAAATGGAATTGGTAATTGAGCGGGCCTATTGGCTTGCGAGGCCTCTCCGCCATTCCGTGCAGTGTTCCCTGAAAATAATCTCACTTTTTTGGCGTCGGGCCGATTCTGTCCGGCCGGCCAAGGTTTGCCACGGAAAGAGCCAAGGTGGCGGTAGGACGGCGGGCAGCTGGTCGTCCGGTGGCTGCCCCCTCCCCTAACGTAAACACCGTTCTTGTTGCGTGATGAGCGCGGCATGCTTCATCATCGGCGGCAATTGAATTTGAGGAGCGCAGTGTGGGAAAACATTTTGTGTATTCCTGGCCTGCGTGGAGCGCCGGCCACAGAACGCCACATTACGGGCGAGGTGGCTGGACCCACGTCACCCGCCACGCAACGCCCCACTCCCACCCCGCCACGCCCCACCCCGCCACGCCCTGCCACGCCCCACCCCAACAAAAGCCCACTCCGCCCAACTTAGTATTCCGCACCTCCAGCCAGTGTCGTCGCGCAGGGCCGCGAGACCTCCTGCAGTGAGGTGGCAAGAACAAGCGACACTTTGCTGGTTTTTCTTGAGCCGCTCTGGACGACACTTTGGGCAGTTTGCACGTACTAGGGCGGAACGGCTCCCGCGCGCTGCGCGCCAGTTTCATTTATTAATCCACACAGCACCGCCCGGGCCGCCCCGAGAGACGCTAGCGCTAGCCCGCATTCTCCTCGCGAATGCGGGTCGAGTGACCACCGGGGCCGGCCTTCCGGGCTGGAGGCGGGGCTGGAGTGGGCCGCCGTACCAGTGGGCCTGCCCGGCTGCGTTGGCACCATGTGTGGCAACGACAAGAGGAAGTAATGCGTTTTACGATAGCAATTTGCGATGTAATCTTGGAGGGCTTTGCCTGGTCGGCTTGCCTGGCCGGCCCAAGGCGCCTGATACCACTCCTGGCCCGGCATCGGCGTGGGCTTGGCCGGTAGGCCCGCTGCCTAGTACTTGTCGACCTGCGGGGCCTGCCTTGGCGCGCTCCCTGGGCGGCACGGCTGCTGGCGGCGGCGGGAAGGCAGTGCTTTATGTGGGGGATGTGCCAGGAGCCACGCACGTGAGATGCTTTAAAAGTATGGCCGTGTCTGCAACCCCGTAGAGGAAATTGAATATACAGGAATTTTTTGCGTGATGCAAAAATGACCACTTCTTCTTTTTTTTTTTTTTTTTTTTTTTCTTTTTTCAGTAGGGTACAAAGCGTTTGTGCGACTTATGCGACGCAGGCTGGAGCTTTTTGATTTTTCACACCACTACTAATTTAAAAAGCAAACAAACAATAAAAACAAGTTTTTAACAGTGACGAGAATAATCAGTATTTCCTCTTAACGCTCCAGAGGCTGGTGCGGCCATTAGCGCAGTGCTCTGCGAGTTGGTGTGATTACAACGAGAACCGCGTGCTATTTCATCGCGAGCAAATGGGTATGAATAGCGTCAGGCCGGCGCCCCGACCTGCGCGCTCCTCGCTACATTAATACGCGACTGAATTCACTTGATTACCACGCCCACACGCACACGTTCGCTGACCCCGGCTGTTCATGTACGCCGCGGCGCGGGAACGGGGCATCCCCATTGTCCTTGCACCGCGGTTATAGGGTGGACCTATCTGTTCACGGCCCGTCTGCTCGCCCGCGCCCCTTATGTTTGGGTCATTGTTGTTGTACGCGGTCGCTCGCCACACCATCGCGGCGTATCTCTGGGCGTCCGTCGTGTGCGACCTGCGAACGCGGAGCGCCCCCGGGGTAAAACTGTGGCCCAATCACCCGCCCACCCCGCCTAGCGACACACGCACACACACAGACAGACAGACAACAGACAGAAAGACACACACACACACACACACACACACACACACACACACACACACACACACACACAGCACCCCCTGGACAATTTCCTTTCGAAGGCCTCGACGGTGTGGCAATATAGGTCTGGCTGCCTGCTCGGTCAGGGCCGCTCGGCTGACGCGCTGCGGCCCGGCCGGCCGGTCCATGTGACGTAGATGATGGCATGGCGGCCGCCGCGTCCCCCAGGGATCCACCACAAACCGCACGCCCATTTTCACCTAAAAAAAAACCATATTAATAAAATAGGAAATTGTTTTGCCTGCGGGCGGTGCCCCCGGACAGCACGCCCGTCCTCGGCGCAGCCTGCCAGCCTGCTTCTGGGCGTAAAGGGCAGCGCAGCCAAGTGTTGCGCAACGACGGCACCATCGTTACCGCGCCTTCATTAGCGCCCTAAAAGGGAGTGAATAAAGCAAGGCAATCACTGACGCCGTTCAAATTTTTCTCCTTTTCGCGCCTTTTTTTTCAACACCCCCTTATTTTTTGAAATGACATAGCTTTGTACCTGGCAAGCCGGGAGGTCAAACGTCGAAATTACGCCGCGAAATTCCAGCCTTGCGCGCAGAGAAGGAGGCCCCCGCGGGGTGCACCTTGATGAAGGGAGCGAGTTAAGCAAACAGCCCTAACCGGCGGTCAGCCGGCCTGTCCAAGCCGCCCCGCCAGAGTGTGAGTGGCGAGCGGCCGTGCGTTCAAACACCAGCGGCACTGCCTACTCCTCTTCTGCCCGCGGCGCCCACGCAGAGCACCACAGAGACTCGACGTCATCAGAAATTGGATCATTAGGATCACCGAGAGACAAACACGGTCCTCGGGGGAGAAAAGAGGAGAAAAAAGAGATGGGCGCAGGTAGGGTTGCTATTGCCGCGCGACAGGCCCTCCAGTGTGTGGGCGCGGAGGGCCACCGACAGGGCGCCGGCATCGAGGGCCTGTCTGCCTGCTTTTGATGGATGTCGCCGTAATTCGATCCTCGCTGCGGCCTAGCGCGCGCTGCCCGCCCCGTCGAGTCCCGGCCGGACAGCTCGAGTGCCTCGCCGCCGAGATCTTATTGTTGTCGACCTGTCCCTCCCCATCTGGGACGGCCGCAGCCGCCACAGCACAGGGGCTGCCGCTCTGCTAGCCGGAGTGAAGGCGAGCGTGAAGGCGGCATCCAAGTTGATGAATCATTTCAATAATCATATCAAATTGGCGTGCAGGTCTCGACTGATCGATAGCGGAGGAAACAGTTTGTGTTTTTGTTTGTCACGGGTTGGGTTGCCGCGCTGCGCACTGCGGACTGGGCGCGCCGCACGCTGGCGCCGCGGGGAGCCAGCGCGCCAGCGCCCGGCCGGCCGTCTGCAGCTCGGTCCGAGGCTCGGTCCGAGGCTCGGTCCGCGACGAGGGACGACAGCACCTGCTCGTCGTGTCGCCGAGGGCCGCGTCCGCACGCCAGTTCATCGCCCCCGAGCCCTCTCTGTGGCGCGTGCTAAGCGGCAGTCCTAGGTAGAGGGTCCCAGGCGGGGGGGGGGCTCCCAGCGGGCAGGCGCAATCGCAATGCAAATGCCGACTCAAGATGCTAGAGTCTTCAGATCCAGCCGCCATCTGTTCCCCCCCCTCCCCCGCCCCGAGGAACCCACAGGGACAAGGTGGCGCGCCATTCTGTCTGAGTTCAAGGTCGGCGCTGCCTGCCAGGCACACCCGCGCGGAGGTCAAACTACCGTCCATCTGCCTTAGTCTAGGCGTGGGCAGCGGGTCTCAGCGTGGAGTCGTCCTGTCAGCCTGCGGCTGCAGCTGTTGCTCAGCTGGCAAGTCGGCCGCCCGCGATATTTCGACCAGGATAATCCATTTTGTGCGCCACCAAGCTGCCGTTGTGTGAAGGAAGAGGGTAGTCTCTCATGTCAGTGTGTGTGTGTCGAAAAATATTCCCTCTTAAGCCCAGCCCGGGGGTGGGGGTGAACATAAACTTTCTCGACTGCAAAGGTACTGTCATAGTTATTCTTCAGTTGTTCCACCAGTCCCACGCTTTGCTAACCAACCATTATACACAGGGCACGGCGCAACAGAGGGAGGTTTTGATGCCACCTACGCGCAAAGGGTCGTGCTGTTCACTACCGTGAATAGGATAACTTAGTGGCAGAGGTGTGGCGGTTGAGACGACATGATGCTACTGGAGTGTGTGCTCGAGGGGAGTGCAGTGTCGCCCCGCCGCGTCCGCCTGCACCTCCGCTTCCTCTCTCTCTCTCTCTCTCTCTCTCTCTCTCTCTCTCTCTCTCTCTCTCTCTCTCTCTCTCTCTCTCTCTCCCCTCCCCGCTGTCCCTCTTTGCGCGTACCCCGCGTTGTGCGGTAAGGCAGCGCCACCGCCTTTAAAGAGGCCGAACACGGGGACTGGCTCGGTCCAACAGCACACTATCGTGGGCCGGTCCGTAAATCAGCCAGTTCAGCTTATCTACGGACGGCCCCGGCCACAGACAGCTGAATGCGCAGTGAGAGAGAGAGAGAGAGAGAGAGAGAGAGAGAGAGAGAGAGAGAGAGAGAGAGAGAGAGAGTCGCTGCGAAAGGCCCCTAAGTGTGTGCTGATGTACGATGTGGCGGGGCGCGGGGCGTGCCTGGAGCGGTGCCGGGGCGTTTAGGGGGCTAATCCCGACAGGGCCCAACCCCCCCCCCCCCTTCAACGAGGCCCGCCCAGTCCGGCAAAGCTGTCATCTGGTCCCGCCCCTGTCTGCCCTCATTGCGGGCCGCGTGTCGCCCCGCCTCGTCAAGGAGCCCCCTAAGTCTGTGACGCTCTGCTTTGCATCCCGCAGTGTTTCGCCGTCGACAGCTCGGCCAGCGAGCGACTCCACCTCCGCCGAACAGCTTATGTTCCGCGCCTTCCATTCATTGTCGGTCCGTGGAAGTAATGCGACTAGTCCGTGCCGCTGAATAGCGTACCATTACCGAGGAGACAAACCGAGTCCGATCGAGGCGGGGCGGGGCGGCGAGACGTCTAATACCCCGCCAATGGCACCGCGCACCGCCGCGCTCGGAAAACAAAATATCTGTTGTTTCCGACGCGAGGCGAGCCGTTCTGAGGCGAGCCAAGGCACTGAGTAGAGATCAGTCGAATCTGAGAGAAAAACCCTCAGGAAACTACGCCTGAAAATTCATGCGTGCGTTTTGTCTTGTTACAGGTCCGCGTGAACTCTGCTGCCTTCGTTTGCAATGAGATAGGGTAAGGTTTTCCCTCGGGTTTTCCGAAACACGCGGCGGCGTAGTTCCGGCCCAGCGCTGCGGGTTGGAGAGAGACCGTTTAGAAGTCTCCCATTTCGGCCCCAGGGAATAAACAGTCCCCCCAGCGTGACGCGGTCGGGTCTCTTACTTTGTTCCGGGCACGGTCGATTGGCCTCTCCGATTTCTCCTAGTCTGGTTATGGCACCCACCGAGTCAAAGGCGGCATTTCACGAGACAGAAATCAAATCCACTGAACCGTTTGAATGGGCGGGAGACACGAAAGGTCAACCTCCAGGGCCAGTCCAGGGCCAAAAGGCCAGTCTCCCGGTTTGTGGCTCGTTTGCCCGCAACTTAGTTGTTGTTGTTCCGCCTTAACCGGCGGCCGACGAAGCTGGCTTTTTACCGCGTGGTCACTAAATAGCAGCGCGTAATAAGGCGGCGGTCTCCAAGGTGCAGTTGAGGCACCGCCGTGGCACCGCCGTGGCCGCCGCGCACTCCAGGGCAAGCAACAGGTTCGCGCCGCGCCCCGCCGTGCAGGAGGTGGGGATGAATGCAAAACGACACCCTGCGCGCCGTCAGGGCCATCAGGCTGCGCGGAAACACCGCCGGCGCTATATATGTCCGTTCGCCCGCCCCGTGCTTGCCTGGGCCGCCTGTCCGTCTGCGCTCGTCTGCGCGGTCTTCTGCTTCCTCCGCCGCGCTGCCCCGCTCCTTGTCGTGTTCCAAGAGATACAGGGGCTTCCCTTCGAGGCGGCGCGGCACTGCAGGGGATGTGCAGCCAATCCCTGCAGCGCGGCGCAGCGGCGCAGCGGCGGTGCAGGGCGGTGGCCCGTTTCCAGCTACTTAATTAAAGCAGGAAATTGCATTTCCATTTTCGCGTGGCCCAAGCCGAGACTGCCGCCGCCGCCTCGGCGGGCTGGTTGCGAACGGCCGCCTTCGCCGTCCACTCTCTGTCGCCGCGGCCGGGTGCGAGAGAGACAGAGCGGCGCGGCGTGCACGCCTACGACGTGGTCGTTGTGCGCGCGTCGCGGCCAGGCGGCGGCCAGGCCGAGAAGGTCATTCTGGACAGCCACTTCTAGAGGGACATTCCGTGCTATGAATGTTTCCCCTGCACGGAACGAACAGCGCCGCTGCTATCGTGTCTAATCTCCCTTTGTCTGCCTGCCCGGCCGCGCGCTATGGAGAATTGCCTTTCGCCAATTTGAGCGCGAATGTTGCTGGAGCCGTTGGCACGCCCCGCCACGCGGGATAGCACCACGCGGAAGGACGGTTGGTCGAGATGGCCACGCTGCGGCGCACTGTTCAGGGGTCGGAGCGGATGGCCGGCCGGCGTGGTGGGGTGGCCGCCATTGGAGTTCACACGGCCCAGCCCACAGTGGGCCGCAGGCGGCAAAATCTCTCGACGCGTTAGTTTTAGCTCTGCGCCTGGCCCACTGTGTGACTCGTGGCTGCTCCAGACTGCCCTGCGCCGTGACGCACGGAGTGCCAGCGGAGCAGCGAAGGCGCTGACGGGCACAGGGAAGCAGCAGCCGGTACTCGACCAAGGCACACGGTGCTTGCCGCACGATTCTCGGCCCCCTGTCGCCGCAGACACTCTCTCTCGACAACGCCGCGCAGTGACAACTCTGATGTGTGTGTGTGTGTTAAAGTGTGGGTGAGGTGTTATTGTTGGTGGAGTGCTGCCGCCACAACGCACGGTGTTCCGCGCCGAACGCGCGGCATCTCCGCCCTGTTAATGGAATTCCTCCCCGGTGGCGCCACGGCTCGCGCCACGGCTCGCTCCTTGGCGCCACGTCGATAAAGGGGGAGGAGCAGCAGCCCTAAGAGAGGAGGTGTAACCGCCGCCACCGTCGCCGAGACTTTCACTGAATTCGGCGTTGAAATCGTTCCCCCCGGCCTGGTGGCTTGGCTCGTCCGCAACCCTATCTCCCGAGCCAGGCCACTCTTCATTCCTCGGTGTGCCTCATCCAATTTGCATCTGCCGCCTCTCTAAACGCGCGGCTTCGCTCCAGTCCACCGCCCCCGCCCCTCCAGCCCGAGCAGCCCCTCCCCGCCGCGTACGTCAACGTCTTTAACCTTCAGAGAGCCTCTCCCCCATCTGCAGGTAGCGCCGTGGAGCAGGGCCGGCCAGGGTTATCGTCTCTCTCGCATCCCCGCGGGACGTCCCCCGAGAGGGACAGAGACGCCGCTCCCCGCTCCCGTGCCTCTCAAAAGGCGGCCTCTCGGCTTCCTTAAATTGAAACCGCACGGCGCGCTTTTCTCGTCTCGCTCCGACGGACCTGTGGTCCAACTGGTCCAGCGGAGCGAGGAAGCGGCGGCCTTCGACCGCGGCACGCGCGCGACGTGCAGCTGTCTGCGCCGCCAAAGCCTTCGTCCGACTCGAGGGCCCTCCACGGCTTCCGCGCCGCATTGCTGTGCACCGCCGCCCGCCGTGGACCGCCCCGACCGAAAACTTTAAATTAGAGACGCTGCGGCGGCCGGACGCGGCAGCGGGACGCCGTGGCGCAAACATGCTGCGCGTGCACGTCACCGTCGTGGTGGTGCAGTGCGGCGCCAAGGCCGAGCACGCCCCGCCGCGCGTCACGCGGCTCGCAACAGGCCGGCCCCGCGCGCCCAGAAACTTTCTCCAAGCAATATGTGCGTGAATGTGTGCCGAACGTGTGTTTCTTCGCTTCGCGCCCCAATGCCAGCGTGGTCCGCGCCCCTCCCTGCGCCTTCGATAGGGAGTGCCCCACACCAGTGTGCCCCACACCAGTGTGCCCCACACCGCACACATGCCGCGCCAAGGGCACGGCGGCGGCCCTCCCCCCGAACACGTCCCGCGCCCCAAAATGCAGCGCTCTAACTTAGATACGCTGCGGCCAACTTTCTGCAGGGATTCGCACGTGCGTCTGTGTGCGCGTCTGCCGGACTGAGTTAGGGTCTCGATAGCAAGTCGCAGAGATAAACCTTTCATTGAATCATCCTTGGGTCGCCTTCGGGCTAAATTCGGGTCGCCTTCGGAGGCTTTTGCGTTCGCCTTGTGAGAGACAACCCCGGGGCTTTTTCGTGAGCACCTGCGCGCCTCACTGACTGCTTAATGATCCCCGGCCAGGTAGGAGCACAGCGCCACTGTTTCTTTTGACGCCGTGCCCCCGGCCTGCCCCCTCCCCGCCGCCCATGGGAGGGCTTGGGCACGCACATGATTGCTATGCAAAGGCAAGAGCCTCCGCCACGCGCCGCCACCTCCGCTGTAAGAATGGGGCGGGTGGGGGTGCTGCTGGTGTTATCTTCTCTGGGGACGGGAATGAGCAATGAGCCTGACGTGTTGTGGTTTCGAGCCCCCTGTGCGCCCGTCTCCCCCCGACGGAGCCCCCGCTGCCCCAGGTCGCGCCTGCCCGGCCGCTCAGCCGTTAGGGAGTGACGACGGTGGGTGAGTAGGTCCTCGCGCGGCCCACGGCAGGACAGCGGTTCCAGCGTGTGGACCCAGCCGCCGGTGTTTGAACCAAGCCCCCGTGGGAGCAGAGGGGAAGCACGCACATCGATATAGAGGCCAGGGGAGGAAAAAAGCCCGAGGTCCTGCTGGAGGTCAGCCTGCATGTCCCACCGGGGCTCCCCGAGTGATCTCGTTCCCCTCCTTGTCCCATTACACCCTACGTCCCTCCTGTTTTTTCCTGCTTGAAATGGAAATGGATGGACTTGATTAGCGGCTGTGCAGAACAAGACTCGCTCTGAAGGGGCAAATGGCCCGGGAGACGGCGACGCGGCATTGTGCCGCTGGCCTCATCTGGGGCAGGCACTCCCCCAGGTACGTCAGCTAGCCACAAGACAGACGGATGGGCGGAAGGACAGAACAGCGGCGTGTCCAGCATTAATCGCTGGCAGCAGCGAGGACGGCCGCGTAAATAAAATGGCAAGTTGAATGTGACCCGGTGCGAGGCGCCTTGCGGCCTTGGGTCCTTGCGCCGGGGGAAGTGGGAGGGCGCGTGCTGCGGAGCCCTGGCGGAGACCTGCCTCGTCTCCAGCGACCTTATTCGCAGCCTGCAATAAAAACAAGCGCGAAAACGCGTTCCGCGATATTGCGCGCACGAATTATTGTGTAACGGCTGGGTGACGACAAGGACGCACGGCGCTGTAGTGTAGGCCGGGCAAGCACGATTCAGGCGGAAAATTTTGGGCTTGGTTTAGAGCTCAGTCGTCGTGGAGTGGAACTTAGATGAAAAACACGATGGCGCCTATGGAAGCCTCGTTTCCAGAGCGGTGCCCCTCTTGGTGCCATCATGTGTGTGATTCGAGTACTTATTCCAGCTCAAAACGTATCAGCAGTACTTTCCCTAGCCCAGTCCGCGTAGCAGGTGCTGCCGCTTATGCGCAGCGGTCTCATGGGCGCCTCTGGCTCAAACTAGTTGGTTCCGACGGCCGGGGCCTCACACAGCTTCACGTTAAATCCATCTCGGCTGGGATTCCCAGGAATATTGGTTCATTCCTAGGAGATGGTTTGACCATCTTCTTGGCAGGGTCACTGCGAATCCACCGGAGAGGAACACAAACAACGCCGCGGAGCGCCTCTCCAGACCCGCCGGGCGAGTCTTTGAAGCCTTTCAGAGCGCCAGAGTCAGACGAGCCACTCAGTAAGCGCCGAATAAGCGCCGGAAGGGTGGATTTCAGTCACGCGAGTTAAATGATTCCATCCATTACTCGACCGAATCAGGGCTGCCTCTGGTCTCGTGCATGACGGCCTTGTCTTCTGTCTGCAGGCGAGGCCACCAGCGCCGTCCCAGTGTTCGTGTCTTCCGCTCGTCGGATCCAGAAGGTAAGTTGAGCTCAAAATTTTTAATTGGGTGGACCGGTGGAACTTTCACAGCAGGAATCGTTAAACTAGTTCATTTTCTTCTTCCCCCTATTCTTATTCGAAAGCACGCCACCTTCGTGGTTGAGTGAACCGTCTAATGATGAGTTTTTATATTCTATTTTACCGCGAGCCACTTGGGATGTCGGTGGCGTGGTGGCTCTCTGACTCCACGAGCGATAGACCTAGGCCGTGACCAACAGCGCGTGCGGGCGCCAACACACACACACACACACACACACACACACACACACACACACACAATGTGTAGCTTGGTCGTGCCCATTTTGCCATGTGTCAACCATTGGACGTAGACCCCCAAGGGTCACTCCGAAAGTGTGTCGTGTGTCGGTGTTGTTGTGTTGTGTCAGCCGGATCTCCGCTGCGTATAGCACACGTGCACATGACGCATGCAAGTTGTTGTTTCCGACCTGTCATTTGTTTGAGTTTCGTTTCTGGTTCCCACGAGGGCAGCATACGTTAATTGTGGGGACACCCCCCGCGCACCAGCCAAACTTTGCGCGACCCCCTCACCCGTCTCTCTCGTACAAACTCTCTCACTCTCTCCTGAACGCGAAGTTCTGCCAGCTGCGCCCCCTTGTGACGCCATATGGCGCGCGAGAGCTGAATCAAAACTACTCGCGGCCTCATTTCTTCTGTCCGTCAGACTGTCTCTCCCACTGGCTGGCTGGCCGCCCAACTGGCTTACGGACGGCGCCCTGCCTTATCAAGGCCCTGCACTTATGTGGCGCCGCACTCTCTGGCCGATGGCACAAAACCACTCCCATAGCCATACGGCCATACGGGTGCCCGGGTGCGCCTGCTGCGCGAGTGTGATAGAATTTGTAGGTCCAGCGGGCTGGGGTGGGTGGAGGGCAGGGTTCACCGACCTTTCCGGCGGCGAGGTGGACTCTGGGGAGTGCTTTGCTCTTCGGTTGAACCCTGGCCGTAGTCCGCTATTCGACAGACCTTTCCATATTTAAATTGGATCCAAAATATTCTTTTCTTTAAAAAAGAAAAATCCATGATTGTAACTGTTGCGATGCCGGGCACGTGGAGTGGCCGGTGGGAATGGAAGCGCTGCGGGTAGCCGAGCGGGCATCATGTGCCCGTGGGGCAGCCCACGTGTTTGCCCTTCCATCGCGCCGCTCCGAGTGGCGCCTGGCAGGGCCTTGCAGTGCTCAAGGTCTTCGAACATGGGCAGGAGGGAAGTAGCGCGAAACCTCGTCGTGACGAGGGAACACCGAAATTCCACGCACCGCTAAACCCGACCAGAAGCGAGAGAGAAAAAGCAGGGACGCGCCACGCGCTTACTGAGCAGCCAGTGCATTCTCCCTTTCCATCTCTTTTTATCTCATTTTCTATTTTATTTGGCGGTGGCAGAGTGCGCCGTCGGGATTGGATTAGCACGCCGGTTGAATGCCGAAGTCAAACCGAAATGGACTTGGCTGGCCCGATACCGTCGGGATGCTCGACCCGTTTGCCCCGGGCTGTATCTCGTGGTCGGGATGCCGCGTGGCGCTTAATTGTGCTGGATTGGCGACGCCGCCCGTTGTTACGATCCCCAGGGATCCCCGGCCGGCAAACGGAATCAATGAGCGTCTTGCTCGCGGTGCGACCTCTGCGGCTGAGGCCCCCGCGTCCGCCTCGCTGCCCATCTCTCTCCAGGCCGGTGCCTCCCCCGGGGCGCTGAAACGGTGACCGGCTGCTGCCGGCTGAAAGGACTGCCGGTCGCTCCGGGGGCTCCTCGCTGAAGCCGCCGGTGGTGGTTAAGAGAAGGAAGACGATTGCGGGGCAAGGGAAAAGCGACGACGGCGAGCGAGGGTAGGAGCCCCTCCGGCATGACTCGCAGAAAAAACGGCCCCGCTCGCCAAGCAGCAGCAGCGGAGACTAGACTAGCCGGTCAGAAATGAGATTAATGCGCTCGGGGCCGGCGCCGGCGGACGACGCGCCGATATGATTTGCATAGGTCCGCCGCCAACAAGTCTCCGAGCCACAGTAGGCCCAATGACCTGGCGACGCCTGGTGAGAGGGCGGCCGTGGAAGACGGAGCAAGGCTCGATCGCGAAGGACAAGGCGCGCCCCGGTCTAGAGATGGCCACTGTGACCGCGTGGCAATCGACGAGCTACTAGCCAGCACCGTGACGCGGCCCACGTCCTAGCCCCCGCCAAGAGCCCCGCTTTCAGGCTGCGCGCACTTAGCACCGTCCCTGTTTGTCTCTCCCCTCCACTGCCAAGGAGGATGTTCGCGCTGTTATTCCCTCTCCACGGCTTCACTTTGGCGCGCGCACTGCTTCGCCCGCCTAAATATTCTAATGAGGTCCTCGGCGTTGAGCTGCCGGGGATTACATTGGTTTTTACTGTGCCCCGCCACGTCTGCAGGTAATCCGCCACAATTCCCCCTCCCACTCCCCGTCTCCACCCTGCTCCCACTCGTCCGCGCTCCACAGCTTTGCCCGAGCTTGGCCCCCCGATCTGGCGCGAAAAATGCCGCGTCACTTCAAAAGAGCCCTGCCGATTACCCACGAGAGAAAACGTCTTTCACTATTGCACACTGAGCAAGGCGTTGGATAGACTATTTCAGCGGACCTGAGAAGAAGGACAAAAGGCGAGCGGGCCGCTTCCGTTTGGGTCACAACAAACAGACGATAGGGGAGCTAAATATCGCGGATAATCTCTTTCAGAACGCTGAATGTCATTTCGAAGGTTAATCTTAATTTTTACGACTCATCCGAGTCAAGAAATCATGAAATTACAACCGCCGCGTAGTAGAAAACCAACGCATCGTCTGTTTGTTGTGATCCAACCGGAAGCTGCCCGCTCGCCTTTTGTTCTTCTCCTTGGGTCCGCTGAAATAGTCTATTACATAGCGCGCCCTTAATGAATGAGGCGTTGAAAAAAAAAAATTCAAAAATATGCCGAGTTCCTTGTGAGTGTGCCGCGGAGTCGGTGATTCGCTCGGCTCGCTCGGCGATTGCCGGGAGCAGGTGGCTTGCTGCTTGCTCCTTGCCGCGTGTAACTAACTTGCTCCAAGTTACCTGACACACAAGCACGGGACCCAGTTCGCTAGTTTTGGAGGGTGCTCCCCACCGAGCGACGCCAGATAACGGCGCTGCAGCGTGTCTCGGTGGCGGGTGAGATGACGTAGTGGCATAGGAGATACCCAACCGAGCTTTGTCGCTCTGTTTCTCATTCATGCGCATGGGTCGCGGCGGCAAGGAAGTGAGAGAGACAGAGACTCGCATTCAGACCGGGGCCGGCGAGGCGGGGAGGCCCGCAACGCACATGTGGCGCTGCGGCAGCGCAGTGCGTAAGGTGCCACAGGTGCCCCGCCCACCGCTGCGGCCTTCAGCTGAGGCTGGCCTGGCCCTTGCTCGTGCCCACGCCAGCTTACTCGGACGCCTGTTGGGCACCTCAGCTGGGCGGGCTTCTAACACGCAAAAGCTGTTCCTCGTTTCAACGGACTAATAACGCAACAGGCCTCACCTTTCAAATGACAGAGGCAGAAGCTAACAATACATGCAAAATTTTCGGGCGGTACCACCCTTCAACCCATCCTCCTCCTGGTGGCCGTAGATATTCGGTGACGAGAACCCTCATTCCCAACAGAGCTGAGGCGAACCCTGCGCGATTCACCCACATCTTGATAAGACTGACCCGAACCGCCCCCCCCCTACCCCCGCCCTCCCCGAAGCGGCCCCGCTCCCTCGATGGCTGGCAGCGCCTTGCTGAGCGTTTGGGGTCCGCGCGTCAGTCATGGATAAAGCACCACTGCGGCGACCCTCCAGAGTGTTGGGACGAGGAAATGGGGAGGTGAGGGGGATGGCGAGGACGTGGCTCCTGGGTACGGGTAGCAAACGCAGCCCAGATGACTGTAATGCTTTTCATCTCCTCGACGACGATAGCCGAGAGGACTCCGTCGTCGTGGTGGTCGGCACTCACTTCCACTTGCTCTCCATCCACCCGGAGGTCGCTAGCCGTGCGGCGTTGGTGTGAGGTGGCGCTGCCTCGCAGAAGCACTGCGCCAAGACCTGCCCCCAGCAGCTCTTGTGAGCGGAAGAGACCAAAGGAGGTGCAGTTGTACATGGCAGTGTCTACGGAACGCGTGTGTCTTGAAGAAGTGTGAGGACTTGCAATATGAACCGCTGGGACGTTTTGAGGAGGAAGTACGGCTCTGCGCTCCGCCAACGTAACAATAATTATTTTAAGTCCAAGGGTTCTGTTTTGTATTTGCTTGCCTATTGGGGAAAGGTGGAGGTCTTCCTATATAGCGTGCGAGCAATGAGTGTGCTAAGCCATACGAACAGCTGGTCGTATTGTGATTTGAGGCAGAGGAATAATTTCACGACTTTGCCCAAGACAAAGGGAAATAAAGTTCCACCACGTATTGCTCCGCGCATCCAGGACGTGCCTCACACAAAGTTCTTCACTTCAGCACCGTTAGAAAGTTTACTTCTGTTTTCGAGGCATTTCCTTGCTTCAATGGGTTGTGCGGGGTGCCGTTGCTGTCGTCCGAGCAAGAAGTTCCAAGTTCCTGCCAGGACGCAAGCGTGGTTGGCGCCGCGAGGCACGCTGAATAGAGATATCGGATCGCAGCTAATCCCGCAAGCTGGAGCGGGCTAGAGTGGGCTGGAGCTGCGTGGGGCGAGATTGCGTATTATTCCCCAAAGCGCAGGCGGCGTGTGTATTTAGTCAGCGAGGTTTTAGTTTGTCTTGTCTCGCCCGGCCTTGGCTCGGGGAGTCGCGACCCGCCGTGCGGCACGCTCCAGCCTCGCACGACGTGTCAGCCAGGGAGGTGGCTTCTCAAGACAACCAGTCTAGTGTCCTCTGGTAGGGCACGTAGTGAAGCAGTGCAGCAAGCTGCTGCGGATAATTTTGCCCCTTTGCCAATTTACGATACAATCGTGCACCGCGACGAACGCCTGGCAGTGTGACATGTCGGGCCGTCTGGGTGCTCCCCGTAAACATGGCCAAAGTTCGCCGCCGGCTCCGCGCTAGCGTTGCCAGGCAACGCGGACAACAGCCAACATGGCGTCGGCGTCCCGTTGGAATAAATTCGACGCGTCCCACAATGCAGGCCCGGTGCGGCGCGTCGGCGGCAGCGGCTGGCCTGACGGATGGCCTTGTTGGTGCACAGCGAGTTGAAGTGGAACAAGATGTCCCCTAAAGTTGTGTGACGCGGCTTGGCTAAAGGACTGAATTAAAAGTTGGCCGCGCTTGGAAGGGCGCCATCGCGCGCCGCATCGGAGCGGTCTGCGCTCAGAATTCGGTGCAGCAATTTCCATGTGGTCACGTTTGGATCATTAGTCCCTCAAACGGGGCTTATGTACAGCACACGACTGAACCGAATGGATTTCTCGTATCAGTTTGTGTGTGATAACACAGAAAAGAACTTTTCAAGTCATACTGCTTGTCTGGGCCGGCGAACTTTAGCACGACATAGCCGAAACATATGAACGTTGTAAAAGTTGGCGTGTGTCGGTAGCAGTCCAAGTTCGTCAGCACCTCTGCATGGACGCTGGGGTCATGCCCTCTGCGCTCAATGCTGACGTCAGCATGCGTGGCGGCGGTCCGTAGAGGGCGCGGTGGCGACGGAGTTAAGGTGGCGACATCAGAGGTCAGCGCCCAGCCCGGCCTTTGTGCGCCAAATCGGTCCGTCCGTCCGAGCGGTCGCAGCTGTCGTTTCGGGCCGATCCTGTTCCCCGCGTCCGCCGTCCCACGCCCCACCGCATCATTCTGCTGCAGCAGCGCAGCCACAGGCAGCCTCAGGCACTTGGTGGAGGAAGGGGAATCGCAGCACCGCGTAGGTACGTGAGGTCCGGGCCGCGGCGGACGCGGGCCGCAGACTGAGTAGCCGTACCCGTTTTAAGGGTCGTCCATATGCGCGCCGGACCCTGCCCGTGCCAAAAATCCTTCTTGCGAGGGCTTGCCCTCCCTCGCGCAGCGCAACCCCCTGGATTACCATCCGTCCGCATTGTCTGCGTCCCACTTGCCAGCGATGCGATTGTCTCGTCGCGCCGGCCCGGGCGGGCCGAACTGCTCGGCAACTTATCGTCCCGATGCTCGCTAGAGCCGCGGCCGGAGCTCGCTTGGCTCGCTGGCCGCGCATTCCTGAGGTTTTATTGAGATCGCGCAGATCTGGATGCCGCGAGGAACGAGGCCAGATGGGTGCCGACCGGAGTTCGAACACCGGCTCCGCAAATAACCTTTCTCGTGGCCAATTTTGTTTTATCTTTACCCTCCGCGACCTCAGCGCTGCGCCCCGCTGCACGGCGTGCGGCTTGGGGCCGTCAGGACCAAGGAGGGGGCCATCCCGGGGCCCGACCGCACCATCATATTCCGAACCGAACGCGCGTTTTTAGAGACGAATAAATCTGAATATTTCTGAATAAGTATTGCCGTCCAGTCACGGATGCGGCCCTCCCCTCCCCCCGTAGATTCCCCTTCAGTGTTAGCCGACTTTCCCCGCGCCAGGGCATTCTCAAGATTCGCCCGGCTGCTCTAAGCGACACAATAAAATGCTCGCGTGGTCACAGCGCAGTGGGGTGACCAGGCGGCTCTGGCAAGAACTAGACACTCACTGGAAATCACACGCAGGGACTCTGTGTAGAACGATCCTGAGACTCGGCAAGTCAAAATGTGACAGCTCAAATCAAAGGCCACCTGACTCTTGACACGATTTTCAATGGTCCTCGCTTATCATCAGGGCACCAATGGATGCTTTGAAGGGCCGTCAATAGAACGACGCGTGTTTGGTTCAAGCCCCATTTGACAACCCTAGGCCCCACAGGCCTTAACTAGGTGGGCTTGCCTTCAAAGGGGCTCTCTCTGGTAAATAATAACCGGCCGCTACGGCGTTAGACCCCAGTCAGTCTACCTGACACACCGCCGAGCGTTAATTGCACCCCCGTATGGTCTAGCGGCTGGATTAGCCCCCCCCCCCCTCCAGCCCTGGAGCGCTGCCGTCCATCTGACACCCATCGCGCTTCTGGAGCACGACAGCCTCACCCCGTCCAGAGGCTGTCAGTTCAAGGTTTCTTTTTTTTTTTTTTGTTATGTGTTCAAGACCACTGCATGAAAATATTTAGAAATACAACTTGGTTTTCAACCATTTATATCACGTGGTTAAGACCAAGCGGCTTCAAACTTTATCATGATTGCGTAGAGCCACAGGCCTCCGGCCCCCCAGGGTTGTGGAAACCTCCTTTTCGTCGAGAGCCGCCGCCTACGCGACTCGATGTTTTCGGCAAAGGCTCTCGCGTTTCCTCTGCTGGAAAAGGCCACACGGGGCCGCGGCGGTCGCGGGATGAGAAGGCAATTTCCTCGTGAAATTAGTCCGATTGTCGAGTCGTTCCGACGCGTCCGACCCGACCTCTCGTTATTCGATTTGGTCGACAACTCCGCGGGGGGCGGGCGGGCCGGGCTCGCTTCCATGCGGATGCTATGAAGTCCTTGGTGCGGCGACGCGGCACCACACTCGGGATGACGTCCTCCCGACCACGGTTGTTCCCTTTGACTGCTGCTGCATACGGCGCGCTGCTCTTCGCGGCTGGTGCCTTTCTCCCGCGGCATTCCAGCCGCCCTGGGGCTCCGGTGGGGCTCAGGCCGAGGCGCACGCGCAAGCCCGCCCCTTTCACAAGATTGAAACGCGCGCGAGTGGGCCGGGATTTCGCGACCGCTTTGCCCCCGCTTAACTCTTATGAATGGGACAGCCTGCTCCCGCCAAGTCTAAATAATTAGGAAAAGACAGCGGCCTTGAACGGCTGCGACCCGCTTCCTGTTTGCCTGCCTTGTGAAAGAGGTTCGCCCCGCGTCTCGTTCGGACTGAGGCCCTCTCCTTTTGTTGCTGCCTGCGTTCGTGCCGCCTCCACTTAGAGACTAACTCTTTGATTGCAATGCAGGGGCCGGGGCCGAAGCGTTCGGGCACTGCTGCCTCTGTTTGTGCCCCGCGGACAGAGGCGACTTTTCAATTCGGATCGGATTCCACGCGAGTTGAGTGTTGGTGGCGTCTGAGCTGCCTGCCTCGGCTGCCTGCCCGCCCGCACCCCAACAACGGCGAGCTGGCAGCCGCCGGCCGGCCGGGCCGCCACTCCGGACGCCAAACTTTTCGCTCCCACCGGGACCTGCCACGCCTACACGCGGGGTGAAGTGCCTGCGGTACGCGACGCCGACAGCTTCAACCCCAACGCCACCCTCTCCCACCAGCAGTGCACCCTCATTGCGGGGCAGAAGGCAGCTATTGTGGGGGCAGCTGAAGCAGAGCGTGAGGCAGCACACTGGGCCGGGCCTCGGGCCGGGCCTCGGGCCGGCAGCGCGCTTGCATGGATGCATGCATTTTGGCCCCGCGGCCTCGGACCGCGCACAGTCGGTGGTCCCCGAACGTTGCCGCCACGCCGAGCACGTCTTTGTCGGCGTCTCGCAGGCCGGGGGTCTCCGGCGACGCCACTCAATTGAAGGCCATAATTGACTCTGCGCGCTTTGTCCGTGCCGACGGAGCGTGTTCGTGCCGGACCTGGCCGAGGCCGCGGCCGAAGGGGCGGGCGCCCACCACGCCGTCACGCCACAAGTATGGAACTAGCAGCACGCCGGGTGGGTCTGGGGACGAATTCGTTCTCCTCGCACTTGGCAAACAAAGGGGTCCTTTCATCACGTGGTGTTTGAACAGCGGCACGGATTACTTGCGCTGGAGGCAAGGTCGAAAGCGTGGGCGGCCTGGCGCCGGCCAGCCGAGGCCGTCTAGGCCCGCTCGCCATCACGCCGCGGGAGGGCCGCATTAAGTGGGCCGGGCGGGGCGCCGGTCAAAGTTGGGGCCACGCCGCAGGACGCTGGGCAGGACGGCCAAGGTGTCCTCCCACTTCCGCGAAACCGACGCGACGCGCGACGCCGGAAGCCCCCCGCTCGCCCCCCGCTCAAGGCCGCGGGTAATAAGTTCTTTTGTGCACGGGAGTGGCGCGTGGTGGCGGACCTGACGGACAAGTGCCCCGCCCACGCCGGCCGCCCGCTCGCCGGCTAACTCAGGCAATAAGTCAGCCCGCCGCCATTCTTCGCCTGTCTTGGCCGCCGGGCTCCGCCGGGCTCCGCCGTGCTCCCCGTCGGCCGCGGCAACGGCCGCGCCAACTCGCCGGGCGTCCATTAGCTCCACGCCAGCACCGTAGCGGGGCCGCGACGCGGTTTTAATTATCGACGACGGGCTCCTCCGCGCACCGCCGCCTCAGCTGCAAGGACCGCTTGTCGTGGCTGTGAGGAGCAGGCTGTGACGAGCAGGAGCGGGTCGCCGGTGGGAATGCCGTGCTTGCGGTGGCAGTGGGCACGGTAGCGGGTACGGCAGTGCTCGCACGACAACGGAGGAAAAACAAATGCACGATCGTCGTGTCGTGTTGAGTGATTTGTTTGCCCAGGCGCAAAGTATCGGTACAAGGGAGAACCACGCAAGCCATGGGCAAAAAGGAAAACGCCGGTATTTGAACCCGGGAGCGGCAACGACGAGACAGATGGGGACGCGCGGTTTCTCCATAAGTCTCTCCTGAATTCACAGTGTCGAGGCCCCCACGGCCGCGCCGCCGCGCCGCCGCGCCGCCCCGCGAAGATCCCGCCTTTTATTGCAACTACATTGTAGTGGCCGCGGCCTGGAAGCCTCCGTGACGCGGCACGCGGGCGGGGTGCTGATGCCTGCAGCCAATAAACGCTGCCCGCAGGCCGATTCAACGGTCCGGACGGAACAGTCGCTCTGTCTCTCTCGCAGTCATGGGGCGCTCGGTGCGACAGAGACAGCCGGCAGGCCGGCCGCCGCGGCCTTGCCGGCCTCGCCCCGACCCCAACGACGCTCCCTGTCCGCCTTCCGCGAGACGACGGCGCCCCCTGAGGCCGGCGCCAGGGTCGCAGTGGTGGCGCTGGCAGTGCGGACAGGCAGCCCCGCACACACACACACACACACACACACGCACACGCTCGGCCACGGAGTAGGGCAGCGGGTGCACGACAGCGTGCTGTAGCGGCGGCCGCTTGTTTTCATGTGCACGCGGCCGTGATATTGCGTGCCGGCGGCGCGCCGTGCCATTCGCCGTTCCGCCCGTCAAAAAGGTTTTCACGACGCTTTGTAAATCCCGCGACACTGCTGCTTCTTCGCGCCCAATTGCATGTGGTGACGGCGACATGAATGGTCCTGCTTGTCCTTTGGTATTTTTTGCCCTTGCTTGTCGCCCACTTCCGCCTCCAACGGCCTGAAGGAAAGTCTGGCTCCGTTGTGTGTGTGTGTGTGTGAGGGGGAGAGAGAGAGAGAGAGAGAGAGAGAGAGAGAGAGAGAGAGAGAGAGAGAGAGAGAGAGAGAGAGAGAGATGAGTGTGTGTGTGTGTGTGCAATTCTCATATGGAGTGCACACACTTTGTGGCGTGCGGTCGGCGTGAGGAATGGCTGACGACACGACCTGCCCCTCTTCCGCGGCTGTACGCACACGTATGCAAGTAAATGTGAGTGAGAGGGAAAGGAGAGTGGGAGAGAGTGCAAGTGGGACACCCTCAAAGTCCGACACGAGTGTTTGCAGCGCAAGAGCGGGGACAAGGCCGCGCAAAGGCTGTTCGTCCATTCAGAGTGCGGCAGTGCGGCAGTGCGGCACCGACCACGGCGGCACCTGGGACTCGTGTTTGAGGCCATTGCGTGCGTGAGTGTGTCTCTGTGTCGGTCTGTGTACGCAGGCGGGCGGTGCGGTGTCAACTGGCGGGCCCCGGGTTTTCCAGCCGGAGTGTTGTCTCCTTGCTGGCGCGTTGATGCCCCGCGGGTGTCTGCCGGGCACACGCCCTCGGGGCCCTCAGGGGGGACCGCTCCGTGCGTCACAAATTTACACTCCGCGCCCTCGCCTCGCTACTCTCGCCGCGCACAGTGGGCCAGAGGACCGGTGGAAATTCCGGGTGGGTTTTGAGCTTTAGCGTCGCTAAATGGGCCTCGAAACGAACGTTTGACCCCACCAATGGATTGCTCCCCGAACGAGGAATCCGTTGATGGGGTCACACGTTCCGCTTCGAGTCCCATTTAGTGACTCTGGAGCTCAAGACGCTGGCCGCCTGCGCCGTTCTTCTGGCCCACCACTGTGCACCGCGGCCCTCGCATCGCACTTCCGGGCCGGGCGCGCGCTGCCGCCAAGCTTTTCTCATAAATAGATGAAAGCGACGCAAGTTTGCTGCTGAAGTTGCTTCCTCCTGCGATTCTCTCCGTCCGTCCGTCCGTCCGTCCGTCGGTTTGTGTGTCACTGCGATGAACGCAACGACTTGTGTTCCTGGTCGTTTTGGCGTAGTGTCTGCGCATGGTAATGCCAGGTGCAGCCGCCATGCCGGCAGCGAGTGGCCTGGAACACCACTGACTGCGTCTCCCCTTTCGAGTCTCAGCACGCGGTGGCGCGAACCATGTCCTGAGTTATGCCCGTTTAAACAGGTACCGCGGCCCGCCACAGTGCATTACCGCGGTCCTCACCGGCTGGGCCGAGCCGAGCCCCATTACGGGTGTACTGACTCGGGCATAAATAAGGCTTGGAACTTAATCGCCACTCGCGCTTGACAAACGGCGCCTGGATTTGCATTCGGCCGCCATAAAATCAAACTTCTTTTCTCTCGCCGCGTTATGGATGGCTGGACTGCCGTTCCGCGCGCTGCGACGTCGTCCGCGTCGTCTGCTGCTGCGTCTGCGTCGCGGGTTCGACGCCCGCCGCCGGCCACCGCCCGGACACCGGCCCGGAAAAGAAACTTCGAAACGGGCAGCGCGGCGCAGATGTAGCGCGGTGTAGCCGGCGGTTACGCGCGCAGGGAGGCGGGAAATGAAGGGGCGGGGGTGCTAAATACCTGCCCAGCCAGTGTAAGAATGTGGGCGAGGGGATGCTGGTGGGTTTAACGCCAAACATAATGAAAAGGGGGTCCGGGCGAGGGGAGGGCCCGGCCGGGGCGGTCCGTCTGGCCGACGGCGCCCTGGAATTGATTGGAAGGGCGGGACGTATATAGTGCGGAGACGTGAGCGTATTAGAGACGCACGTCCTAGTCCATCAGGGTTGCCATGGAGCGAGTTGCTGGCTTAGAACTACCAGGGAAAAAAACTCACAAAAAAACAACTGTGCGTCTGTTACCTTTGACAAAATTATTTTTGGATAAAGGGAAGGCGCGAGATAGATGGCACCGGAGTAGTGTCGTCTCTCAGCCCCGCGTTCCTTCATCATTATTATCACCAGGCCTTTGCAGGCTGAGAGGACCGTTTTCTCATTAACCGCAATGCATTGCCGCATTCATCCGCTAATGGGGCAAAGCCACGTTCATTAACAGTCTTGTGGCGCCTCGCTCGCCTTGCCGCCCGCCGCTGTGGCTGGAAAGCGCGCCCAGCTGGCCCACTGGGCTGCGCACCAGCGAAAGAGACTCTGATGAAACGCACGGTGGCATCGATGGATGTTCCAACAGCAATGTGTTTCATTCGAGTCGGGTTTACGTTTTTTTTTGTTTTTTTTCATCCCTCAACCAAAAGACCCGCTGTAAAAACGACTCAGATGCAACATACGACGATGGCACCAACGGATTGCTGTTCGATCGGGGAACCCACCGGTGTTATGGCGTGGCTTCTCTTAGCGAGTGGACCTCTCCGTGCTGCGGTGCGGCGCCGCTTTGATGTGTTTCTTGGCAGGGCCGGTGATGGCCGGCCGGCAGGTGCACCTGCTTGGAATGGGAAGTGCCTCCCGTCCCGACCCCGGTCGAGTTGATGTCAAGAAGCCCTCGAGAGCAGCGTGCCGGAGATGCGACTTGGAGGTCTCATCGTGGCGACACGGCCTTGATGGCCCTGCCGAGGGGTCACTCTAGTTGCCGCCGTCTGCTTCACTGCTATCTCACGACCCCGGAGCACACTGCTGAATGTGTCCACAGTCGCTGTGTTCGACTGAACGGCTCCACTGCGGTCGGTCCGCCCTCAGCAGGTTGCGTCGTTATCGGCAGAGCCACCCTCCGAGCCTGCGGGCCTCGGGGCCGTCCGCCGTCCTTTTGGGTCGCGCGCGGGTGGGCCAGTCGGACACGGCATCGACGCCGGCCATCAGCGATGCCGCGCAACGCCGCTTGAGACCGGGGAGGCTCAGCCCGGCCGGCCGCGCCGCCGCCGCGCCGCCCCAGGCCAGTCCTAGCGGCCCTAAGCGGCTCAAGGGGGCCGGGTGGGTGCGGCCCGTCACTCCAGTGGGCCGGGGTGGGTGCGGCCCGTCACTCCAGTGGGCCGGGGTGGGTGCGGCCCGTCACTCCAGTGGGCCGGGGTGGGTGCGGCCCGTCACTCCAGTGGGCCGGGGTGGGTGCGGCCCGTCACTCCAGTGGGCCGGGGTGGGTGCGGCCCGTCACTCCAGTGGGCCGGGGTGGGTGCGGCCCGTCACTCCAGTGGGCCGGGGTGGGTGCGGCCCGTCACTCCAGTGGGCCGGGGTGGGTGCGGCCCGTCACTCCAGTGGGCGGGGGGTGCGGCCCGTCACTCCAGTGGGCCGGGGTGGGTGCGGCCCGTCACTCCAGTGGGCCGGGGTGGGTGCGGCCCGTCACTCCCAAGCTTTTTGGTCTCTTCGTCTGGCGCACAGTGGGTCAGAGGACCGGCGCAGGCGGCCGAAACTTTAGACGCGTTTTGAGCGCCAGAGTCGCTAAACAGGACTCGAAACGAGCGTATGACCCCACCAAAGGATTCCTCGTTCGGAGAGCAATCCATAAGTGGGGTCACACGTTCGATTCGAGTCCCATTTAGCGACTCTAGAGCTCAAAAGTCGTCCGGGATTTCGACCGCCTCCACCCGTCCTCTGGCCCACTGTGTGACGCCTCAGTGCACGCGCTCCCCGAGGACTTGGTGGAGGGCGCCGTCGTGGGCGGAGGCAGCCGCGCCGTGCGAAATCTCTCGCAGGCAATGCGACCCTATCCCCTCCACCTGTGTCACGGCTTGCCTTGGGCTGCCTTGTCACCGGATGGCCCCATCGACGCCCCGCTCACGTCGTGCGTGGGTGGACCGCCTGCCGCACCATGCTGGAACCCTGGATATCGCCTCACAGCAAAACACCTCCGCAGTCAACACGCGCACTGGCACGTACAAACACGCACTTCTTGTGGTCCCGCCAGCTCCTCCCCCCCCTCCCCACCCCACACACACTCACACTCCCGAGCATCTTCCGAAATAAAAGCAAGATAAACGACGTGATAGCCGGAGACACACGTGGCTGAGCAGGATGTGACGTGAAAAATCGCAGCGTCTCTCAGGTAGACAGCCCGCTGTGGCCCCGGGCTGGTGCACAGCGAAGCAGGGGCGGCAGCCTGCTTTACGGAGCCCCCCCCCCTCCCCCCAATGGTGGGGATGCACTGCGCGGGTGGCGGGGCACCGCCGTCCACCTGTTCAAAAATGCAGCGCCACTCGGGCGCGTCGCGCCGTGAGAAATGGCGGTCGTGAGCCGCGGGGTGCGCGACGCAAAGTGTTTTTATCTGGAGTATGAGCAGCCGGGCAGGCGGTGCGCGCGGAGCCCGAGGGGAATGGGGGTTTTCGGGTCGTGGCAGAGAAAGTGGGGGAGAGAGAGAGAGAGCAAGAACAGCGCAGAGAGCGCGTGGTGTCGACCCTATTTACGTTCGCCTCTCTCCGGTGCCTGGCTTGCTGGTGCGGGTCTTGGTCTGGTGCGGGTCTTGGTCTGGGGCGCCGTCGTGCGCGCTACTTCTCGTCGACACACTGCAAACCCCTCCTCCCCCTCCTCTTCCTCAAATACCCCATCCTCCTCGTCGTCCGGCCCGCTGCGCTATGCTGCGGTCGTTCACGAAGAGTAATTTGCGCTTGCATGCCACCGTGGCCACCACACCGCAATCGCATGCACGATTGCTGGCGCGCAAGGTGTATCTGGGTCACGGCAGCGGGCCGGCGCCGGGCCATCCGGCCCAACACGCCCGCCTTCGGATACGAATTGGGCGTGTTCACACAAAAAGAGCACACAAGAAAGTAACAAGAAAACGTATAAAAAGATGACAGCGCAGAGGCATTTTCACGCGGGTACCCTTGAGTCCAAGGTTCGAAGCCCATCATTTTCTACTTTCCGGTCTGGCGTCTTCACTTTTTTAATCTATTTTTTTTAAGTTTTATTAACATATAGAGGTACCTTTTTTGGGTCAGGAGGACACTTAAATGCTGACTCGAGTCTGAATGCATGCTGGCATCCCCTGGGGCAGCCCTCGGCATGTCAGGCTTGAGTGGCCCTAGCAGTGGCGTCTTGCCCTTTTGCCTCCACCCTAATTGTGCTGCTGGCCAGGTCGGAGCGAAGAGGGGAGGCAGGGAGGCGGCCGAGCCCGTGCACGAGGCCTTCTGCCAAACACTCCTGCGTTCCTCCCCCCCCCCCCAACAAAAAAAAAAAAAAAAAAAAAAAACGAGGGCCCCGGCACACAGTGACAGTGGGCCAGAACACCGGTGGAGGCGGTCAAAAGCCCGGAGGCGCTTTGAGCTCCAGAGTCGCGGAATGGGTCTCGAACCGAAGCTGTGACCCCACCGACGGATTCCTCGCAGCACGACGCCGCCGTGAGGCTAGACCGCCTGGACGGAGTGCGCGCGCCGGCGTGCTGCGTGTTGCCTACGCGCCGGTTCGCGGGCGCTTGACGGCGGCGTGCTTGACGTCGTGCTTTGAGAACACGCGAGCGCACTTAGGCTTGCTGGACTGCAAGGAGGCGAAGAAAAGCCCCCCGCCTCGGCCTACAGTGCGGCCGCGAGGGACGGCGCCGGTCCGTGCCTGAACATCCGCACGAAGGGGACGTGGCTGTGGTTGGCGGCGGGGCAGGGTGCGGCGGGCCGGGCCGGCCGCGTCCGTGCCGAGCCATGTGTTGAAGCGCTGGCCCGCTGCCGCTGGCCGGCCCCTGACGGGACGCCGCTATGGCCCGAACAGAAATGTAATTACGGCCAACGAAAAATAAATTGAAAAAAAAAGAAGAACGCTCTTTTTGGCGTAGTCAATGCCAACAACGGGGAACGGCGCGGTAAGTAACGCGCTTCCCGCTCCGCTTTAAGGCATGCTTTCATCGTTTAACGTTCCGATACGTTTCAATTTGAAAGCGATCAAAAGAACAAATCATAAATCTGCAACGCAGTACTGCAGCCTGCGTGGCCTGTGCGTGCGTGTGTCTGTGTGTGTCCGAAGGGCCAATGGAACAGCATGTCTCAGATTTATGAGCTAGTGGTGGGGCCCTTCTGCCCAGTCCTCGGCCCGCCCTCTGCTCCCAACTGCCGCTCGACCGGCCGACCACTTTCCATATTAGGCCCTTCCCGACACCAGGCCACTGCGATACGGCCTGGCACGCCGCACAGTGGGCCAGAGGACCGGCCAAGACTCTAGACGCGGTTGTAGAGCACCAGAGTCGCTAAATGGGCCTCGAACCGAATGTGTGACCCCACCAATGGATTTCTCGTTCCATTGGGGGGTCACAGGTTCGGCTCGAGATCCATTTGGCGCCTCTGGAGCTCAAAACCCGTCCACAATTTTGGCCGCCTGCGCCGGTCTTCTGGCCCGCTGTGCGCCACACGCACACAGACCCTCAGACACAGCAGGCCGGCTGTGCAGTGCGCCGTTCACGTGGATGGAATCCGACAAGCTACTTATCAGTGTACCAGACGCGGCCGCCCCCACATATCATCCGGACCGGCGCATAAGAAGAGCGAACCGGAGCCGATTTGAATACAGGGTTCCTTTCTGAACGGAGCCAGCGTGCTACGGCTAATTGATTTATGCGGTCCGCGCGTGCCAACCACCAATCCATTTAAAAAAAAATATAAAAAAAATTAAATGTTTTTTTCCCCTGCGCGTTTTTGCTTGCGGTTCCTGTAGAGGCCGGCGGCGTTCCTTGCCAAATCGGCGCAGGCAAGGGTGACAACCCAAATTTATTATTTTCACACATCGGTGAGAAGGACCGCAAAAAAGAACGACTTCTGCAGCAAAAAATGGGAAGCCGCGGCGTAGCTGCTGGGAGCACGCCCCGCCCCGCCCCGCCCCGCCTTGCCCCGCCCCGCCCAGCCCTGCCGCGACAACCGTAACTGAATGATTTAATCACGCGGTTGGCGACCTGCTGCTATCGCGGCGCTTTGCGTGTGAAAATCACTAAACTGTGTGTCGGCAAAGGGTTGGCGGCGCTGCGCGGCGTGCTATATGGCGAGGGATTAGGCGGCGCCAGGCCGGGGCGAGGCCTAACTGAGGGAGGGGGAAGGGGAGGGGGGGGGCTACACGTCACCTGCCATAGCAGCTGCCAGTGCCAGGCAAGCCCAGCGTGCAAACCCTTGCACGGACTGCTCGGGGGACTTGGGGGCCGCCACGCCGCGCCCCGCCTCGCCGCGCACTCCGACACGGCGGTGCTGAAAAGCATTTTCCAGCGCGCCATGGCCAACGAGCGCCACGTCCTGAACGACGACAAGCCTCACCACCATGACGTCATTATGACGTCACCATGACGCGCAGTGGAGCATGATGAGGCCGCTTGTTCTAACCCGTGCGAGGCTGTGCGTGGCGAGCGGCGGTTGGCTCACCTATCCGTGGCTTGCACGGAAAAAAATAATTAGTCCAACCGATGTGTCGGTTGGATTAACTAATTACTTTCTTCCGTGTGGACTGGCTGCTCGCTCCAGACGAGTGGAAACAGTGACAGTCGCCGCGGATCGTGAGAAAGCTGCCCCGCTGCCAATCCGACGCGGCGGCGCCGCCCAGCGGCAGCCAAGACGCCCGCACGACTCGCCGCTGTTGTTTTGACATCGGCTGTTTTTTTTTTATTTCCGCGTCTCCTTCTTTCATGCGGAAAGCGCGCGCAGGCGGCCGGTCAGCGCCGAGGCGCGTCGTGGAGGCGTTGTTTGGATGCTAGTCGGAACTAGTTGTCCTGCTCCCGGCAACGACTGTAATGCAGAGAGAAGAAAAAGGAGCGTAAAAATAACAGCGGACACTGTTAACCTCCGGTAAAAAAGCAAACAAAAAACAACACAACAAACTACACAGCATGCCGCGGGCAACGTGCAAAAAATAACAACAGAAAATAAATAAATGGAAATGAGCGCAAGTTGATTCCGGGCTTCTTTGTATGCTGCAGAGGGTGCCCCGCCCCGCCCTCCATTATGCACTTCCGCCCAGACGTCTTATCTCTGCGAATACTTTAGCGCGCGTTGCGGCTAGTGGTTGTCGTGATGGCGCGGCGTGTGCCCGGGGGAGGCAGACGGCACGCTGCACTTCGGCCACTTCGGCGGCCCACTTCGGCGGCCCACTTCGGCTTTCTTCGGCGACACTCTTCGGCATGCGCTCGGCGTCGAGGCCAACACCCCGCCGGCCTTGGAGCACGCGAGGTCCCCGTCGGCGGCGGCTGCGCGCCGAGGCCAGCGCCCCTCGCCGACGCCGGCGTGGATCGAATTAGGCGCGGCCAAGACGGCTGCAAAATACAGAACGACGCTGCTGCCGCGCGCCATCAAGGTGGATAAGGCCCGGCCCACTGTGCGCTGCTTCGCGCTGCCGTCGCAGGGGGCGCGGGCGTCGTCAGCGCGGAATGATGTCGTCATCGTCGTCGTTCAGTCGGTCCTGGCCATTTCGAGTTCGGCGATTCGGCGTCTCGAGCGGCGGCCCTCCCTTTAGACTGACTCGCTGGCTGGCTGAAACTCGCTGGCTGGCTGAAACTCGCTGGCTGGCTGGCTGACTCGATGACTGGCTCCGGGGCCGTCGTAATAGGCGGCGTCTCGTTCCCCGAAGGGTGGGGCGGCAGGCGGCAGGCGAGGGGTGTAGTCACTTTAAAGATGTTACGGGCGTGGCCTGGGGCGCCCCGCCCCGCCCCGCCCCGCCCCCGCGTGCGTGCGGTCTGAGCGGGAACGGCAAGTCCGCCCGCGGGGCCCCACCGCAGCGTGGTAGAGGACCCACACAGTAAAGACAGTCAAAAATGAAAAAAAGTCAAGAGGAAAATATAATTAAAAAACCCAAAAATGAAGGTAGTAAAAGATGGTTTCAATTCATCCGGCGCTGACCTTCTTGCCCGGGGCGCGCTGAACTGGCGGGGCTGGCGACGCTGTGCGTCGCTCACCTGGAGCCATGCTAATGGATGAGTTGTGGCGGGAAGGCCGCGTCAAAGGAAAGCCGTGTGTGACAGAGGCGAGAGGAAAAAAGTTGTCCGTTGAACACGGAAGGGCTTTTAGCTTGTATCCTTTTTCTGTTTTTTTTTTTTTTCTAAAGGGGAAGGAAACCCTGTTTCTTTTCAGGCGACTTTTCCGTATCTTTATTTCCGTCGGATGTAGGTTCATTTGGGATTCTCCTGGTGGTTATCTGTAATCTCTGTCTGTCTGCCTGTCTGTCTGCCTGTCTTGCCCCCTACACCCAAAGAAAAAAGATTTTTTTTTTTTTTTTAAATCGCTCCTGTGAGGCTCTGTAATGCCTTCTGGACAGTCTGTGGGACGTACAGCGTGGGGACGAAACTGATGAAAAATGTAACAACTATATGGGCCAATGTCTCAAAATTTGTCTGTTGGTGCAGTCGTGTTGCTTTGTTGTGTACTGTGTTGTTTTATCACCTGGCGCCTCGTTCGCTCGGCGGCTTAACATGCTGTCAGAGCAGCGCGCCGCCCTGGCCGGCAGACCGAGCTGGCGGCCGGCCGGGGCCCAGTAGGCCGACCGGGCCGATCGAGTTTCGCCGTGCACCGTTGTCAGAACTGCTTCGCCGCCAGCGTACAGTGGCGCATTAACCTCCCGACAGCAGGGCAGCCACTTTGCCGAAACAGAAACCGGAAAAAATAATAAAACCGGAGATAAATCATGTCGGCTTCGATGGCCGCGCTGCACCGAGACATTTCCCCGCGGGCTGCTTCCCGATTCGGAACGGCTCTCAGTCGGTCCGTCTCTCTCGCACTCACGGGCCGTCCCGCAGCGCTGCGAGAGAGACAGAGTGCAGCACTGTGTGGGACGAGCCCGCTCCTGCTGAGCGTGCAAAGCCCCTGGTGAGAACTTTTGTCAGGAGCTGTATCTCGTGTTGTTTTTGCTCCAACTGATTCCGCGCCGTCAGGCTGGCAGCACTGCCGACTTTGGCGGGAAAGCCGGGTCCGCCCCTTCCTCCTGCCCGGCCTGCTCGTGCAGGTTTGGACAGGCAGGCGGGGCGGGCCACACACCGCCCACTTCCGGGGCGGACCGCGGCCAGCAGGGAATTCCAAAAGCGGAGCCGCGGAGGGGGGCTTCGTAATCTGCATCTGATCTGAGTCTTGAAAGACTCTACTGCACTGCCGGCAGGGCGGCGGCGTCACTCCTACACACACTAAATATATTTGAACAATTTTGTATACGTGGTCTCACACAATTTTAAACAGGCGAATATTTTCGTACAATTTTGTTCGTGGAATCGCACAAATTCGTGCGAAATCACGTACGAATCTGTACGAAAAGCACGTATGCACAAAATTGTGTGAGACCACGTACAAAAATCGTACAAAGGAATTCAGTGCGGACGGACGGACGGGTAGAGCTCACTCCTCGCTCTTTCCAAGGTCCAGGGAGGCGGGCTCTGGGTCACTGCCAGCGCCGTCACGCGCTCGCCGCATTGACTAGAAGCGATAAGGTGCCTTGCGACGTGGAATAATAATGGATCCTGCGAAGCTCAGCCACCAGTCTCCTTTATTTCCTTCATTTTTTGGAATGGTAATTGGGCCGGGGCTTTCGGGCAGCAAGGCAACGGCAACACCCCGCGCTCGGCGGGTGGGCTGGGGTGCCCACCGCACAGTGGGTCAGAAGACCGTCGAGGAGGCCGAAATTCTAGCCGCGTTTTGAGCACCAGGGTCGATAAACAGGACTCGAACTGAACCTGTGACCCCACCAATAGATTGTTGTCCAACGAGGGATCCATTGGTGGGGTCACACGCTCGATTCGAGTCCCATTTAGCGACTCTGGAGCTCAAAACGCGTCTAGAGTTTTGGCCGCCTCCCTCTGATTCACTGTGCACCGCGGCGGGGGTGCTGGGCCTGGCTCGGCTGGCTGGCCCCGAAGACAATGAGGCAATGAAGCCGAAGAAACGATCCGGGCAGTCTCTCTCGCACCTGTGGAGCGGGGTGATGCCTCCGAGTGACGCGGTGGGGTGTCCGGACGCGGCGCCGAGGGGGGAGGTGGCATTGTTTGGCTTTATCACAGGAAGGAAATGTTTGGTGGGGTGGGGGACGCGATCCATCTTCGCGGAACCCGAATGTGGCGAACCGCCTCCCCCTCCCTGGCTGCCTCACTGCGGTTCGTTTCGCCGAATAATGAGGAAGCAAGTGGTTAGTTGATTCCGGGCTCGGCGCGCGGAGGCACTACTCCGGCCAGATACGGGGCCGCCTGAGGGTTGTGCCGTAGTCAAGGATCCAAAACACAGAGCTCCAGGCAGTGGGGCGCCCCCTGGCGGCCCAGTGGCTACTCCCGCTCCGCGCGTTCGCCGCTTGTCGTCATCACTATCTCCATCAACTCTCCCTCTCCCTCTCTGACAACACGCGTCCTGACCATCCGTCATCATTTCCCGTCGGTCTCTGGGACAGCCATTAGCATCGCTGACTTCCTGATGCCATGAATTAATGGGCCATCCTTTTGTTTTTCCGGCGCAGGTGCGGACGCGCGGACGCCAGCCGCTGGCCGCACAGTGGGCTGGCGTGGAGGGCCTCGCCGTGGGTGAGCTCGCCCTGGCTCGCCCCGGCCGCGCGGCCCCATGCGCGCCCCCAGTCCCCACCGCCCCACACTACACGACCGCTAAACGGCGCGGACAAATGTCGCTCCCCTTAACGGCGTCGTTAATATCGGGCCAGTATGAGAAATTAAATGATACAGGGTGGGCGTGCAAGTGTGTGTGATTGTGAGAGCGCGTGGGGATGGGTGTTAAAACGCGTGCTTGCCACTCGGTCGTAGTGCACCTTTGTTCTCGTTGCGTACGCAGGTGTGTTGGTGGTGTGTGGCTTCGTGACGGGGACGAATCGTGTGTGTGTGTGTGTGTGTGTGTGTGTGTGTGTGTGTGTGTGTGTGTGTGTCTGTCTGTGTAGATTGGTGTGCGCTGGGGCAAGTTTCGGACCACAAAATTAATACTTGCTTCGCTCGGCTTCGCTTTCTCACCGTCCTGTGGCTTTCGCCCCACACACTCCCCTCCGGTCCGCCCCGCCCCTCATTCGGCGGCCGAAACTGGAACTGGGCCACGGTCAGGGTTGCCGTGCTGCACGACGGCGACAGCGCCAGCTGCGGCCCCCGGCAGATACCCGAACACCCAAAGACCCGCTGCATCCAAGTTGGTGTTTAGTCCCTTCCTGGGGGGCGGGGCACAGTGGGCCAGAGTGGCTGGCCCAACAAAGTTGTTGGTGGCGGCCTGGCACGGCGCTGCGGCACTTGGGGCGCCAGCGACATGTCGCCTTCGGAACGAGCAGTTAGAAGCATTCCCCTGTCGGACGAGGTCGCCGTGAGCGAGGCGCGCGACGCCAGGGCGCTGCCCGCCCCGCGCCGCCCCGGCAGGCCGCAGTCCCCCTCACCGTGCCGTCTGCTTCCGCCGCGTCCTGTTTGCTGCCGTCCGTCGTGCCGATGCAGTGTCTGAAGAACGGGAAGCCGCCCGCCCCCTCCGCTCCTTGCGGTGCGTCGTGCTTTCCGGCGCCCCGGCGCGCACCGCGCCTCCACCGTGATATCATCCTGAGAGCTCCCCGTCTGACTGATGCGGGGGACTGCCGGCAACTCCCCTCTTGTCACCTCCGCCGCGGTCGCCGCGAGCCGGGATACATGCAACATTCCTATCCCATTTTTACTTTGCCCTCCTTCGCCCTATCCCCTCCCCCTTCACCCTACCGTCGCCGCCCTTTCAGCCGCCAAGAAAAATGGAGCCGGAGCAGGAGAGGAAGGTGGTTCCAGCGCGCGGCCTGCAATACAGCCTCAAATGAATGTATATGGGCTGGCCCGCTGTGCTTACGTGCGCGCGCGCACACACACACTCGCCCAGAAGCGCACACGGCTCACACTCACACCGCCAGGCAAGACACATTGCCATCCCTCTTTCAGCCATATCCTGCACCGCACCGCGGTCTACCTGCGCGCGGTCCTTCCAAGAGCTATTTATAAATCCCATCCGTGGCAGATTCTACGTGCGTCCGCTGGAGGTGCAACAAGAGCAGAGTAACGGAACCGAAACACATTCCCACCTCGGACGGCGGGCGGAAGGCAGCCTGGGAACGCGGCGCCCCCGCTCCCCGTCGGGACTTGCTGAGAGGGGTGCTGCTGCCGCTGCTGCCGCGGGCTCCCATAAGGCCGGCCTGGGAGGGGGGGCTGTTGAACGAGAGTGCGGCGCGATATGCAAACGAATCCCCCTTACTATCCCCGACTAACTAAGTACCGCCGCACGGCGCGCTGCCCGCCGCAGCGTCGCCGCTGCAAAGTTGGAGCATTACTCGCCTCGGCTAGCACCGCGCCGAGCCGGCGGCCGTTCTAATCACGCCGGTTATAAGGGCGGCGACAAAATGCGAGGCTGAATGGGGGACGGCGTGGCCCGCAGGCCTGGAGGCCGTGCGGCGTGCCGTGGTTTACGAGCCCCGCCAACCAGCTGCCCGCCCGCCCCGCTGAGGAGGCCACCAAGGCCGTCCAGGGGAGAGAGACAGACAGAGAGGGGGGAGGGAGGGAGGGCCATGTTCACGCTCGGCTTGCCGCCAAACGCGCCCGAAGCGACGCGCATTACAGTGTGCAGCGGACCGGCGAGACGTCACCCATAGTCATACGGCCAGTCAAAATTCACGACGTGCCACGCGTGCCAACCTCGGCGCCAGCAGCGCGTCTCGCCCTGCACCATGCAGTGTCGCCGAGCACGCAGACTGCCCGGCGGGCTCGGCCAGGGCTCAAGGGCTTGTAGGCTGCTAGCCGGGCCTTTCGTAATTTTTTTTTTTTTAATTGGTAGGTTAGGAGGGCTTTTTTTATATAAAAAAGTTTAAAAAAAAGTAGGCTAGGGCCTTTTTAAGTTTTTTGAAATTTTTTTTTAAATAGTAGCCTAGAGTCTTTTGTAAATTTTTTCAAATTTTGTCTCCCCCTCGGCGGCGCCCGCACATCCGAGAGAGGAGGAGGCGAGTGCGAGTCATGCTCCATCAGCGCCGCGCGGCGCCGCACGCGCCGCACGAACACTGCGCGCACAGTGGGAGCGAGCGCGCCGCCGTCACCAGGTGGCGCGGCATGACGCGGAGACAAATGCCGACACGGCCACGACGCCTGTTCCCGCCGGGAGTCCTGCAGGACGGCGGGCTGGCGGGCGACGCCGGGGCGACGCCGGGGCGACGCCACGCACCGCCATCCATCCAGGCTTCAGGCGGGGCCGGCGCGGCGCCTTCTTTCGCCGAGTGGTCTGGCGCCAAAAGCAGGTGTCGCCCACTAATGCAGACGGATGGTCAGCAGGGGAAGGGGGTAACGAGGGGCGGTGCGGGGAGGCGAGGCGCGCCACGGCCCCCTTCCCCGCCGGCCGCGTGCAGACTTGAAGGCCGCCGTCGAGGCTGCAGCGCGGGGCGCCCCACCCGCGCGATGCCGCCCCGGGGCCTACCATTTCATTTCCGGCGCGGCGCGGCGGGCCTTCCGGGGGAGTCCCGGGGACGACGTCGACACCGCGGCCGCCGTCAAGCGCCACCATTCGGCACGCGCGTGCGCCGCGCGGCCAGCGGCAGCCTCGATGAAGAGGGCCGTCAGGTGGAGTGCACTCCGTACTTTATGTGCAAACTTTGCCTCGTGAAAACTCGTTCATATTCCCGCCCCCAAAATACATTATATTATTACCCCGCGCTGCCTCCCCCACCCCCTGCGTCTCTTGGGGCCGCGAGAGGCGCGCGGAGGCCGCGGCTTTGAGAGCTGGAAATTATGGAGGCGTGAGCGTCTGCCCCGCTCGGCCGCGCGCGTGTTGTCGATGTGGGGGTGAACGGTGGTTGGACAGGCCGCGAAGGGGCGACGGTACGTGTGGCCGCGCGGTGGTTGTACGGGCCGCAAAGGGACGACGGTACGTGTGGGCCGCGCCAGCACAATGCGTGCGGCCGCCACCGCCTCCCCGGGCACGCTTTGTCCGTCATCATTCCAGGGCTGCACAGAGGGCCAGGCGGCCAAAATTCTAGACGCGTTATGAACCCCGACCGAACCCCACCAATGGGTTGCTCTCCGCACGAGGGGTCCAATGGTGGGGGTCACACGTTCGGTTTGGGTCCTATTTAGCGACACAGGAAGCCCATGCAGGATTTCGACCGCCTCCACACTGCAAACCCAGTGGCAAGTTTCCTCGTCACTGGAGTGGCGCTCTCTCCAGACTGCCAACATTCGGCGTTCCCTTCCTTGGTTTCCAGATTCAGCATTTTGGTGCTCTTTAAGGAACGCCAAAATTTGGTGCTATATTCCCCAGAGCACCACAGACCAGAACACCAGAAAATGGCGCTCCAAAAGAAACTCAGTAATCTGGCTTGAAAAGCATAAGTCGTTCACGCATACATTAATGTCAAAACAATTGCTTTCAGTGCTGAGGATTCCTTGCTAAAAACACAGCTATTATACTATGAAAGTCAGGACTGGACAAGTAAAGTACAAGACCAGCATCTCCTTATTTAGATTACGTGTCAATGTTGCCGACCTACTTTCAAATCTCTTTGGTTTGGCCAGCGATACCTAAGGCACTGGAAGGATGGCACTCACAATAACACGAAGAAGCTGGATATTACGGAATCGCTGTCTCTTGATGAGGGGTTGACGCAGCAGACACTCTCAATCGTTTCTCAAATTAGGAAAACTTGAGCCAACTTCCTAACCTCATCAACCTCGCCGGTCCGCCGGTCCCTCTTCAAAACCTCCATCAGTTTACAACAGCTGGCTTATTTCGCGATGGCCGAAACGCACTCTGGCATTCTAAATGTGATAGAACGCGATAAAGCGTCTCAGAAATAAGCTATTGCTGACAATAATAGCATGCACACAAAAGCAAAATTTGAAACGTTTCGATGAGCCAAGAGACGCCATGTTGCAACGTTTACTGTTGTTGCGCTTTTATCTCTTGAGTGTAAATAGCCTAAAACCCACATTCAGATTCACATTCAACTGTTCCTCACTCAGAACGGAAGTGAGTTGATGAAAATGGAAGTGATGAGTCATTGCAATTCGGCAAACTACGGCAAACTTGCGTTTTGAGGTTGCGGAAACGAGGAGTGAAGTATGAAAATATTTCTGAGCGGACGATTCTGACACCGGATACACTATTTTAATTGAGCTGCGCAGCACAATTTCTCATATTTTTACGCTCGTTTGCGTTTTTGCGTTTCCTTGGTGACTTCCATTCTTCCATTCTCTACCGAACAAAAAAACACAAACATGGCCGTTCAACCACGAAATTTTTGTCATTTTTGTGTGCATTTTGACTCGCCGTTTTCCACAATATCTTATTTTTATCACGCATTATCGTATTCTAGAGTTTTTGAAGGCCATTGCGCTCGGGCCATCGCAAAATTAGTCAACTGTTGTAAACTGAGGGAGGTTTTGAAGAGGGACCGGCGAGGTTGACGAGGTTAGGAAGTTGGCTCAAGTTTTCCTGATTTGAGAAACGACTGAGAGTGTCTGTTGTATCAACCCCTCATAAAGAGAAGGCAATTCCGTAATATCCAGCTTATTCGTGTTAATGTGAGTACCATCCTTTACGTGCCTGAGGTATCGCTGGCCAAACCAAAAAGATTCCAAAGTAGGCCAGCGATAATGATACATAATCTGAAAATGCAGATGCTGGTCTTGTATTTTCTTGGTCCAGTCCTGCTCTTTGTAGTATTAAAGGTGTGACTTGACCTTTGGCTGAGCACTGAAAGCTGTTGTTTGAACATTTATTTTTGGCGCAAGAGTAATGCTTTTCACACTAGGTTATTGCATTTATTTTAGAGCGCCAATTTTTGGCGTTGTGGTCCATGGTGCTCTGGGGAATTTGGGTGCTCTCTATGGAACCCTAGATGGAACCCCACAATTTGGTATGGAATGCGGAATCCAGGAATGGAAACGCCAAATTTTGGTAGTCTGAAGAGAGCGCCACTCCAGTACTTAGCGAGTAAACTTGCCACTGGGTTTGCAGTGCACCGGTCTTCTTGCCCACTGTGGAGTGGAGCCGGGCTGGAGTCCGGCTGGAGCCCCGCTGTGGCATCCGCGGCGCATGCCAGCGGAAAAGCACGGTTGGAGCCCAGACAGAGAGAACAACGTACGAAAAAACAACACAGAACACAGAAAATACGATCGAAAAATAAGATGGTGGGAACGGCACGCTATTTTAGGTAGAATTCTTGACGAATTTCAGTGTGATGTGTGATATGAAAAATCATACTTGCTGCAGAGTCGCGCTGCCGTTGGTCGTGGTGTTCTTCGTCCTGCTCGCGCTGCCCGTCTCCTTAATAGAATCATTTCGCCCCAAAGTGGCGGCAGCGGATTAGGGCGCCGCAGCCGGGCCGCGGACACGGCCGCCGGTGTGGGGCGCGGCCAGGCTGAGTTGTAGGCGCGGGGAGGGGGTGGGGGTGGAGGAGAGTTTAGGAGAGAGAGAGAGAGAGAGAAAGAGAAAGAGGGAAAAGGGGAATCCATCGCCAGCCTGCTAGAAAAAAAAAATCTACACTACACTTGCCTCTTTGCCGCGCACCGAAGGGAAGACCACCTGCTCCTTCGGAAGTTTTAGGGGAACCGGTGCGCTTTCCGGCGGCAACTCCGGGGGATCTCATCTGATAATGTGCTGTTCTGGGTGTCGGGGGAAGAGCGAGAGAGAGAGAGACAGACAAAGACTTGTTTCCTCTGGTTGTTAATCTTGAGCTGAACAGCATCGACAAGTGCAAGGCCGCTCTTCGCGCGTCGGCGCGGCTCGAGGGCGTCTGCTCTGCCACAGTGTGCCGGCCTGTTTGCACAGCGCCCCGGACGGGCAGCCCGGCCGCGGCGCCGCAAACCACGCAGCTGGGGCCCCGGGCCCCGGGCCCCGCCACTCTGCACAGACAGGACGCACCGACACGCACGCAAGTCGACGCACAGACACAGAGGGTACATGCTTCCCGGGGCGACGCCCTTGCGTGTGCGGCGCGCTGCCGCCCCGCGTCACATGGTCTCCTTTTTTGCGCACCAGGGGGCGCAGTGGGAAGGTTCAAGAGCCGCCACCCCGTCGTCTGACTCGCCGGACGAGCGTCTCGCCAGCAGGGCGATGTAGGGGAAAGTGCGCGTCCCGGTCCAAATGAAGAGTATTCGTTTTCGTGTTTTTTTTTTTTTTTTGAACGGTGGCCGCAGTGAGGCTGTTGTTTGCGGTGGGAGGGGGAAAGAGGGATCCAAACAAACCCAGCGACGAATTTAAAGAGTCGTGGTGTTTTCCGATGGGGGGCAGGCCGGCCCTCTCACTTGCAATTCAAACAAGGTGTAAACACGATCTGCAGACCGCACCGCCGCCCGACCGCGCGCCGTCTTCCTGGACACTTCGACCCAGCCGCGGCTCGACTTGATGAAAAACGCAGCGTCGCACATTTTAATAACGCCAGCCAGGCCGGCCGCCGGAGCAGCCGGAACGAGTGACCCCTCGTCTTGGAACTTGTTAACTCCCTTAATTTACTTGCAGGGTCGGCAGCCACGCGCCGCCGAGACAATTTTTACTTTCATCTCAGTCCTTTTTTTTTTGTTTTTTTTTTTTTGTTTATTCAGCGTTTTCTGCGGCGGCCTGAGTGAGTTCATTTCTTCTTAACTAAAAGGGGACAGAATCTAATCTCGGCGAGGTGTGGCGCCGCCGCCGGTCAGACCGGTGCGTGCCCTGCCTGGCCCACTGTGTGGCCTACTGTGTGGCCCACTGTGTGGCGCGGCCGGCGAGGCTGGGGTGCACTAGAGGGTACACCACGATTAATCTGGCTCCCGTCCGAGAAACAACTCCCACTGCAAAATACCCGGCGCACCCGCCCCCTGCCGCCGCCCTGTGGCCGCCGTGGCCGCGCCCTGGCGTCCCCCTGCAACAAGCTGCTCCGCGGCACGGCATCACGCGAGGGGGGGGGGCGCAAGGGGCAGTAACACTTGGTGTAATAGTTAGCCGGTCGATGTTGACGGCACAGCGACAAGAAGATTGCAATATCTTTTTTTTTTCCCTTTAAGCAGTGTCGTTTTAAAGGCTTTTTTTTTACTGGCTCGCTCGGCTTGCTTGGTTGCGCTTGCCGCGGGCCTGCAGGCTGTTTCTTTCGTCTCTCTCGCACTCACGGTGGGCGTCCCGTTTGTGCGAGCGAGACGGAGCGGAGCCCCGTCTCGGAAGCAGTACCATGCAGGCTGATTGGTGCTCAAAGTGGGTCCGCGGCTGCTGCTCGTTAGCGGATCGATTTAACGAAGCGCTGCCAATTATTACACTCTATGAAATAGTGCGCAGCGCTGCGACACCACTCGCTCTGGTCAAGCTCCGGTCCCGGCCAACCTCCGGTCCATTTCCGGCAGGGTACCGATCGACGAGAGCAACACTCTGTCACCACCGCCCTAGTTCTCGCCCGGGGCGGAAAATACCCGTTGCTGCAAAAAGGAAAAAAAAAACGCAAGGAGGGCGTTGACAGCAAGTTGACAGGCTGGCGATTTATAATGTATGGGCAATGAATTCGGGAGCACGGAGCGTTTCGAGGAGGAGTGCCGTGCCACACCATCGGCGACTCTTGTGCTGTAGCGGCAGACAAGTTTCAGCGCCGGCTGAAAGATTCACATCTTGTTTCTTGGCGGTGCGGCGTCTCGGCGCTGTTTGTCTCGCTCCGCTGCCCCGCCCCTCTCCTTCTCTACTCTGGCTCCGGGGATCTTCATTATTGCTGCCTGCACTATGGCCTGGGCCACGCTGCCCAGATAGCGGACGGAATTTATTTTGAATCTGTGCGGCGGCGACGGCGGCTGGAGGCTTTATAGTGAGGCCGCGGCACGACCTTCCCGGCGCAGAGCGGCGCTCACCGCCCAACTACTTTTTCATCCCCCCCCCTTTTTTTCTGGGCCCTTGCGCATTCGTGAACAGGGAATCCCAGCCGTCGCGGCCGCCCGGGTCGCCCTCAAGGTCCCCGAGTCCAAGAATAAGTAAGAGGCGACCCGTATCACCGACAGCAGCGCAGAAGAGCTTTGTCATCATTTCTGAATCGCGCCTCGCGGACGCGGCATCTTTCTTTTTTATCTGCGGGGCTGGCTGTCGCTTCGCGCGCATCCCCTCCCCCACCCCTCCCCCGGCTGCGTGCGTGAATTCGAATGCATTGCAGTGGCGCTGCTCCGCCGAGCGAATGCCGCCTCCACCCCCACACCGTCGTCGACTCGCTCTCAACAGACGCAGTTGAGCGGCAAGCCCGCCAAGAAGCCGCGGGGGGAGGAGGGGGGGGGGGTCCTACTTGGCACCTGCCCTTACCGCCGCCGTTTCCATCCGCCCTTTGCCGCCCACACCGCTGGCCTGTGCGCCCTGCTGGCCGTGGGCCTCCGCCCCAGTGGACCGCACTGCGCTCACCGCGCGCCTCGCCGCAGGGCACAGGGCGGTCTCCTCATCGTCGTCGTGCCCCATTTTCGGCTCAAGGAGGAGAGTGGTTCTCGGCGCACTCGAGGGGCACGGCGCGCGAGCGTGTCGCCGCCTCATCGTGCAGCATCCGGCGTGCCGGCTGCCTGGAGCCGCACCTTCCCTTCTTCATTCCTCCTCGACTCTTTCTTCTTTCTTTCTCCCAGGTCGGTGTTCCTCGCCGCCAGGAATGAGCGGTAAAGTAAAGTACCGCGGTAACTTTGTTTTTGGGTACCGGTAAAGTACCGCGGTACCGAAAATTTCCAACCGAGGTAAAATACCGCGATACCGTAATTTTCGATAGTACCAGTAAAGTACCGCGGCACCGAGTACCGTGCCTGCTCACCGCGCCCTTAGTGTCCTTCTCCTTCCTTCGCGTCGTCTCGCCGCCCGTCATCGGCGGCGTCGGCCGCGCGCCCAACACCCGAGCGCGGCGTGGCGCCTACCCTCGAGTTGGCAGGCGCTCCCGCGGAGGTCACCGTCGCTCCGTCTCTGTCACGCCCATGGCTGCCCATGGCTGCCCATGGCGCGCCCCGTGCGGGCGTGAGAGAGACAGGGAGACATCTCGTCGGCATCGGGGAAGCAACAGGGCCCGCCGCTCTTTGCGTGGGAGGGGCGCCAAGGGTCTCGTGCCAAAACGGGGTGTTGACCATGCTGGCTGGCTGGCTGCTGGCTGGCTGCTGGCTGGCTGCTGGCGGGGGTGGCTGCGTGTCAGTGCTCGCCGCGTGGCCGTCCCCATATGTGGCGGCTCCACCGAGGTCGATCGGTCACTGCCGGCCGCCTTGGCCTCGTCGACGCCCGCAAGTGTCCTGACAGATAGCTGCTGACCCCAAAGTACACAGTAAACTACTACAAGCGAAATTTAAAAAAAAAGTTAACTGGATCTGAAACTTGGCAGTGGGTCGGGTGTCTGTGTGGGGGTCGAGCGGCGAGCAGCATCTGGAGGTCCCTGCTGATGCGAACCGTGCGCGCGTTGGGTTGCGACCAGTACCGGGTGCACGCCGCCATCAAGACCCCCAGCCACGCGTGCAACGTGGGGCCGCAATGACGGTGGAAGAGTGCGGGCGCTGGCAGTAATGGGGCCGCCGTCGTTGGCCACCCTGTCGGCCACCCTGTCGGCCGCGCCGACGGGGTTCGTCGGCTCGGCGCGGCGAGGGTTACCCTAGCGGCTCCATTCGTGAGGCCGACGTGGCGGTCCAGGCCGACCCTCCGTCTCCTCGCCGTGCCTGCCAATGGCAGCCAGCGCAACAGCGAGTAAAAAAAAAAATCTGGCCTGGGAGTTGAACCAGGGGAACGCCCTAATGAGCAGCAGGTAGCGGCGAGCGTGGCGCAGCAGTGGGGGCGGCCGACGGCGTGCCGAGGGCGTTTGCCGGTGGGCCAGGACCGAACAAGGGCCAACCCCGAATATGCATATGCGAATAATGGGCTAATATCAGGTTGCAGTGGCGGTGCTGGCCGTGAACTAATGGCACCGACGCCCTGCGGCCCGTGGACACCGCCAAAGTGAGCGAACCCTATGCGCACCTGAAAGGCGCGTCCCCTTGGTTGTGGTCCAACAGCGTGGGGAGTACCTGGGTGTGTGGCGTCACCCCGTCGCATTGAACCCGCCCCGGCCCGGGGGGTAAACGAATTCACCCTCGATTGCGCACTGCGCGACGCATATTTATGAAGCCTCCATCCGAATCAGGCGCGTGTTTGATGGCACCCCACTGCAACGTGCGCCATTATCGGAAGGTTACGCGGCCTTTCTTGGACTCTCAAAGCTCCCCCGCAACCTCGAAATAAATACTGTCGACTTTTGCAGGAGTGTGTTTTGCGGGCGGGGCCATCGAGTGGACGGACGTGCAGAGGCTCTTCTTGTTGTTCTTCGGCCGGCCGGGCCGCGCCGCCCACAGGATCCCAGGCCGACTTGGACCGCGAGATATGCTTTACTAGATTGTCGGCAAGTTTTACGGGGCTCTCGGGATGCGGGGCATGCAGACTGCTTCTGAACAGTGGCGGTCCCATCGCTCTGTCTCTCTCGCACTCACACGGCGGCCCGGAGGGGTGCGAGAGAGACGGAGAACGCCGCGGAACGGCGCGAGGCATTTGGATTTACGGCTCGGTGGTCGTTCAGGCGGTAATATACTCGCATGCGTGCGCGACGGCGAACTTGTCCGGGTCGCAGCGCCGCCGCACCGATACAAGCAAAGCGGTGCCTTTGTTTGGGGCACCCTCGGGGAAACCACCCCGCTGCTTCTAATTCAAGGACGACGACGGCGCCAGAAAGATAGTCGTCGTAACTTGGGCGAGATTTCCGTGCCGCAGTGGACCTGCCCCTCGGACGGGTGGAGCAGAATAAGTAGGTCCCGGGGCGCGGCGCGCGGAGGTAGTTGTTTATTTGGAGTCCCTGTCACGCCAGCCAGGTGCGCATAGTCCATCAAGGACGCTGTCAGTCTTGGACGTCTCGGGGTGCACCGACGCGCGGACCCATCAATATCCGCGTCTCGCGATTATTTTGTTTGAAAAAAATAGGTTTTTCCTCGTATCCGTTTTTTTTTTTTTTTTTTTTTTTTTTTTTTTTAAAATGTCGATTTTGCTATCTATCTGAAGCGCTCGTTTCCAGTGTAGCAGAGCTCGTTACCGCGGCGGCCCCGCCGTCAGGGCCACTGGCTTGGCATAACAAGGCCGCCGACGGCGCCGTCGGCGAGAAAGCTGTCGATCGGTGAGCACGGCCGCGGGGCTCACTGTGCCGCCCATTGGTCAATGTATGACGTGTCACACTACACGCGCCCGGGCCGGGGGAGCGGGCGCAAAGGGTGTAACCCGAGCACGGCCACGTCAGCCCCACCGCCGCGCCGAGGGCCACGCCGAGGGCCGCGCCGAGGGCCACGCCGAGGACCACGCTGAGGGCCGCGCCGAGCAAGGTGAGCCAGGCCGGCCCTTGGTGGACGCTGGCCTCGCGATCGCTGTCCGGGACGGGTCGTGCGTCCCGCTCCCGCCACTATAGAAACCGCCAGAGCGCAGCGTGCAGACGAGTTGTGTTTCACAGCGAGCGCCACGCCCCAGCGGCCGGGCGAGGGCCCTGGTGGCGTCACCCCGCCGTGCTCGGAGGGACACCCCGCAAAGATATCGACGGAGTTTAACCGCAAATTTCGAGAAAAACATGTACACGAATTTTGGCAAACAACTTCGAAACATCTGCGCCTGCAGTTTTAGCAAAAATACTGTATCCAAGAATTTCACCTGATAAATTCAAGAAAATGGGTCTTTAAATTTCACCCAGTTGTGTTAATGACAACCGCTGGTTGTTGCGGTGTAGCCCCACGCCGCGGCCCCGACACGAGGTCGGGCGTATCTGTTTCCGGTCGCCCCTCCTTCCGGGTGTGGGCGGCCATGACTAAAGACGCCGGGCTAACAAGACGCTGGTGCGGCGGCTGCCACCCCTGGCGGGGCGGCGGGGCTGCCTGCTCGGGCGGGCGGGCCGCGTCTGCGGCCAAGGACGGTGACGGCGGCGTGTCTGTCAGCTCCGTTGACCCTTTGTCACTCGAGTAGCCCTCGCCCGACGTGCGGTCCTCAGTCAAGCACGCTGGGAAGAGAGATAGAGAGTGGTGGGGGACGCCTCTCCGGAATATGGAATACCGTCTCGCTGCGCCCACCTGCCCCCCCGGGGGCTCACGGCTCACGGCTCACGCACGGTGACGCCCCGCGCCCGAGGCCCCACGCCGTCCCGGGACATCTTTTATTCGTGGTGCATTGACGAGGCGGCCCATCAAAAAATAATGGCCCCGTCAGTGAGCCTCCATGGAGGCACGGGGCACAGTGGTCCGGACGGCCCGGGGCGCCGTGGAGGTCCTGCCCACGCCACGCGCGCAGTGTGGAGCCCAGATCAGTGCCGCCACCCGAGTGAGCGCCGCACGGGCCAAACTTCATCTCTGCCCGTGAATCGGTCAAAAAATTTGTCCGATCCTGGTTGTTTGTCCGACCTTTTTTTTTTTTTTTTTTTTTTGGGATTCATCCTCCGTTTTGTCCGACCCATTAACACCGCGCGTCGCTCAAGCGAGGGGTATCGCCGACAGCGGAAAAGCCACGTTGTATGTAGGAGAGGAGAGGAGAGGAGAGAGAGAGAGAGAGAGAGAGAGAGAGGGGGGGGAGGCGTGATGGCGGTGCTTAGAGCCGCTAAGCGGATTGCCGCGGGGAGCGGCGACGCGGCCGCCGCACAGTGGGCCGTGGCTCATTGCCGATTGCCGGCCGCCACGCCAGACTAGCGCCGCGCGCAGTCCGCGTGGATGGAGCGCGGCACTGCTGCCAACCCGGCGGGAAGCCAGCGGCGGTGGGGTAACGAAACGCAAACAGACCGACACTGCAGCGTGATTGGTTTTCCGCCAGGGTTTCTTCGCGAATCTCTCTCCTTCTCAATCGAGCTACGAACGCTCGCAATGTCTGTCTGAAATCACCCGGTCTGTGGCATTTCCTGCGCGCTCTTTTATTTCTGTTGGCCGGTGGCGCCCGTGGGGCTCGCTGCTGCAGCGTGCAGTCCCCCGGGCGGGGCAGGCGGCCAGTGCGGTGCAGCCGTTGGTCATGCCCCAGAGTGTGTTGTTTAGCACCGACGCGAGCTACTTCGCTATCTCCGGGCCTGGGCCACACCCCTGCACTCCCGCACCTCGCCACTCCGTCAGCCCCCCCCCCCTCTCCCCCCCTCCTTCCCCCCCCCCAGTTTTATGTGCCGTCGTGTTGTCACTACTCCAGGCCTGCGCGCGAGGGCGGGGCCCACCACCCGCCGCGCATGGCGCGATATGGATTCTCCTTGAGACAAACTCCACTTACTCGGGTGCGGAGGAAAAGAACAAGTTTTTTTTTTTTTTTTTTTTGTGGAACTTTCTGCACGCGGAACGTGTCACCGTGTCTTCCTGATCGAGTGCCTCTTCCGATCCCTGCTCGTCCTTGTCCTCGCCCAGCACTCCTCCGCCGCCCAATGCGATCACACTCCCCGTCCTGCCCTGCGGTTCCCACTGTATCGGAGGTTGAATCGGGGGAGAGCGGAGTTCCGGCTCGACTCCTCCAACGGCTGCATGGGTCACCGAATCACAAGGACCGGCCCCGGCCGCCCCAAACAGGACGCGCGGACGGACGCTGTCCTTTTTGCCTGCGCCACAAAACGGCCAGCAAAAATGTGTACGGGTGCCTCTGAGAGGAAGTGGTGGCCCAAAATACTTATATTGCGTACCGGATAATAATTGTGCTTTCTCTCTACTGGGTTGTGGTCTGGGAACCTTCGCATTTTGCATGCCCCGCCACGAGTGTTTGCGTTTACCCGGCTTAGTTTGGGAGCATAGGGTGCAAAGTTGGCCAGAAAGTTGGCGTGTTCCTAAAAGCTTTCCTACTCACTGCCACCTACGCCCTCGTACGCTCCGCTATCGCACGGCCAATTATTTGGCTTCCAAGGCACGACTGGGAATCCTCCGCGTTTATCTCCTGCCTCCGTCGGTACCGCTCGGCGCGGCGCTTCCGGAAGTGCCGCGCCCGGAGGGGGGGAGGGCACGTACTATAACGGAGAGTCGGAAGGAGTAGAATCTGCGTGCGGAAAGTTGAGCCAGGTAGCACAGCGCGTCGAGGTTAGGCGGCCAGCGGCGCACCCTGTTTCAGCAGCGAGGCGGCCACCTTGTAGGGGAGCATCGCGCGCGGCGACCGGGGCGGCTGGATAATAGCTGCTTCGAGGAGCGTGGCGGAATGATGCGGCCGGCCGTCGACAGGCGCAACAAAATATCTGTAGAGGCGCTCGAGTATACGGCCTTGTCGCACACGCAGATTTTATGTGGCTGTCCAAGGAGCACGATGGATTTTTGAGGAGGATGATATAGGTCGTAACTCTACCCTCTGTCTGTGTCCTTTGCGTCCCTCTGCTGCAACCGGGTCAGTCTCGAAACACTTTACTGCGACGACCGGCCACCCGCAGCCATCCGCGCGAGCTGTTACGAGCCCCTGTCCGGGTCGAGGGCGGTGTTTCGGGGTGTTTGCATCTCGCCCCACGACGGCGGCCGACGGCGGCCGACGGCGGCCGACGGCGGCAGTGTCAGCTGCCATCTACATATTGGGGCCGAGGCGACTGGGGCGGACGTTCGCTGAGGCGTTCGCCGAGGCGTTGGCGCCGCTCCGCCTGTCCGGCCCCGGCCCACTACAGTGTGTCGCCTCGAGTCTCGCGTCACACACACCGTGTCACACACCGTGTCACACACCGTGTCACATACCGACGAGTCGTCGGACCGTTTCGCTGTCCTGCCCACTTACCGCGCTCCGTCTTAAACGAACAATACCCAAAAAAAAAAATCGAAAAAAAAACCCGTTATTTTTACAATTAGTTAAAACATTTCAGATTACAAACGGAATATTTGGAGTTGTGTTTTCATGCCCACCAAAATCTTTTTTTTTTTTCCTGCTACAGGTGTTCGGGTATATTTTTTTTCTATTTTATTTTGTGTGCCTTGTTTTGGCTGTTGCCACGCTCTTAGCCTTTCACCGTGCGGCGACATAACCGGCCGCCGCCACAAGGAGCTTGTTTACGCCGCGGCGCCGCCTCGCACCGCCAGACACGCCGCCTTGTTATGTGTTGCCCTGGGTGCTGCCCCCGCACAGTGGGCCAGAAGACCGGCGCAGGGGGCCAAAACTCTAGACGCGTCTTGAGCTCCGCCGACGGGGCCAGAATCTTCGATGCCTCCGGACGAGAGGAGAGATAGGACGCGTAGCATGCGTAGCAACGGGGCCGCCTGCACGGCCTCCACCACGGCCTTCACCACGGCCTCCAAGGCCCGCCCCCGCCCGCACCTCGCATGCTTGCTACGCTGTAATCGCGTTCTCGAAATCTGATAAGAAAAATCCCCGGCGATAATAATTAGAGTTGTTGTTGCCCCACACCGCCGCTCCCTTCCCAGCCGGCCTATGAAGTCGGGCAAGTGCAGCGCAAACATTTTGGGCGTGATGGCGGGGCGGGGCGGCCCACCCGCGGCCAGCTGCGGCGCCCAGGGTTGCTTCGGCCGACAAATAATTTCCTTTGTTGTAGTTGGAGCCCGTGTAATGTCCGCATTTTGTGTTTTTGCGTTTCGAGGTTTGTGCTGCCTCTCGCCCTGCCTCAACACGCCCCGCAGTGATACCGCCCACTCACGCGGAACTACGACGAAACCGAAATTAAAATTTTACCACATTCATTGAGGCTGGTGTGCACCAGTGAGAGGTGCGCGCGTGTGTGCGTGCGTGTTGCGGCCTTTCTGGAGGAGAGCCTGGGCCTTTGGCCAAATGGAGGCAGGGCCCGGGAGAGAACATCAAACGCAACGCCCATGCTCGCCGGCCCCGCGTGAATGCAGGGTGTGATACATGCTTTGATTCACATGGCGTGATACCGCACCTCGTACCACACGCCTGCCTCGCCACTTCACTTCAACGACGCTTTTTTCGAGCTCCTTTTAGTCCTCTCAATTCACCCATACGTCCCCATCGCCAAAGCAGAGAGCCTCCTATACACTCCGGATGAAGGTCATTGGAATGGCAATGGGGAGGGTCAGTTGTTTCTCTTGAGACTGACACTGCACTGCGCCCAGGGCGTGGAGTCTCGGGCGAGCCCTTCATGCTTAAAACCTTACGAATTATTTTGAGCACATGTAAGGTAAAAACTATTTAGTTTGCTATACGAATAAATAGTTTGTAAATTACGAAGTATTTTCTTTGTCAGCTTATGTATGCTCAGAATGCTTTGTAAGGACTGAAACAGTCCGTAAGGTTTTCTCAGTGTACGACCTGGAATATACCGAGGCTGCGTTCTTTTCCCTTCAACTACCGCACACCTGGAGAGCAGTTACGGTGCAAAAATGCGAGCGCTCTGCAAGACTCCGGGGCCTGCGCCGCCCACGCTTTAATTATACATCTCTCTCATCTGCTCTCTTGTGGACATATTAAATCCTTGGCACTCCGAGCAGCAGCAGCAGCTCCACAAAACACACTCATCTCCAAGTTGGCCGGTCGGCGCGCCGTGGCTGCTGCAGACCTATTTTGTCGCTGCGTCGCTCTGTCTCTATCGCACCCTCCCGGGAAGCCCTGTGAGTGCGACAGAGACTCCTGATGGGAATCGGCCTGCTGCCTTGGTGGTGCTCGAGCGCGCTGCAGCAACAGGTCGTGTCGTCGCGGAGGACGCTCAGCAAGGCGTCGGGGAGCGGCGCCGATGGCGGTCTTGTCCTCGCGCAAACTTCCTTCTCCTTGGAACCGGGCGGCGCCCGCAACGCGGCACAGTGGGCCAGAAGAGCGAGCGAAGGGCCCTTCGGGTCGTCCGCCAGCGGCGCTAGCGGCGGCAGTCTTCGGCAGCTGCCCGCGCGCATGATTCGAATTAAGGGCGCGTCCGGCCCTCCAAGGCCCTCACGGCGGAGAGTCTCATTCCGAGCGGCCACTCTCCGTCGCTCTGTCTCTCCCTGGCCGGCCCTCCAAGGCCCTCACGGCGGAGAGTCTCATTCCGAGCGGCCACTCTCCGTCGCTCTGTCTCTCCCTGGCCGGCCCTCCAAGGCCCTCACGGCGGAGAGTCTCATTCCGAGCGGCCACTCTCCGTCGCTCTGTCTCTCCCTGGCCGGCCCTCCAAGGCCCTCACGGCGGAGAGTCTCATTCCGAGCGGCCACTCTCCGTCGCTCTGTCTCTCCCTGGCCGGCCCTCCAAGGCCCTCACGGCGGAGAGTCTCTCTCATTCCGAGCGGCCACTCTCCGTCGCTCTGTCTCTCCCTGGCCGGCCGCCGCGCAACTGCGCGGGAGAGACAAGGACGCCGCTCGGGGCGCAGCGCGGCGCGCTTTATTACGCGGCGTGTTGACGTCCACTTGGCCCTCCTTGTTGGCGAGGAGCGTCGCCATGACTCTCCCAGCCGAAAAAAGGATCATCATAATAAACGTACACATTCTTGAATGTTGTTGTTGTGCCTGGAGGGGCGGTGAAGAGGAGGAGGAGAGGTGTGGGCCTCAAGAGGAAAAGGCCGCCAGGGTGGCCACGTAGTCATGGGAAAAGGGGCTGTTTTTTCCTCTTTTTTGTGCGTGCGTGCGTGCGTGTGTGTGTGTGTGTGTGTGTGTGTGTGTGTGTGTGTGTGCGCGCGCGCGCGCGCTTTTGTGTTTGCGTGTGCGTGCGTGTTTGTCTGCGGGAGCAGCAGACACGATAAAGTTTAACGGAGTGCCCGGCGGCGCTGCTGGTCCACGCACGCAGTTCCAAAATTTAAGTGCCCTTCTCTTCGCTCTGGCGGCGCGAGATTCTCTCTGCTTTGTTGTCGCTGGGCGGCGGGGCCAGGCGGGGCCAGGCCAGGCCCGTGGCCAGCCAGCCAGCCAGGGCAAGCCGGGCGGAGCGGATTCCGCAGAAGGCCAGAAGACGGGTGGAGGCGGTCGAAATCCCGGACGGCTTTTGAGCTCTAGAGTCGCTAAATGGGACTCAAATCGAAAGTCTGACCCCATCAATGGATTGCTCTCCGAGCGAGGAATCCTTTATTGGTGGGGTCATACGCTCGTTTCGAGTCCTGTTTAGCGACTCTGGCGCTCAAAACGCGTCTAAAGTTTCGGCCGCCTGCGCCGGTCCTCTGGCCCACGGTGGATCCGCCCCCGCCGCGTGCAGCCGGCTGACGCGCGGCGCGCTCCACTCGCCATTCCACGCACGCGCGCGTCGTCGGCGTCCTGGCCGCCGGAACGGCCGGAATACAACACGCGTGGCGGCCCCGCTGCCCCGCTGCCCCGTGGGGAGCGACGCGCGACGCGCCCCAAGCGACCGCCACAAACAATAATTGCATCCAGAGCGAGTACGCCGCACTGCCGCAGTGCCAAAGGCGCTACGGTCATGTCATTTGCGAAGTGCCCCCCCCCTCCTCCTCCTCCTCCTCCTCCTCCTCCTCCTCTTAGTCTCTCTCTCTCCCTCTCTGCGACGGTCTGTGACTGCGGTTTCGCTCTCTCTCTCTGTCGCAGGCGGCGATGGCTCCTAGCGGAGACGCCCCAGCAGCATGACGGCCGCGCCCGCGGTGGTGGAGGCGGGCGGCGCGGGGCTGCCCGGGGCCGCGGGGCTCGGCATCCGCGGCGGCCTCTCCTACCTCGCCGCTGACTGCCACAACAGCACCGACGCGGCACCCCTCTGCAGCCTCATGGACTTCAACAACACGGCCGGCGCCGGCGACGAGATGGTGGGCCCGCTCATGGAGCGCATCGTGTCCTACGTCGTGCCGCTCATCTTCCTCGTCATCGTGGTGGTCGGCCTGATCGGCAACGCGCTGGTGAGTAATGCAGTGACTCCCGCCGAGCGGTCTCTCTGCCGCCTCGTCCCACGAGTGCGAGAGAGACAGGGCGACTTCTTTAATTTTTTTTCACCAAAGCTACTGTATTCACTCAATAGGTACAAAATAAACAATTATTTTTTTGCGGGGGGAGGTGGTGTGGGGTCGCGAATGTTTGGCTGTGGGGCTGCGCAAGTGTTTGGCAGCCATTTTTGGGTCGCGAGCCGAATAAGGTTGGGAACCGCTGCCGTATGGAAAGCGAGTGGATAAAACGAGTGAATGCCGCGGCGAACTGATCGACATCAATGCGCGGCGCGAAGCCCTCCGATCACGTGCCGAGCTTACACGTGCTTACTTCAAAGGGATGAGCGCCGCACAGTGGGCCAGAGGACCGGCGCAGGCAGCGCCAAGCTCTGGACTCGTTTTGAGCGGCCCAGGGGTGCGTGACCGCCGCCACACCGACACCGCGACGCCGCCGAGGCTCACAACTCACTCTCGACGAGCAGCCCTTTCAGAGGGGCGACGGCACACTCATTTCCAACACCGCTGCTCTCGTCGCTGCGCCTCTCTCGCTTCCAACGGGATGCTGCCCCTCCGGAGTGAGAGAGAGAGAGAGAGAGAGAGAGATCCGGTTTGACGAAGCGCTGTTCGGAATCAGGCTGCAGGCAGCCCGTTGTTGCGGTGCAAGCGCAGCCACTCGAGAGGGGCAATTTTTAGTGATCGGTATATTGCGTTATTTTACGATTTATGTGGCCGTGGCGGCGGTGGCGGCAAGGCAGGGAATTCGGAGGGCAAGAGGGGGAAGGGGGGGGGGGGTTATATTGCATCTCCCACCACCAGGCGGTGCCCCAACCAACCCCCTAACCCGGCGCGGGCCCGTAGACCAGCGACCAGGGTCATACAACGCAATAATAAATCAATCTACGGCGTGTCTTGCGGAGCGCGTCGGCGGCGGAAGGCTCCTAGCCGTATAAACGGTCCTTGCGGATGCGTGCGGAATGGGCGGTTCACTCTCGCTCTCGCCTGCGGAAAGTCCCCGCCGGCCGCACGGTCGACCGCATTAATGAAGAAGGCGGACTCCCCGAAATAACAACTCTTAAATATGGCGTTTCTCTTTATGGTATTTCAGGTGGTGATTGTGGTGGCGGCCAACGCGCAGATGCGCAGCACCACCAACCTGCTCATCATCAACCTGGCCGTGGCGGACCTGCTGTTCATCGTGTTCTGCGTGCCGTTCACCGGCACCGACTACTCGCTGCCGTCCTGGCCGTTCGGCGACACGTGGTGCAAGATCGTGCAGTACCTCATCGTGGTGACGTCCATGGCGTCCGTGTACACGCTGGTGCTCATGTCCCTGGACCGCTTCCTGGCCGTCGTCTACCCCATCTCCTCAATGACGGTGGGTGCGCTGCGTCATTTCCTCGCCCGGGACCCACTTCGCCCGTCATTCTCTCCTCTTTCTGTAAAAGAAATCCGAGCCGGGCGCGCCCCACAAAATTAAATTATCGTTTTCCAATAAACGCCTTCCCTTGTCGTATACCAATACGGGCGTGACTGGCGCCGTGACTGAAAGCGCGCCGCAAAATGAGAACAAAACGAGAATAAAAGGCGGAGTCAATTCCCTTCCCTCCAAGCCTGACCCACAGGGCCGGGCCCGGCCGGGCCGCGTGGTCGCCTCTTTGTCGCGGCCATGACTTCATTATCTGCAGAGTGATGCCGCACCTCGCTTGTCACTCTGCCTCCCTCACGAGGCGTTGAGAGAGACGGAGTGACGCGACGGGCTGTCTGGCCGCCACCACACTCATCACGTTTTCAGTTGCTCAAAGCCCTCCTCAAACGGCCTCAAATCCAACACATGACCAATGGATTTCTCGCTCGACGAGCAACCGGGGCGATGCGTTTCATTCGAGTCCCTTTGAGGGCTCTGGCTTAGGGGGAGTGTCCACCCAGAGTGGGGCCTCCGCCCCCGGCCCCGCCCGCGACTCACCGCGCGCGCCGACGGCCAGCACGCCCCGCCACTGACAGCGGACGACGGCCAGCTGCACTATTTAGGCAGGAGGAATGCCGAACGCGGAACGGCGTTCCGTTTTTCATGCCGCCCTTGGCGGCCCTTGGCTGCACTGATACACTTTTCAGGCGAATAACCAGCGCTGTCACAGTCCCTCCGCCTTTCGCTCGCAGAGACTCAGTCTCTGAACGCCACGGCCACGAGCAGTCAGGCCGAACCCATTCTTTTATTCACCGCCATGATTTATTAGTAGTCTAACCGAGAGTCTAACGCGACTCTCCAGGCCGGAAGCAGGAAACCGGAAGGGGCTCCCCTCTCACTCGACTCCAAGGAGAAGAGCGACTATAATTAGCGGGCCACTGACGCGCGATTAGCCCCGAACTTCCCCAAGAAGAGAGTACGCAAAAAAGTGAAAAGTTTATCTCTCAGTCATCTGTCCGCGGCACGTGCTGGTTCTTTCTGTCACCATCTCTGTCTGTCTGTCTGTCTGGCTGTCTCTGTCTGTCTGTCCGTCTCCAGCTTGCAGGTGGCGCTCTGTGCCGGGACGTGTGTCGCGTGACCCCGATGACCGAGGCCAGCGTGCCTCTAACTCTGTTTGCGGACGGAAAGACGATCCGACCGGGCACGGAACGGCACAGCGGCTAGACGCCGGCGTGGCGGACGTTGCCGACGCCTTGCGCGAACCTATCTATATATTCGTCTCTCTCGCACTCAAAACAACAACAAAAAAATAAAATAAAAAAATACGATTTCACGAAATCCTGGTAGTCACGAAGTTAATTTTCATTTATGTTCTGGTTTAACAAAGATAACTAAGGCTAGGACTGCGTTGTGTGTAGTTCTGTTTATGTTTGTCAGACCATTATAAATAATACTAAAACTTACGTAAAGACCAGCTGCGTATCAATTTGTGTCAAAAACAGACATTTAAGACAGTCTCATAATACCTGAAGGACAAGTTATTCACAGAAACGTGCAGTAAAATAGTCCAGTTCACCCAGTTCACCCAGCTTAAAGGTTAGAAAAAAGCACAGCCCCCGTGTCCAGATCGTTTCGTCTTAGATTCAGAAGTACCATCAAACCTCGCTACAAGGTGCAGCTACACGCCCACTGTTTTCGAAAAGGGACTCATAGTCACACTCAAACTACGTTAGGAATAGTTTTTTCACAAATGCATTTGCACAGGCACGCAGTTTAATGTCATATTTCACTCCGATTCAAAGAGTTTAGAACATTTAGGGTTGGTATTTCTGAAAACAACAGGGCCTGCGCGCAGCGGCGCGGGACACTCTGGCCAACAATCACCGACCGACCGGCCGATCCAAATGGCCACGTTCGAAAACAACGTCTATACCATTGTTGGAGCTCTTCTAGCTGCAGCAAAAGACAATTTTGATTCGAACGCGCTTTTTCAAGGGAGCGAGCGTTTTTGGTGTAAGCTGTACAGAGGCGAAAAGGAGCGCTGCTATTGGTCGGATTCCATTTCCGGTGGCTCGGCTCCCCCCTCTCCCTGTGTTTTTCGCTGACGAGTCGAGTTTTGCCATGGAAACGGCGATTTCAACTCAAAATTTCTCAAAATTGGCCCTGCACTTTTCAACCAGATTTCACCACCGAAATCAGGGTACAAAGTTCTACCACTCTGCCAAGTCTCATCAGAATCGTATAGAGAATTTCGAAACTGCATAAGGGGCCAGACTGGAAATAAAAATTAAAAAAAAAAAATACGATTTCACGAAATCCTGGTAGTCACGAAGTTAATTTTCATTTATGTTCTGGTTTAACAAAGATAACTAAGGCTAGGACTGCGTTGTGTATAGTTCTGTTTATGTTTGTCAGACCATTATAAATAATACTAAAACTTACGTAAAGACCAGCTGCGTATCAATTTGTGTCAAAAACAGACATTTAAGACAGTCTCATAATACCTGAAGGACAAGTTATTCACAGAAACGTGCAGTAAAATAGTCCAGTTCACCCAGCTTTAAGGTTAGAAAAAAGCACAGCCCCCGTGTCTAGATCGTTTCGTCTTAGATTCAGAAGTACCATCAAACCTCGCTACAAGGTGCAGCTACACGCCCACTGTTTTCGAAAAGGGACTTATAGTCACACTCAAACTACGTTAGGGATAGTTTTTTCACAAATGCATTTGCACAGGCACGCAGTTTAATGTCCTATTTCACTCCGATTCAAAGAGTTTAGAACATTTAGGGTTGGTATTTTTGAAAACAACAGGGCCTGCGCGCAGCGGCGCGGGACACTCTGGCCAACAATCACCGACCGACCGGCCGATCCAAATGGCCACGTTCGAAAACAACGTCTATACCATTGTTGGAGCTCTTCTAGCTGCAGTAAAAGACAATTTTGATTCGAACGCGCTTTTTCAAGGGAGCGAGCGTTTTTGGTGTAAGCTGTACAGAGGCGAAAAGGAGCGCTGCTATTGGTCGGATTCCATTTCCGGTGGCTCGGCTCCCCCCTCTCCCTGTGTTTTTCGCTGACGAGTCGAGTTTTGCCATGGAAACGGCGATTTCAAGTCAAAATTTCTCAAAATTGGCCCTGCACTTTTCAACCAGATTTCACCACTGAAATCAGGGTACAAAGTTCTACCACTCTGCCAAGTCTCATCAGAATCGTATAGAGAATTTCGAAACTGCATAAGGGGCCAGACTGGAAATAAAAATTAAAAAAAAAAAAAAAAAAAAAAAAACCCAACCCCGGTGAGGCTATAAGGCTACTTCGTGCCTAAAAAAAAAAACCAACCCCGGTGAGGCTATAAGGCTACTTCGTGCCTAAAAACACTATAAATTTTTAATAAAATTAAAAATTTACTAAATTAAAAGTGGGGTGTAGAGGCCCCAAAGCCGTGTCGCGCTGTTGTGTTGACCCAGGCGGGATAGGCTTCTCGCCGGCGGAGGTCGACGGGGCCCGCATCTAAAATTTGCATCGCTCGTTGGGCGCGGCACGGCGAAGGCCGGAGGATGCGGAGGTGCAGGGGGCCGCCGTCGTCGCCAACCGGAAGCCAAACGGCGGCAAACCTGCACCCAATTATTATCCCCGAGACGAATTCGGCCGACAATATTCCAGCGTGAAGAGAGCGGCGGCGTTTGTGAATGCATGAAAGGAGGTGGCTGCCTGCGAACAGCAGTGCTGTCTGTGCCCCTCGCGGGACGGGCCGCGGGGTGCGAGAGAGAGCGGCCGACGCCGACGGCCGAGCCTCCCTGTCGTCGACGTGGCGATGAGGTCTCCACGTAGGAGGAGGAATCACTTTCAGAAATAGAACCCGCCGCTGCAATTGCTCTCCCCGCTCGCGTTCTTCACGGCCTTTTTGTCCCTCCGCTTGCCTGCCTTCCTGTCTGTCTGTCTGTCTGTCTGTCTGCCTGCCCGTCCGTCGGTCCGTCCGTCTGTCCGCCCACCTGCCCCGCGCGGCCGCCCCCCGGCCGCCTTGAGCGGACTCACCCACTCGGGCGTCAGATTGCTTGCAAAGCGAAACAAAGCGAGAAGGCGCGCAGAATAAATAAAGCTCCCTTTATCATTGAGGGGGGGATCGAAGTCGCCACTGCCGCCTCCTCGCGCTGCTCATTGCGCTCAGGCGCTAAGCCTGCCGGCCGCGGTTGCCCCGCGCCTTGCCAGCCTGATTGCCCTTTGTCTCACGGCAGCCTCTTAACTGAACAAGGAGGCTCCGGCTACAAACGGGTGCGCGCGGCCCGGGACCATTGTTCAAGCGCAGTCGCTCAGTGCGGCTGGCTGGCTGGGTTTGCTCTCTCCATTGCTTTCTCCGAGTCTTTTTCCACACACACACACACACACACACACACACACACACACACACACACACACACACACACCTACACACACACACACACACACACACACGCGCGCGCGCGCCCACAACTACGCCCGCACAAGGCGGGTGAGATTAGCCGTCGAAATGAGGTGGCTGAAAGGCGCTGTATTGAATAAGGGCGCTGCGCCGTTTGTAGCCCAGGCGACGCGGGGCAGCTAGAGGGCACTGGAGGGGGCCCTGTCGGAGTGAGCCAAGAGGTTGGAGTGGAGAGGGCCGGAAAATCCGCGGGGTGGCCTTCAATATTCTATATCAAGTTCAAGCCGCGGGGCTGCCACACGCCCCGAGCTGGGACGCACACAAGCGCATCGCGCCGCAGCGCGCGCGCGCGCGCACACGCACACGCACACACACATCGGTGGAGGAGGAAGGCTAAATCGAGGGGGAAACAACTGGCCAAATACATGTACACCAACAATTTAAATGTCAAAAAATTAAAAGAATTTTATTGAAAAATTTGGAAAAAATTATTTAAAACTTTGAAAAATTTTATAGAACAATTTAAAAATCCTATTGAAATTTTTTAGAAATTTTGAATATTTTTTGAAAAAATTACGAAAAATGCATTTTTTACTGCCCTCCCCAGTGTGCTTCAAACCCACAGCAATGCACATTCACCATCATGTGGCGTGGTGGCTGGAAGTGTAGACGCGTCAGGTTCCCGGTATGGGGATCGGCGGTTCAAATCTTACTACTTCACAACTTTTATCTCTGACCGCTGCTCATTGTCACGTCAAGAACCCGCTTCAAACGTCGTTAGACATGAGCCGTGGTGGCTGAGGGCGTTAAGGCGTCCAACCCCGACCAGAAGGTCCGGGGATCGAATCCCTCAATTACCTTTCATTTTTCGACTGGCTTCCTCCCACTGCGACTCAAACCCGTCGTCCAACACTCGGCAGACGTGCAAGTCAGGGTGGTGTAGTGGTCTAGGCTCAATCCAGGCCATTACACCCGGGTGTCTAAAAAGCAGTCCGCTTCGGCGGATTGGCCTCGGCACTGGTTCGATCCCCGATCGAGCCAGCCACTCGAGATTGGTCGCGAGTGGGTCCATTCCGATTCGTCGGATGGAGTTGATAAGTCCTTTGAAGCTGGCCCACTGACTGCATGTTCGGGTCTGGGAGCGCCGGACAGCGGGTGTACCATTTGGGTACCGACCAGCCTGCGCAAACAAAAGCTCCCAAAACTACTCTCTCTTTCTTTCTTTCTCTGTCTCTCTATCGTCTCTGCCTTACTCTACTCTGCCCATGTTGGGCCGTGTCGGCGGCTCGGGTCCTACTGGGTCCCCCGGCGTACGATATCGAAGTCGCTGGATCGGATTAACCCCAGTTACCTGATAGCACCGGTTCCCATCCCGAACACCGAAGTAAAGCAGGAGGCCTCCCCACTCAGACTGGGGAGGGGGTGTAGAGTTCCATTTTTTAGAAATAAAAAAAAATTTCAAAAAATTTCAAAAAAATCAAGAAATTTTGTAAAACGTACACAAAAATTTTGAGTTGCTTCCCCCTCGGGCTAAATGGTGGGGCCTCCCGTTGACTGAAAGCTGATGGCCCAACGCGCGTCTCTGGTTGCAGTACCGCACCGAGCGCAACGCCCTGCTGGCCATCTGGATCATGTGGATCATCTTCCTGGTCATCTCCGTGCCGGCCTACATGTACCACGGCCTGGAGACGTACTCCCACGGCGAGGTACAGCACTCGCACTGCATCTTCCTGGAGGAGGACCCTGTGCTCCGCCACTTTAGGGTGAGTATACCCGGCAGCAAACTGACTTTTACAGCGTCTACTACGTGCAGCAGCGTGCGGAGACCCACCAAACAAAACTCTCCGACCTTCCCGAAGTTCGGACTGAACGACCAACGACCGCTGCTGAGTTCGCAACGCCCCGGCGCCTTGCTGTAGTGTAGCCGACGCCGTCCCCGCAAGAAGTGCTCGCCGTGATGCATGGGAGCACCTGCAAGATGAGATAGGTCGTGATCAATGTCCGCCGCCGGGACTGGGTCAGCGGCACAAACAAACCCGCTGTTTTTCCGGACGGACACCCTGCGGCTGGGTGCACACAGTGCGCTCACACACTGGGAGGGTCTAAGTCCCCGAAAGGGAGTGCTATTACGACGCCCAAAGTCAGCCGAAATTATTCACCATTTTGATCCATAATTTTTCTTCGTGTCAGCGGCTGGTCGCCGTCATGATTTCAAAGTCCGTTTAATTTGGCAAGTTTCGTGTGACGACCGCCGGCTTCGCGCGGCTCCGCATAAACTTTGTCGAAGCCTTTAAGCCCTTCCCTCTGGATCGCCCCACCCTTCCTGTCCCCTCCCTTTAGCGTCGCCCGGGACGTGAGAATGAGTCGCCCTTTTCTGCCGCTTTTTCTGAAAGAACTTTTCCAATTTGAGGTGGCGGGGGCGGCCGCCGTGAAGAGGCTGTGCACTCGGCGGGGTCCGACGGCCAGCCCTCCCGGCCCACCGCCAGGTGGAGGAGCTGCGCGGACGCCGACACGCCGAATCACACCCCAGCACGAACAACGAAAAGAAAATCAGATCAGGAAAATAAAAATACGCCGAGCGCTGGAGTACAGCAACTCGCTGGGGGTACTATCAGTCTCTAAAGTTTTGTCTGGGCGATACCCCATGCACGAGAGATTCTCAACGGTCTCCTTATGAGCAGTCTCTCGTGCATGGGGTATCGCCCAGTCAAAACTTTAGAGACTGATAGTACATAAACCCGCACCGCTCGGCTTTTCCCATTCCCTCAGCAAGCGCCTGCAGTGTAGGCCTCACGGTGGGCCACCGCGTCGCGCGTGTGGCCTACCCCTGCCTCCGCGGGCGCTCCGCCCCGCCACGCCGCGCCCCACCCCGCCCTCTGTCCGGCAATTAGTTGGCCGGCACGAGGGCTGTCCGTCCACTTGAGCCGCAACGCCCCCCTGCCCCTCCTCCTCCTCCTCCTCCTCCTCCTCCTCCTCCTCCTCCTCCTCCTCGAAGAAGAAGAAGAAGAAGAAGAAGAAGAAGAAGAAGAAGAAGAAGAAGAAGAAGAAGAAGAAGAAGAATCCTTCCTTTCGTTATCCGTGTCCCCGAGGCCCGATATCGCCCTCCGTAATAGGCGTCCGTGTGCCGATGCCTCGAGTCACATTTCAAGGGCCGAAGAGCTGTGCCGTCTCCACTGCGATTCTGCGATTTTGGAGCGGCGCCGTCGATTGGATAACCCGAAACTCGGCAAAGCAAAACAAAAAGCCACTGACCCGCTCCCTTTTTTGTTCCAGATCGTGTTCTTCGTGATGGCCTACGTGTTCCCGCTGCTGACTATCGTGATCCTGTACCTGCTGATGCTGACCCGGCTGTGGCACGGCGTGGCGCCGGGCGGCCGCGTGTCGGCCGACAGCCGCCGCGGCAAGAAGCGCGTCACGCGCATGGTGCTGGTCGTCGTCGCCATCTTCGCCTTCTGCTGGGGCCCCATCCAGGTAGGCTGCACAGTGGGCCAGTGGGTTTTGATGAGCTTCCGAGTCGCTAAATGAGCCTCGGCGTTGGCGGTTCAACTCGAGGGGGAAACAACTGGCCAAAAATATGTAACCTAAAATTACAGTTCAAAAAATTTCCAAAAATTTTATTGAAAAATTTGAAAAATGTTCAAGATTTATTGTGAAAAATTACAAAAAATTGAGTATCTGGTGCAGATGCTTCGGCGATGTTGGCCTCGCACCGACCCCTGGGTAAGCGAGTCAAAAAAAAGGTGAGGAATGTGGGGATTCGATCGCCCGTCCCCGCTCGTGAGGACCGATGACTCAAAGATCTCAGCCATCGCAGTTGACGGGGGTATATAGCTCACATCAGCTTTGTTGGCCATAGGTTAGATTCTTGGCTTTGAAGCACACTGGGGAGGGCAGTGAAAAATAATAAATGTGGGATGTTGAACCTGGGACTGTAGACCACGGCTCGCTCATCTGGTTTCTTAGCCGAGAAACCATGTAGAGGCTTGCGAGGGTATTCGAAAAAATTTACACAAGTTTGTCATAAATTTAAATCTATTTACGAAAAATTCCAAAGAATGTCACAAAAATTTTAAAAAATTGGGCAAAAATTTGATAAATTTGAACACATTTGAAAAAAAAAATTACCCCTCGGTTCACCTTTTAAACCCGACTCTCCTGCTGCAGGTGGTGCTGGTGGCCAAGAGCCTCGACCTGTACGAGATCAACGAGCTGACGCTGGTGGTGCAGATCGTCAGCCAGGTGCTGGCGTACATGAACTCGTGCGTCAACCCCATCCTGTACGCCTTCCTCTCCGACAACTTCCGCAAGGCCTTCTTCAAGGTGGTGTCCTGCGGCCACCCGCAGGCCGCCCTGGAGACGCGCAACGGCCGCCTCATGGCCGAGAAGTCCACCCGCACCACGGCCACCTCCCGGGTCAACGGCTCCAACCTGGACATCTTGTGAGGGTCGGCCCCGGGCGGCGCCCCGCACGCCAGCGGCAACGGCGCCGGCCACAACAAGGAGCCCCTGTGCGAGGACTTCGTGTGAAGCCCTCGCCGGCGAGGCCGTGCGGTGCAGTGTGCAGCCCCGCCCCGCCGCCACCCCTCGGCCGGCGCGGATACCCCACGGCCTCAGGGACTTTGCCGCGTCCGTCCGCGCTGGGGGCGCGCGGGGTAGCGCCGACGCCCAGGACTACCCACCCAGAGCCGGCCGCCACCGAGGGGAAGTCCAAGCGTCTCGGAACGCCTCGGGCTGGCGTCGAGTGTTGTGCCTCCCTTGACAAGTTACGCCCAACCCCAGCCCAGCCCCGCTGCGAGGCCGCTCTACGCGGCGCAGGGCGCTCGGGCTGGCACCGCGTGTCGCCCCCGGAAAGGCGATGCAAGAGACAAACAAAACGGCTTTTGTCGCATCCCGATTATCGTAACAATAATTTAGTGTAATTTTAATAACAATTTTGAGCTGTTGATTGTAGCGCTTCTCGGCCGATAGGGATTATCGCCCCTTTACTTATTTTTGTACCGTAGATGAATGCCTGTGAGTGTGCGTGCTGTGTGAGAGTGAGAGTGCGTAGGTAGATAAATGATTGGAGCGATCCGCGAGTGCAACGATGTAATTCTATTTTTGTATGAGGCCGGCCCTTTCTCAGCGTTGGTGAGCCTGGTGGGCCCCAGGCGCCGGCCGCGGCCTCAGGGGCCGTCCGGCCGGCCTGGACTCTGTCAGTCAACCTGTCTGCCAATCTGTGTGTCCACCTGGAAGTAGATCATAAGCGCACCTTGTAAATGCTACTGTACTTGCTGTGGCGGGGCGCGCTGCGTGGGGCCCCAGGGCTCCAGGGCTCCCGGGGGCGCCGCTCCGGACGTCGACCGGCTCGAGCCACCAGTCCGACGCCCCGGGCCGCCACAACCCCCAGGAGCCCCGGCTGGGGCAAGGGCGACCCAAAGGGCCGAGGGCCGCGGGCCCGGCCCAGCAGCGCTGCCCGCCCCGGCGCGTTAGGCACTCTTTTCAATAAATCCGATTAACGACCTACACCCGAGTTCATCCCTGTGTTCACCCACTTGCAGCTCAGAGTCACGGTAGTGGCACCTTCACGGGCAAGACCTCAATATCTATTGCTTCGACGGCATTTCACCTCAAAAACAAGTAGAATAAAACCTGAGGTCCAAAAAAAAAAAACAAAAAAAAACATCCATATCGGAATTATATCTACGAAAACTACATCAACTACACAATATCGACAATATCGCAGCATCAGGGCGACTGGGGCGCGGGGTGTCGCCGCGGCGCTCGGCGCGGGAGTATATCCGCGCGGCGGGGGGTAGAGGCGACGCACCCGTCCCGCCGCCGCGCTGACAGAGACGGCGGTGGGAAAAGTAAAACCGGAAGGGGGCAAGGGACGGGGGTATTTTTAGCATTTTGGCGACTTGCAACAAGCCACGTATAGTGGCGTGCAGACAGTCCTGGCGCTCTGGCCAGGCTGCCGCGTGTCTCCCACCCGCGCGACCTGTCCCAGCAAGTCAAGCTATGCTGTGCCGGCCGGGCGCCGCTGCGGTGCGGCCGACGGTGCCGCGCCCTCGATGGCCCTGTCACGCAGCGCCTAGGCCGACCATTCGAGTCATAGCAGAATGAGGGAGAAGAATAAAAAGAGAAGCAGAAAGACTCTTCCACGGTGGAGTAGGAGAAGCCAGCACAAATCAGAATCTCAACGAAAATCATCAGCTGCGGTGGCTGAGAGGTTTAAGGCGTGTGGTCATCAGCACGGTCCACCAATCCACTCCCAAAAAATCAAACTTTTTTTTATTTTTTTTTTTTTACTGACGGGGGTCAGTATGAGGCCAATAGCTCCGAGGCGTCTGCACCAGACTCCAGGGTCCAATTCCAAACATTTATTTACATTTAATTTCACTGCCACCGCCAGTGCGGTTGAAGCCCGTGGCATGAGCCGGGATCAAGTATATATGCCATGGTGACACAGGTAGAAGAGGTGTCCATCCCGAATACCGAGGTAGCGGATCGATTCCCAACTTAGTGTTACATTTTTCAACCGGCTTTCTCCCCCTCCCCTCACCCGTCGTCCAACACTCCCCAGGTAAAAATTCACGCCTTTTTTTTCCATTTTAGAGAATGGAAAATTAAGGTCAGTAGAGGGGAAGTTAGAGACAATAAAAATGGCGAAAACAGGTCCTGGGTGCGGCGTGGCGCGGCGTCCGCGGTGGCGGGGCGAGGCGTCCCGGTGCTCGTCCTGGGCCTGGCGCGGTCCTGGTGCCGCCAGCCGCCTCCTCCCTTCAGTCTTCGGCCGACTCTCCTGGCCCGCGTGCCCCGCAGCCCCGAGCGTCCGTTCGTCCCGGCGCATCCGGCCGCCGCGTACCGCACCGCGTACCGCACCGCGAACCGCAACCGCACCGCGAACCGCGAGCCGCGCCGCGGGGCACCCGAGGCGCGTCCAGGGTTATGCTGCGGGGCACCGATCAACCGGTCTCAGCTGTTGACGGGTGAGTCCAGCGCGGTGTCCTGCGTTCAGTGCGCGTCCCAGAACGGTGTGACACGGCCAGCACGGGCCGCGGCGCACCTGGCCGCATTGTGCTGCCCGGCCAGCGAGATGGGGCGTGTCCCAGCGGATCGCTCACCCTGTCGCACGCCGTCGCACGCCGCCGCACTGGGGGCAGCTTTATCCAATTGAACGCCTGGCACGGTTCCGATGTCATCGGCCTGCAGGCAGATTCCGAACCGCGCTTTCGTCGCTCTGTCTCTCTCGCACTCGCGAGGCGTGCCGGACAGGTGCGAGGGAGACGCGGAGGCTGCGTGCCGGCGGCGCCGTGCAGTGCGTCGCGCTGCCCATTCAGCGGGTGGCGTGCAAGCAGCGCGTGGGCGCGGACGTGACGGATGACACGTTCCCGACGACGACCCGGCGGCGCGGACTGGCGGACGGCCGCCCCGCCAACATTTGGACGTTTTACGCCCTGGTTTATGCACGGGCGACGGGGTGGGCGTGCCGCCGGGCCGGCCCAGCCACAGCCAGCCCCGCCCACCGCACACATTCACACGCTCGCTTTGCGGGCTTTGCGAGCGAAACGTTTTGTCTCCTAGGCTTAGACACAATTAGACACTCTCGCAAAAAAAAAAGTGAACCTTATCACATTCCTGAAATTAATTTTTTTAAATGAATGAAACAACTTCGTTAATGCCGTGCTGTTATGGTAAGCGCCTCTTTTACAAAACGGTCGGCCGGGCCTTCGGCGCTCTGTCTCTCTCGCACCCACGTGGAACGCCCTACGACCCACGAGTGCGAAAGAGAGAGAGAGAGTCTGGGCTGTCAGCGCACTGAAGTACGGAATGGCCGTAAATCCATCGTCGTCGTCCGACCCGGCGAAAGGCGCTTGAAATGGCCGGCCGGTGGAGTCGCTTCGCACTGCCCGCTCTCAGAGGCAGAAATTGGCTGACGTTTTGCCGCCATCACCAGCTGGCTCCTGCTTCGGGTCCCACTTTGCGATGCCTCAAACTCGGGGGAAAGGAAAACATGTCCGCCTTTGATTGTGTGCGTGTGTGTGTGTGGGGGGGGGGGAGGTCTATCCGGCGGTATCGCTGCGATTGACGCTTATTTACACGTTACGCAAGTCGAGGGCCGCCCGGCGCGAGGATGGCGGCGCTCCCTTCCGCAGCACTATACTAGCAGCCACGCACGGCGGGGCGGGGCGGGGCGGGGCGGGGCGTGGTGGGCGACGGATTTAGCCCCGGACGCGAGACGGCGCGGGGCGCGGCGGCGGGGGTACCGCGGCGAGAGGAACCCCGTCGCGGTCAGGCGTCATGCGTGTGCAGCACACCTACACACACACACACCCCTACACACATACACACACACACACACACACATCACCGCGATGACGCGGATCTGCTGTGTCCCTTGGCCGTGTGCGTACGTGAGACACGTTTGGCGTGGAGTAAGGCAGGTCACCAGCTCCGCGTCTGAATGCGATGAGTCCTGGCACGCTCAGGTGTCTTTTAGTTAGCTCTTCTAATGTTCCTCCGAGTGTTCCTCGAATAAAAATCAAATCGGAATCATGATCGAAGTAATACATTCCTCGTTCGAAGGGCCAAGTCGATGAATATGCGGCATTATTTGTTTCTTTCGGTTCCCCTTTGACAACTGGGCATGAATGGAGCTGGTCGAGATTCTCACGGTGCGGTCCGGGCCGCGCCGCAACACCCGCAACAGCGGGTTCAATCAGCACCCTGGCCGCGCCTACCAGATTAACTCGGTGTGTCAGCCGCTGGGAGCGGGGCAGGGCGGGGCAGGGCGGAGCAACCGGGAGGACCCGCCAGTGCCTCGTCGCTCTGTCTCTCTCGCGCCCTGCGGGATGCTTCATGAGTGCGAGAGAGAGAGAGGGAGAGAGCGACGAAAGCGCCGTTCGGAGCGCCCTGCTGCCCGCAGCCAGTGCCGCCGGTGACGCACCTGCTAATAGCTGTTATAGCTACAAGCCTCCGTATATATATATTGACTGCCAAGAGACGTCACCGCACGGCGCCCGGCGCCCGGCGACGCGACGCGACGCCGGGCTGGCGGACGAACCCTGCAACGAGAACAACGGGGAACTCAATTATTTCTGCCGGACATGCTGCCGCTGCTTCTTGTCCCCCCGCTCCCGTTCGGGAGTCGTTGCCCCGGCACGCCCCGGCACGCCGCGCGGCCGATGAGCCTTCAGCGCCGTTTCGCCTCATTGGCACTGCACCGTTTACACGAAGCCAGTAGTATAGACAGCGTCCGAGAGGGGGGGGGGGCTGCCGGCCTAAGTTTAGCGCGAGTCATGAATTCATCGAACCATATTACGCGTCCCGTGCGTGGGAGCGTCGAGGTCCGGTCGCAGCGAGTGCGCGAGAGAGGCAGAGGGACGGCTGACCGCGCTCCCGATCAGCTGACGCGCCGAGGAGCCGATATTGTGGTGTTTGCGGCGATCGGACGGAAATAGGGGTGCGAAATTGCGGGGACAAGCTTCGGGGGGTATTTTGGTCTCGGCGCGTCACCGCGCAGAGAGAGCGAGAGAGAAAGGGAGAGAGATTCGTCAATTGGTTGACAGGGTATTTCGACAGCTGAAAACGTGCGCAAGACGGTTGGGACGTCTTCGTGCACTACGCGCTACGCGGCCTCCTCAGTGTCCATCGGTCCGTTGCGGGGCGGCAACAGGAGGGCGGTTTGCTGGTCCTTGGCCCGGTCGCGGTGTTGGGTCACCCCCGCCGCCCCCGCCGCCCCCGTCCTCCTGCTGCTGGCCGCCGTGGCTGCCTCTTTTCATCCTAATGGCTCAGCTAACAGCCGCAGCCCGCTACAGCGCCACTGCTCGGCCTCCCTCTCGATCTCGGCGCCTCAAAGACGACCACTCTTCCCGCGGGGCGACAACAGACGAGCGCCGCGCATCTTCGGGGAAACGGTCTATGAATATGCGGTCGGAATGGACCGGGTAAAGGAAAAGTGGGCGCGAGCCGTAACGCAAACCAAGCTGGACGCCCCACAGCGGGCGTAGGCGGTCAAAACTCTGGACGCCGCGTTTTGAGTTCCAGGGTCGCTAAAATGGCGGCTCTGGAGCTCAAAATGCGTTCGGGACTTAGACCACCTCCACCGGTCTTCTGGTCCAGGGGAAAACAACTCTAGCCAAATTTTGTACACCAAAATTGACAACAAATTTAAAATTCACTAAAGTTTACTCAAATTCATCAAAATTCAGTAGTTTTTGCCTGAAATTAATTGAAATTCAAGTGAAATTCATTTGTACACCGAAATTCACAGTTTTTCCCCCTTGTTCTGGCTGCGCCCCCACACGCGGTCCGGCCGCAGCTGTCGGAGGGTAGTGCCGGCGGTGCCAGCGGCAGGACGTTTACCTCCTCCTCAGCGGCCGGCCGCGGGCGCCGCGGGCCGTCGGGCAGGAAGCAGCGTGAGATCGCCACCGCCACGGCGGATAGACCACGATACGGCAGTGGGCCAGACGGACCCACTCGGCCAATACAGAGTAACGGGGCCTCGGGGTGAGGGTGCGGCGCGAGCGGCGCGGGCTGCGCCAGCCAGTCGTTTCATCGCTCTGCCCGCAGGGGTGCGAGGGAGAGAGCTCCAAGACGCGGCTCTTCAGCCTGTTGGCCGCGGCCGCGCGCGGCGTGGGGGCATCTCTCCCGTTACGTCCGCCTGAAGACGGACACGAAGCGCTCACACTCACTTTGTTACGCGAACACGCTCACACTCACTCACTTTGAACACCGCCACCACCAGCCACGTCCATGGTCGAGAGCGTCTGTGCGCGGACGAGAAATCCGAGAGCTGATGTTCGAATCCTGCCACATCTTTTGCTGATTTCGACTCCTCGCACTCTGGACAGATCCAGCCTTTCAAAGGCAGAGCTTCACCAACAAAGTCTCATGCCTCACGGTGGCAGAGAGCGTAGAGGCGTAGAGCTCAGAGTCCGGGGGACCTGGGTTCGACACCCAGTGCCACCGTCATTTTCGACAGATTGTCCGGGGGAATCGACTGCCAAATTTTGTGTCAGCGGACGCTTCCCTCGCAGAGGTGACTCCGCTTACTCTCATGCGGTCATTATTTTTGAATTGTAGTAGCCTTGTGATCTTGTCTCCGGATAGGGTTTTCAATTTGTCTTGCAAAAATTGACGTAATGTTTGGGCACGAAGTAGCTTTATGTTCTTGTCTCCTTTTGCCTTGCAGGAGGGCGATGCCAGTGGCCAGCCGCTAGTCAGCCATGTCGTCTTCGCCCGGAGGGGGCCCCGGTGGGGGTCGGCCCACCACGCCCGGCGGGCACCCCATGTACCCCGCGGGGGCGCAGCCTCTGGGCGGCCCCTCGCCGTGGGGGCGTCCCCAGGCGCCGTCTCCGTTCCGGCCGTGCTCGCCGTACGGGCCGTCGCCGCCGCCCATGAGTGCGGCCCGGCTCCGCGGGGGCACGCCGCCGCCCTGCCGGTCGCCGCTGCTGCGGTTCCAGGGCCCGCCGCCCTACATCCCCTGCCCGCGGCCCCGCTGGCCGTCCCCGCTGCCGCCCGGGACGCCGATGCCGCCGGGGCCGCTGCCGTCCGGGCCGCGGCCCTTCCGCATGCCGCAGGTAGGACCGCCGGCGTGCGACATGGCGGCCTTCACGCGCTGCACTCACACTGTCTTTCCTCCGCAGAGCCCTTCGCCCATCATGTGCCCGTCGCCCGAGTACATGTTCTCCCCGTACCCGGAGCAGGAGTACGGCAGCGTGGAGCCGCCAGGGCCGGCGCGGCCCCGGAGCGCGCAGGCCAGCCCGGGGCCGTTCGGGCCGTACTTCGTGGCGCCGCCAGTGCAGGCCCCCATGGCGGTGGCGGCCGGCCCGCCGCACCACTCGTACATCCTGGAACCGCCGCTCGACGGCGAGCAGGGCCCGTCCACGGCCGACATCATCGCGGCGCAGGGCCAGGACTACGTGGACGAGAAGCTGGCCGAGTACCAGGCCACCATCCAGCTGCTGCAAGGTGAGCGCGGCAACGCACCAATCTGCGTTCTGATTGCGGGGTTGGTGTTATTGGTCCCCGGGAAGAAGAAGCATGAAGCCGGACGTATGTCGGCGGTTCGGTCTGGTCGCCCGCAGCGCGTGCCGCGGGAGGCCGCGACGAGCGTGAACCGCGCCAGGCACCGCCGGAACCACGCGAGGCGGCACCATGAAATATTACATAATTATCCCACGGCAGTTATTTTTTATTCGAAGAGAGGCGCCCTAAAATAGCATCGTGGACCGCCGCCGCGGCCTTGAGATCAAAATTGTCAAAACTTACAAGTGGTCACCGCGTCACGGCGCGTGTTCCGCGTGATGTACCGGCCAATGCGTGTGCAGAGTGCTGGTGCTGGTTCAAGCCCCCGCCCCGCCCCGCCCCGCCCCGCCCCTCCGTGGTGGGCGCGCTGCCACCACGCCGCCGTCAGGCCGCCCCGCCACGACTCGTAGGCCAGCAAATGACCCGAAAGTGGCAATTTAAAGAGGAACTATTCGCGGCGTCACCGGCCCGCACGATGTGTCCACCGAAGCACCGCGACGAAGACGGAAAAAGTCCGCCGTGTTAAAGCGCTCTCCTTCCAGAAGGAAGCCACGGCGGAGACGAGCGCCCCGCCTCGCCGTCGGCCGGCCGGCCCTGCCAAGAGAGCCACCGTTCATCACGACGGTGTCCCTCGGCGCGTGGACGCGGACACACCGAGACTCCCTTCATCGGGGACCCTGGCGGCGGGCCGCGGGTAGCGCACGCGGCGGGTTATTTCCGTCGTCCACGCGTTGTCTGTCGCTCCTCTTCCCTTTCTTACCTCGCCCACTCCCCTCCCCTTCCCCCTCCCCCGGCCGCCTGGCCAGCAAACGGCAGCAGAGAGTCGCCCAGGGCGATACGGCCGGTAACGGACGTCGTGCAAATCAACTCGCGCTTGCGACATACGAGCCGAGACGTGATTGGAAAATAAATATTCGCCAGTGACGTCACAGCAATATAGCGAAGCGCAGGTGGGCGACCCACCCTTGCGGCACTCCGCGCCACCACGCACAAAGGCCCAATGAGTAGTCGGCTTGGCTCGCACGGCAGCCCTCAGTGGGTCGTAAGACCATTGAGGCGGCCAAAATTCTAGACGCGTTTTGAGGTCCAGAGTCGCTAAATGGGACTCGAATCGAACGTGTGACCCCACCAATGGATTGCTCTGCAAACGAGGAGTCCATTGGCGGGGTCACACGTTCGATTCGAGTCCTAGCGACTCTGGAGGTCAAAACGCGGTCAGAATTCTGGCCGCCTCAACGGTCTTCTGACCCACTGTGGCCTGCGCCAGGCAGGTGCAGCGTGCAGCCTAGTGCAGCCGGCCCCGTAATTTCCTGGCGAACTTGGCGCGCTGCTCACCGATTCCGAACAGCCGCGCTCCGTCTCTCTCGCACACACGGCGAGAGACACGGCCCGCTGCTGAAGTAATGCGGCCTCGTAGAGTGATGGGATCCTCGACCGCGGCACGCTCGAGCGCCGTGTGGGTAGGCAACCCCGGGCCGGTAGGCCACCCATACGGCGGGTTCGTGCTGCTCGCTGTTACTGGTGTTGGTTTTCAATGAAGGCCCTGTAGTTTTGGGCACTTCCAACCTCACACGGCTAATAACGTGTGCAACAAGGTTGCAGCGTCGTTTGGGCGTGCATGGCCTCCTCCAGGCCAACAACACCGCAGCCGGCCTCGCCGCCTCGAAGGCTTTTGGCCCGCGTGGCGTGGCGAGCGGCGAAATGTAAGCAAAGACAAACTTAACGAACAGGAGCGGTCCAAGCGCCGCGTCTGCGAGACTGCGAGGGCAGCGACCAGGCTGCTGGTACTCTGTCCGCAGTTGCGCCCAGGACGGATTTAGAACGATCTATTATTGCGGATGCCGAGGATGGATTATGTGCCTCGCGGTGGGAACTAACATTACTTGCATAACGCACCAGCAGCTTGACTCCGAACAGAATAAGGCTTTTCGTCGCGCCCTCTCTCTCGCCGACGTGGGCCGTCGCGTAGGGGTGGCGAGAGAGACGGCGCGACCAAAGTGCACTGCACGGAGCTACTCTGCAGCATGCATGGCTGCCGCCTCAAGGTCGCGCGCTGTCGCGGCCGACAAGCCGGGCCTCTTTGCAAACGTGCTTCAAGCAAACACTCTCGGCACCGCGGCAACGCATCAACAGGGTCGTCCGTTCCGTCGCGGCGCCCAGTCGAGCGATTCCGCCGCCTGCACTCCCCGCTCTGTGTCTCTCGCACTCATGGAGGGTGCCGCGGGAAGAGCCGACGGTGTCCAAGAAGGTGGTGACGTGCGAGGACACGACGTGGACGTGTCTCGTGTCGCGCGTCGCTCCGATGCACCGCGCGGCGCGCGGCCTCCCCTCGCAGAGCCCTCCGATCAGCTGTGCGACCCGCCCCCCACCCCCCTCCCCCCGCCGGGTCCATGCCGCCGCACTGGGTTACCGGGCCTCCCCTCCCCCTTCCCCGCGGACCCCACCGGCGGCGCGAGCGAGGCGCGGCGGGGTGGGGCGGTGGCGATGCGGGTTGCCGCGTCCTCATCCTCATTGCGCAACCTGTCCTGCTATAGCGGTGTGGCAGGCAAGGTGGCCGTTGGTCCAACCCGCAACGTTTCGTTTCAAGGCTACACTTTCAGACTCACTTTAAGGCAGCACGTTAAGACTAACTTTAAGGCAGCACGTTAAGACTCTCTTGAAGGCGGCAAGTTAAGACTCACTTTAAGGCAACAAGTTAAGACTCACTTTAAGGCAGCACGTTCAGACTAACTTTAAGGCAGCACGTTAAGACTAACTTTAATGCCGCACGTTAAGACTCGCGAGGGCATTGCGGCATTGCGCCAGTGCGTCCCTGGTCCATTCATGCCCCGGCCGCACCACCCCCTCCCCTTTTACTCCTTACTCCAGCGGGAGGCGCTGCAGGTTGCCCGGCAACGCACGCCAAAAAGCGAGCGGCACTCCGGGCCCCGCACTGCGCATGCGCCGCGCGGGGCAGTGCGCGGGGCGGCGCGGTTCGCCAGGGTCCGGCTCCGTGTTGACGGTGGGCCACGCGGGACGGGGCCGCGGGGCCGCGCGGGGTGGAGAGGCAGTATCGAACGAGGCCCCGGCGCGGCTCCGAGAGGGAGAGAGAGGCCCGGCGGCGCGAGCACCCACAACACCGCGGACGGACAAAGCAGCTCTCTAACCTCACAACGAAATATACGTTCCAGTTAACGAGCCGGCCTGGCCTCGCACGCGCGCGTCCTCCTCCACCGCGACGACCGCGCCGGCCAGCAGACGACGCGCGCGGCCACGAGTGTCGCCGCCGAGCGGGTTGCAGTGTACTGCCCACTGTGCGCGAACTGCAAAAGACGAACGCGTCCGTGTGTGTGCGCGCCAGCAACACAACAGTGACAGTGACAGTCGCTTTGAAGGTGTTGTGCTTCCAATTAGTGCGACGTGGCCAGTGGGGATGAGCGGGGATGAGTGTCGCTAAGCGCGGTGCGTGTGCGTTGGAGGTTATGTAACGGCCGCTCAGCTGATTGGTGTACCAGGCTGCCGCCGGGTACTCTGCGAAAAAGCGCGCGTGGGAAACGTGATTCGGTGGCCGGGATCGGGGCAACCAGCCGCTGAAAGGCGAGCCGACGGCCAGTCGATCTCAAGTGACGAAACGAAGGAAAGGACTGAGGAATGATCGCCGTCTCGCGAACCGAACGCAGAATCGACCGGAAAGAGAGAGAAGGCGTCCGCAGCTCGGCCTTGGAGACTTCCAATCCCTTCCAGATTTTATACTCTAAATAATTTTTCACCTCTATTTTTGTATGGATATTTTTTCTAGAGTTACTTATTTCCTGTTGATTGTTGTTTGTGCCTTTACCTAGATAAGTTTAAGAGTTAAACTGTTTTCGCCATAAATTTTAACGAGTCTAGTTTTGAAACAAGTGTGACACATTCCGTGACACATTCCACTTAGGTCTCATTCCCGGTGGTTAGCCTCCACTCCGTAGAGCATTCCCCGTTTCGAATCGTTGTCCACTCCGTCGACGCGGAGCGCCATCATCCCTTTTAAGTTAGGCCGGGCCGTGGAGCCGCCTAGCCTCGCGCGCGTCGCGTTCCGAGTAAGCCGCGTGTCGCGTCGTTGGGGCCAATGGTAGTGCGTCGCGGCCACCGCCAGCACGCCGCCAACCACCAGCCCGCGCCATGGCGGACCAGCATCCGCAGGACAGCAGGGCGTCCACGCCAGCACGCCGCCAACCACCAGCCCGCGCCATGGCGGACCAGCATCCGCAGGACAGCAGGGCGTCCACGCCCAGCCCGCGGCGCCTCCAGCAGCGCGTCGACTTCTACGAGGGCGGCGCGGTAGCGGGCGGCGATGCGGGGGCCGCGTCGCTGCTGGACGTCGCCGAGGTGGAGCGCCGCCTGGAGGCAGAGCGGCGGCGCCGCCTGCTCGCGTCCGGCCCCGGACTCCTGCAGGAAGGCGTGCGCCTGCGACCGACGCCCACCTCGTCGCCCCGGGGATCGTCTCCTGTGCAGCCGCCGAGGACGGCGCCGCGGCGCACGGGCGTCGCGTCCAGCCTGGCGCTGTCCTCGCCAGACGAACCCGCGTCGCTGGAAGAGACCTTCGAGCACGTCGACGAGGAGGGCGACTTGGTGTCCGGCGCGCGCATCGTGACGGTGGAGCGCGTCAGCCTGCGGAAGAGCGTCCGGGAGGTGACCCTGAGCCGCACCCCGTCCGACGACCACCTCGTGGACGACTCCGCCTACCAATCCAGGACCGCCGCCAGGCACGCCGCCGAGCCCTCCGAACTGCTGTCGCCCACCTCCGTCACCACCTCCATCACCACCACCACGAGGAGCTTGTCCTCGTCGCAGACCTCGCTCAGCGGCGCGTTCCCGTCCGAAGAGAACCTGGCCTCGTTGGCCAGGACGCCGTCGAGGGAGCGGCTCGGCGAGTCCGAGTGGTACACCGAGCTGCACCACACGGAGGCGTCGCGGCGCCACGAGCTGGTGCGCCGCGCGTCGCAGTACGACAGGCACATCCAGCACATCCGAGGTACGCAGCGTCGCGGCGTATATGGCGTCTCCTTCGACGGTCCGCGACGCTCGGTATCCCGCTCTGCAAGTCGCGCCCCGTGTGCGGCGGCGTGTGCGGTTGCCACTTGTGCGGTCGACTCTTTGGCGAGTCGCGATGCCGTGGTCCAAAACTCCGTGACACACTTGGCCGGCCGGGCGGAAACCCTAGACCGTGTCCGCCAGCCTTACACACCTGTTGTCCGCGCTGCACGGCGGCGCTGCATCTCGTGCGGCACGGCACGGCCTGACACTTGCCCGGTTTCGCCTGTCGATACTGCTTCCACCGCATCGCCGGGGCCGCGGGGTCGGGCCGGGGCATCAGGCACCGACATTGGGCACCGCCCCGAATGCCAACTATTTCCAGTATTTTATGCCGCACTTTTATGACAATAATTTTTTTACAAAATGGAAACGGTTGATTGGCGCATGCTTGCGGTCCATTTGAATTCCCGCACTTTCGGTGCGGCGCGGACGGCGTGCTGCTAGCGTGCCGCTCGGCGTGCGGCACGGCCAGCTGGCCGGCCGGCCCGAATCACGCACCTGCCCCAACGGCCGGGCAGGTGGCCGCTGTGCCTGACGCCCATCATGCTGGACGCGTCGTCCTGCGCGCCCGGTCCTCCCCCGCAGGGCCGCAGTGACGTCACCGTCTGCTTTGAATACAGTGTCGCGGCCGCGCGCTGTCTCGCTCGCACCCCGGCAGGTCGGCCCGTGAGTGCGCGAGAGAGAGAGAGAGCGTGGTGGCGGTCAAGGCCGGGCCGAAGCCGCGGCTGTGGCGAATCAGCGCAAAGTGAGACAGACGTTGCTTGTCCCGAACCGTCCGGCCGCCTGCTAGTCCTTCGACATGCCCGGGGCCGAGCCCGGGGCGCGGCTTGTTGCTCCGCGGACCTAGCGATTATGTAAAGCGGGCGGCGGCTGTCTCTCTCGCACCTCTACGGGACGCCGCATGAGTGCGAGAGAGACCGCACGCGACGCAGCCTCTGTTCGGTTTCCAGCCTGTCGAGGCGCTATAGCCTTACGCGACGCCCCCACTCTTCGCTCGGCGAATGAGTTTTTGCCCACGTGGTCCGTCGTCCGGCGAGCGGTCCGGCAGGGCGTGGCACGCTGGCCCGGCCCGCCGCCAAAGTAGCTTTTTGCTGCGATCAAATTTGCATTTTTTGCCGCTTTCGAAGTGAATCTCGATGAATGTCGGCTGACTGCTGACTTCCTTGAAATGAGTTCAAAGCAAACTCTGGATCGCAGAAAATTGAAACTTCTCTTGAGGTGCCTCCTCGAGAAATCGGTTAGGTTAGGTTTATGTGTTTGGTCCTCTTCGTGTTTTACACGCGCGCTAGAATCCAAACCGGTGCAAACTGAATGCATGCCTTGGCGTGTCCACTCTGCGCGCGGTCGGCAAGGGGACCTGAACCGTGCTGGGTTGGAGGCGGTCAGGGGCAACCCCCTCCCCCTCCCCCTCCCTCCCCTGCATGCCCGACGAGGTCGATACAATAGCTCAGCTGACCGGCAGACTGCCTCTCTTGCTCCCAGCGGCGCGCCCTATGAGAGCGAGAGAGACAGGGCGACGAAGGCGCTGTTCCGGCGGCCGGCCGGCCGGCAGGGCGGGGAGGGCGTCGTCGTTAGGGCGGCTACTACGCAGCCCTTTGGCCTCCGCCACGCCCCGGACGTCCAGCACCTGGACGCACGGTAGACAACCAAGTTTGTAGCGGAGCAAGTCGTTGCCCGCCCAGCCCGTCCAGGCAGGGCGCCCGACACGGACGACTTGTTCGCGAAACCGCGCGCGCTCCTCGCCGGGCCACGCAGCCCTCGGGTGCCGCGCTAAAGGGCATAGGGCACACATTCCTCCGGGCCCTCCAGACCCCCGCCGACGGGGAGCGCGTCCGGGCTAAAAGTAACACCCCGCGGATAGTGCCGTGCCTGTGCGGGTATTTGCAGCGCGATGCCTGGGCCCTCATTTCGCACCTCGCTGTCATCGCTCTGTCTCTCTCGCACTCATGGAGTGGCCCGCACCGTTGCGAGAGGGACAGAGCGCTGAAACACAGTGCGGAATGAGTCGGCTTGTCGAACGTCGCCGATGACGTCATAGATCGCGGGTGTCTGAACATTTAGCGGCTTGATGGCGTCACGAAGGCTTCGTGCAAGGCGGCAGTAGCGTCGCAGACGGGGTGGGGAGGGGCTCGGCGTGGTGGAGATACTACTCGACCGACCCCGCGGCCCCCTGACGGCGGCACCCGGCGCCGAGGCCGCCGCTGTCTGATCATTCCATCAGTTGGCACCGCTGGTGTCGCTGCCCCGGGAGGGTTGGCGGTCCTGCCTGGCGCCGTCGTGCGCGTCGAGCTACGAGGCGTCCGCGGCGTGGAGTACGGCGTGGAGGACGACGTGGAGGACGGCGTCGACGACGCAGCGGCAAGCGGAGGTGAACGGACGCGCCGAGGTGCACGTCGGTGTGGCGAAAACCCGCTCCCTACCACGATCGTGTGCTACTTGAGCGGCGCGCGAGGTTCATGACCTGAGCCTGCGCGGCCGGGGTGTCGCCCCTGGCGGGTGTTTCTGGCGCATAGCAGCAGCAGCCGATATTGGAAGAGGAGTTGCGAAATGCCCCGCGCCCTGCCCCCAGCGCAGCCTAGTCCCGGCCACGCTGCCTGGGTTCTTGTCGGCACTGAGTACCTTCACGTCGCCCTCCCACGTGTGTTCACTATTATTTTCTAAGAAAAAAAAAAGGCGTGGGACCTTTCTAAAATTACTTTAAGGTGAATCGAACCCGGACTCGTAGTGTAGTAATCCGATGCGTTGCCACGCGCGGCTAATCTGAGCAATACTCTCGAGCCCTCTCATTACGCTAAAAAGGCGTCTCATTTTTTTTCCCGCATCGGCCTGCGGACGGAACGGAAAGTAAAAGCCCCTTCCGTACATGTGGGTCAAAGACGGGGCCGAAAGTATTCCCATTTAACTTGTCCTGCGCGATATAGGACCTTGTGTTGTGCCCTCCGCAAAGGCCTGGCTGGCCTCCGAGACGCCCCCGCACCCCCACGCGTGCACCGCCACGGCCATCGACATATCCGCGGCTACCACTGCCTTGCGCCTTGCGCCGGGGCCCGTGTGCCGAATCGTCCCCCATGACGTGTGCCCCGGAGGGCCCCCTCCCTGGAAGCCGATGACATCGCCCTCCCCGCCTAAACGGCCACGCTTTGTCGTCGCGCAGACAGTTGCTGCTGCTGCGCCGCCGGGCTCGCTAGGCGTCCCGCCGTGCACGCGCAGCCCGGCGCAGCCCCGAGCAGTGCGTCGAGATCTCCCGCGGTCGTGAACCACCCCACCGGCGGCCGAGGGGGACGGTCGCGTCGTCGACGGCGGCGTCAGAGAGTGCGACAGGGGCCGTCGACGTGGCCGTCGACGTGGCGGCAGCAATGCGCTGGAAGTACGGTGAGGACCGCGACGAAGGACTTGGCCGGGAGTCGAACCCGAAGTCCCGGACTCCGTCGCCAACGGTTTCGGAGGGCCGCGGGCGGCCGCGGGCGGCCGCGGGGGCTCTCGGTGCGTGCAAGTGCGTGCCTGGCCCCTGTGGCCCGGGCGGGGCTCCGCTGGCTCCGCCGCCGCGCCCCGCAACGCCACCGCTTTGGGGACCCTGCACACTGCACTCCCGCACGCGACTCGGTGGCGGGCGTGAGCGATACGCTGTCTCCGCGGGCCGCCGCGGCCAGGGGAGGGGAAGGGCGTCATTAAACTTTACTTCCCGCACCACCACTGAACACGTGCACGACACGTGGCTGCGTGCGCCTCTTTTGCAGCGCCGGCTCGGAAAATGGGGACAGCTGCGCGAAGTACGTAATGCAGGGTTCAAGTCTCTCTCGGGGCGTCTTCATTAATTAATTTTTTTTTCGTGTCATTTACTCCTGTTTTTTCTTCATTTTGCTCGTTTTTAGCTTGTATATTTATCGTGGTTGTCATAGCATGCATGCGGGTTATCCTCGGCGACTTCGTAGCGTGGCGGGGCGGGGCGGGGCGCCTCCAAAGGCACGACGACGATGTCGATTAGCGCGTGCGTGACTCTCCAGTTCACGGGCGCGGCGCGGCACGGCGGCATGACCGGGTGACCTACATATCGGGTTGCATCCCGGCGCTGGGGTTGGCGGTACTCACTGCGCGGGGAGTGCATGCCAGTGCAGCAGCAGGCGAGTAATACTCATTAGGGAAACTTTGGCGCGCCTCGCGCGGCAAGGCTCATTTCGGGCCGCGCTCTAGGCGCCCTGCTTGTCCCTCTCGCTCCCACGGCGCGCCCCGCAGTGCGCGAGAGAGACAGAGCGACCGTCAGGGGATGGATGGGTGGATGGATGGGGCGAACAACGGGGTCAAGCAACTCTCTTGCAGCAGGTCGGGCCGCCGGGCCGCCGTAAAATGGCCGCATTTACCCGCGGCCGTAAACGCATTACGACGCTCGACGGGGCCCTCGCGGCGCCGCAGCGCAACGCCTTATCTATGTTGGAGGAAGGCCTCGGTGCGCCACTTGGCTGCATTCTACACGTGTTTTCTTGTTGCAGACGAGCAAGAGCGCGTGCAGAAGAAGACGTTCGTCAACTGGATCAACTCGTACCTATCCAAGGTAGGGCTGGCGTGGACCACCCGGCAGTGCAGGCATAAATCTACATGGGGCGTCCTGGCGTGCAGCCCTTGCCCCCTCCCAGTGCTTCTCTCTCTCTCCCCGAATGTCCTCCTCGCGTGCTGTATGGCAGCAGGTATTTACCCAGTCAGTAAGTCAAAGTCTGTCTGGCGGTACAAGGAAGCCATCTTGCAAAAAGAGGGAAAGGGGGAGGGGAGAGGGCTGGCTAGTACAGCAGGGCAAGGTGCCTGCCGTGGGGGTCGTGCGGGACATAGCATGGCGATACAGGGGCGGAGAGGGGAACTCAAGACGCACAACCCGTGTGTCCTCCCCCGCTCTCTCACACACACACACACACCCACACACACGCGCCCGGCAGCCGCGACGCTGGATCAGCTGAGGGCGTCGTGGAGGGGGTGGCGACGTCCGGGGTGGCGGCGTCGGGGCGAGCCCGGTCTCGCGTGCGCGCCGGCCGTTGCGTGGGTGGCCTACCCACCGGGGGTTGGCTTTACACCGGGCCCCGCTCTGGTCGGGCGCCCCCTTCCCCACCGCGGGGCCTAGGGGGCTGCGGTGGCGCCCGGTGGGGGGAGGACGCCGGCTGCCTGGATCCAGCACGTGGAGAGAGAGACCGGGGTATCGATCACGGTGGGAAGGGTGTGGCGGGCTGGCTACCCGAAAACTCGCATCAATGGGATGACAAAATGACATCAATCGTTGGAGATACTAAAATCGCTACCCCTGACACCACACACGACGCCGCGAAAATAAACGTGACCTGTTCCAGCGAGTTCCACCGCTTCGGGTAGACGACCTGATCGGAGACCTTCGTGATGGCACGAAACTGCTGGCGCTGCTGGAGGTGCTGTCAGGGGAGAAACTGGTGAGTTCGACTGTTTCCCGCGCCTCGCGATCATTGGCAACAAGATTTTACTCGATGCAAGCTGATGGAACCTCGTTGTCTAACCGGCAGCCCGTCGAGAAAGGCAGGAATCTGCGGAGGCCGCACTTCCTGAGCAACGCCAACACCGCCCTGCAGTTCCTCCAGAGCAAAAAGGTGAGCTGCCGCGACGCCCCGGCCGGGAGTCGAACCCACTTATCCGCGCGAGCACCAAGTTTAACTGTTTCTTTTTCCTTCGTGCAGATCAAGCTCGTCAACATCAACTCTGCCGATTTAGTGGACGGGCGACCGCCTGTCGTGTTGGGACTGATTTGGACCATCATCCTGTACTTCCAGGTGAGTACCCGCCCGGGCAACATGGAACTGTAAAGCCAGAGTCCGACTCCCTTAGTCGTCAACACAATGGTCACTCCCTGTCAAATATCAAACCTGTAGTTAGTCTCATATTTTACACATTAACCACCCTTCACTTTGTGCGAACGCCCCTTCTGGAGCCCTTCGTTGCTGTTTGTCTCGACCGACTACCGCTTTACTAACCGTCCTTCCTTGCCTCTTATTCCTCCTCAAGCTCCGAAAAAGGAGATTACAACAGAGGGTGAGTGTACTTTCACCTGCTAGCGAGTGTCGTTGAAAGTCAGAAAAAGTAGATGTGTTTTTTTCGCTTGACCTCTGGACCTTCGGGAGTCGCTTTCTACGCTCCCGCTTGGGCCTTTACAGCCTGAACGGTGCTCCGTCGCTCTCGCACCTCTACGGGACGCCCCGTGACTGCGAGAGGGACGGAGCGAGCCAGCCTGTGCTGCACTGTATAACGCGGCGCGCCGTCTTGCAGATCGAGGAGAACACCCGCGCGCTGGAGTCGCTGGGTCACCGGTTCGGCGGCTCTGGCTCCAGCCTGGACAGCGATGCGGAGGGGCTGCGGCGCCGGCGGACGGAGCTGGGCGGCGCGTCGACGCCGCTGCCGCAGCAGCAGCAGCAGCAGGACAAGTGGCGGCAGGGCGCACGGCGCGCGCTGCTGCACTGGGTCAACGACGCGCTGCCCGCCGAGATGGGCGTCGAGGTGCAGGACTTCGGCAAGTCGTGGCGCGACGGCCGTGCCTTCGTCGCGCTGGTGCACGCCATCCGCAACGACCTGCTGGACGTGGAGGGCCTCCGCCAGGCGGCCAACCGCGTCCGCCTCGAGTCGGCCTTCGGCGCCGCGGAGCGCGACCTCGGCATCGCCCGGCTGCTGGACCCGGAGGACGTCGACGTGGACCGGTGAGCGGGGAGATTTCAACGCATCTGGGCAACGGTTCGAGAGTTTGGCTGCCTCCTTACCACCGCGTCTTGCCCACCCCAGGCCCGACGAGAAGTCCGTGATGACGTACGTGGCGCAGTTCCTGCACCGCTACCCGGAGCCCCGCGGCGCCGAGGAGACGGTGCCCACCATCCAGGGCGAGTTCCAGAAGCTGTCGGCCTGGTTGACGGAGACCACGGCGCGCCTGCAGCGCCTCATCGACGCTAACAGCCTGCCCACGGACTACTCGGTGAGGGCTTTCTTCACCGCCTTCGCCAGCCTTCTGGCCCACTCTGCATCGTTTCGCGCTCAACGAAATCATTGAACGAATGGGTACATGTGTTCTCTATTTTAGGAGTACCTCGCCTTCCGCGAAGAGCTGCTCATCCACGCCGCGTCGTATGAGAAACTGAGCAAGATGATGGCGTCGCAGAGCACCGCCCCCGTCAACATGGACGCCTGGCAGAGGGTGGAGGACCTGTGGGACACGCTGGAGAAGCAGGTGCGAGTTTTGAGCCACGGTTCTACTCCCACTAAAACCTTTTTTTTTTTCTTCTTTTTCTTCATTAATATATATTCGTGTTGACGAGCAGGTTCAGCAGTGGCTGTGGATGCTGGACTCGCGGCTGCCTCCGCCGCTGGGCGAGGTGGGGCAGTGGCTGGCGCGGGCCGAGCGTCTGCTCACGTCCGACGCCACCGACATCCCCACCGTGATGAACGAGGAGACGGCGTCCGTCATCAGCCGCAAGCTGGAGGAGCACAAGGCGTTCTTCGCAGAGCTGCCCGCGGTGCAGGCCAAGTTCCAGGCCGCGCGCTTCGGGCCCGCCGCGCACGGAGCGCCGCCCCAGCAGCTGGAAAACATCGCGCACCGCCTGGAGGAGGTGGGGCCGCGCGCCGCGCAGCGCCGCGTCAAGCTCAAATTTCTCGAGCACAAGGTAAGTAGAATCGTGATAGCTCACTGGTGTTGGTGTGTGCTTCGTAGACTGCTAGTTCTAGGTTCAAATCCCGTTCGTGTTGTACATTCTTTGGATATGTATATTTTTTTAAAAGCTTTTTGATTTTGCTGAAATTATTAGACTGTGTTAGACAAATGTTTGAAAACGTAATATTGCTATTTTTCTGGACCAGACAAAGGCGTAGGTTGACGTTTCCGAATCGTTTTCCAGTGCTGCCTCATCGCGTTCCTCAACCTGACGGAGACCAAGCTGCGCGGCTGGACCGTCAAGTACGGCCGCGAGGACCACGTGCAGGCCCTGCTGGAGCAGTACGCCAACTTCGTGTCGCGCAACCGCATCTTCCAGGAGTTCAACAAGGCCTTCATCGACATGCAACAGGTGGTGGAGGAGTACAAGCGCGAAGGGGGCGTAGGTGCGTATGAGCAGCGTCAGGCCGTGCCGGGCCGTGCCCCTCGCCACGCTGGTGCTGACTCTCTGTTCCGCCGCAGACAAGCGCGAGGGCGCCGCCATCGACCGCTTCATGCGCGAGACAGCCTCCAGGTGGGAGCAGGTGTCTCGCGAGCTGCGCTGCGTGCAGAACATGCTGGAGGAGGTGGTGGCGTACTGGCGGCGCCACGCCTCCCTCACCAAGGAGCTGGAGGACTGGCTGCAGCGCGCCGGCCGCGCCGTGCAGAGCATGTCGCCGGTGGAGCAGCAGGACTTCTTCCAGGACCTGAGCGTGTGGAAGGACAAGCACGGCCTGCTGGTGGACACGGTGGGCTTCCTGACGGCGGCCTGCGACGACAACGTGTCCCGCGCGCTCCGCGACGCGCTGTCCGACCTGACGGCGCGCTGGGAGGGCGTGTTCGCGCACGTGCAGCAGTACATGCACGCCGGCGACCTGCTCCGCCTGCGCCGCGAGTTCCGCGACGGCATGGAGCGGCTGCAGCGCTGGCTGCGCGGCGCCGAGACGGTGCTGGCCAACCTGCACCTGGAGCTGGGCTCGGCGGACCGCGTCAAGGCGTACGGCCAGGAGCTGCAGCAGCTGCAGTCCGAGGTGGAGGGCATGGAGCAGCTGTTCAAGGGCATCAGCAAGACCTTCCAGAGCCTCATCCAGGAGCTGTCACGCCAGGACGTGGAGGTCATGATGGACACGCTCAAGAAGGAGAAGGGTAGGTGCTGGCTGCCTGAGTCTGGCGCGTCAAACCTGGACTGTCACTCATTTGGTTGGCGGTTCACAGAGGCGCTGGTGCGGGTGCGCGCGCAGATCCCCACGCAGCTGCACCTGTACCACCAGGTGCTGGTGCAGCAGGAGTCCCTGGAGGCCGGCCGGCGCGAGATCTCGGCCTGGCTCAACGAGGCCGACGTCGTCCTGGGCGAGCGGGCGCCGTCCGGGTCGCGCGAGCAGGTCCAGGCTCAGCTCGACCGACACAAGGTGCGCCCCCCTCCTCGAGAGTAAGTCCCGCGGATCGTAGTGGCACTCATTCACATCTCCGGCGCAGGCCTTCTTCTCGCGGCTGCCGTACTACAAGTCGATGCTGGACAGCAAGGTGAAGGTGCTGTTCAACATGCTCAAGAGCGTGGAGGCGACGGCGGACGAGCACACGCAGGCGGGCGGCAGCGTAGAGCAGCTCAAGCAAGACATGTCCGCCTTCGCCACGCGCTTCGCCAGCGTGTCGCTGCGCGCGCAGCAGCAGGAGGCTGTAAGTCTTAAAACTCAATCGCACACCAAATTTGGCAAAAAAAAAAAAAACAAAAAAAAAACCTTTTTTGACTGGGATTTGAACCCGCGATCTTTCCATCGCCTGGCTGTAAGTCTTGGCATAAAACTCAAAACTCAATTTCACACCAAATTTAGCAAAAAAGAAAAAAAAATTACTGGGATTTGAACCCACGATCTTTCCCTCGCCACTCGCAGAAGCTGCAGGAGGCGCTGCGCTGCTGGCAGAACTTCCGCGAGGCGGAGCGCGTCATCTCAGAGTGGCTGCAGATGGCCGAGAAGCTGATCGGCGACAAGCACATCGACACGCGCCACACCGTGGAGACGCACAAGAACTTCTTCGAGCGCGTCAACGAGCAGTGGCTGCAGGACCTGGTCAACACGGCGCAGGACTTGCGCGCCGCCCTCCCCGCCGACAACCACCCCGCCATCAACAACGCCGTGGAGCAGCTGCAGGCCAAGTGGAAGGTGGGTGGAGGAATGTCTGTGCCCGGCCCGCCTACGACCTCGTCAGGCGCCTGGAGGGTAGGCCGACCCGTCGAACCGACGCGTTCGGCGGGCTTGCCTACCGTGTCCTAGTCAGGCGCCTTGAGAGCAGGCCGACCCGCCGAACTCGTGCGTTCGGCGGGCTTGCCTATCTCATCCTAGTCAGGCGCCCGGACCCAGCCGCTGAAAATGTTTTTATTCGTCTGAGTGTCTCCTTGCCGTCGATGAAGGTTTCATGTCTCATGTCAAAGTAAGCTGAACGACGTTTTACTCGGTGGCTTTGCCGACGGGCGAAGTCGTTAGAAATGACAGGGCGCCCATTAACAGGCCGCCCACGTCCGGCCGGCGCCACAAAGCCGTGCAACCTGCCGCGGCGGTGCACTGCACTACACGCCGCGGCGCGCGGACGGACACCTCCTTGCGGCGCTGCGGGCCCGGTGGGTGGCAGTGCCGTGCTTTCCCAGCTCACCGCGGCGGAGGCAGCGCTAGTCGCCGCGCCTCTGCCGCGCCGCGCCGCCGCACCGCGTCGCGACGGTCGCGGTGCCGGCAGCGCGCCAGGATTGGGACGCCGGGCGCTAGATGGCGGCACCCGTCGCGAAGGGCAGAGCCGGGCACAGTCATTATATTTTTCCCACGCACTTTTTATTTTTTCCACACACTTTTTCCCGCACGGGGCCAGAGCGTGGCGCGGCCGGTGGCGTTCAGATGACTCCGTCTAAATAAGGAGACCGATCTGCTCACCTTAAGCACCCAACGAAAACTTAAAATAAAAAAAAAATAAAAAAAAAGAGAGGGAGAAAAGATGAAAAAGAACGATTAGAATCAACATCAACAATCATTGAGCTTGGCCTTGGTTGTCTTTCGAAAACATGACAACAAACAGTGACCGTCGGGAATCGAACCCGTCTCAGGATTCGGGTAATCTCAGTGGGTCAGCGCCTATACCGCCTGAGCCACCAGCTAGCCATGCCGAGATAGTGAACACTCACCTTGCCTACAGGAGGTGCTCTCGTTCGCGCCGCTGCACCTGATGCGCCTCGAGTTCCGCTTGGACGAGGCCACTTTCTCGCACTACTTGAAGGAGATCGACAAAGAGCTCGCGGCCGAGCAGCAGGCCATGAACCGCAACCAGGCCGTGGACGGCGCCGACGGCATCCTGGCCAGGAACAGGGACTTCTTCGTGGAGCGGCGCACGCTGGAGGAGGCGGAGCGCTGCCTGCGGCGCCTGGCCGTCACGGCGCAGGCCTACGCCAAGCACCGGCCCGACGACCTGGCCCTGCTGGAGGCCCAGCGCCGCGCGCAGGCCTTGTGGGAGGCCGTGCTGGCCAAGGTCAACGAGTTCACGCAGACGCTCAAGAACATCCCCGATCAGTGGACCGCCTACCGCGCCAAGTAAGTGCGGCACCCACAGTGGGGGCCAGGAAAAAAAAGTTTGCATGTTCTTACGCTTCCGTCGCCCACCAGGTTCACGGACATGGTGAAGTGGATGGACGCCGTGGATCGCAGTCTGGAGAATGTCCTGAAGGACCTCCTGACCATCGACGAGTTTGAGTCCGAGAGAGCAGTCTTCCAGGTGAGGAGCGCTTCTGTTCGAAAATAATTCTTATCCAGACTTTTGTTTCGCTTGCATGAAGGTAGTTATGATATATTTTTGCAATTTGCATGTTATCGATTAAATCGACAAAAAAAAACCTCTGAGATTTTTTTTTATATCAGAGCTCTTTTTTGTGTGCTTCACACGGCAAGTAACTTCTTCTTTGACTAAACGTTGGTTAGGAGATGGACAGTAACTTAGCCGCTTTTGCTTTTGTTGTGACTGCGTCGACTTGTTGCGCAGCGAGACTGCATGCCGCAGTGGAGGAAGCAGCGCCTCAACCGTCTGCTGGTAATGCTGGGAGGTAGCGGGGCTGCACACCGCGTGTACTCATTATTTTTTTATTTTTTTTCAACTAGAGGAGAGTAGTAAAGGTGGTCAGGGGTGATCAAAACTTCAAAGACTGTCATTAAAATTTAAAAAAATAAAAAACAATTTTATAAGAAAAAAAAATTTTTAAAAAAAAATTAAAAGAAAAAAAATAGAAGAAAAATTTTAAAAGATTTTTTAAAAATTAAACCTCTACTACTGAGTACGTTTGAAATTTTTACCATGCTGAAATATGTCTTCGAGTTGCCCCCCTGACTGGCGTTGTGCGTTTGCAGTCCATCTGCCGCGAGGTGGACGCGCGCCGCGAGGACGTCAAGTGGCTGGTGCAGACGCTGGACGCGCTGACGGTGACGCGGGCCGACAGCGAGGCGCTGGACGAGCAGCGCCTGCTCGAGGACCTCATCGCGCGCTACAAGAACCTCATCCCTAGCATCGAGATGACCGTCGTCCGCACCGAGCTCTACTCCAAGTGCTACGTGTACACCAAGGAGGTGAAGGAGGTATGCAGGCCAGCGCGCGCTCGGAGTGTTGCACTGTGGGCCAGAAGAGTCCCATTATAAGCGACTCTGGGGCTCAGAACCCGTCCGGAAATTTTTACCGCCTCCAGCCCACTGTGTCTTTCCGTTCCAGGTGTGCGGCCTGCTGCAGAAGGTCCAGGAGAGCGCGGCCGCGGCCGAGCCGCACCCGGAGACGCTGACGGCCGTGACGGCGCTCGTGGCGCAGCAGGAGGGCGCCGTGGCGCAGCTGGACAGCCAGCGGCCCGCCGTCGTGTCCATGCTGCAGCGCGGCAAGGACCTGGGCCGCGACGCGCACGCGCCGCGCTTCCTGCACGAGCAGGTGCAGGCCCTGGAGCAGGGCTGGAGCCAGGCGTACCAGACCACGCTGGACAAGCTGGCCCGCCTCCGGGGCACGCAGCGCGCCTGGCAGAACTACTGCGAGCAGCGCGACGCCCTCAAGGGCCTGCTGCAGCGCGCCGACGCCGAGCTGCGCTCCGTGTCGCGGGGCGGCAGCGCGCTGCGGGTGGCCGTGGAGCTGCGCGAGAAGCAGGCGCAGTGCAAGGCGCTGCGCGAGGCCACCGAGACCATGCTCAAGAGGCTGCGGGACCTGTACGCGTCGCTGTGCGCCGTCACCGCGCCCGACACCAAGCCCGCGCTGCAGCGAGAGGTAAGCTCTCTGTCGGTACACTGAGATAGGGTTCACACCGGTCAGGGAAACCAGGGAAATCATGGTGGGAAAATGCGTTTTGGCTTTCGGACTGCATATAAAATTAAAAAAAAAATGTTAGGGAAAATAAAAAAGTTTACTCTGCACTAGACATTTGCGGAAAAAAAAAACAAGGGGAAAAAAAGGAATCTGTGTGAGGCTTAAGTGGGTGGGACTGACCCTCAACGCCGCAGGTGCTGGACATCGAGACGAGGCTGCAGACGACACTGGAGGCGACGCAGCAGCGGGTGCACTACCTGGAGCAGCTGCAGGCGCGCTGGGGGCAACTGGAGTCGCGGCTCGGCGACGTGCACACGTGGACCGTGGCCTCGGCCCCGGCGCTCCTGGCGCGCCTGCAGGCCTCGGACATGGAGCCCGAGCAGCGCGCCAGCCACGCGCAGACCCTGCAGCAGCAGCTGGCGCAGAAGGGCACCGTGCTGGAGGAGGTGGAGGCCGAGGCCGAGCAGCTGCTGGGAGGTGAGTCGCAACCCGCGAGTTTTCCCATGGGTCTCCTTACCTGCGTGCGGAGGGACATGACTTTGTCTGTCGACAGAACTGGTGGACGGCCCGGACGCGGCCGAGATCCGCAAGCGGGTTGCAGCCGTGCGCGGCGAGGTGGCGCAGGTCCGCGCCGAGGCCCTGCAGCAGAGCCGCGCCGTGGAGACGGACCTGCAGCAGTGGCAGCGCTACCAGGCCGCGCTGGCCGAGATCAGGCCCTGGCTTGAGCAGGCCGAGGTCCGCGTGGCCTCTGGCGTGCAGCGACTGCAGCGCCCCGGATCGCTGGCCGAGGCCGAGGACCTCCTGCAGCAGGCCAAGCTGTTCGAGAAGCAGGTCGCCGAGCGGCTGACCGGTCTGCAGTCGCTGGCCGCGCTGAGCCAGCAGCTCCCGCCGGCCAGCCGCGCCGTCGTGGAGGTGGACGCGGCGCGCGCGCGCTGGGCGCAAGTGCAGGACGGCGCGGGCAAGCAGACGGCCCGCTTGGAGGGCGTGGTCGCCGAGTGGCGGGACCTGGACAAGCGGACCAAGGCCGTGGAGCAGTGGCTGGCGCAGGGCGAGGACAGGCTGCAGCGGGCCGTGCTCAACGTCAACACCCCGAACACGGGCAATCTGCAGGCACAGCTCGACCAGCTTAAGGTGCGCTTAATGGTACCCCTTATGATGCAATGCGCCCAGAGTGCGCAAACATTATGAACACTTCTTCCCCGATAAACGTTATTTCTGTATCTCGTATTTCTGTATGTCGCTGCCCACAGGTGTTCCAGCAAGAAGTGAGCTCGCACCAAGCGCAGCTGGTGCCGCTGGCGCAGGCGAGCGAGGCCCTCATGAGCAACCTCACCCCCGAGGGCGCCACGGCCCTCAAGGGCAGGCTGGCGGAGGGCAAGATGCGCTTCGCGCAGCTGGCGGAGGGCGTGCGCCACAAGGTCATCTGCGTGTCGGACGCGCTTCTGTCCAGGCAGGAGTTCCAGGGCAGGCTGGCGGACTTCGGCACGTGGCTGGAGCGACTGGCGGAGAGCTCTCAGCAGGTCAAGACCCTCACCATGACGCCGGCCGACGCGGGCGTGCTCTTGCAACGCACGCACGCCCTGCTGCAGGAACACGCCGAGCACCAGCCGTTGTTCACCGCCATCTACGAGGAGGTCAAAAGGCTATCCGAGTTCAGGTCTGTGAATGATTGAAATCAATGTCATCGACCTAAAATGCTCACTTTTTGTCACTAAATTTCGTAAGGCTTATTTCCAACCTTGTTCGTCGACAGTTCACCAGAGGACGCTCGCACCCTGGACGACGCCTACACCGCGCTCTCCGCCAAGTACCAGCAGATGGAGGAGGGCCTGCAGTCCAAGCGCGTCGTGCTGGAGCGATGGGTGGAGCTGCTGAGCTGGCACGCCGACACCAACGAGAGCCTGGCGCACGTGCGCTACCAGCTCGAGGGCCGCGCCGAGGACTTGGAGCTGGACAAGCTGGCCGCCGAGCTGGAGGCCACGACGACCAAGGTGGCGCAGTGGAGGGAGACGGCGGGCGCCATTGACACGGCCAGCAAGCAGAGCGGCCTGCAGGTGCGCGTGCAGGCCGTGGAGCTGGTGGCGGCGGTGGACGCGCAGGCCGCGTCCCTGCGCACGCAGCTCGCGGCGCGGCGCGAGGCGCTGCGCACAGTGGGCGCGCACTGGGCGCACTTCCAGGACCAGCAGCAGGCCCTCTCGGTGCAGCTCCTCGCCACGCAGGAGGCGGTCCAGAAGGCCCAGATGACGGCGGACCGGTGCTCGCGCCTCGAGGCGGCGTCGGCCACCATCCTGCAGCTGTACGAGCAGCATCAGGGCACGCAGGCCGACCGGGAGCGCCTGCACGAGGAGGGCCGTCGCCTGATGGCGGAAGACCAGCGCAACGCGCCCACCGTGCAGGGCATCCTGGCGTCCTACGACGCCAACTGGGACAAGGTGGGCGAGATGCTGCGCGAGGCCAAGATGCGCTACTCGGACCTCAGCGGCGCCTGGAGGAAGCTGTGCGAGGCGCGGAGCCGCGTGACTGCCGGCGTGGCCGAGGCCGCCGCCATCCTGGGCCCGGACGACGCCAGGGAGGTGCCCGCCGACATCACGCAGGCCACGCTGGCGCTGGACCGCGCCAAGAAGGCCCTGGACCACGTCAAGAAGGCCAAAGGGGCGCTCGACATCATGGACAGCAAGGCGCAGGTGCTGACCCGGCTGGTGCAGGACGTTCCCGGTGAGTGATATAAAATTGAATATTTGTAGAATGCGAAAGGCGGGACTTGACACATTGGTGTGTCTCAGGGTGGAGCAACGAGGAGGTGGAGCAGTCCCTGAGCCAGGCGCACCGCGAGTGGCAGGACGCCCAGGACGCGGCCTCGCGGCGCATCCACCTGCTGGAGGCGCAGCTCGTCATCTGGAGGCAGATCGAGGAGGCCAAGAGCGACTTGCTGCAGTGGCTGAGCGAAACCAGCGGCGGGCTCACGGTAAATCTCTATTCGGTGTCACCGGCTTACATTACTAATTCCCAGTCTTTACGTCAAAATAAAAAGCAAAAACAGAGCTTTACACCCTACTCCATCCCGTGTTGTTGTGCTTGCAGCTGTCCGGGACGCTGTCGGACGCGGAGACGACTCGGCAGCGCCTGGCGCGGTACCAGGAGGAGCTGCCCATGAAGCAGAGCCTGCAGGCGTCCATCGAGGGCAAGCACGAGCAGCTCGTCAAGCTCAACGACGGCCGCGCCGTGCCCACCCTGGACGCGCTGACGCACCTGCTGCGCGAGCAGTTCGCCCACGTGCGCGGCATCGCGGACCAGCTGGACTCGGCGGCCGCGTCCCTGGAGAAGCAGGAGGCGGCGGTCCGCGCCGAGATGAAGCACGTCGGCGACGACGTGTCGCGCGTCCGCGAGGCCGTCATCAAGTGCGACGACCTGACGGGCGACACGCCGCGCGTGCTGGAGCGCCTCAAGACCTGCCAGGCGCTGGCCGGCGACCTGCAGGCGCTGCGCCGCAGCCTGGACTCGGTGGAGAAGTCCGTGTCCACGGTCAAGACGGAGTTCCCGGCGTTCGGCGACAACACGGGGCTCGTCAAGGAGCTGGCGGGGCTGCGCAAGCGGTACGACAACGTGGCGGCGCACGCCGACAAGGTGCAGGCCACGCTGCGCGCCTACCTCCGCAAGTACCACGCCGACAAGCAGGCCGCGCTGCAGCGCGCGCTCGCCGCCCTCAAGGACAAGATCGTCTGGTGCGAGCCCGAGCCCAGCAGCGACCGCTACAACCTGGAGGTCAAGCTCACGTCGCTCGAAGGTGAGGCCTGGCCCCTCCGCGACTTGTTTGAGTAAAAACTTTTAAACTTCTTTAACAAGAATGGAAAAACGGAACGAATACACAAGTATAAAACATTTTGTCCCTATTATGTTTTTCCTTTTCCCCCCTTTTTCCCCCGCTTTTCTCTCTCTTTTACTTAAAAAGTGGATGGCTTTCTGACTGAATAGCTGACCGTCGAGCTGACGATACTCGTTTGACCTTTGCTTTGCAGAACTGACGGCGGGGCTCTCGGACTGCGAGCGAAGGCAGGCCGAGCTGGTGCAGAGTCTGGAGCAGCTCCGCGGCGTGGAGACGGCAGAGGCCGTGGCCGAGCTCACCTCGGAGCGTGACGAGGTGGCGCTGGAGCTGACGGCGCTCAGGGCGTCGCTGGCCTCCACCAGAGCGCTGCTGGAGAAGGGCGTCGCGCAGTGGCGCGAGCTGGAGACGCGGTCCGAAAGCGTGGCCACCTGGCTCAAGGAGGCCGAGGCCAGGATGCGCACAGAAACGGCGAGGCAGGCCGACCTGGCCCACCTCGACGAGCACATCCACGAGATGGCCGCGTTCCTCAAGCAGGTGGGTTCAGAGTGGAGCCAGAGGACCGGGCAGGCAAAACTCAAGACGCGTTTTGAACTTGAGTCGCTAAATGGGAATCAAACCGAACGTGTGACCTCACCAATGGTTCCTCGTTCGGACAGCAAGAGGGGGGTTCGTTTTATGATTTCGGGCAAAGGCGTGACGACGCGTTGCTGTTGCAGATCGAGGACTTCGAACACGAGACGGAGGCCCTGACCAAGCTGGCAGAGGCCATGGCCAAGGAGAAACCCGAGTGCCGCGCCACGTCACACGTCGGGCTGCTGTCGACGAGGCACACCGCCCTGCGCCGCACCATCCGCGCGTTGGTTGACCAGCTCAAGACGCTGCGCCAGGACCAGCAGCTCTACGTGGAGGCCGTGAAGCAGGCCGAGCAGTGGCTCGGGCAGGCCGAGGCGCGACTTAAGTCGTGCGAGGAGGTCCTGTCGGCCGGCACCAAGCCGACCGCGGCCTACCAGGGCCAGCTGCAGGCCCTCAAGGATTTCCTCGGCGAGCGCGAGCGCGGCCAGGTCCTAGTGGGCGCGGCGGTGGAGCGCGGCGAGGCGCTGCTGTCTGGAGTCACCCCCGATACCAGGGAGAGCGTCCGCGCCGAGCTGCGCCGCCTCCGCGACGCGGCCGAGGGTCTGCTGGACCGCGCCAACGCGCTGCAGAAGCGCGTCGAGGGCGTCATGATTCAGCGCGCCTCGCTGGACGAGAGCACGGCGCAGGTGGAGCAGTGGCTGACCGAGGCGGCGGACCGACTGGGCCCCGCCACGGAGCTGTGCGCCACGCTGCCCGACAAGAAGCGCACCCTGCACGCCGTGCGAGCGCTCGCCGCCGACGCCGCCAGCCACGGCGCTATCCTGCGCACGCTGCAGGACAAGACGGCCGGGCTGCAGGACGCGGACGCCTCGGCGCGCCTCAACAAGATCCTCAGTCAGTACCGAGACTTGAGTGCGGCCGCCGAGCAGCGCGTCGTCGTCGCCGAGAAGCATGTCGCCAATCACGAAGCCTACCTGCAGGTAAGCGGCGCACTTGTACCAGGCACGAAGTCTTTTGAGTGCCTTACACAGTGCATTGTTGAAACCTGCTTTGTCTTATTGCCTCCGTTAGACCCTGGAGAAGGCCCGCGATTGGCTGACGGCGTTCGCGGGGGAGGCGGCGGCCGTGACGGACGACGCGGCACTGGAAAAGGACGGCGCCGACGAGAAGCTGGGCTTGATTAAGGCGCTGGCGAGCCAGCGGGCCGAGGGAGAGCAGCAGCTGGAGGAGTGCCGTGCGCAGCTGCAGGGCGTGCTATTGGAGACGGCGGCCGTCGGCCACCCCGCGCTGCAGCAAGAGTTGGAAGAGCTGCGCGCGCGGCTCGCCTCCGTGCAGGTACAGCTGCAGGACTCGCAGACCAGGCTCACGCAGCTGTGCTCCAGGTGGACCAAGTTCGAGAAGGAGGTGGACGACCTGGCTGAGTGGGTCAAGGCCAAGGAGGCCGCCGCCAAGGACCAGAGCCTGCGCAGCTCGCGTGACGCCAAGCAGGCCTACCTGGACAAGCTGCGCGCGCTGGAGACGGAGATCCTGGACAAGGGCGCGGAGCTGAACGCCACGGCGCAGGCGGCGCAGGGCAGCGCGCTGGAGACGGAGACCGAGCTGCAGGCCAAGGTGTCCCGCCTGCTGACGCGCTACCAGGCCCTCAAGAACACGGCGCGCGAGGCCGTGCAGCGCTACGAGGGCTTCGTGCGCGAACACGCCGCCTTCGACAGCAGCCACCTCGAGTTCATGGCCTGGCTGCCCACCGTGCAGGCCGAGCTGGGAGAGCTGAGCGCCGTCGTCGGCGACCTGGGCGCGCTGCAGCAGCGGCAGGCCGCCATGCGCCGCCTGCAAGACGTGCGCTCCGCCGAGGCCGCCAAGATGGACGCGCTGGTGGAGGCGGGCGAGCGACTGTACGCGCACACGTCGCCCGACGGCAGGGAGGTGGTGCGGCAGCAGCTCAGGACGCTGCGCCACCAGTGGGACGGCTTCAGCGACGACCTGCAGGCCGCGGCCGCCAGGCTGGACCAGTGCCTCTCGCAGCTGTCGGACTTCCAGGCGGCGCAGGAGCAGCTCACCAAGTGGCTGCTCGACGTGGAGCGCGCCATGTCGCAGGTAGGCCTTAATGTAGTGGCATAGACTATTAGAACTTGTTTAGTCCTATTGTTTATTTATTAGGTCTATTCTACAAAACCGAGGGGGAAACAACTGGCCAACGAGGGTCTTCACATAAGATTTATCATCTGACATAACAGCGTATCTACTATGTGTTTCCCATATAACACTGTCACTGTACAAAAAAAAACTCATATACCAGCCATTATAAAACTTTCTAAATCTGGATAAAAATCCATATAAATTTATAAAATTGTACCTTGTTTTACAGCACACCGAACGACGCGCAACACTGCAGGAGAAACGCGCCCAGCTCCAGAACCACAAGATGATGCAGCAGGAGATCACGTCGCACCAGCAGCTGGTGGAGGCCGTGTGCGAGAAGGCGCAGCAGCTGCTGGAGCAGACGCGCGACGCGGCGCTGGGCAAGTACCTCACCACCATCAAGACCCTGTTCGCCGACATCGTGGCCAAGTCGCAGCGGCTGCTGGACCAGCTGGAGGAGAGCGTGCGGCGCCACGCGCAGCTGAGCGCGCAGAGCGACGAGTTCCGCGACTGGCTGGCCAAGCAGCGCAACGAGCTGGCCGCCCTGGACGACGTGAGCGGCGAGAAGGCCGACCTGACGCGGCGCCTGGCCGACCTCAAGGCGCTGCAGGAGAGGGAGACGGTGGGCGAGAAGAAGCTGGCCGAGCTGGAGGAGGTACTGCAGGTGGTGGCCAAGGGCACGGCGCCCAAGGGCGTGGACGCGCTCAAGCAGGCCCAGGCCGAGGCCCGCGACGCACTGGCCGCACACCTGCAGGTGGCCTCGGCCGTGCAGTCGCGGCTGGAGGAGGCGCTGGCCCAGTGGCAGCAGTTCGAGCAGCAGCTGGACGCGCACACCAAGTGGTTCCGCGCCACCGAGGCCGTGTTCCGCCAGCAGCAGCTGCAGTCCACGCTGCCACAGAAGGAGGAGCAGCTGCGCGCCTTCCAGGGCCACCGCGAGGAGATCACGGCGCGCGAGCAGGACATGGACGCCTTCGTGGACCGGTCGCACGCGCTGCTCAACCTGAGCCGCGCGGAGAGAATCAAACCGCTCATCTCGCAGATGAGCAACCGGTACCAGCTGCTGCACGTGCTGAGCAAGGAGGTGGTGAACCGGTGGCAGGGGCTGGTGGAGGACCACCGCCTGTACCGCGACCGCCTGGCCGAGACCGAGGCGTGGCTGGCGCCGCTGGAGGCGCGCCTCGCCCGCCTGGTGGAGCTTCGCGGTGGCGGTGTGCGCGGCGGCGCGGCGGACGCGGCGGCGGACGCGGCCACGGAACTACAGGCCCTGTTGGCGGAACACGAGCAGTCCGAGCACCGCCTGGCGGGGCTGAGCACAGTGGGCGAGCGTCTGCTGTCGGACACGGCGGCGCCGGGGCGCGAGCGCGTCCGTCAGGAGATGCGGACGGTGCGCGAACGCTGGGACGCCCTGGGCGAGCAGCTCAAGGAACAGCGCAAGCGGCAGGACGCCGTGTCCCAGCAGTGGAGCCAGTTCCAGGAGGCCCTGCAGCAGACGCTGGCCTGGCTGGACGCCATGGAGAAGCAGCTGCAGCCCGAGCAGGCCGGCGCCGCGCCCTGGGGCTCCAGCCCCGAGGTGCGCGCCAAGCTGCTCAAGAACAAGACGTCCCTGCAGGAGGTGCTGTCGCACAAGCGCGTGGTCGAGGCGCTGACAGACCGGGCGGCGGCACTGGCGGGCGCGGGGGAGGCCCAGGCCGGCGAGGCGCAGGCAGCCTCAGCCGCCGCGGCCCAGCGATACGAGCGGCTGGTGGACGCCTGGCTGCAGAACATCACGCAGCTGGAGGAGGCCCTGGACACGTTCACTCACTTCCAGGACCTCTTCAAGGGCCTTCAGGAGTACCTCAAGCAATTGCAAGAGCGCCTGTCCTCGCTAACAGGTTCGTGCTTGAACGCGTAATCACCCGCTTTGCTTCAATACAAGTAGAGGCTACAAATAAAAAAAAAGAATTCACCCTAATTCGCGGACAGTCTTGAATGTTTTCCAGGCATGGGCACGGTACTCCACAATCGGTACCGCAGTACTTTACCGGTACTACCGAAAAATATGGTACCGCGGTACTTTACCGGTACTACCGAAAACTATAGTACCGCGGTACTTTACCGGTACTACCGAAAACTATGGTACCGCGGTACTTTACCGGTACTATCGAAATTTTCGGTGCCGCGGTACTTTACAGGTACCTTCGAAAGTACCGACGGTACTTGACGTACCCACGGGTACCACGGACTCCATGCGCTGCAAACCGCTGTACAGCGGCGCATCCAACAAAAGAACTTGGAGGAAAAAAAAAGAAGAAAAAATGGGGGCCCTTCTCCCACCTCCCCACACAGTAGGGAGGACCGCCTGCAACTTCGGTGGATCGGGGGAACCGGTGCATTCCAGGCGGCGACCCCAGGGGTTCTCATCTGATGTGGGCCGGGTGAAGGGCGGGGGTTGAGAGCCTTTGGTTTTCGCGGGGTGGTCAGTGGTACCCACAGTGGTACCCCCGCTGTCCGGCGCTCTCTACCGAACATGCAGTGTGAAGGGCCAGCTTCAAAGGACTTATCAACTCCAAACCGACGAATCAGAATGGACCCACTCGCGACCAATTGCGAGTGGCTGGAACGACCGGGGATCGAACCAGTGCCGAGGCCAATCCGCCGAAGCGGACTGCTTTTTAGACACCCAAGCATAGTGGACGACAAATGATCCAGACCACTACGCTATCACGACTGCACGTCTGCCGAGTGTCGGACGACGGGTTTGAGTCGCTTTGGGATGAGGGAGGCAGTCGTAAAATGTATTGAAATGTTGGGATTCGATCCCCGGACCTTACTGTTCAAGTCCGACGCCTAAGCGATCTCAGCCACCACGGCTCATGATAGATGCGGCGTCAGCCGGGCTCTAGACGCGGCAGGGATGGAGCCGCAGTGAGCGGGTCATTCGAAAAATGTTGGGAAAAGGGGGAATCGATCCGTCGACCCCGGTACCGGGAACCGACGCCTATACCACCTCGACCACCACGGCGTATGATTAGGCCAAGTGATGTCATGTCTTTTGAGCCGTGAGGTGGTATAGGCGTCGGTTCCCGGTTACCGGGGTCGACGGATCGAGTCCCACTTTTTCTCAACATTTTTCGAATGACCCGCTCACTGCGGCTCCATCCCTGCCGCGTCTAGAGCCCGGCTGACGCCGCATCTACCATGAGCCGTGGTGGCTGAGATCGCTAAGGCGTCGGACTTGAACAGTAAGGTCCGGGGATCGAATCCCAACATTTCAATACATTTTACGACTGCCTCCCTCATCCCAATGCGACTCAAACCCGTCGTCCGACACTCGGCAGACGTGCAGTCGTGATAGCGTAGTGGTCTGGATCATTTGTCGTCCACTATGCTTGGGTGTCTAAAAAGCAGTCCGCTTCGGCGGATTGGCCTCGGCACTGGTTCGATCCCCGGTCGTTCCAGCCACTCGCAATTGGTCGCGAGTGGGTCCATTCTGATTCGTCGGTTTGGAGTTGATAAGTCCTTTGAAGCTGGCCCTTCACACTGCATGTTCGGTAGAGAGCGCCGGACAGCGGGGGTACCACTGTGGGTACCACTGACCACCCCGCGAAAACCAAAGGCTCTCAACCCCCGCCCTTCACCCGGCCCACATCAGATGAGAACCCCTGGGGTCGCCGCCTGGAATGCACCGGTTCCCCCGATCCACCGAAGTTGCAGGCGGTCCTCCCTACTGTGTGGGGAGGTGGGAGAAGGGCCCCCATTTTTTTTTCTTTTTTTTTCCTCCAAGTTCTTTTGTTGGATGCGCCGCTGTACAGCGTTTTGCAGCGCATGGAGTCCGTGGTACCCGACGGGGCATGCACTTGCGTAATATAGTCGTGTCGCTCAATCCGTAATAGTGCGCGGCTGCGCGCCCGCTGACAGGACCGACGGTACTTTTCGTTACTTTACTCGCAAATCGGTACCGCGGTACTTTTCGCGTCATCAGCACTGCGGTGCCGGTACTTTACCCAAAAAAGTACCGCGGTGCTGGTACCGCGGTACTTTACTTTACTTTCCTGCCCATGCCTGATGTTTTCACATTCATGAAATTGAGCCGCAATCCATATACACCCTTCAAAAATCAGTGACAAAAGTCCAGGAAATTTGACTTTAATTCATTGAAATTAATTATTTCTAGTACACCTTGTACCTACACTGAAATCCAAAGTCACTTCCTCTTACGACGTTCCTCTCTTCAGACTACACTGGAAACAAGGCGGCGCTGCAGTCCCGGCTCACCACGCTGTCCGAGCTGCAGGACGGCCAGTCGGAGGGGCTGGCGCGGCACGGCTCCCTGGCCGACCACGTCGGCGCCAAGGCGGCCAAGCTGCCGCCCCGCGCCAGGGAAGCCATGGACCGCGACCTCGCCTCACTCAGGTAAAGCGTCGCCTCGTCTGCGTGGCTTCGACGCCGCGACCACGGTTCGAACACTGGATCACGTTTTCCTTTTTTTTTCCGGGTGCCTTAATTAACCGACCTTTTTTGCACGGCAGGTTCGACCTGGAGAGGTTCGGCTCGCAGCTGGAGGACGTCCGCCTGGGCGTGGAGAAGCGCCTGCAGCAGTGGGCCGAGTACGAGCGCGCCCTGGAGCGGCTGCTGGGCTGGCTGGCGGACGCCGAGGCCACGCTCAAGAACTACCAGCCGCGCGCCACGCTGGAGGAGAAGCGCGAGCAGCTCGACAAGTACGAGGCGCTCATAGGCAGCCTGCGCCAGAACGAGGCCGAGCTGGACAAGATCAGCGACGAGTCCTCCGAGCTGGCGCAGTCCAGCGGGGAGAGCAGGGTCACCGTCAGCCTGCAGCAGGTCACCTCGCGCTTCCAGTCCGCGCAAGCGACGGCCAAGGTCAGTACTGTCACCGCACCCATCCCCCAGTACTTCAAAATCCATTTCAAGTTTTATTTTAATTATTTTTTTCACATTTTCTTTTTTTTTATCACGTAGGAGGTAGTGAAGAAGTGTAAGCAGGCCGTGCAGGACCACGCGGCCTACCTCGACAAGTACCGGCAGTGCTCCGAGTGGCTCGCCGCGGCGCAGGCCCGCTTCGACACGTGCAACATCAGCAGCTCGGTGAGTCCTTCCACCCAGTCGTCGACTTTCCAGGCCATTTTGTCCGGCGGAACCGTTTTGACGAGGGCTGTGCAGGCCGGCACGCGGCCCGAGCTGGAGACGCAGACGACCACGCTGCGGGACCTGATGGCGGAGCAGCCGGCGGCCGCGGCCTTGGTCAACGCCACGGTGGAGGTGGGCGAGAAGCTGTACCCCAGCACGTCGGCCGAGGGCCGCGAGGCGGTGCGCTTGCAGCTGGAGGAGCTGCAGGCGCTGTCGGAGCAGCTGTTCGACACCATCAGCAGCGCTGAGAGGGACCTGCAGGACCGCATCTCGCGCTGGAGCGGCCTGGAGGAGTCCTCCGACTCGCTGCGCCGCTGGCTGGCCGAGGCCGAGGCGCTGCTGGCCGGCGAGATGCGCCTGCACGCCACGCTGGACGAGAAGCGCGCCCAGCTGCAGACGTACCGAGGCGTGCTCACGGACGCCCAGCAGCACCACCAGCAGCTCGCCCACCACCGCGACCGCGCCGACGCCCTGCGCGAGCACGGCGACCAGCGCGCCATCGACCTGCAGCTCAACGCCCTCACCACGCAGCACGCCAACATCCTGCAGCGCGCACAGGTCAGTGAAGACAGTGTGAAATTTCGAAAGTTCAGGTCCCAATTGGTCCGTCCGACATTCGACAACTGTCGACGACACTCGTTGACGACTTTACCATCCGACTGATATCCCGCACCGCAGAGCTACGTGGAGCGTTACGAGGCGATCGTGAGCAACCACCAGCAGTACAGCAAGGCGGTGATGGAGACGCAGGAGTGGCTGGAGGCGACGCACCACACCGTGGTGCTGTGGGGCGACACGGACATGGAGCGCATCTCGCTGCTCACCAACGTGGAGCGCCTGCGCCACCAGCTGGCCGCGCTGCCCGAGGAGGAGCACCGCATCCACCAGATCCGCGCGCTCGCCGAGAAGGTGATCCCCGGCACGGTGGAGTCCGGGCAGGTGAACGTGCGCGCGCAGTGCGACTCGTCGCAGCAGGAGTGGGAGGGCCTGCTGTCCGCGCTGAGGGCCACCATCGAGGCGCTGGAGGCGCGGATCCAACAGTGGAACGAGTACGAGGCCCTGCGGGAGCAGTGCCTGGCCTGGCTGCGGGAGACGGACGCCACGCTGCACGCCGTCGACCTCAAGGCCACCTGCCAGGAGAAGAAGGACCAGCTGGACGTGCTCAAGGTGAGTGGCGGTGGAGGCCGTGAGTCCGTAGGCGCGGTTCAGCACTTGATCGCGTCCTCGTTTTGCAGCGTCTGCAAGGCGCCGTCCGCGCCAAGGAGCTCGAGATGGACAGCGCCGTGGAGCGCGCGCAGCAGCTCATCAAGGGAGCCATGACCAACCGCAGCTCGCAGATCTCCGAGCTGGGCATGAAGTACCAGGCGGTGTCGCACAAAGTCAAGGTAACCAACGGCGGCGAACTGTCATGTTTCTTCTTGGCAGAATGGCGACGCCAAAAAGCCTCACCCTGACTCTGATGTCGGCAGGACCTGACGTCGCGCTGGCACCAGTACGTGACCAGCCACCAGGACTTCGAGGGCCGCATCGCCGAGTGCTCTCAGTGGCTGGAGGACGTGCGCCACAAGCTGGGCTACTGCTCGGACCTGAGTGCGTCCTCGCAGAAGGATCTGGACAGCAAGATGGAGACAATCCAGGACCTGCTGCTGTACAAGGAGGAGGGCTTCAGCAAGGTGCAGGCGCTCGTGGAGCTGGCGCAGACCGTGCTGGCCAACACGGCGCCCGCCGGCCACCAGGCCATCAACGACGAGCTGGCGCGCCTGCAGGAGGAGTGGAGCGCGCTCGCGTCCAAGATGGTCGAGACCAAGGTCCGTGCTGATTTTCGTCTCCTTATTTATTCTGTACTTATTTACTTTAACCGCTTGAAGGCAGACCCAAACACGACATTCGTCTACACTTTTACGACTATCCTATTGGTTTAATCATTCGCAGACCATCCTGGACGACTCGATCCAGCGCTGGTCCGGCTTCCTGGAGCAGATCCACAACCTCAACAAGACCGTGGAGTACCTGCAGTCCGTGACGGACGAGGTGTCCGAATTCCAGGCCACCATGTCTGAGAAGCGCGCGCAGTTGGAGCGCATCAAGCTGCTGGAGGAGAAGGCGCGCTGCGAGAAGCTGGAGGTGGACTCGCTCAAGGCGAAGGCGGTGGAGATGCTGGCCAGCGGGCAGCAGAGCCACGCCGCGAGCCAGGCGCAGGAGATCCTCAACAGGTTCGACCAGCTCGCCGAGAGGATCAAGGTGAGTGCCCTTCCGTCCCTCCTCGGCGACCCGGTGAGTGCGGTTGTCGGCGGTTGTTGACGGTGGTTGTTGCAGACGCTGCTGTCGGAGCGCGAGGAGCAGTACCGCGACCACCGCCTGTACAAGGAGGCCCACGACGACCTGATCGGCTGGCTGGGCCGCGCCAGGGAGAAGGTGCCGTCGCTGAAGCAGCGCTCGCTCAGCGACAAGCTGGCCATCGAGAGCGCGCTGGCGCCGCTCGAGGCGCTGCTCAACAAGCAGGCGCAGGGCGAGATGCTGCTGGAGCCGCTGCGCAGCCGCGGGGAGGTGGCGCTCGCCAGCACCTCGCCCGCCGGCCAGGAGACCATCCGCAGCGAGATCCGCGCGCTGCAGGAGAGCTTCACGACGCTCTTCAAGGAGATCCAGCAGCAGAAGGACGCCCTCGAGGCCACCGTCGTGCAGTGGCGCGAGTACAAGGAGGAGTACGAGCGCTTGTCCGACTGGCTGCAGCAGATCGACATCCTGGTCAAGGCGAACAAGACCGCCCTGCTGGCCACCGTCCCGGAGAAGCGGAAGAAGGTCCAGGAGGTCAAGGTATAGGCTTCAGTGCGCCGGCGCGTTAGCTCTCCTACCCGCACGGGGAACCTGCTGTCACGCAGGGCAATCACGGTGATTTTTGTTCAGGATGTCCTCAAGAGGCTGGAGGACGGCGCAGACCAGATGGAGCGCTTCAACAAGACGGCGTCCTGCCTCCTCAACTCGCACCTTGACACGTACGTCAACAACCAGCTGCGGCACCTCAACTCCCGCTACCAGGTACGCGAAGGCCACAGCCACGGCGGTCGGTTCGCTATGCACGGTAGAATCGAGTCCTGGTTTTCCCAGGTCATGGGAAAACCAGGGCTCGGTTCTGCCGTGTGGACATTCAGCACTGAAACCCTTCTCTTGGTCGCGCAGGTGCAGATCAACCTCGCCAAGGACGTGCTCAAGAAGGTGGAGGGCAACCTGGACCAGCACGAGCAGTACGAGAACTACCTGGGCAAGACCCGCGCCTGGATCGACAACGCCAAGCAGGTGATCCGCGACAGTTCGGACGCGTCGGCGGCCACGGCGTCGGGCCGCGACCGGGACCGCGACGAGCTGCAGGCGCGCCTCGGCCAGATCCAGGAGCTGCTGCGGCGCCGCGAGGAGGGCCAGTCGCTGCTCCACGCCGCCATCAACTGGGGCGAGAAGACGGTGCGCAACACGCGCTCCGACGGCAAGGACGCCATCAACAGCGCGCTCAAGGAGCTGCAGACCGACTGGGACCGCCTGGTGCGCAAGATCTCCACGGCCAAGGTGCAGCTGGAGACGGCCTTGCTGCAGTGGGCCGACTACAGCTCGTCCTACTCCCAGCTGCAGCAGTGGATCAGCGACCGCGAGAACAAGCTGCAGCAGGTGTGCGAGCAGAAGGTGTCCAAGGCGAAGCGCGGCCAGGGCCAGGCGCCTGGACTGAGCTCGCTGAGCATCGGCGAGCGCAAGGCCACGCTGCGGCAGACCAACAGCATCGTGCAGGACATCGTGTCCTTCGAGCCCATGATCCAGTCCGTGGCGTCCAAGGCCGAGGACTTGCTGCAGGCCGAGCCCGCCTCCGCCATCTCCACGCAGTACGAGACGCTGAGCAAGCACGCGCGCGAGGTGTACGAGAAGCAGAAGGAGACCGTGGAGCAGCACCAGGCCTTCATCGACGCGGGCACCGAGTTCATGCAGTGGATCCGCGCCGCCAAGGAGAAGCTGGGCAAGTGCTCGGAGCCCACCGGCGACAAGGAGTCCCTCAGCAGCAAGGCGTGGCACCTCAAGGTGCTGCAGAGCGAAACGGACGAGGGCCAGGCCAAGCTGCAGCGCGCGCTCGAGGCGGGCGACGCGGCCTGCCAGGGCGCCGACGAGGAGGAGCGCGAGGTGATCGAGGAGGAGGTGGCCATGCTGCAGGAGGAGCTGGACACGTACCTGGAGCAGCTCGCGCGCACCAAGGGCCTGCTGGAGGCCGGCATCGTCAAGTGGACCGACTTCGAGGACCAGCACAAGGAGGCCAGCGAGTGGCTGAGTCGCACTGAGACGCTGGTGCAGTCGTTCAACCGGCTGCAGGACGGCCTGGAGGACAAGAAGAACGTGCTGGAGCAGTTCCAGCAGCACCTGCAGCTGCTGTTCGACTGGCAGCAGCAGCTCGACACGCTCAACCTCAAGGCGCAGGTGCTTCTGGAGACGTGCGCTGACTCGCGCGTGTCCAACGCCGTCACGCAGCTCACGACCAAGTACAACGCGTTGCTGTCGCTGGCCAAGGAGACCATGCGGCGCCTCGAGGTTCAGTACCAGGAGCACCAGCAGCTGAGCACGCTGACGCAGGAGTGTCAGGATTGGCTGGAGCGCACCCGCGACAAGGTGGCCGAGTGCGGCGCCCCGCACGCCACCCTGGCCGAGGTGAACGCGCGCCTGCAGGCCGTCAAGGCCATCCGCCAGTCCCTAGAGCAGGGCCACAACAAGCTGCGCTACGCGCTCGAGCTCAAGGAGAAGGTTATCCTCAACACGGAGCAGTCCGGCGCGGCCAAGATCCAGGAGGATACGGAGAACATCAAGACGGAGTTCGAGCGGTTGTCGGCGGAGGTGAACGAGTTGCGGCAGCGGCTGACACAGCGCCAGGCGCAGCTGGAGGAGCTCTCCAAGGCCCACAAGCTGCTGCAACAGTGGCTGGCTGAACTGGAGGTCGCCGTCAGCGGCGCCGGCAGCTCGCAACTACTGAACGAGCTGAGCGACAAGCGCGCGGCGCTGGAGAAGCTGCGGTCCGTGCTGCGGGACATCGCAGGCCACTCGGAGGCCGTGGAGAGACTCAGGGCGAAGCTCGCCGACGACCCCACCCTGCCCGCCGCGCAGTTCCAGGCCAGCTTCGACAAGTACACCGACCTCAAGGACACGGTGGCGGGCAACGTGGCCACCCTGGAGGCGCAGGTGCGCGAACACGAGCAGTACCGCCAGGCGTACCAGGAGGCCGTCGACTGGCTGCGGCGCGCGCGCCTGGAGGTGCAGCAGTGCGGCGACGCGCACGGCGAGCAGGCCGTGACGGCGGAGAGACAGCGCCGCCTGCAGGCCGTGAGCGCCACGCTGCCGGAGGGCAGCGCCCTGGTGCAGAAGGCGAGTGCGCTCAGCGAGGCCGTGGCGCGCACCACCGGCGTCGAGGGGTGCGACACGCTGCACCACGAGATCCAGCAGCTGCGCGACAACTGGGACTCGCTGAGCTCCGCCATCCGCGACACACACAAGACGCTGTCGGCGTGCGCCGAGGCCTGGGCCGCCTGGACGGAGCGCCTGGACCGCGCGCAGGGCTGGCTGGACGACCTCAAGGCCCGCGTGGAGCCCGAGCTGCAGCGCGGCGACGAGAACACGCCCGAAGACCTGGACCGTTGCCGCGCGCTCATGGCCGAGGCCAGCAGCCACCAGGGCGGCATCGAGGAGCTGAGCGACGCGTGCGAGGTGCTGATGGAGCTGGCCGCCGTGAGCTGGGTGCGGGACCGCACCGTGCAGCTGCAGGCCGCCTACTCCGCGCTCGTCACCAGCGTGCAAGGGCTCGTGTCGCGCGCGCAGAAGAACCTCTCGGACTACACCGAGTTCGCCAAGGCCAAGACGGAGCTGGAGAGCTGGCTGCAGCGCTCCCACGGCACCGTGCAGAGCTGCCGCGGTGTCGGCGACCAGGCCTGGCTGCGCGACAAGATGGACACCGTGCAGCTCGTCGCCAACCGCATGACGGAGGGTGAGTAACGGCTTCATCAAGATTTTTTTTTATTTTTTTTTTTGGTGGCGTGACAGTGGATTTAATGCTGTGTTCTCTGTTCGCAGGCCAGCACCTGATGTCGGCCACGCAGGAGGTGTTCGCCAAGGCGGTGAACACAGCGCCGGCCGACCGGCAGGACACGCTGCGCGAGGACATGGCGGCCCTGCGCGCCAGCTGGGACCGGCTGAGCATGGAGCTGTCGGCGGTGACGGCTCAGCTCAAGACGGCGCTGAACCGCTGGGACGACCACGCCGAGAACCGCGCGCGCCTGGCCTTCTGGCTGGATGAGGCTGAGACCTCCCTGGGCCAGGCCACGCTCACGCGGCCAGAGCTGGGCGAGATGAAGACCGTCCTGGAGCGCTACCGCCACACGCAGGAGGAGGTGCGCTCAGTGGGAAAGCCTTTGCTCAGCAGTTTTACTATTCCACACCTCACACAACATAATGCCGTTTATTCTGCAGATCGCTGGCAAGCGCGTGGAGCTGAACCAGTTGCTGACTGAGGCGACGGAGCTGTCGCAGTGGGCCAGCCGGCAGACACCACTGGAGAACGTCCGCGCGCTGGAGAAGCGATGGGAGGCCCTTAACAGCGCCTACAAGCAGCGCAGGTACGACGGAGAAAGTCAGCACTTGAGTTTTTTTTTTTTTTTGCGTACTCAGCAAGAGGAACGTGAAATAACCTTTACGTCTCCTCCCAACAGGGAGAATCTGGAGCGCGAGATCGGCGAGTACGCGGCGTACCAGCAGGCCGTGCAGGACACGGAGAAGTGGATCCTGCAGGTGTCCTTCCAGCTCATGGCACACAACTCGCTGTACATCACGAACCGCGCCCAGACGCAGGAGCAGATCAGCGCGCACCAGGCCCTGCTGCAGGACATCCGCGCCTACCAAGCCACCCTGGACAGCGTCAAGGACCGGGGCCGCGCGCAGGTGGAGCGCTACAAGGACTCGACGCCCACCATCCGGTCCACTATCGAGAAGCAGCTCAACAATATGCAGGAGAGCTACCAGTCGCTGCTTCAGACGGCGCTGCAGATCGAGGCGCGCCTCGCCGAGTCCCTGGCCAAGTTCCAGCAGTACGAGGACACGCTGGATTCCATCTGGGCCAACCTGGACACGTTCGAGCAGGCCCTGCTCAACCAGGACGCCGACGCGCCCGTGCTCAACCTGCAGCAGGCGCAGCAGCAGCTGGAGATCGCACGGGTAAGTCCAGCAGGTTTCGTGCAGGAAAAAAAACATCGTATAGAAAATTTCAGCAATGCCATAAAGGGCATTAAATAAAAGGCATAAATAAAAATAAAAAAAAAAAAAAAAATTCTGAGACAAACTAATAAGGCTACTTCGTGCCCAAAAGAATCTAGCGAGTTTTGCTCTTTTTAAAATTTTGAGTGCACTAAGTACGGGCCAATTTGCACACATGAATACACTAGTGATTCACCCCCTCGACAAAGGTCATTTTCCTTTCAAAGGTAGACGAATCGTTAATGTTTACGCCGTTCTGCAGGGCATGCACAACAAACTGCAGGGCGAGAAGGCCCGCCTGGCTGTGGCCGTGCAGGCGTGCGAGGCGGCCGCGGCGTGCATCTCGCGGCCCAGCAGCCCGCAGGACACGGTGCCGCCGCCCATCCCGGACCGCGAGCTAGCGGTGCGCGCGCGCCTCGAGGACCTCATCGACCAGGTGCAGGGCCGCGTGGCCACGCTCACGTCGTCCGTGGGCTCGTTGGAGGAGTGGGGCCGCGAGCGCGCCGCGCTGGAGCAGTGGGCCGCCGAGCAGCTGGCCAACGTGGCCGAGTGGCGGTCGCGGCCCGCCAAGCTGCGCCCCGAGGCCGCCCGCCAGGAGATGGCCGTCATGCAGGAGCTGGTGGCGCAAGTCTCGGACAGGCGCACCAAGCTGCTCACCGACCTGCCCCAGGGCCCCGCCGGCGAGGACTCGGACCTGGAGGGCCAGCTCGCGTCGCTGGACCACCAGCTGCAGCAGGTGATCCACAAGAAGCAGGAGCACCAAGCCGTCATCGACAACTTCCGCACGTCCACTCAGGACTTGCAGGTAATGAGTTGCTTCAGCTGCCGACCGCGTCGTTGCCGCCCGTTTTGAAAATTGATGCATCCTTTGTTTTCGCTGCAGTCGTGGCTGGACGGCCTCTTGCGCCGCATCGAACAGCTGGACCGCGGCGGACACGACTGCGCCTGGAAGCTGGGGCAGCTGCGAGAGATCTCCACCGAGCTCAACGAGACCGGGCCGGCGCGCCACACCGAGGTGAAGGGCCTGGCCAAGCAGGTCGCCGCGCTGGTCAGCAACCTGGACGCCCAGCAGGTGGAGGAGCAGATGAAGGCGGTGGACCGGCGGTACGGCGACGTGGAGAAGCGGCTGCAGCGCAAGATGCAGGTGCTGGAGCTGACGCGCAAGGGCGTGGACAGCGCGCGCCAGGAGATCGACGCGGCGCGCGCCTGGGTAGCGGACAAGCTACGCGAGCTGCGCGACCTGCCGCCTCTGGGGACCACGGTGCGCGCCGCCGAGGAGCGCCAGCAGGCCCTCAAGGCCCTCGCCAAGGAGGCCGAGGGCAAGCAAGTGCTGCTGGACTCGCTGACCAAGCGCGTGGACGGCATGAAGGCCGAGCTGGAGCCCAGCGAGCTGGCCGCGCTCGAGTCGTCGCTGCGGTCGCTGGAGGCCGAGCAGGCCGACCTGCGCGGACAGCTGCGCTCGCAGACGGCCGCGCTCGCGTCCTCGTTGGAGGCGCGCCGCGTGCTGGAGACGGGGCTGGAGGACGCGCGCGCCTGGGTGCGCACCAGGCTGGCCGACCTGCAGCGCCTCGGCGACATGGCGCCGCTCAAGGCCGCCAAGGTGGAGCGCGAGATCCAGCAGTTCCAGCAGGCCGAGAAGGACGCGGAGCACTTCGGCAAGACCACCCTCGCGGACGTCACCAACCAGGGCCAGACCCTGCTCAGGGACTGCGCCCCCGCCGACAAGCAGAAGCTGCTGGACAACCTTCAAGGTACGCCAGTGCGGTCCCGTGGCATTCTTACTCACTTCACTGATGGTTCCCTTTGCGCAGCCCTGGCCGACGACTTCGCCAGCCTGCAGACGCTGACGTCCCGCCGCCTCTTGTCGCTGTCGGCGCTGCTCAACGGGCGCCGCTCGCTGGAGACGGACATGGACCGCTGCCTGCACTGGCTCAACGAGGCCGAGGTGGCCATCTCGGCGGAGATCCGCGCCACCAACCTGGAGCTGCTCCAGGAACAGCTCAGCAAGGTGAGTGCTCGACTTACTGGAGTCACCTTACCGCACCGCTGCTCCCCTCTGGGCCGGCCCGGGCGGCGCTGACGTTTACTCAGCGTCGGCGACCCGGCCGCCTTCTCATGACGTCGGTCTTGCAGTACACGAAGCTGAGCGGCGAGTGCGAGGCGGTGGGCGCGGACGTGGAGCGGCTCTTCGTCGGCCAGGAGGCGGTGCTGTCCAACGTGAGCGAGGCGGACCGCGCGCTGCTGGCCGAGCAGCTGTCCGGCATGCAGGTGCGGCACGCCGTGGTGGCGGGCGTCATCGCCACGCGCCTCGAGGCGCTGCGCGACGCCGTGCGCTGCCACGAGAAGGCCCTGGAGAAGGCCAAGGACAGCGCCAAGTTCGTGGCGGCCGTGCACAGCCAGCTCAAGGACCTGAGCAGGCCCATCGGCAGCCGCGTGGAAGACGTGCAGGGCTTGCTGGACAACTATCAGGTGAGCGCGGACGAAGGGGGCGATGAGGTGGAGCAGAGCCCTTAAGGGGGACGGGGAGGATTCCCAGTGGTGCAGGCAACCATTTTAATCTGCTGTTGTGAGAAAAATAGTTTGAAAATTCGCCGTCATGTCGAATTTTACTGCGCCACTGGGGAGAGGGAGGTATCTTTCACTTGGAATAACAACCACTCACCGTGTGTCTACGTAAAGTTGATGTGATTTTGTGTTGGTTTGCCTGGTGTGCAGATGTTGGTTTGGTTGATTTGGATCTACTTTTCACGTAGACTGTTTGTATGGTTGGAAGTCGAGTATTGTGCATTTGAAGGAGTGAGACTGGGCGTATTGTTGGAGGTCGAATGTGTTCTATGTGTCGGCTACTTGATGTGAACCACTGGGCTGGCCCTGTTGGCAGGTTCAGTAGGTGGGACGACTCCGGAATGAAGGGCAGTACTGTAATATTTTAAAACTTATTCACTCTAGATTGTTCCACCCTTAGACTGTAGGTGTCGTCGCATTTCACACAGGCAAACCTATTGCTTGGTGGATTTCATGTTTTCTGTTTAAAAAAATAATATTGATACAAAACAGCACAGTTCCAATTTTTGTTTTGGTAATCTTCTGTAGAAAGTTGAATAGTCACGCATCCACTTGCAAAGACTTTCATCTGTTCTCGTGGAGGAATTCGTAATCATCTTTCATCTCGGTAGATGCGTTAGAAAATCATCCCTGTGTGCTTTTTTGATCATGAAACTCATCTCTTAGGCTTACTTGTTTGAAATGTAGTGTCATGAGGCACTATTCGTCCGAGGAAACCATGTAGGTTTTTCCATTCTTCGTGACTTATAACTCCATTCCGTCTAACCTTGTATCTTGTAAAACCAATGCAAAACAACCAAGACAAGGTTGTTTTTTTTTTTTTAAATTCTAGTAAGGAGTCCCACCTGTCAGTATTTTGCCAAAACCCATTTGCACTGCCCTCTAACATGCCAAAAGTTTCAGCAAGATAAAAACACATATTTTTGACACCTAATTATTGTAAAACAATCTATTTATATATATTTATACTTAGCGCATATGATTCATGTTGTGCCAAACATTTTGAACCAAAACTAGATTCACCAAAATTCGACTACTGCAATTTTAGTGAATCATTCTTCTGACTGCATTCCTCATTTTGCATTTGCAGTTTTTCACCCAGGAGTCTTCACTTCTGTTCGATCATTTTCCTTGTACCCACTTTGTTGCTAAGAAAACCAAAATTGAAAAGTGCGACTGCTAAATTTTAGATCCTTTCCTGAACGTCTTACTGTAAGTCCTCTAACCATCATAGTTTTTTTTTTCTAACAAAGGGCATGACGAAGTTTTACTGTATGTCGGCATGCCCGCCCGCTGTGAAGGCTCCTGCACCCGTTGGTGTCCTCGTGTCCCTGGAGACCCTGTAGTGGGCCGTGCCTTGTGTCCCCGGAGACCCTGTAGTGGACCGGCCAGGGCCTGGCCGTCGTGTGGGGGCGCATAGGAGCAGTCGCGTTCACCCCCCTGTCTGTGTGAGCAGAGGCTGCTGTCGGACCTCAAGGACCACCGGTCGTCGCTCAGCGGACTGGCGGCGGGCAACATCGGCGAGCTGCAGGCCATCGTCCAGGAGCAGGACGACCTGATCGCCACCATCGAGGCGCAGATCGACCGGCTGCGCAAGCTGCTGCTGCTCCGGGAGCAGTTCATCGCCCTCATCACCGAGATCTCCACCTTCATCCTCACGTACACGGGCGTGGTGCGGGACATCGAGGCGTCGGGGCAGCCCAGCGAGGAGAAGATGAAACGCTACCACGACGTGAGTGTGAACTCGGCTGGGGGTAGGGGTAAAGACTTAGCTTAAGGACTCTACACTGTTATTCCTGGGTGTTCCGTAAGTAAGCGCCTTCAGGCGTTTGCCTCAAAAACAAAGACGCCTTAGGCCAGTTGGTAGCTCAACGCCTAAGGTGCTTACTTATTCAACGCCTTAGGCGTTGAGTTACAAGACACCTTTGCTTGGCCTGAAACCACTACAACAGCAGTAAGAGTATAAGTGTAATATAGGCTGCCCTTGTTCATTGCCTCAAGGCATTTAATAGCTACGCACCTTCAAAGGTGTTTAACTGTTAGAAGGCTTCAGAGGCGTATAGCTATTAAACGCCTTCAAGGATAACCAACTAATCACAAGGTGTGCAGTAACTAAACACCCTGCATGTGCCATTCAAAACACTGCAAAGCCAAGACGAAGAAAGTCACCATTAAAATGTATCGTTCCTGGCACGACATGAAACTTTTGTCTCACCGCTGAAGAGACAACAAATATTTTTATCATCTAATTTCAGCAACAACAAAAGTATCACAGAACATTGATCTAGCATTCATAATTTTCATTTCATTATGGGTGTAGGTCCCCTTGTAGCACCAGAAGTACAAACCTGAATGCAGTGGCTCTGAAGAGCAGAAGACTGGGCGCTAGTAAAAGTCGGTTTCTGAGTGGCGTCATTTTCACTATTTTAAATGTAACTGTGGGACCCTTGACTGCGAGTTGGAAAAAAAAAAGCCATCGGAGAATCGAGTCAGCAACAGTCGTCGTCGCACTATACAAACATATTATTTCTTTGTTTCGTCGCACTGAGAGCATGCAATAACACACAGCGGCCATCTTCTCCGTTTCGTTGTTTATGAGACGGGCTGCGAATACTCAGACGTATATATTATTTGCAGTAAACCACCTATTCGCAGTCCTGCAGCGAGAGAAGATGGCCGCCATATGTTATTGCATGCTCTCAGTGCGACGAAACAAAGAAATAATATGTTGGAATAGTGTGACGACGACTGTTGCTGTTGGACTCTAGGCAGCGGCAGCTTGGACTGACGGAAACTTGCACGCAGGTCATCGAGAAGATCCAGGAGTGCGAGGCGCTGCTCGCGTCGGCGGCGGACAAGGGCCAGCAGATCGCGAGCGAGGGCTCGGCGGCGGACCGCAACTCGGTCACGGAGCAGCTGCAGAGCCTCAAGAACCAGCTGCTGGGGCTGCGGCGCGCCGTGGACGCGGCCCGCGAGCAGCTGGAGCAGGCCGCCGCCAAGCACAAGCACCTGGCCGCGCAGCTGGGCGCCGCCCTGGCCTGGCTGCACGGCCACGAGGCCCAGGTCAAGTCCAGGCCGCTGCTGGCGAGGGACCCCGCCAGCGTCGACGCGCAGCTCGCCAGCCATCAGGTACTACACGACCACGATCCACCAAACACACTCCAATCCCCACGAACCTGTGACGCTAACCCCTCTGGCTCACGCAGGAACTGTCCGCGAGCGTGATGGCGCACTTGGACGAGGTTCGCGGCGTGATGGACGCGGCCCGGCCCGAGGACGCGCTGCCCGGGCCGCTCCGCGAGCGCCTCTCGGAGGCCAGTATGCTGCTCAACACCCTCCCCGGCGAGCTGGCCGAGCGCGCTGCCTACCTGCAGAGCAACGCGGCGCTGCGGCGCGAGCACCAGGCCCTCAAGGACAAGCTGCACGCGTGGGTCAGGGAGGCGCGCACGCGCCTGGACCGCGACGTCAACGGCGTCGACTTCAGGAACGTCGTCTCCGACCTCGAGATGCACAAGGTACTATCTAAATATGGCACGCCCAGAGTGTGGGGGTGACGACGGATTGTTGAGTGGGAAGCTATGACTGGGTGTCTTCCTGCAGGTGTTCTTCGGCAGCGAGCAGGCCATGCGGGAGCTGCTCTCGCACGACATCCAACAGGCGGCTGACAAGATATGGCCGTCGCTGTCCGCCGCCGAGCAGGAGGAGCTGACGAACGAGCAGACGCACCTCACGCAGCTGCTCAAGAACACCCTCAACTCGGCCAAGTCGCGGCAGGCGCAGCTGGAGCAGGACGCCCAGGTGTGGCACGACTACTGCGCCGCGCTGGAGAAGGCCCGCTCGCTGCTCGAGCTGTACCAGTTCACGGACGAGCCCGTCATGAACCTGGCCGGGCTGCACTACAACCTGGACAAGGTGACGCACGCCCAGCAGGACGTGGCGGCGCACCAGTCCGACGTGGACCTGCTCAACGAGCGCGCGCGCGAGCTGACGCGCCTCGCGGACGCCGCCAACCGGGAGCACGTGGAGCAGCAGGTGGCCGCCGTGAACCGCGAGTGGGAGGAGGTGGTGCGCGGCGTGGAGTCGCGGCGCGAGGCCCTGGCGCGCCTGGCGCAGCAGTGGGAGCAGTTCGACGCGCAGTGGACCGCGCTCGAGGCCAAGCTCGGCGACACCGAGGACGCCGCCCACCACCTGGACCTCGTGGTGCGCTCCAAGACGCAGCTAAGGGAGTCCAGGAACACGCTACTGGTGAGTCCAGGAGACGGCCGTCCGCTCAAAACCCATGCCCTGGATTTGAATTTTGAAAACTATTTTCCTCGTCCCCAGGACTTGATCCACAACCTGGAAGAACTGCAGACGGCGCTCGACGAGGTAGTGGCGCTGTCGGGCACCATCGTGGCCTTCCTGTCCATCTCGTGCGAGCCGGCCTCGCGGGCGCTGCGGGAGAAGCTGCAGCACCTGACGGAGCGCCACGCCAAGTGAGTGTCAGCCAGTCGACCACAGTGGGCCAGCGCCGGCGGCGTAGGCCACCCATCGGGCTGCCGGCTCGTCACGCCCCGCCGGGCTGCGCGCCGCCAGCGCGCCGCGCGCTCTCGGCGACGAAGACACATGACTGCATTCCGACGCGAGCCGCGAAACACACCACGCTGCTTACTTGCGCGCGCCGCGCACGCGTCTGCGACCACTGGTCGAGCCTATTAAAGAGAAGGCAATCAGCCCCGGCCCCCGTGTGCCCCACAGTGTACCCCCTGGCTTGCCTCGTGCAATGGCCTCCACGCTCGGAGGGCAGTCCATTGGTGTTTGATTGGAGGCCCGCTCAAGGACTGGCGCTGCCGGGCGCTGCCGGCGTGCGGCCAGGTCGCTGCAATGGACGCGGCGCCCGCAGCAGTGTAACACCACCGCGGCGGCGCCTTGATGGGTGGCAGGGTCGTCACTTGGCCCTGCCGCCCCGCCGGGGCTGCCGGCGATTCTCAATGGTGACTCACGACTCTGGCGCTCTGAAAGGCGCGCCAGATCCAAAGCCTCGCGCCAAAACGCCGCTGCCGCGCACCGCCCTGTGAAGACCGCGTGCACGGCGATGCAGGCGCGATGCGCCCGCGGCGAGGCCGCACAGTGGGCCGCGTGCATGCCGCCATCAAGGCCCTGGAGCTGCAGGCGCGTGGGTGGGTGGGTGTCCGCGCCGTCCGCCCGCCAGCATGGTCCTGACAGTGCGCCGACATAAGGCTGCCGCCCTCTTTAAGAACGACATCAATACTAATCACGCGCTCATGATGCAGGCAGCTCTCATTTTCTGACGGCGTCCGCTGCAGAAAAAAAGCAAAAACAGGATAGGTGGGACAATGATGTTTTGCTTGTGTCGCCGCCGCGCCCCCCGCGAACAACGTGTATCGCTTCATCGGAATGCAATTTAAAGCGCTCGTTTGGTTGCCTCAATCCCGGAGCGGGCAAGCCGGTTTGCTTTTTCGATCGGCGTCGCCGGCGGCGACGTCGTCACGTACCTGTCAGGTCACTCCACCTTGCTGCTGCGTCGGCAAGGTCAAACAATCTTCATTCAAGTTTTTCATTTAAATTCATTGTTATTTTCATAAAATTTCCAACTGTTTAAAAAGAGACAAATTTTGTTGTTAATTAATTTTTTCAATTTTTTTTTTTCAAAAAATTATTTTTGAAGTTTGGATATTTTTTGAAAATCATTTTAAGCGAGCCTCCTCATGAAAAAATATTTTATTTTGGATGAGAGACGTGGCTACGATACGCAGGACGGACAGGACGGCGTCGTTGTCGTCGACCGCACCCTCCGCGCCTCGGCCAGGGCGGCGCTTTACTGCCTGATTGATGCCCCGTCGACGCCCCGCGGCGCCCCAAGCCCCTCTGTCTCTCTCGCACTCACGGGGCTTCCCGTCGGGGTGCGACAGAGACAGCACGATGCTGCTCGGGATCACTCTGCCGCGCGGCGGACGGCGACGCGCGCGTCCGTCGTTCGGATACCGCCCTGGCCCAGTACTGGCGCCTTAAAATAGCTCGATACTGGTGTGGGTACAGCGCGCTGGGCGGGGCTGCCGGCCGCGCTCCCTGGCTACACCACCCACGCACTTCGGAAAAAATAATGCCGAATTAAAATAGGGCGAACCGAAAAAGGTGTGTCTAAAACTTCGGCCGTGATGAAGAACCGATGAAGAACCGTGGGCCACACGTGCGGGATGCTTGTCCGCAATGCTTCCAGATGCATTAGTGATGAATGTATTCGTCTTCAACGAACAATGGTCGCCAATCCGTGTCATTGAATTTCAATACGTGGCGTCGCGCCGTCGTCCCCCCCCCTCCACTTCACTTGCAATTTCTAAACTCCAGCTGACCAATTCGTCCACTTAACAGGGCTCCGCTGCGCCAGTCCAACTATTCTCCGATGCTCCTCCATGTCTCACTTGAAACTGGACAAACTATAACGCAATATCAATCGACCACGACGGGGCGTGCAGGGTGGGCCGCCTGAACTGTCGTAACCCATGCCCCTTAAAAAAATTATAAAAATATATTATTGAAATATTTTTAAGGAGCGAGCGTGCTTGCGCGGCTGCCCATCCCAATACGGCGCGGTCATACGGCACACCTCCACTCCGCCAAGGCGGCTGGCTCTATCCCCGGTCCATGCCGCGTCTATCCGAGCGGCAGGGGGGGGGGGGGCGATGACAGAGGAGGATAACCCTCTCTGGGCGCCGTGCTTAAAAGTCGGAAACGAAAATGGCGCGGCCCCCGAAGTGCCCGAAGGCCGTCGTGTGTGAGGCGTGCGGGTGAATGGTGTCCGGTTGAAATAAAACCAGTGCATTGGATGGGACACACGATTTGTTGCCTCGCTGTCCCGAGCCCCTCGTGTCGCCGTCGCATACCAAAACGTGCGAGAGGTGAGAGTTCAAGAGGAGGAATGATGTCATTTCGACGATGGGACGCGAGTGGGGCGGGGCGGCCAGGGGCAGCACTCGAGCGGCTCCCCGATCCCGGTGACCAGCAGCGCCGTGGGATGGAGGGGCAGCATCCCTCGATCGGTCCTCGTCCTCCTCCCTGGTTGTCGCGCGCTAGCTTCGCCTTAAGCCACGAGGCCGCGCGCGCGCGGACCACCAATTCCTTTCGCGCACCGAGATTGGGTTTCATAGCCCCGGCTCGGCTCGGCCCGGCGGCCTGGCCCCAGCGTGGCCACGCCCACATTGCGGGGCTCGGCTCGGATGTGGCGGCCGTATTCGCGCAGCACCGCTCAAGTGCCGCGCCACCGAGTGCTCCATTGGTCGCGTTTGATGGGGCGACGCGTCGCCGACCGGGCTGTCTGCTTGCCTGCCTGTCCGTCTGCCCGCCTGTCTGTCTGTGTGCCCGTCTTTTTGTCTGTCTGTCTGTATGTCTGTCTGTTCGTGTTTATGCTCAGAATCACGTTCGTGCTCGACGCCTGCTCTGTCTTGCCGCACCTTGTGGAGAGTCCCAGGTCCTAGTCTGTAGCCGGCCCGAGTCCGTGCCAGCCCGTTCAAGGACACGTCCAGGACAGCCGCCCGCGTCTCCAACTCCCTTAGATCAGACCTAGGACCAGGCCGGGGTCGGCACATCCCCTAGCTTTTTATTACTCCGGGTGACTGGTCCCGGGGCCACCAGTCCCGGGGCTCGCGCCGCGCATCTCTGGAGTCAGTGGCCGGGCCGCGGGCGCCGCGGGCCGCGTGGGCGCAGCCAGCGCTCCTTCTGCATGACCGTGAGCGGAACAGCACTGCCGCCAGGCGCGGGCTTATCGCTGCCTCCTCGGGCAAACGTGTCAGGACGGGGGCTAAAACGAGTTGGGAAAACAAGTAAAGCAGCGAGGTTCTCCGTGTGCTTGAGGCGTCTCATCAGTGGGCGTATGCACCCCCTGGAGCAGCAGCGCCGCGAGCACCGAAAGCAATCAAAGTTCTAATGACTGTGGCATCGGTGTGTGTGTGTGTGTGTGTGTGTGTGTGTGTGTGTGTGTGTGTGTGTGTGTGTGTGTGTTTGTGTGTTTGTGTGTTTGTGTTTGTGAGTGTGTGTGTGTGGCGCGAGGCCGAGGAGCAGAGGCGAGGTGTCACATACGAGGCCGTCGTGGCGACGAAGATGATGATTAAACGCATGAATGTGATGATGTGATGCCAACGGTATTGGCCCGCTTTTTGAGGGAAGGACGGCAGTCGCGCGTTGCTTAACAACAACAACAACAACAACATCAGCAGCAACAAAGGCATTATTGACGAGTCCAATTACGCACCCACCGCTCGATCGGAATATCGAGTGACGAAAGGTAGACAGTATGCCGTCGCGGATAATCTCTCCGGCCCGCCTCCACCTCCTGTGGCCGGACCGGATTGTTTGTTGTTGTTGTTGTTGTTGTTGTTGTTGTTGTTGTTATTTTTGTTTTTGTTGAGAGCGTAATGGCGGCTAATCGCGCGCGGCCCGGGGCGACGCGCGCGCGGAGTGCGACGACGGCGGCGACCGTCGAAAACAAGAAGACGACGACGACCACCGCGACGGCGACGATGATGACGGCAATGACGAGGATGTGGTCGTTACTCTGCGCGGGCTATCGATGGCTGCCACGGAATGCGCCTATAAATATCGATGCGCCGCGACGGCGCGGGCTGCCGCCGCGACGGGGTGTGGCCGGACTGCGGGCCGGACCGTTGTTGTGGCGATGGCCGAACGCCGAGGCAAACGCCAGCATCGCACAGTGGGCCAGCCGGAAGGGAAGGCGTCTGCCCGACCGGACGTGACTCTGGACGCGCTTCAAGCCTCGGACAGTCTCCAACACGACAGGGCACCCATGGAAATTTTCGTTGCAACGGCAATCCAGTGATGGGCGTCATGCGTTCGATTCGAGTGTGACTCGAGGGCTGTTCGAGAAATGCGCCGCCTGAATGGGTCGCGGAGGTCACTAAGGCCGTGGCAGCGCGCTGGTCGGGGACGCCGCCGTGCTCGTCGCCGTGCTCCCCGCGTGATGCCGCTATCGCTCGCCCCCGGGTCGCCGTGGCCCCTCGCCGGTGCGGGACGCCCTGCGCGGGGCCCCCGGCCGGCGCGGCTGGGCCAGCGGAGACAGGCGCGGTCGCTGCTTTCTTCCTCTAATTGACTGGCGGTGGCGATCGGATTGCACTTCTTCTCTCCCGCGCGGGATGCGTGTCACGACGCTCGTGGACGGCCTCAGCAAGGAGAAGTGACGCCGTGGACACCGCGCGGCACTTCGCCGCCAGATTCCCTGCCGCTGGTGTAATTGCGGTACAATTATGAATTACCGCGGGTTGGCCGCACTTTGCACACGGCGAGTGTGTGTGTGTGTGTGTGTGTGTGTGAGAGAGAGAGAGAGAGAGAGAGAGAGAGAGAGAGAGAGAGAGAGAGAGAGAGAGAGAGAGAGAGAGAGAGAGAGAGAGACCACCGCGGTACATGACTGGCACACCGAGGTGTGGCTCGCTGGATGCACCCGTGTGGCGGTGGGCGTGGCGGTACTGCGGCTCGCACCATTAGGTCCAACGAGGATGCTGATTTGTGCCGATCGTGACCAGGGAGGGGAATGGGGGGGGGGATGCTTGTCGCATGAATCAATCTTGCACGTCGGCGATGCAGCGACGGCCAGCCTGCAGCCAGCCGGCCCGAGGATGCATCAGCGTACTTGCTCGCGGGGGGTCTTGGCGGGCCCGCGCAGAAAGCGGTGTGGCTTTCTGGAGGAGGCACTGCGTGGCGTCTAAAAGCGGTGTGGCTTCGTCATGAAGCGTGCCGCGTCCCTGCCTGGGAGCGCTCCGGTGTGAATCAGAGAGGTGTCATGTTTGATCGTTTTTTTCGCGGAACTATAAAATTGGCAGTTGCTAGGTCCTGTCGGTATATGGCGAGGCCCCGGTGACGTCGGCACCCGCGTGGGGTAGCGACGGGCGAACGACTCTCTTGGTACGGGGTTGGTTCGATGGGCGCCGGTACGTCACCCTTATCTCAAAATATATGTTAAAGAAAACCGTCGCCTGGTGAAGCCTCTTGGGGCGAAGCGCGGAGCCAGACAAACACACGGCGTTATCGGCCCAGCAACCGGACGTACATCGCTCGCTCTCCTTTGCCTTTTTCCCTTTTCAATTTATTTTTATCGACAAGTAAGCGGCATTCGATTTGCTGTCCACTGCTGCCGTCTGGCACGACTCGAACAACAAAAAGCGCGAACCGTCCGATCGCGCGGCGGGAAGAATAATAAGAAAAGAAAAACATAAACAAAGAGATGGGCGCCAGCGAAAAAGTAAGTGTGCATGGAGTTCGTCGTCCGCGGCCGGCACGTGCTCGCGGGATGTGACAAGTCAGGGTGGCGTCCGGAGCGCTGCGATGGCAAGAGGACGGTCAGGCGAGTGCTCGCTCAGCCGCGTTCCGGCCTCAAGCCGCGTCCTTGGCGGCGAATAACATTTATTGGTCGCTCGTCTACGCGCGGGCCGATCCGAACGGCAGCGCCTGTCTCTCTCGCACCCCAACGCCCGACGGGTGCGAGAGAGGTCGCGGCGTTGTGTCGCGGCATTGGAGCGCCCGGTGGCGCCACGCGGCCGAAAGGAGAAGGAGGCGGTGGGCCGGAACACTGCACCTGCCTCGCGGCGCCGGCGTCGCCGGCGACGCCCGCCCCGAGACTCCTTGTCGTCGCTCTGTCTCTCTCGCACTCAGGGGCGTCTTCGTTTCGGTGCGAGAGAGACAGCGACGACACGGACTCAGTCTGCAGAGCGAAGGAGAAAGAGCCATTCAGGTTTCGAGCTTCGGGCGCCATTATGGAGTGCAGGGCGTAGCGGCGGCGCTATACATAGACGGCTGAACAAAGACGTTAGTTGAAAGAAGAAAAATATTTTTAAAAGGTTTATTTTTTTTATTTTTTTTTATTTTTACGGAATGCAGTGCGGGTTAGTGGACGGCCCTGCTGCCCGGTCCTGCGCGCTGAGATCACCGTATTCGTTCGACAGAGGTCAGAGTTGAGGTGACCGCCCCCCCCTCCCCCCGGGTCCAGCATGCACCCAGGCGTCCTCTGGGCGCAAGGCCGGCGTTCCGTCGCTGTCCCACTGCGTTGCTGCGGCGAATGGGGAGGCTCCGATTCGGCGGCAGGTTCCCGATTTGCCTGGAGTGCCACAGGCAGCCACGTGCCGCCGGCCGGACTGTCCTCCTCGGTCTGTCCCACTCGCACTCGCGGGGCGTTCCTGCGGGTGCGAGAGAGACGGGTTGACGCGATGTCCCGAATGAAGTTCATTAATCCGGCGCCGCCTCGCTCTGGCGCCGGTACACGCCCAGAGAACCAGTGTGGTGCTTTTAATAATTTTTGAAGTGTGGCGCAGCGGTTTCCCCAGAAATGCCGAGAAAAACGGCGGCGTTATAAGGGCGGGGCGACAGGCGTCTTCGTCGTCGTCGGCAGGCAGGCAGGCAGGCAGGCAGGCAGTCCTGGTCCGCGCCGCCACCTCCTCCCCGCCTCCAGCCGCTAAAACAGTGTATGACATCACCGGTCTGCGCGGACAGACCGGCCGGCCGCTCGGCCAGGCACTAGGCTGCCGGGCTCGCCTCGCCGCGGTCGGCTGGCGACTCGACGCCGAAAACCACTCACTGTTCGCTCTCGTTCATGCAGGACTTAAATAAATGGTTCTACTCTGTGTGTGTACGGGGGGGGGGATTTGCTCCTTGAATGTGAGCTCCATGAAGGAAGGCCCATTCCACAGGATAGCCCGCTTGACTGACGTGATACTGCTCTTGATGCGAGGGAATTGGGTCTGAAGTGCCTGGTGTCTCTGAAAGCGCGCGCCGACGCTTTGAGCGTGACTGTACCACCGCGAGGACGGCGTCGCGGGAGCCGACGAGGTAGTGCGCGAGCGAGTGTGTGCACGATGATGGAGCGGACGGACGGACGGACAGACAGGCCCGCCTCGCGCGGTGCAATTTGTTCCGATCTGTGTTGCATTCCAAACGGCGTGGCGCGGTATGACGCGTCGTGGGCGTCGCGGCGCCAAGAGAGCAGGCACGCCACGCGGCGACGCATGCCGCGGCGGCGGCGGCGCGCGCTCTGCCGGGAGGGAGACGAACGCCTGCGGGTCGGACCGCCCCGCCGAGCGTGGCTGCGTTGCGGGCCGGCCTACCCGGGACTTCGCAGGCGCTCGGGTCGGTGGGTCGGCCGCTTGGCTCCGCCCCCTCCTTGGCGCTGGCAGAGGCGGGGCCTCTCGTTGCTGGAGTCTCCGGCGGCCCGGAGCCGCGCTGGATAGCCGCGCTGGGGCGTCCTTGGGCTTCGACCTGGCGGCGAGGGACGCGGCGGCAGCGTGGCGGCAGCGTGGCGGCAGCGCGGGCTCACAGGTGCGCGCTGCTCTGCTCGCACCTCTGGCCGGGCTGCGTGCTCCATGCGTCCTTGAAGCGCCCTGCAGGGGAGGCAGCCCGCCCCGCCCGTGCGGTCACCAATTCAGCAAACCTCCAGCTTGCGGCGTCTTTATCTCTCAAACTTCCAGCTTTAGAAATGTGACGCGGAAAGCATCTTGGTTTCGAAATGTCACCCCGTAGGTTTCTGTCTGCTGCTCTTCATATCGTTCACGACATGCGAGCACTCCAGTCGTGTTGCCGGCCGGCACCGCGGCTGGAAGCGGGCAGGCGGGCCGGAGCACGGCGTCGTGCCATTTATTAGCCGCGTCTGTCCATTCTCCTCGGCTCTATTGACTCGCCGTGGCTCTGCAGGGCATCGAGGTGGCGATCACACACGTGTCCAGGCAGAGCGTGGAAGTCAGCGAAGGACAAACGGGTGCTAGGACGCGCAGGCCAGGGACTCTCGCTGTCCTCTCATTATAATTTTTAAAAAGTTATTTTTTTATTTTTATTTTTTTTAAATATTTTTGTGGAAGAGCGCGTTGGCGCTGGGCCGGCGTGGACCTCGGCGTTGCCGCTGCGGCCGGCGGAGCGCGGGGCCACGCGGGGCATGGAGGCGGCGGGGGAGGGGGCCTCGGTCCGCTGCTGCCGGCGCGCCGCGCTTGCAGGCAGGAGCAGCCAGTTGCCGACTGGGCCCCGCGCGGATCGCGTCACCGAAGGGGCTCCCCACGCGACGCCGCGACGCCGCGACGCCCCCGGAAACTACGACGCGCGCGCCGTACCGAATAAGTTGCCAAAAAGTCCGTTTCGTCCGACCGTGGTCGAGTCTGGAATAAACCGCGCGCGATATTCCGTTTTCGTTCTCTAACATAAAGTCGTTTTCTTTTTTCGCGAAATTTCGTTTCGGGCGTCGCGAGCGATATTGAACCTCGACCGTGTTTTGGTACCCCCGCCCCCGCCGGTTCGTGGCGCGCCGGTGCCGGCCGGGCCGCGCCGCGGGGGACCCGCGAGTGAAGTGTGGTGTGTGTTGCTCGGATACTTGCTGGCTGACGCCCGTCACTATCACGGTACGTTGGGGCGCACACCCCTCCCCCTAGCTCGCCGGCTGCCGGCCTCACCCGCCACTGTCATGGACTAGACCAATACGATTAGAGCTGCAAAGTATGCATCTGTTTGGCGGTTTGCCCAGGACACAGCGCGGGCCGTCCAGCAGAATTCCGTCTGCGCCGAACAAGAGCGCGCCTCGCGGCCGCCACCGCACCGGTCGTCGTTCGAACAGAGGCGCGGTCCTTTTTTGCCGAGGTTCACTAATCCTCCCGTGCTGTCATCGCTTGATGGATTATGTCTGTCTGTCTGCCTGCCTGCCTGGCTGTCTATCTGCCTCGCTGGCAGTGCCCTGCTAATCACTCTAAATGAAAATACACGTGGCTGTTTTGTTTCATTTTGCGTACGCGTGGGAGAGTCGCGTCAACTAATGGCAAAAACAATAAAAAACATAAAGCGCCGAAATGTGAGGGGATAGAATGATTTCGTCTGCTAACCCTCAGTGTGTACCGAGTGCACCGCAGACACTTGGCGTCCGCCGTCTCGCGGAACGTCTGTGTCCCGATTGATGGCGATAGTGTCCTTTGTGTTGGTACACTATCAGCGCGCTATCACAGCAGGAAATCAGTTGCTCGTCTTAAGGATGAGCTGTGTTGCTTGCGCCGACGACCGCGCCGTGTCGCGCAGGGCGTCGCCGGCTGACCCGCGTGGCCCGAGCCGGCCCAAGCCGAGCCGGGTTATCGCAGACGAGTATCGCGAAGGAAGGGACGCGCGTAGGTGTTGAAGACTGAATGCAAGCCGTTGTGCCGCAAAAATGTCTCTGGAGCATTGGCCATTCATCCATCCAGCCGTTCATCCATTCATTCGTGCATTCGATATTTATTTGACGGGAGGGATTGGCACGTCCACCAAGAGCGTCGTCGTTTGTTGACGTGCCCGCAGGCTTCCTCGGACACGGCGAGGCGTGGCGGGGCACGGCGGGGCACGCCGGGTCGGCGGAGAAGGCCGAGGCAGTCACCGTCAAGGAGTCTTGCCGTGTAGAGACCGCGGCTTTAAAGAGCCGTAGCTGCTTGGCACACAGGCACACACACACACACACACGACACTGTTGACGTCGCGCCGAAATAAATGCGGAAACTATGTCGTCGCGGTCATGGTTTACCTAAGTGATTAACCGGGACTTGTTTTCTTTAGTCGTCCAGTGGAGTGGGATGGTCAGAGACAGACCGAGACCTCAATGAAAAGTTGCAATAGCTCGAAATGAAGCGGCTGTCAGTCACACTTGCATGCTGGCTGGTTCGTTCGTTCGCGGGGGCGGACCGGCATAGTTCACCCAGGGGCCGTGTGGGCTGGGGCGGTGGTGCCCACTGGGTGGTGTCCACTGGGCGGGGACTCGGTGCACCTTGCGGCAGTCACACACTCGGTACTCGCGCCCACTGGTGCGCGGTGCTACTGGTGGCGACGGACGGCTTCGCCCTTAAGGCAGGGCGTCGTCGGGGAAGGCGGCCGTCGTGTGGGCGACGCGGCGACACCGGACGCGAGTTATTTCGCACTGCCTCGGCGTCGTGGACCTGCGCAAAGGGGGACACTGTGAGAAAGAAAATAATCATAAAATAATCCCCAAAAAATAAATTGCAAACATCGAAGTAATCAGGGTCGAATGACATCATTTATTTTCTCGAGGAGCTCTATTAGTTTTGTCAGTTCGACACTACTTTCGCGATGGTGCGTTGATAACCTAAGCCGCTGCCACCAAGTTTGGCAGTGTACACGTTGTAATGGAGGCGATAGTGGCGGATGTCCGCGCCTGGACGTGATGGGACGTTGCATAACGGGATGCTCTGCTGCCTGCGGCCTGCCGGGCAGCGGACGTCTTCAAGTGGGAGACCGCGGGCCTACTGTACATCGTCTCTTATTACTTATTTAAAAATAATACCAACAAAAAAAAAAAACAAAAAAAAACAAAACAAACTTTGAATCCAATCAAAATTGCTCGGTGCCCGGGATCGAACTCGGGGCCGTTTAGTTTTCCCCGCTGTCACGACTGTGACCTTGGCAGCGTCGATTGATAAGCCGCGTGCTCGGCGATGCAGGGCGACGAGGGGATCAAGTTTGCGCATCGATTGGGCGTCGGGGAGGGGTGCAGTACGGGCACTGCGACCTTGCAAGGATGTGTGTGAGTGTACGTCGCTAATTTGCACAGGCTGTGTGCTTATGAAGAAGGCAAGACGTTGGTGTGGTTTGAAGACGTCCCGTGGTGCCTGCTGCAGTCTGGGTGAACCCCCCTCCCCCATCCCGCATATTCCCACGGCCCGCACTGTCCCGGCCGAGTTTGTTGCGGGAATGACTTAGATTAGGATCGAATTGGCTGCAGCAAGTCGTCCCCCTCCCGACCTCCTTCTTCCGCTCCATCCGCTGCCGAACACCGAAATAGACGAGTCTGCCGGCGGGCAAAACGGATGTCGCGCAGAGTCGCCCCGGCGCATCCCTCTCCTCGCCTTGTTGAAAGCAAAGCTGCACCTGACGGTGCGGCTCTGTGTGACACGCCTCCGCAGTCGCCGCGCTTGTCGTGGCAGACACTATCGCGAGTCACTTTAATGCTGACGAATAAACATAGACGTAAACTCAGTCGTCGTCCCCAGGTGCGTTGCAGTTAATTTTTTGGTCCCCTCTCTCTCTCTCTCTCTCTCTCTCTCTCTCTCTCTCTCTCTCTCTCTCTCTCTCTCTCTCTCTCTCTCTCTCTCTCTCTCTCTCTCTCTCTCTCTCTCTCCTCTTCTCTTCTCTTCTCTTCTTTTTTTTTTTTTTTTTTTTTCCTTTGCTTGTGCTCCTTGATGCTGGCGGAACTTTCTGGCCGTCGTCCTTGTGGCCCGGTAATGTTGGGGCAGCAGCGCCGCTCTCATTGGGCCCCCTGAAGGTCCTCGCCGTCGAAGGCTGGCGGCGCGGCGTGGTGTGCCGTGCCGTGCCGCGCCGCGCTCCTCGACGCTCGTAAACTTTTGAAAACCACAGCGGCAGGCGTGGCACGGTCCCGAACTAGCGCCAACGAGAACGCACGGAAATACTTTGGACATTTTTGCCGCGTCAGCTCAGCCGGCAGTATAGCGGGGGAGCGCGGCCGGCTGCGCGTAGCGACCGGCACCGCCTGCAGCTGCGTGGACGCTGTGCCGCCGTGTTTGTCCGCGAGGCGGCGGCGTTCAAGTTTCGTGTGTCTCGTCCGTTTTTCTCCGCGATGCGCGGCGCGGCTCAAGTGTCATAAACTTTGGGCAGTCGCAGAGCCCCAAGGAAAACGGGTGAGGCGGTGCCGCCGCCGCCCCGGCCGGGGCGTTGTGCCGGCCGTCTAAGCGGCGGGTAATTATCCGGCGAGATCCTGGGCGATATTGTGCCGCCGTCTTATCTGGACCACCAGTATGGGCCGATTCACAGTGGGCCAGACGACCGGACGCGTTCAGAGCTCCGGCGTCGCTCAGTGGGACTCAAATCGAACGTGTGACCCTACCAATTGGACTGCTCTCCGAGCAAGGAATCCATTGGTGGGGTCACACTACGTTCGTTTCGAGTCCTGTTTAGCGACTCTGGACCTCAAAACGCGTCGAGAGTTCTGGCCGCCTGCGTGCGATTTCGAACTGTGGCTTCGTCCCTGATCTGGTTCCTCCTCGGCGGGCGGCGCTGCCTTGCGCGCGGAGAGGTATTCGACTAAGGCCTTCGATCCGGCCGTGCGCCGCGCAGCTTGCTTAAGAATAGGTGCGGTCAGGAATGCATGAGGAAGTAACGTGATGTGACGACGACGGCGGCGTCGTTGGCTCCCGGTGCGACGCCAGCGCCGCCTGGGTGGTCACCGCCGGCGCCCTTGACACGGAAGGGGAGGGGGGCGTTGGACGCACTGGCGCACATTTCACGCACTTTACGGGCGCGTCGTGGCGGCGCGGCGCCGAGTGCACGCCGCCGGCGAGTACACGTCCACGGCGACGCCAAATCAGCGAGGCGGTCTGTCTGTCTGCTGTCTGTCTGTCCGTCCATCTGCCTCGCCTTAAGCCCGTTTTGACTCCAATGCCCGCCCAATAAAACAAATCACAATCTCGAGAACATCTCAACCCTCCCAATGTTTCTCCGTCCTTATCTGCGGGAGTGATCAGCATTTTTCATATGCTGGGTTTTGGCGTACTTGGGCCGAGACCGCGGCGTGAATGCGAAGTAGTCTTGTCACCGAGGCGCCACCGGAGACTCATCCCGCCGGCAGGCAGCAGGCGCCAACACACTCGCACACTGACTCACACAGACACACACAGCCTCACGCTCGTCTTTAGTTTTTGTTTGTTTCTTGCCGCCTAGTCCTGCGCGCGGGTTTTGCGCGCCCGGCGGCAGTTTTTGCTTACATGCCGCAAGTAGCGCCGCAAACACACGGCCGCGCCACGCTGCGCCACGCTGCGCCACGCCTGGGTGACCGACCGGCCCCACCGAGGGGGAAACAACTCGAAATTTTTGTGTTCGTTTTAGAAAATTTCTTGAAATATTTTGGTGTTTGGATGTGGGAACTCGCGACCAATTTCGAGTGGCTGGCTCGATCGGGGATCGACCAGTGCCGAGGCCAATCCGCCGAAGCGGACTGCTTTTTAGACACCCGATTGTAATGGCCTGGCATAGACGACCTAGACCACTACACCACCCTGACTTGCACGTCTGCCGAGTGTTGGACGACGGGTTTGAGTCGCAGTGGGAGGAAGCCAGTCGAAAAATGAAAGGAGCTGTTGGGATTCGAACCCCGGACCATATGGTCGGGATCGGATTTAATTATTGGTTTACATGCTCTTGGCCAGTTATTTCCCCCTCGGGCCCCACTGGCTTTTCCCGCATAGGCGAGTTCGTTGCATTCCTGGTCGAGGTGGCCGTCGTCGTGGTCTCGGTGGACGCGGAGGACGCCGTGATGCTCGCCACGCCGACCGGAAGCACTCGGCGCGTACGCCCGAATCTCGAGGCCCATGTGCTTCTTGTCCGCGGCCCACCACACTGTACAATAGTGCGTCTGTTTCCTTGGCTGGCAGCCACGGGCCGTCCGGCAGCACTGCCTCCGCGCCGCCTCCAACCCCGCTGTAAACCTCTCCTGTACACCGCGTGCTGACCAAAGGCTGCTTGGGTTCTCCAAGTGCGGCTCCACTGGACTCGCTCATGGCGGCTTTCCGGCGGTGTGAGAGACTTGGCGATCGGATCGAGTTGCCCGCTGCACGTCCCCTGCCGCGGGCTTGAACTGCAAGGGCTGCTGTGGCCGGCCGATCTCCGCTTCGAGGAACCAGAGCCACGCCCGGCGGGGGTCAAAGGTTGGCTTTGTAACCCGGCATATCGCACGGGTGTGATCTATGAGCCCGTCACTCTCTCTCTCTCTCTCTCTCTCTCTCTCTCTCTCTCTCTCTCTCTCTCTCTCTCTCTCTCTCTCTCTCTCTTAGACTGACTGCCCCGACGAGTGCGAAAAAGAGAGTGACTGTTGAGAACATGCCGCGCCCCGTCACGGCCGGTGATGGTGTCGATATGTGTCTAATTGACATGTGTCGGGCAGCAGGTGTCTTCGAGAGATCGATATCTCGTGTCTAGTTTCGAGCGCCAGGCGGGGCGGTGGTCGCGGCGCCGAGGAGGTGCAAACGTGTAATTTGGAGAAGGTGGGGCCGTTTCCTGGAGGGAGGTACCTTTTCCAAGGCCTCTCTGTCTGTCTCGCACCCATTGGGTCACGCTCAAGGAGCGAGAAAGCGCTGTTCGGAATCAGCCTGCTGGTCACCGTCCAGCTGCCTGCACGCCCAGTCAGTACCCACTGCTAGACACCGAGGCTATTTTGGCCGACGCGTGTCTGTTTGTGTGAGTGTGTGTCCGCCAGCGAAAACAAACTCCTTCCTAGTTACTGGCCGTCTGCTTGGATTGAGTTTCACGCGCGCAGGGCCGCCTCTTGTGGCGGCCGTTTGCAGAAGCAGCGTGCTGTGCCGTATCGCAATGTGTGGCTTACGTGTCTGTCGTCGTGTCGCAAAGGTCAGGGGCTCTGTGCGCGTCTTTCATATTGAGATTGGCGTTGCACCTGAGGAGCCCAGTGCAGCACTCTGCGGAGCGCAGTGCGGTTTTGTTCGTGCCTTCCTGCAGCATGATCATGCTCACGGTGGGCGTTGCGGTGAACAGAGCTCCCTCGCGCCGCCGCACCCACACGCACACACTCACACAGCAGAACATCTCACAGAGAGGCGAGACTTTGGCGAATATGCGCATCCTCGTCCCCACTCGTCCGCGTCCCTGTGTGCAAAGCAAAGCAAAAATAAAATAAAATCGGGACGGATTTTTTTATGGTTTGGATTGCGCCATATCGACGTGGGAACTCTTGTTCTCGTCGTCGTAACGACGTTTTGTTGGTGATAACTGTCCTTTAGAGGAATATGGCGACGTGTTTTGTGTCGTTTGAGGTCGGAATAAAAGAAGCGCGCCTCTGCTGCTGCGATAACCTTGTCCCAGTCGGGTGACACCCCGGCGGTGCGGTCTGTGTGTGTGTGTTTGTGTTTGTGTTTGTCGCTGCAGCGATTTACTGCCGCGGGAAGCATGCATAGTCGTTTGCAAGAGTCTCCGGAAATAGAAAGTGACTCACCCTTTCATTATCGAAAGACTTGCAGTCCACTGCTGCAGTTCGTCTCGCTGTTGACGACATGTCAGTCCGCTGGGCCGCAACTGGTGTGTGCCTGAGTGTGTGTGTGTGTGTGTTGTAACGATATTGGAATGGCGTTGATTGGCTCGCATGTTAATTTCGTTTCGGCCCTCGCCGCCGTCCGCCGACCCAGGCTGACTGTGGCCTGCCCCCATTTTGGATGCAGTTCCGTCGAGGACACGAGCGAATGAAAAAGGAGGCCAGAGCGAGAGAGAGACTGACAGACGGAGGGGTCCTCGCGCCATAGCGAGTGATGCAAGGGGCACCGCGGCACTGTGATATGATCCGCATGGGCGGCAGGCTTCACACTTTCACACCTCCCGAAGAGCAAATTTATGCCGTCTAAGAAATAACTCGACTGAGGCTTTCACATTCTTGTTGACGCGTTCCGGACCTGAACTTTCAGAACCGATCCTAACCGTGTGCGGCTCGCTGTTTAGCGAGTTCCCCCGGCGGCACGCCAAAGCGCAGAGCTGCCCGCGCTGTGGCCGGCCGCTGTGACCGGCCTGGCCGCACCGAGTTCGTGACCCACAGAGCGAAACGCCCTCCGCGCCGGGCCGTGGCGAGCCGCGCCCGAATACGCGTCCTTCGCCGCGGTGCTTGGAGGCGTCCCGGCCGCCACCACGGCGCTTAGGCGCGGCCCCCGTGCATCCGAGGCCTGCTTCCTGGCCGTCTCCTCCTCCAGCAGGGAGTGGCGGTCCGCGGCCGGCCCGCCCGACCTTGGCCCAGGACCGCGATGATGTCATGGCGCGCGGCGCGGCTCTTTAGCTGCGCCGGGCAGACCGGTTCGCCCGGAAAGTAAAAGTCCTACGTCAACGCGGTGAGCCTGAATGCAGCGTCCTCCGCGTGGGGCGCGCGTCGGAGGGAATGCCAGGTCGGGCTCGTGTCCGCTGGCCGCGCGGGGGGCAGGCTTACCAGCTGGCGCTCGACCGGTGGAACATTTCTGAATTGGTAAAGGCGACCGCCGGACGCCGCCGTCCCGGCTCGCCTCCCCGCCACTCTTTCCTTGTTTTCTCGGACTGTCACTTCCAATTGGCAACGCCGGCGAGTGTGTCCGCTGTGTCGCCGCGGTCGGGCGGCATATCAAGCAGGCTAGTCCAGCAGCGCTCTGTCTCCCTCGCGCCCCACGGCACGCCCCGCCAGTGCGAGAGAGACGGGCGTTGTGTCGCCGGGCGGCAGCCTCCGCGCCGGCCCCGCCCTTCCAGCGTTATGGGAGTCATCTCGTGGCGGCGTGGGCCCCGCTGCAGCACCCCATTGTACTGCCTTGTCGCTGCCGTGAGGCGGCACTTGCATTGTTGACAACAAACGGCGTAAAGTCCCGCGGAAGCGCTGGGCCTTGTGAGCGTCTCTGAGTTTGGCATGCAGTTTGCGTTGGAATGCGCCCCGCGGAGACGCATGGCCACCTTCCTCGCGCGCGCGTGTCGCAAGACTGGCTGGATAGTAAATATTAACTGCTTTGCGTCATGCGGGACCTGACAGTGTTTCGATAGGACCACAGGCCGAGCGCCCCGCCTTCCTAGGCCTGCCTGGGCCGGTTCCGAGTAGTGCCTTCGTCGCTGTCTCTTTCGTTCTCACGCAGCGCCTTTCAAGGGTGCGAGAGAGACGGCTCTTCGGGAGCACTGGTCCCTCCGCCTCGCGGGCCAAACACCGAAACCCGCCTCAATAACGCGCTATCGCGTTGCCGCGCCGCGTCGCCCCGTCGAGTCCGCGGCGCCCGCGTGAATATCTGAATGACGAGTGCCGGCCTTGTGCGCGGGTGTCTGTATATAGCGGCCGTCTGACTCGCTCGCACTCGCGGCAGCCGTCTCCCTCCCACTGCGCCATAACCGTGGCCACCATGGCGGCCGCCGTGAGCAGCAGGTCTGCCTCAGCGGGACTATTTGGTGGACGGCGCCACGTTGAGCCGACGTCATCTTGGACGCTTGTGAGCATCTGCGACGTCCTTGCGTCGACGGCATCCTGGAGGCGGAGGCGCGCGCTTCGTGTTCACACGGCTTTCGGCGCGTGGCTATCAGCTCACCGGCCGCTGGCCACGCGGTGGTGTGAGCGGGGCAGGGCAGCGGGTGGCAACTCCCGGGCAGAGCGTGAAACAAGGATCGGCTCGGTCGGTCCGGCGGGCATCGGCCAGCAGAGGGCCGAATCAGCCACTTCTTTTTATCAGAACTATCTTAAAACTTTGAATTAGGCGAAAAACCGGGTACCGTTGTGAAGCTAAGAGTCTAAAGAATGCTCCTCTATCATTGTTTTGTTCTAAAAATCTGTATACTATAAATATTGACGATTATAATGAGATGGTTAGGTCGCGGGCTACGCTACACCCTAAATTTGTTCACGTTCGTTCTCAGTTCTGAGCGATGCTAGACCTAACATGTCAGCGAGCCGATTTTTCCTTATAAAATTTAACATGGCGTAGGGCATATTATTTGGCGATAAAACTAACCTCAAGAACGTAGTCTGAGTCAAAAGCTGATGTGTGGAAATGGCGTCTGCTGGTACTTCTCTTTTTAACCTCATAAATAAGATACAAACAGTACAATTTGCATCCGCATATGTAGCCTACGCCACGTGAAATTTTATAAGGATTCTTATTCCGTCCTCGGTTTTACATGTAAACCTACGATTAATGAAAGCGAGACAGATTAAAACAGGCGTACGCGAAGTCGCGGAAACGACCGGTTTTACTGTGTGCACTAACGTGAGAGAACTGCGAATCCTAAACACTGTTGCGTACCTGATAATTAATCTTCAACCCTGTCTTCGTGCAAATTCACTGAGTTTTGTTACACAGAGACCACTGTAAATTTACAACTTCAATGGGAAAATATTGTGTACCCAAACACCGTTCAAAACAAACACAGGCCCGTGTCGCCTCGCTCAGTCTATGAAAAATTCGCTACTCGGCTCCACCTGGCAGTTTCGGTGTGTGGGAAAGCCACTTCAGTTTGTGAGACAAATGAGATGTGTTAAATATTTTATTTACACTCTGCGATGAAGTTGAGAACAAAAATACGCTTTCTGAGCGGCAAAAAAAACGATGAGCAATTTACATCACAAACCGATATCGAGTAGTGAATTTTTCATAGACTGAGCAGGACGACACGGGCCTGTGTTTGTTTTGAACGGTGTTTGGGTACACAATATTTTCCCATTGAAGTTGTAAATTTACAGTGGTCTCTGTGTAACAAAACTCAGTGAATTTGCACGAAGACAGGGTTGAAGATTAATTATCAGGTACGCAACAGTGTTTAGGATTCGCAGTTCTCTCACGTTAGTGCACACAGTAAAACCGGTCGTTTCCGCGACTTCGCGTACGCCTGTTTTAATCTGTCTCGCTTTCATTAATCGTAGGTTTACATGTAAAACCGAGGACGGAATAAGAATCCTTATAAAATTTCACGTGGCGTAGGCTACATATGCGGATGCAAATTGTACTGTTTGTATCTTATTTATGAGGTTAAAAAGAGAAGTACCAGCAGACGCCATTTCCACACATCAGCTTTTGACTCAGACTACGTTCTTGAGGTTAGTTTTATCGCCAAATAATATGCCCTACGCCATGTTAAATTTTATAAGGAAAAATCGGCTCGCTGACATGTTAGGTCTAGCATCGCTCAGAACTGAGAACGAACGTGAACAAATTTAGGGTGTAGCGTAGCCCGCGACCTAACCATCTCATTATAATCGTCAATATTTATAGTATACAGATTTTTAGAACAAAACAATGATAGAGGAGCATTCTTTAGACTCTTAGCTTCACAACGGTACCCGGTTTTTCGCCTAATTCAAAGTTTTAAGATAGTTCTGATAAAAAGAAGTGGCTGATTCGGCCCTCTGCTGGCCGATGCCCGCCGGACCGACCGAGCCGATCCTTGTTTCACGCTCTGCCCGGGAGTTGCCACCCGCTGGGCAGGGCGTGCAGGACTCGGCGGGCCAGCGCCGCCGCACAGGGCCCGGCACCGACGGCGCGGTGCACCGGAACTCTGCCGGCGTCGCGGCGGGGCGGGGCGGGGCGGGGTGCTCGTCAGGCGGCGCGGAGAGGTGCGCGAGAAGCGGGTCAAGGCCTCGCCAAGGACGGGCCCACTCGGCGGCGCCCCTCCACCGCCGCACGCCCACCGCGCTCCCTGTGTGTGTGTGTGTGTGTGTGTGTGTGTGTGCGTGCGCGCGCGGCGCGCGCGCCCGTGTATCGGCAAACTTGGGCCTCTGGCCTGGAAGGTTGGATACTCCTTCCTTGGCGCGTCTAGATTCTGATGTGTAGGTTTGTGACGAAGAGAGCGCGCACTAAAAAGAAAATATTGCGTCGCACCACTATGACTCCCATGTAATTAAATTTTTGACTTTATTTTTTCGGAAGAGAGGGTGTGGTGTCAGTACGGTCTGCGAAAGTCCGGCGTGACCCACTGCGGCCCCAATGCTTTGGGCGAGCAGGGCGAGCAGGGGTTTAATAACAGCTTGACTGTCCGAAACACACACGCACTCGTTGAAGGCCAAGAAGGCCGAGCTCCTTGATGCGTGACGGGGACGCGCCGAGCCGCCCTGGGCCACCCAGATGGATGGGTGCCTCCTCCTTGTCGGCTGCCTTAGCGCTCCGACTGTTTCTTATTTTTCACACGCCGGGGCTTCCTCCCTCCACGCTCCGATCTTTTACGATTTAGAGCGGTGACGCGGCCCTATTTTTCTATTTTTCCGCGTTCCTTGGGTCGGGTGGTGGTGGGCCAGGCGGGGCCAAGCCTTCGGTCGTTCTAGACGTCGCCTAGCGCGCTGCTCCGACAAAGGTCGCGATGGGATTGCGTTGCCTCGGCGTGCCGTGATGGAATGATGGAATGATGGATTAGCATGGCGACGTCTAGGGCCGCGCGGGCGGTGGGCAGGGCAGGCCGGCTGGTGTGGAATTTGGCGACGCCAAGAAAGTGCCTCCTGAAGTAGGACTCGAACCGAACACATGACCCCATGGATTCCTCGTTCGCAGGGCAATCCTTTTGTACCGTCATGTCCTTTGATTCTAGTCCCGTCCGAGGAATGGAGAGTGTGCGCAAAGTGTGCGCAACGTGACCGCAGTGGGCACGTTGTTTGCAGTCGTGTACAGGTGCGCTGTTTTACGGGACACTTTTATTTGCCCGCGGGAGACTTCCTTCCGGCCGGTGAGCGCGCCGAGGCCGCCACACAGTTCACCCGGCATCCGCATTCTAGTTGCAGCCGAGCAGTAAATTTCGCCTTTAAATCTTTCGGCCGGTCGAATTGGCTCGGCTTACCGCCAGGGGGAATGACGACGTCGTCCGAGCTTTGCCGAAGCTTTCGTGTCTGAACTCTGACGCTTTGCGGATTGCGGAAATAAGCAGCTCTGCGCGTCCCAATCGTGGCTGCCGCGCGGCTGTTGTGGCGGCGGGCATAGATAGGGCCGAGACGGCGCCCGCCGTAGACACTCCTCGCGCAGGAGACTCTAGGGGGGAGTGACCTGCAGAGCAGCGCCACCGCCGCCCGCGCGGCCGCCGCGGCGCAGTGCGGTTGCGTCACCGCCAGGGCACGACCTTAAAGCAGGTGGGCGTGGAAAAACTGGGTCCGCTCCAGAAATCAACAGGCATTTTTCTGCCCTTGTTTGTCTGTTTGATTGAGCCGAACGGCCCTGGCCCGATTTACCGCCGTGATGTCATGCGTGATGTCAGCGCCGCGATGGTGGAGGGATGGCCGGCTGCCCGGCAGTATGTCACTGTTTCTGGACGCCGCGAATCCGCGGTCGCCTTCTCGTGAGCGTCTCTTCCTTCTGGTGCCGCCGCGTCGGGGTGGCCGCCACTGGCTGGCGCGGTTGGAATGCTCTCGACAGCATCATGCACCGCGGCGCTCAATTGGCTGCGGTGGGGCGGGGCGCGCGTGGTGTCAGTGGACCCGGGTCCAGCTGCACCCAAGCGCTGGTCTGTGGGCACTCCGCCTAGCGGGCATGGCCTGGCGGGCAGCGGCTCGGTCATTCACAACTTCTCTGGACTGTCACTGTTGGACGCATAACACTCTGTGGGAATCTCTATCGCCGTGCGCCTGCCTAAACCGGTCCTTCTGATGTGCCGGCGCGGAATAGGGAGAGGGGTAGGGTGATTGAAGGGATTTCCTGGGATCTAATCGCCGTATTAAAAGTGTTGATTTGCTGCTATTAGGTGCGAACGGCGTGAAGTGGGAGTGTGAGGCCAGTGTAGGGGTGGGGCTGTCGTACCGTCCATCACGGACTGTTTGCAACGCGCCGCTGCTACTGTGCCCGAGTCTCTCTCTCTCTCTCTCTCTCTCTCTGCTGCTGCGCTTCGCTAGACGGAGACAACGACGGGTACGTTCTAGAGGTCTGGTCGGGGTCCGCGGTGGTCGAGAACAGCAGCGGTACCTCTGCAGCCCGGCGGCCCAGTTTCCTCCCCAGTCTGCGACGAGCGGCCGAATACGCGTGACTTGCTCTGCCGCGAGACGCACTAGTCGGGCTGGCTTCCGAGGTGACCGGGCCATAGTGTTGTTCTGGGGCCGTGCGACCGCCGGGCTGCAGCCGCTGCAGCGCTCCGCACAGATTGGTTGATTGGCGCGATTAGGCGACACGAGTGAGCCGTGCACTGAAGGTGAAACATAGGGCTGTGTGGGTTTGCGCTTTCGCTGTGGTTGTGTCCTCTCCACTGAGAACAAAGGACTAACTGCGCGCCCACTTCGGCATGGCCATTGCCCATCAGAATCCTTCATTTTCGTCATGATCGCGATTCTTTTATTCCCAGTGCTTCTGGACTCCTGCTGCTCTTCCTTCTCTCGTCCACGCCGCGGCAGCGATGGCGGGGTTCGAACCCGACTCGCCCATTTTTACGCGTTCTTTTTCTGGCACGCTGGCCGCTTGGCTCGGGTAGTGTCTTTGTTTTTCAATTTGCGTGCCCGGGAGACACGCTCGCGAGGTGATTTGGCGTGGTGAGGTTATTTGCGCTGTCCAGCCTGCCTCCCAAGCCTGGTGACGACAAAGTCATCTCGGAACTGAAAAGACGGTCGTTGCTTTGTGAGTCGCCGTGTCATATCGTTGGGGCTCCGTCCGCGTGGTCGGAGCGGCGCGTCGTCTTGGCACCGCGCCCTGCGCCGCCTGACGGCCCGGACGGCGGCCCGAGCGTCTCCAACGGCCGGCACCGTTTCCGCCTAGCTTTAACGCCGCCTGGCGAAATGTTATTTCTGAACAGTGTCGAGCGAGGGCCGGCTTAGTTTCTAAAACTGCCATATTTTTGGTATTTCTCCCCCCCTTTTTTTGGAAGGGTTGTAGTCGCCCTGCCTCTGCTTAAGTGTGTCGTAAACCTGCCGCGCGAAATTTGGCGGTGCTGTCCAGTGCCAAGGCCGCGTGGGGCTCCGCGCGGGGGCCTCCACTGGGGCTCGGGCGGGGCACAGGGGCTCGTAGGGACAGACGAGGCGCCGGGGAGAAGAAGGAGGCACTCATCTTGTGCACCAGGACAGCGTGGAAAAACCGTCGTGTTTCTTTGATCTTTCCCAGGTTCCCTCCTCACCCCTTTTCCTGGTGCTATTTCGTAAACGACTAGTTCAGTCAGGCACCTCCATGCCGGTATCACGTTTGGCAGAGGCGTCCTCTAGTTGTGCTATTGTTATGGCCAAAAATAGCGACCTTGGCCTTGGGCAGCCGTAGCAGTGGCGGCCGGCTTTACTCGCGCACAAAAGCGGCGTATTTTTTTTTAGGCACGAAGTAGCCTTATAGCCTCACCGGGGTTGGGTTTTTTTTATTTTTATTGTCAGTCTGGCCCCTTATGCAAATCCGAAATTTTCTATACGATTTTGATGAGATTTGGCAGAGTGGTAGAACTTTGTACCCTGATTTCAGTGGTGAAATGTGGTGGAAAAGTGTAGGGCCAATTTTGAGAAATTTTGAGTTGAAATCGGCGTTTCCATGGCAAAACTCGACTCGTCAGCGAAAAACAGAGGGAGAGGGGGGAGCCGAGCCACCGGAAATGGAATCCGACCAATAGCAGCGCTCCTTTTCGCCTCTGTACAGCTTACACCAAAAACGCTCGCTCCCTTGAAAAAGCGCGTTCGAATCAAAATTGTCTTTTACTGCAGCTAGAAGAGCTCCAACAATGGTACAGACGTTGTTTTCGAACGTGGCCATTTGGATCGGCCGGTCGGTCGGTGATTGTTGGCCAGAGTGTCCCGCGCCGCTGCGCGCAGGCCCTGTTGTTTTCAGAAATACCAACCCTAAATGTTCTAAACTCTTTGAATCGGAGTGAAATAGGACATTAAACTGCGTGTCTGTGCAAATGCATTTGTGAAAAAACTATCCCTAACGTAGTTTGAGTGTGACTATAAGTCCCTTTTCGAAAACAGTGGTCGTGTAGCTGCACCTTGTAGCGAGGTTTGATGGTACTTCTGAATCTAAGACAAACGATCTGGACACGGGGGCTGTGCTTTTTTCTAACCTTAAAGCTGGCTGAACTGGGTGAACTGGACTATTTTACTGCACGTTTCTGTGAATAAATTGTCCATCAGGTATTATGAGACTGTCTTAAATGTCTGTTTTTGACACAAATTGATACCCAGCTGGTCTTTACGTAAGTTTTAGAATTATTTATAATAGTCTGACAAACATAAACAGAACTACACACAACGCAGTCCTAGCCTTAGCTATCTTTGTTAAACCAGAACATAAATGAAAATTAACTTCGTGACTACCAGGATTTCGTGAAATCGTATTTTTTTTTTTTTGTTTGCTCTGATTCCGCTGAGGCGTGTTGCGCGGAGCCAACGCCGCGTGGGACCGGCCGGCGTCGATCCGAGCGGTCCAGATCGCTCATTATCCGAACAGTGCCGCGTCAGACGAGGCGGCTTCTGCTACGATCGACAGAGCAGAGTCGGCGGCACCCCTAAAGCGACGCTATTCATCATCTGGCCGAACGCGTTTATGTTTTCCGCGGTCCACCGCGGGCCGGAACGCCAATTTACATTTAATGGCTGGCCCTCGCTCAAGCCTAGCCTCCTTTGGCGGCTCTTCTTTTTACGATCCTGCGCCAGTTTGTGGCTGGCTGGGCCGATTTTAATCGCGACTCCCCTACCTTAATGAATAATCGGTCATAGCAACGCCAGATGTTTATGATTTTCAGGGTAGCGTCCGGGCGCACGTCACCGGGTAACACCGCCTTGCGCTGTTTGGCTCGGTTCAATTTGAGTCACGCCGGGACGCTGCACGTGTGGCATGCAGGGGCTTTCCCCCCTGCAAGCCGATGCCGAACATTACTTTTCCCGCTGTCTCTCTTGTACTCATGGGGTGAAGGGGCGGGTAAGAGACAGAGCACGACCAACGTTTCGAATCAGACCGCTGTGTGTGGGTAAATCTGAATCAAACCAGAGTTCCAATCGCCGCCATCGCGGTCCAGTGTGACACACGGTGTGCGCGCGGTGGACGACGGCCTGTCCGTCAGCTGTCCGGCTCGGCCGTGCCGCACCGCCCCGCCCGCCGCCCAGCGCCTCGAACGCCCAGCGCTACAACCTTTGCTGTTTAAAATTAGCTCGGTTTGTCGGGCCGCGATCCGCGCGCCCCAACGCCGCCGCCTCAGTTGAGCCACGCCAAGCTCACAGCTCTGCCGCTGCGCTGCGCGTGTCTGTGCGCGTGAGAGGAGTGCGTCTGCGAGCCCTTGGCTGTGCCCTTGAAGCTCCTTACGGTAAAGTGCTGCAGGTGTGACGCGGCGGGGTGGGCGTGGCACGCGTCGTCGGTTAGTCCTGGCGCATGGCGGTGCTCCGGGCGGCGTGCTTCGCGTCGATCTCGCGCGAAAGCATGACGGTTGCGGGACGCTCCGCCTGCTAGTGACTCGTGGTTCTAGTACCGTCCGAGCGCCTTTTTGGATTCTCATACCCGCGTCTTGTCCGGATCCACGCGCGGCGCCAGGTTGTCTGGACAGCGCGGCGGCCGTGAGTCTGGTGGACTCCCGCGCCTGAGCTTGCCCTTTCGGAACGTCGCCAAGAACGGCATTTTGCGTGTAGTTAAATTTAGTAGGAAACTTGACTGCGGGACCCGTAGCTTTTCGCACTAAAATGCGAGGAGTGACTTTAATGCCGAAACGTTGTAAAAATTTAATTTTATGATGTGTTATTTTTTTTATTATTTTTTTTTTACATTAGAAAAATAATGGCCACAACATTCTGTATTGGCGTGCAGTCCCATCGCTAGGCTCTGGGCTGCCGCTGTTTCTTGACGAACTGCCAAGAGTAAACTTTGTTGAATCTTGCTAGCAGACTGGCGTCATACTATCGCTTTTAATCTATAATATCCATTTGGACTGGAAGATGAAGCGTGTACTGTATTTTGGAGTGGAGCGGTGTTCTTACCTTGACTGTGACTCTGTTGCAGGCTCATCTCTGCACTCAAACTCAAGCTAGCGCAGGCGAACGCCGACCTCGAGAGTCTAGAGGCTGTAGCAGCGGAGATCCAGTCTCTGCGTTCCACTCTACAGTCACTGGACGGTGAGGTCCGTGCCGCGTACGTGTTCGGCGAGGACGCCGCGGAGCAGAGTTTGCAAGAGCTCGGCGCCCGAGTGGACGCCAGTGTCTGTCGCGTCAAGAAGCTCGGTGTCGACACCAAGCAGCGCTACACCGCCGCACAGCAGCTTGTGCCCACCGAGCTCGCCCAAGAGGTAAGTCACTTGTGGGCAGGGCCAGGTGACACCCGACGCGGGTGGACGCCGTTGGCTAGTATCCAATCAGCACAGCCCAAATCAATGCAATTTATTTTTAGCTGTCTATCGGACTGCTTGCCGTGCTCATGGGTTATCCTCCCTCTTTCGGAAATCAATTAGCGTGTCTCTGCCTTGCAGCTCACTTCCTTGGAACTGCTGTCGGAGGCTGTGAACGCCGCCATGGAGGAAAAGGACCGCGATCTGAAGCGGGCACGCACCGTGCGAACGGACTACGTCCGTGACGTGGAAGCGGTGACGGCCTGGATCCAGCGCGCCGAGCTGCGCGTCCAGGACCGCTCCGCCGAGCCGCAAGTGCTGCGCGACCACCTGCAGCAGGTGCAGGCCGAGATCGGCTCCACGGAGGACCGCCTGGAGCGGCTGAGCCGCAACGCACGCACCATCGCGGAGAACACGCAAGATGAGGCGGAGAAGGCGCGCGTGCAGGCCACCGTGCGCACGCTGACGGAGCAGCTGCAGCAGGTGCGCACCTGGCTGCACGACAAGAAGCAGCAGGTTGGTGACTCCCTGGACGCGTGGGCGAGATTCATGTCGCTGCACCAGGCAGTGCTCGCCTGGGTGGACGAGCACACCAAGTTCCTGGCCACCCCGCTGCAGCTCAGCTCTTTGACGCAAGCTCGTCAACGGCTTCACGATTATTCGGTGAGTCGCATTTCCTTCTTTTGAAATGAATCATTTGTTTTGTGTGTCGCCTCGTTTACGATTAGTGCTTGCCCCTTTTACAGACGGCCCTGCGGAGCAGCAAGCAAGCCGGCAAGAACTTGAGCGACATGTCTCGCGAATTGGAACAGATAGGACAGGTTACGGCGGTCGGAGACTTGCCGGAAAAGTTGCAGGCTGCCGAAGAAGCCAAAATGAAAGTAGAAGCATTACTTTTGGAAAGGGTGAGATTTTGTTACTTGTGTTATTATAACTTTTGCCAATGCTAAAAGTTGTTAATAAACAAACCGCTCTATTTTTCTGAACCATTCCAGAATGCCCTCTTACAAGAAACTAGTGAAGAATGGGAAAGGTGTGAAAGGAAAATGAAGGACGTGCGATCGTGGATGGAGAAAACTCAACAGTCCTTGGATTCGCCTCAGAATAGAAAAAGGCCCCTGCGTGACCAGCACGCAAATAGAGAAAAAATGTTAGCCGATGCCTCAACTCAGAAAACTAAAATAGCCCTATCTGTTGAGAAACTGCAGGTGACTAACCGAATGCATTGCTTGTGGATAACCAGTTATGAAGCATTATTTGAAACCCCCATGTCTTTGTGCCAGATTCACTTTAGGTCTGGGGTTGGTGGAAACGGGAAGGTGACGGAGGAAGCCAGCCAATTAATAAACGAACTCGACCGACAGATGAATGACATTAAGGAGCAAACCACCACACTTGAAGCATGTTTGTCACAAATCGACCAGTATCAACACGTAAGTCAGTTTGTTGGCACAATGTCCATCCAAATGTTTTTTTTTTTAGAAATATTATGGTCAGGAAGTAAATAACATTTATTATGTTTCCCTGAAAATGCGGCTCTTAAATTTGTACTGCCTGTCAGATCGCCATCCAAATGTTTGTGTGTTCAGGAGATTCAGCAGCTCAGGACACAAATTGTGTCTGTTGAGGCGCAACTGCGGTCAGCTCTCAGCCCCAACTACTCACCACATGACAGGGACCGAGCTCTACACGATCAAAACGTAAGCATTCCAAAAAGGTTTTTTTTTTATTCACATCAACTTTGGCACCTACGCGTGTTTGAAGATAAATGAATTTTTTTCCCAACCTTACCTGCTATCATTTGTTTTCCAAAATTGAGTCCCAAAAGGAATTATATCAATCTTTGTTCGAATTTTCGAACTTTCTCTCTCTCTCTCTCTCTTTCTCTCTCTCTCTCATAATCTCTACAATCATTGGTTTTACTGTTTGTGTCATTAAAACCATAAATGGTTGACGGAAATCCAAACGACAATTGCATGTATTTTTATTTTAAATCATGTTTTACTTACGGTTTTTGTGGGTTATAAAGAATCACGTGCAGGTGGGAATATTTCTCTAGCTCTTGTAAGGAAGTCGGTTGTAAACACATTTCTTGTGCACATATTTTTTAATTTCATGCATGTGTGTTAGTGGTTTTATTCATAGTGGAATACTGGCTTGCTTTAAGATAAGTGTTAAACTGATATCGGCTATTAGAATATTGCCAGGATCTTGGGAAACTGATCATATGCACGATGATAAGCACTTCACCGAAAGTGTCGCTTGCACATGTCAAAATGTTACTTTTTCATTGTTTTGACACAGTAAAAATAATAGTTGTTTTTTTTTTTTTTGTTTCTGTTTTATTGTTAGTGAATCAGAGCACACCTAGAACACAAATGGCGTGTCAGTGTGCTAAGACTCTGATACATAGCGCCTTTAAAATTCAATTTTTTTTCAAATTTACACTATTTTGTGCTTCCAATCGTTCTGTTCTGATAAATGCCTGGTGGGTCGTAGGTTTTATCATTGACACGTGGTTCATTAATCCTAATGAGTGCTATTTTTGATAATCTGGGCACCACGTACAAAAATTTCCTACCTCCGTTGCAACGACGATAACGCACTTGTCTTGGATTTCCTCAACATTTCTTTATCTCTACGTATTACACCATTTTATAAATAGTTGGTTTGTAAAACAGCTTAAAACGTAGGTCTTTTTACTATGCTATACTGTTTAAAGTGTAGTGTATATTTTTTAACATCTTGGGTAGAACATGGGCTGGATTGTTGGTGGCATCTGTCTCTGTCTTATGCAGTGTGTTTGATGTCTCTCCTTACCTCCTTTCCCATCCCTGCAGGCTTGTCGTGAACGAATAACCGCCCTTCAGAACAAGATTACCGCTCGCAATGAAAGAGTCAAACTTCTCGCTCAGAGGGGAACTCCAGATACAGATCCTTTAGACTAGTAAGAAGCCCCTCAGCAGCCCAATAATGACGTGACATTGATACTTATAAAAACTTTACTTACTCTATAAACAAATTGGAATATTTCTAATGCCACTGGCTTCGATTGTGTCAGTCAGTTGCAATATGCCATCGAGCCACCAGGCATTTACGAAAATAGTTGCCACCCAGAGGTCTTAGTGCCTGGTGCACCAATTCTGATTTTAATGTGCTTATGTGACACTTACGTTGGTTCTGGTGACCGCACACAGGACATGCGCATGCGGGTGGAGCTCCTCTCGGACCACATTCTACGCATAGATCCAAACTGGTCTGAGAGTGGTGCGGGTGATGCAGCAGCACGTCACTTTGCTCTTGTAGAGCCTGATATTTCGTACGCTGACATCGCTGCTGGTCGCATTAGTCCCTGCCCATTAGACCTGCCAGAAAACAAGATGCTCAAGCTTTCTTCTAATGTCTTCAAAACTTCGAACGAAAATAAATCTGATGCCAGCCGCACATCTGCGTATCCAAAAACGATAGAAACGTCTTGTTTCTGTGAGGCGATTCCGAGTAGGTCTGCGCCAGAAGAAACCAGTGGCAAGGCCAAAGATAGCTCCAGTAATTTACAACCTCTGAAGCAGCAAACTATGACATCACCAACACTCTTGTTGCAAAAGACATCAATCTCTCCCAAGAGAAGCAAGCGGATCAAGAAGGTTGTCAAAGAGATGCAAAGATCACCTAGCCCTGCAACCAGGCCTGCTGCTAAAAATGGGGACGGCCGAAGCCGGACACGATTACCCCAAGACGAGAAAGTCTTCGATGGCCTTGCTGTTCCACAATCTTTGAGGGGCCGTTCGCCCAGTCCGTTGTTTATACCGGGAGAAACAGCATCATTTGCTCAGGTTCTTAGAAGCCGCACCACTCAAGACCAACAAATAAGTGACGCGGCCACAGAGGACATTGACCGTGCATTTCATTCCACTTGTATTTTTGAAAAGGCTGGCTTTGAAACGGATCTCTCTGAGAAGACAAAAGGGAGTTTTGACGTACAGCAGCCTCCTCCTGCTATAAGAGCCTCAGACAGTATAAAACCTGAAGAATTATTTTCTTTTAACAGATTTGAAGATCAACAAGAAAGTCCACAATACTCGTACACAGCGGTTTCAACCCTTCCAGTTCTATCTCACCCTACTCCTAATGAGTCTGCATTGTCCTCTGCCCCTGTCTCTCTTTCAGGCGACACGCCTGAGTTTTTCCCCCGATCTGTTCAGACCCACTTACCAATGTTTGATGAAAATCGTTTTAACAAGAAAGAGGCAGTTTGCGAATTCTTATCAGTTCAAGCAGTACCAAAAACGATTGACGAATTTAGTACTATGCACTTTGATTCGGTGGATGCAGCAAATGTTTGTGTTTCAGTGGATGACCATGAGCACAATACTAGCCAATTTTCTTACGCAAGCATTCTCTCTCAGGGCTTACAATCTGTTTCAACCCATCAAGAATCTCCAAAAGTCGTTGAGATCAACCCCACGAAATTTCCCCCTACTGTCTCTCGTAAACCGGTATCGCCTCCCCAACATTTGACGGATAACGAGTCCCAGAAATGGCAAACGCCGAAGAAGAAGTCAACAAAACATGAAAAGGTTGTCTCTCACCCTGCGATTCCAGGTTTAGTTTTGTCGGATTCATCTCCGCCAAAAACAAGGGGGCCAGTCAAGCCAATTACTCGCAAATTAACCAAAAAAGATTCCCCTATGGCAGGAAAAGCACAGACGTTGGAAAGAGAAAAAGAGATTGAAGAGGAGGGTAAACAGTTACCTCGCCTGAAGCAATCCAAAGCAAAGCAAAGCAAAGCTATGCCAGCTAAAACCAACAACAGCAATGACGAAGATGAAATTGAAAAGGCACTGAAAGAGATAGAGGCAATGGAAAAAAATAAAAGGAAACCCAACAAAGGGCATGGATCAAAAGCCAACAAAACTGCTGTTGTTATGCAGGCTCCTAAAATAATTGAACCCCTGGTATCTTCTCCAGTCACAGAAATAATGCAGCCATTAAATAAAACGACAAGTACTACTAACTCATTGCAAACAAAGACAAAAAAGAAGAAGCAAAGGAAAAATGAAACTAAAAATCAAGCTCCATCTGACACGGGCCATAAGGAAGAAGAACAAAAAAATTTAACTTCAATTGGTGCAGATAAGACTCAGGCAGAGGATTCAAGAAAATCCGTAAACCTAAAGGCTGAACCGAAAGAATTCAACAGCCAGGAGACAAATGATGAGGGTCCTATTCTTGTCGTAAAAGCTTCTCTTGAACCACTTGAAAACTTGCGACCAACAGCGCACCAAAGTATTCAAAATGCAGTCAGGCAGCTTTCCGTAGCAATGGAGGACCTTGTCGACCATTCTGAACCGGCGGCGGGAACAAGGGAACAACACGAAGAAAAGGCAATGCTGGCACTCCTTGAAACTGTCAAAGCAGCTGAATTGGCTAATAGCGCTGATTTGACAGTCGTATCTAAGTTTACATCATCCACTCATTCTCTCGTATCGTCGAGCAGTGAAAACTCACCGAAATCTTTGGCCATTAAGTTGGACGCAACGTCTGACGACTGGTTAGCAGCTCTTGAAGAGCCCATCACACTGGACGACGATGAAGATGACGCAGTTGTTTCTCATTGTGAGGAAAAAGAAGAAACAAGTGATGCAAAGCAAGTTTCGTCTCCTGAAAAGAAACTTTCCTGTAATCTTTCTGGGGCTAGTCTTCAGACACAACCTTTTGTGGTGAAACTTGACAAAACAAGTGATGAGTGGCTAGCAGCTCTTGATGAACCAATTATTCTTAGCGAAGATGAGGATCTGCTTACAGAGCAATGCAACGAAAGTTGCAAAAGAGGCAATGTTACGATAAAAAACTTAAGTCCCTACGAATCTACGGAGAAAATAATCACAAAAGATTGTTCCGCTAAGTCTTCTGCAATCAATCAGGAATTAGCATCTAATGATCAGCCAATCACAGTAGATGATAAGACAAAGGCCCCTGGTACTCTGTCTGGGGCAAATAGGCAAGGAAATGACGGCAATTTAACCACTTTGACCGTCGACCCTCACCAAAAACAGACCACACATGCGCCGTTTGTGATGAAACTTGACAGTTCTAGCGATGATTGGCTCAATGCTCTTCACGATCCCATTATATTAGACGATGATGACAATTCAACGTTTACTAAAACTTCTGAAGCATTAAATGAGACTGATCGAAATGTGCATGCAAATGAAATCGGGTTTTCTGCATGTAACGATTCTATTGCTTTGAACCCTGGTACTGACTGTGCTGCCCAAAGAAGTCCGTCTCCTCTGCAGCGGCGGGACACCAAAAGACCTAAAAAGCTTACTGCAGAAACCACGCATACTGTAGGACAAGCGGGCATATTTGGGTCAGTAAAAGCAAGATCAAAAAACCCAAGAAAAATAATAGATCAAAATCCACTAACTGGAGAAACGCGACATTTAAATGCTGCGGACGAGCCTGATGCACAAGAAAAGGAATCTGTGAAGGCAGCCTTTGATTCCGTATCAACTGAGCCATCAGCATCATTTGAGCAACTTTGTAGCACGACTGGGGAAAGTAAGACCAGGTGCCAAACCGCCAAATCTGTTCAGCAGCCAGTATCGATCGAGCTACATCCAAGCACACGTGAACAATGCCAAGGCGCCAAAACTGCTGAGCTACCAACATCTGAGCTACGTCCTAACTTAGCCGACGAGAACAAAGAAAATTGCAAAACTGTGACTGAAAAAGAACTTTTGGCACCAGATGCACCGAAGGAATCTGAAAAGAAATTTGACCACTTTGATGTACACTTCTGGCACGATAAATGGGCATGTCATGAAGCAGAAAAGAAATGGCAAATTAAACTTGCTAAACGAACTCACACGACAGACTTTACGGACGTGTATGAACCTTCTTCTAACGACCCGGACAGTGACGGAAAACCGAAAAATACCGCTGAGGAGCCGAATTCTAGCAAAAAGGGTGAACAAGGTGACCAGCACATTGGTTCCAAAAATAGGAAAGACACGTCTGGTCACACTCTGGGCAAAGTTCACGCAGTAAATGCAAGCCTGCGGGACACCTCCCAAGGTTTACAGCTTGATTCGGAGTCCACTTCTGGCGCCTTGCGAAGTCCATCGTCTTCCGTGAATATGAAGGTTTGGGGGTCGCTTATTGTGGATGTTTGTTTCTTGTCCTCTTCGGTTTTGCTTACAGTTTTATGCAAAAGGTGTGCGCAAAAATAATTATTTTTATGTTTTTCCCCTTTACCAAAGTGCTCGAAACCTCTTTTGCTGTAGATAAATACTAACGTTTCAAAAATGCGTTTGCTCTAAATACCAAGCGTGTTGTAATTCTTTTGTTCCTTTCCCGCGTAAAATCTTGATTATCTGCCACATGAACTGGTTTGCATGTATGAGCTACTTAAGTTGTTTCGTTTTCTTCTGTCAAGTAAACAGTTATCTGAACAAAAGCGAATGATTGCAGTTTATCACATTTTTGTGGTATGTTTGACGCGCGGTTGTATGTTCTGCAGCAAGTGTATAACCGTTGTTCATCAGTGTTTGCCAAACAAGTAACAAACTGTGGTCCTAAATCCAGCAGTCTTCTCTCTGTTTGAATCTGTTTGTTTGTTTCTTGTTGCAGGATAAAATTATCCGAGATACAGCTTTGCTGGCCGCTGCTGTTGCTCAGTCAGAGAAGGAACTAGAGGCGCTACCCGCTCACAGTCTTACTGCCATGCATGATGAACTGGAGGTAAGCCCAGTACCGTTCGGCATTTATTTCTTGATGTATATTTTTTGAAAACTTATTTCTGAATACCGTTTTGATTTGAATGATATTTTAGCGAATTCTGGCGGACTTGATGGTAAAAGACGCAGTTGCTGCTCGCGTGCAAGATAACTTGGACTGTTTGCCTCAAGATGAAGAAACGTTAGCTCTGTCCCATGGATTGTCAGAGGTTCGAGCTCATCTTGCTGAACTAGTTACCCATCTTTTACAAGGACGAGCGGCAATTCAGGTACTACAAACAAATATTTCCTTTCTGCTAAAGGATTTTCAAACTGGACACGTTCCTCTACAAGTTTTAGAAATTGTATCTCAACTATGAGACACTGAGTAGAAGCAATATCATAGTCTTACTCTGTACACGTCAACCATTAGTTGTGATTGTGTAGTACATCGTCCCATTTTGGCCTTTTAAAATATGAGTTTTAGTATTACATTAAAGGATGAAATAACTATAGGCCATTTGCGGCCATTTTAGTACATCCTACTTCTTCTAGTATTGTATTGGCTAAAAGTCTTTCCCACCCACTCCTCTAAAAGTAATTTATGCATCATCTAGCTTAACTGTGTTTTGTAGAAGGACTACAGAATACAGTCTTCAGTCCTATTGACAAAAGCAAAGTTCGTTATGAGTACAAAGTACATTTTTAAAAACACACAAATTTTTTTTTCTTATAAAATATTTTGTCTCCTTTTAGAACGCAGAGCATCGTGGCATGTCAAGAGAACAGTCCCTGACGCAGTACCAAGCCCTCCTTGCCGACCTTGAACGTTGGTTCTCCTCTGCCAGCCAGCTTGTCAGTGCAAATGTTCAAGACATTCCCGTAGCAGAACTCCAAAATCAACTTTCCGCTCACAAGGTAATGCATCTATTACTTATGATAGTCTGCTATAGTATACAATGCACTTGATTTCTATGTTTGGTTATTATGTGTTTCAGCGGCTTGGTTCAGAGCTCCGACATCATGAAACACGGTTGCAGCAGCTGTCTGGTATCTGTGCGGCTTTACAGCGCCAACCTGACACTCAACATCTGGCTCCTAGTCTTCTCTCACAATTGACATCACTCCAAGATGCTTTCCAGGAACTTAGTGATGTAGTTCCAGCTCGCATCGCTGCCCTGCAGGTACCTGGGTCACATCCTGGTATCTGTTTAGCCTCCGCATAGTTCCATTGCTTTCAACCTTCTTGCCTTCCTTTAGCTTTATTAGTGAATTTTGCGGGTTATACGCTATTGCCAGTGTAATTCATTTAGTGTGGTTACCACTTTTCTTTTTGTGCCTTGCCGCAATGTTTGTTTCGCTTTCATGGCTTTTATAGATTTTTGCTCTTACTTTTTTTTACCTAACTCAAAAAATATATTAAGTCTGTTTTATGCAAGTGATTAAATAGGCTACTTTGGGGTAAACATTTTTGCAACAAAAATTTATAACTTTTTTCTGAATTTTTATGTTTATGTTTTATGTTTGCCCATTGCAAAAGGACAGAATTTTTAGTTTGTCAGCGCAAGTTCAGCAAAAATTGCTTTAATTGTTATGGCATTTGCATTTATGTAGTGAGATTCAAATCAAAATAGCCAAAAAAATTTAAATGCTTTTGCACTTGACGATACTTCACCTTGGCTTTGCCAACCTGTAAAACCTTCTATGTCTTTCCAGGAGGTGTAATTTAAATATTTATATTTGTGTGACAGACTTCTGATATTTAAACCTATTGACTTTAATAAAACATGTAGTACTTTATGTCTTAAGTGTTGAGATATTACAATAAAGATAATTCTGTATGTGCTGAAGGATCATTTCTGCAAAGACATTAGGTGTTCCACTGAGTAAACTCAATAGACTCAATAGAGGCAAACTTTCGATTTTCTTGAATTGTATTCAATGCACCACTTAGCTGTAGTCATCTTTATTGGACATATTTTACACTGCACAACCCCTTTTATAAAAAAAAAACGGCATAAAAATGTAGAACGCACGATCTCTTAAGCGCATGCTTGGAAAGTCCACATTATTCAAACTAAGCTTGTCTACCACCAACTTAAAAAGCCGTACCTGCCTACGCGCAGGAGAAACATTACTCAATTGTCCCGCACAAAATGTTGATGGCTTTGCAAAGGAATTCAGCTCTTCCTCCTGCACTCCTGCTCATTGCACACGATAAGCTCGCGCTTTTAATTGCGTGCTCGCAAGAATGGCCAAAAATTGATTTGAACCAAAGACGGTCATGGTAACGGTTTAATTTTTTTGTGTGTGTCTCAAGAGCGTTTGATCTGTTTCAAAATTAAAAACGTTACACCATCAGCAATCTTATTCAAAATTTCTGTTTTGATTTAAGTCGCACTACAAAAAAAGGCCTTAAGATTCTAAATCTTGAGAGAAAAAATTTGACTTTTGTATTCTCTAAAGAGTTGCAAAGTGAACAAACAGCACGTTTAGCCATCTTTAAACAATTTGCTATGCAATCTCATCCTGTCATGTAAAAGCATTTTGAGCGATCATATATAAATTTTAGTTATTTTTCAAAGAACCCTCCCCGTTGCGATGTTTTGGCAGCAACCCAAGGAAAGGCCGTTGCAGAGAGGGAGAGTGATGGTGCTACATGATCTAAATTTAGCTACAGCTTGAGACCTCCTCGCGTCCTGACCTCATTGGCAGTCCTAACCTATCTGTCCTTAACTTTTTGGCTTTGGCTGCTTTTCTTTTATTTCATATGGATCCTTCTTTGGGCGATTCTTCTCTACTTTCTTTAGAATTTCTCGCTATATAAAGTGCAGCTTTGTAGACACGATAAAATTGTACGAAACGTACCCTGTGCCCTTTAAAATAAATGCCTCATTATCTAGTGGTTCAAATATTTTTTGTATGAAAGTTTTAACTATTGAACCATTTTATGTAACAACAATAAATTTTCATAATTTTGAAAACAGCTTCCTTGCTATGATTGTTTTTTTTAAGTTCAGTAATTAAATTGTTTGTTTCTTGTTACAGGCGTCACTCTTGGTTTTATCACCGGGAAGTACAATTTCTTCTGGTGCTTCCCCAATTCACAGCGAGGAAGTGCCCACACGTGGAAAGGACATAGGTTCGCAAACCGGGGACAGCCTTCGGGGACCAAAAAGTCAATCTGCACAGACTGATTCTTTGCAAAGAAGTCACATTCAGGTTTTGAAGAAAGTCGATGGTGATCATGAAGTCATTGAATTTGTGACTATGCCTGATATTCCCACTTCCACTACTTATTTACCTAGTGCCTGCTCCACATCATCTCTGCCTTTTAGAAATGATGATTTAATGGTCCAAGTTAAATACAAGGATGAGCAACAAACTGGAGGTTTGCAAGAAAATTTGCAGTCAGAGCTAAATATTCTTCATGTGGAACCACAATCTTTTGAGACTGTTTTAGTAGATCCTGGTGAAACGACAACAGAAGTAATAGTTGATGCACATGGAAATAAACGTGTAATTGTCAGACAAGTCAGAAGGACTCTAGTCACTCAACAGCAAGTTGTGTCCTCACAACGACAAGAATTACAATCTGTGTCAACAAGGGATGGACACATAGTGCCCGAATCAGAACAAAGGGCATTTAGTCAAATTGTGTTACAGCGTCAACAAACGGCTGTGTCACATTTGCAAGGTGACGGAAGTACACATGTAACACAAAGTAATGATTATACAGGAAGAATTGCAACAGGCGTTGATGGGGGCAGCGTAATTGTCTCTGACTTCAGATGTCAGCCACCGAGCAACACTATTACGCTTCATGATATTCCAAATACAAATGAGCTCATGAGACTGGACAGAGCAGCACTGGAAGGAAGAATTATCACAGGTGACTCCACATCTCAAATAATGTTTCCAGCTGAGCTTGATGTTAACTCACAGGAATTAATAACATCAGCTTCGAGTGTAAGAGCAACTGTCCAGCAGGTATCAAGACGGGTTGTACGACAGAAAAGAAAAGTTATCAGAAAAATCGTTATTATTGATGGCAAAGAGCACGTCACGGAAGAGGTAGTTGATGAACCCGAAGAAATCGAGGAAAGTGGTGATAGCATTCCCAGAGTGAGCATAGAGATAAATAGGTCTGGCGAAAGAGGAGCTGCAGAGAAAGAAGGAGAACGTACGTCTTTACCTACAGAATTTCATCTTAAATCACAGGGTACCTCGCAAACAATGGAAAGACATCAAACTGAGACATCGGAAACTGTGGAAGGAAGTCAAGCTTCAAAAGATGGGACAGATTTGGGGTCCAATGGAAGGATATCATCAGATGCCATTTCAAGCCCTGGTGTCAGAGGCAAAAGTCCATCAGTTTTTTCTCGATTTGCAAAGCGAACAAAAAAGGCATTCAAAAAAGTAATTGGGTCTGATGGGCAGGAATATGTTGTCACGCCAGATGACGAGATTCAAGATGGTTCAGCAGAATATTATGTCAGCACAGAAGAGCTTTCGCCTTCCCCCGGAGTTTCTCCAATTACACGAAGAACGAAACAAATTCATAAAAAAACAAAGGGGCCTGATGGAAACGAATATGATGAAGAAATTGTTGTCACTGAAGATGGAACAGATTTAGTTCGAACAATCAGAAGAGTTATCAAGAAAGTAATAGTTGTTGATGGAAAGGAGCAATTAGTAGAGGAAATTGTGGAAATTCCTAGTGTAGATGATTCCCTTCCTGATCTTACCACCCCACAAACACCTAAACAGTCTGCAAGTACTTTGCCTTCTCAACACCAAGTTCCAGATTCTTCAGCTTCTTCATCTCCTAAGACCAAGTCATTGGCAAGGGATAAAGAAAGTCCAACAAAAGAAAGTAGACACAAGGAGCGATGGTCCATCAAAGAAACGCTGTTTGGAACACCAAAATTAAAGAGACAGAAATCAAAAGAAAAATCAACAGAGCATGAGATAAAGTCAAGGAAAAAAACAGAAACTCCACCTTTACCTAATGTTTCTGATGGTCATCCGAAATCCCCCACCCAGCCTTTTCTAGTTCAAGAGAGTCCTTCTAGAAAAGAAAAGTCTCCTGACCTTTCTGACCATATGGCCATTCCAGGGACGGAAGGTTTGGACATTCAAGCCGGAGATAAAGGTGTGGTTGAAGATTTGTGTATAGCTGTTAAAGCTCCTTCGCGGTCTCCATCACCTGAAAAGGTTTCTAAGGAAGATATCAAAGAAACTGTATCAGATTTTGTAAAAAACGAACAAGTTAAACATGAAGGGTACCCTGAAAAAACATTGCCTCTTTTAAGTTTTTCAAAACCAGTGGCCCCTCCGAGACGAAACATACCCGATCGAAGTCGGTCTAACACTCCAACTCCAGCCCCAAGAGCGTCAGTTTCACCTCAAAGACCCCCATCTCCTGGGATAAGACACCCTGTGGAAGAGGAAGTAATTACAGAAACAAAATCAAATCGTGCGCCTTTTGGCGGCATATTGGTCGGAGTAAAAGTTCCGGAAGATGCGGTACGTTCCCTCAAAAAAACACGCGAGACTGCTGAACAGGGCAAAGATAGTTCAACTCAACCACAAGAACAAATGCCAGATTTCCTCTCAGGAACTCTTGGTACCACTCAGGGATCCATTTCAAGCTGGCAAGTAACTACAACAAAGACTGTAATACCAACTGTTGTGACAAGAGAGGTTAGAAAAACAAGAAGAATAGTCAAAAAAGTATCTATTGTTGATGGGAGAGAGGTAGTTACTGAAGAATTGTTAGATGAGCCAGAGGAAAGTGTCACAGAATCTGTGATTACTGGTGAGCCAACTACAACAGTTTTTCATGAAAAGCAAACCAGAGCTGATTCTCCAGCAGAAGCTGATGACGAGACAGATGGGGCGCTTCCTGAATACTACGTTTCAAGGGAAGCGATGAAATTAAGGCCTAATGAAAAGGTTGAGCAAATAACAGTTGTCAAAAAATCCCTGAGTAACGACGGTGCTGAACAAACTGTGGTCATTCACATAAACGAGACGGATGAAACCATTGAAAGGACTCATTTATTGTCAGTTAAAACTGTTACAAAAATAGTGTATGTAGTTATTTATCCCAATTCTAATGAGCACATTACTGAGACGGACTTTGAAGTGCTGCCAAATGACCAAGTTTCTAAAAAGCAGTACCGTGTTTTAAGGAAAATTGTTCGGTTTGTCAAGGTTAGAGATGGCAGGAAAGTAGTCACAGAAGAAAGGGAAGAGTCGGAGCCAGACGCAACGTATGATGATATGATGTCAGCTATAAATGAAATTGCTGTGAAAGCACCAAAGCTGCCAGGATATGAACATCAAGCCACATCTCAGGGTCCTTTAGCACCAGACAGAAAAAAAAGAGCTGAAGCAAAGATGGTTAATGAGCAGCAAATCCTAAAAGAAGGTGCAACAAGTCCTTCTAAGTTCTGTAATATATTAAAGGTAAAAACTATAAGAAAAGTTCAAAGTCCAGATGGTAAAGAACGCATAACCGTTGAAAAGCACGAAGAACCTTTGCCCGACCACCTCATTAACCCTCATAAGTCAAGAATCGTCCGAAGGGTGATAAATGTTACAGTGAGACCCGACGGTTCCGAGGAAATATCGCAAGAGGACACAGAGGAGTCATCACCAAAGAAACCAGGGATGCTGGCTAGACTCGTAAAAGACACAAAGGACATGATGAAAAAGGTTGTGTCAAATGAAAACGTCGAACACCAAGTAACAGAAATCCACGCACCGCCTGGCCCCATGGCAGAATACTACGATCCCTTGGAAGAGATAACTACTCGTCCTGGAGAGCACATAAAGGCCATAAAATTTATAAGAACAACCATTTTACCAGACGGGTCACTGCAAACTACAGAGGAGGACATGGAACAAGAATTTCAAATGTCTAAAGCTAAGAAAGGAAGAGACAAATACCGACAAATAACTAAAGTTGTGTATCAGTTAACCTACCCCACTGGAGATGAAATATGCACTGAAGCTGACGCAGAGGAAGTCAAACCAGGAAAGTTCAAGATAATTCGAAAAGTAATTAGAATTTTCAAAACTGACCTTGGTACTAAAAAACTTATAAGCAAGGATGAAGTAGATGTTAATTCAACAGAAACTAAAACAATTGAGGAGATTGTTGAAGAAATGACACAGAAAATGGATGGAAAGGATTCTGACGGGAAAAGAGAAATAAGTCCTGAGACACATATGTCACAAAAACATCCAGCAGACACTAAGACAAGGGAAAACATAATCATAACAAAGACAATAAAGAAGTCAATTGCAGAAGATGGTTCTGAAAATACCACTGAAGATATATTTGAAGAATCACTTCCAGAAGATCAAGTTGATCCAGAGCATCCCATCATAATCCGAAAAACCATATACATTGTCGTAGGCCCTGACGGCCAGGAACACATCACTCAAGAATACGTAGAAGAAGAAGCAGACATAGATCTTAAATGTCCAATAGCTCAATTGGTAAGAAAAACAAAGGTTCATTTTCCAGAAATTTATATTTCAGAAGATGAAATTAAAAGTCGAAAAGATGAATGGCTTCATCGCATACAGGTAATTCGCACTGTTCAAAAATCCGATGGAAAAGAGCAAACGACAGAGGGTGAGGTATCAGAACCTCAAATGGTTAAACCACCTGAAACAAATGTGAAAATAGTAAAAATAATATACGCATACGTACCATTGGAACAGAATGAAATTGTTGTAGAGACTGACTTAGAAGAAATCGAACCTGGACAATACCGAATAATCCGAAGAACAATCAGGACAATAGCAGTTTCTGATGGAAAGAAACAAGTTTGTGAAGAGAAAATTGAAGAACCAAAAGACGAGGCCCCAACATCATATGATAAAATAAAAACCTTCATAAAAACAACATTTTCAAAACATTTCCCATTTCAGTCAGACAAGGACACCGTCAGCGATACGGATCAAAGACAACAAGGAGACGAAAAAGAACCGAAGACAACGAACAAGGTAAGCAGCCTATATACGCTATTAAGAGAAATGCAATTAAACATTCTGTTTGGGAAAACAAAAAGACAAGGTACACGGTAAACAAAAACCAGGTAAAAAACACAAAAGCACGCTTAGAAACAATCACGTAGCATACAAGAACTAGTGTGTAAAAATATTGCACCGTAGTAAAGTAGATACAGGAAAACCGCAGAATATGATTTGCTTTCTTATGTAAATTGCGAGAAAAGTAGATTTTCAAAACCTTTAGGTAACCAATAAAAACTCTAAAATATTTATGTTCCTGACATTTTAGGCATGGAGCCAAGAACATCACGAGCCAACAACAAACTTCATCCAAATGGAAAAATCCTTCTGGAATGAACGACCGGACCCCAGAATCGCCGTTGCAGCGGCCGCGCCGCCGACACCGGAGCCCGTCAAGGACAAGAAGGAGAAGAAGGAAAAGGACAAGAAGGTGAAGGAAAAGACGCCCGAGCCCAAAACGCCCGACACCAAGACCAAGGAGAAGAAGCACAAGGAGAAGGCGCCTGTCGTCGAGGACGTCAAGTCAAAGGCTCCCAAGACGGAGGCCTCACCCAAGACCGCCACCCTTGAGCGCCAGTCGACCCCCGTCGGCGAGAACATCATTAAGGTCAAGATTATTCGCAAGGTGATCGGGCCCGACGGCAAGGAGACGGTCACGGAGGAGAAGCGGGAAGAGCCCATGCCTGCCGCCCTGATCGACCCCGCCCGTCCTCGTGTCATCAAGAGGACGATCTACATCGTGGTGAGACCGGACGGCCAGGAAGAAGTGACTCAGGAGGACGTGGACGAACACCCGGAGGGCGGCAAGCCGTCCATCTTCTCTCGTCTCCGCAAAATCATTCGAAAGGTCATCATTGGTCCTGACGGCAAGGAGCAAGTCACCGAAGAGGAGGCCCACTTCCCCGAGCTGTACGTGACCCAAGACGACCTGAAGAAGCGTCCGGATGAGTGGGTGCGTCGCGTCAAGCTGATCCGACGCGTCCAGCTGCCCGACGGCTCCGAGCAGACCACGGAGGAGGACGCCGAAGAGCCCGAGGACGCCATGCCCAAGGGCGCCAAGAAGAAAGTCACCAAGCTGGTGTACGTCATTGCCCTTCCCGACGGCAAAGAGCAGGTCGTCGAAACTGATCTCGACGAGACCAAGCCAGGCAAGTTCCGGGTCATCCGGCGTGTGGTGCGCACCATCACGGTCAAGGATGGCAAGAGGCAAGTGCTGGACGAGAAGGTGGAGGAGCCGCAGCAGGACGAGAAACCCTCGGCGCTGGACAAAATCATCAGCGCCGTGACCATCGCCTTCGCGCCCAAGGAGGCCAAGCCCGAGGAGGTGAGGCCGGACCTGAGACCACCCACAGCCGACTTTATTCAGGTGGAGAGGTCCTTCTGGGATGAACGACCGGACCCCAGAATCGCCGTTGCAGCGGCCGCGCCGCCGACACCGGAGCCCGTCAAGGACAAGAAGGAGAAGAAGGAAAAGGACAAGAAGGTGAAGGAAAAGACGCCCGAGCCCAAAACGCCCGACACCAAGACCAAGGAGAAGAAGCACAAGGAGAAGGCGCCTGTCGTCGAGGACGTCAAGTCAAAGGCTCCCAAGACGGAGGCCTCACCCAAGACCGCCACCCTTGAGCGCCAGTCGACCCCCGTCGGCGAGAACATCATTAAGGTCAAGATTATTCGCAAGGTGATCGGGCCCGACGGCAAGGAGACGGTCACGGAGGAGAAGCGGGAAGAGCCCATGCCTGCCGCCCTGATCGACCCCGCCCGTCCTCGTGTCATCAAGAGGACGATCTACATCGTGGTGAGACCGGACGGCCAGGAAGAAGTGACTCAGGAGGACGTGGACGAACACCCGGAGGGCGGCAAGCCGTCCATCTTCTCTCGTCTCCGCAAAATCATTCGAAAGGTCATCATTGGTCCTGACGGCAAGGAGCAAGTCACCGAAGAGGAGGCCCACTTCCCCGAGCTGTACGTGACCCAAGACGACCTGAAGAAGCGTCCGGATGAGTGGGTGCGTCGCGTCAAGCTGATCCGACGCGTCCAGCTGCCCGACGGCTCCGAGCAGACCACGGAGGAGGACGCCGAAGAGCCCGAGGACGCCATGCCCAAGGGCGCCAAGAAGAAAGTCACCAAGCTGGTGTACGTCATTGCCCTTCCCGACGGCAAAGAGCAGGTCGTCGAAACTGATCTCGACGAGACCAAGCCAGGCAAGTTCCGGGTCATCCGGCGTGTGGTGCGCACCATCACGGTCAAGGATGGCAAGAGGCAAGTGCTGGACGAGAAGGTGGAGGAGCCGCAGCAGGACGAGAAACCCTCGGCGCTGGACAAAATCATCAGCGCCGTGACCATCGCCTTCGCGCCCAAGGAGGCCAAGCCCGAGGAGGTGAGGCCGGACCTGAGACCACCCACAGCCGACTTTATTCAGGTGGAGAGGTCCTTCTGGGATGAACGACCGGACCCCAGAATCGCCGTTGCAGCGGCCGCGCCGCCGACACCGGAGCCCGTCAAGGACAAGAAGGAGAAGAAGGAAAAGGACAAGAAGGTGAAGGAAAAGACGCCCGAGCCCAAAACGCCCGACACCAAGACCAAGGAGAAGAAGCACAAGGAGAAGGCGCCTGTCGTCGAGGACGTCAAGTCAAAGGCTCCCAAGACGGAGGCCTCACCCAAGACCGCCACCCTTGAGCGCCAGTCGACCCCCGTCGGCGAGAACATCATTAAGGTCAAGATTATTCGCAAGGTGATCGGGCCCGACGGCAAGGAGACGGTCACGGAGGAGAAGCGGGAAGAGCCCATGCCTGCCGCCCTGATCGACCCCGCCCGTCCTCGTGTCATCAAGAGGACGATCTACATCGTGGTGAGACCGGACGGCCAGGAAGAAGTGACTCAGGAGGACGTGGACGAACACCCGGAGGGCGGCAAGCCGTCCATCTTCTCTCGTCTCCGCAAAATCATTCGAAAGGTCATCATTGGTCCTGACGGCAAGGAGCAAGTCACCGAAGAGGAGGCCCACTTCCCCGAGCTGTACGTGACCCAAGACGACCTGAAGAAGCGTCCGGATGAGTGGGTGCGTCGCGTCAAGCTGATCCGACGCGTCCAGCTGCCCGACGGCTCCGAGCAGACCACGGAGGAGGACGCCGAAGAGCCCGAGGACGCCATGCCCAAGGGCGCCAAGAAGAAAGTCACCAAGCTGGTGTACGTCATTGCCCTTCCCGACGGCAAAGAGCAGGTCGTCGAAACTGATCTCGACGAGACCAAGCCAGGCAAGTTCCGGGTCATCCGGCGTGTGGTGCGCACCATCACGGTCAAGGATGGCAAGAGGCAAGTGCTGGACGAGAAGGTGGAGGAGCCGCAGCAGGACGAGAAACCCTCGGCGCTGGACAAAATCATCAGCGCCGTGACCATCGCCTTCGCGCCCAAGGAGGCCAAGCCCGAGGAGGTGAGGCCGGACCTGAGACCACCCACAGCCGACTTTATTCAGGTGGAGAGGTCCTTCTGGGATGAACGACCGGACCCCAGAATCGCCGTTGCAGCGGCCGCGCCGCCGACACCGGAGCCCGTCAAGGACAAGAAGGAGAAGAAGGAAAAGGACAAGAAGGTGAAGGAAAAGACGCCCGAGCCCAAAACGCCCGACACCAAGACCAAGGAGAAGAAGCACAAGGAGAAGGCGCCTGTCGTCGAGGACGTCAAGTCAAAGGCTCCCAAGACGGAGGCCTCACCCAAGACCGCCACCCTTGAGCGCCAGTCGACCCCCGTCGGCGAGAACATCATTAAGGTCAAGATTATTCGCAAGGTGATCGGGCCCGACGGCAAGGAGACGGTCACGGAGGAGAAGCGGGAAGAGCCCATGCCTGCCGCCCTGATCGACCCCGCCCGTCCTCGTGTCATCAAGAGGACGATCTACATCGTGGTGAGACCGGACGGCCAGGAAGAAGTGACTCAGGAGGACGTGGACGAACACCCGGAGGGCGGCAAGCCGTCCATCTTCTCTCGTCTCCGCAAAATCATTCGAAAGGTCATCATTGGTCCTGACGGCAAGGAGCAAGTCACCGAAGAGGAGGCCCACTTCCCCGAGCTGTACGTGACCCAAGACGACCTGAAGAAGCGTCCGGATGAGTGGGTGCGTCGCGTCAAGCTGATCCGACGCGTCCAGCTGCCCGACGGCTCCGAGCAGACCACGGAGGAGGACGCCGAAGAGCCCGAGGACGCCATGCCCAAGGGCGCCAAGAAGAAAGTCACCAAGCTGGTGTACGTCATTGCCCTTCCCGACGGCAAAGAGCAGGTCGTCGAAACTGATCTCGACGAGACCAAGCCAGGCAAGTTCCGGGTCATCCGGCGTGTGGTGCGCACCATCACGGTCAAGGATGGCAAGAGGCAAGTGCTGGACGAGAAGGTGGAGGAGCCGCAGCAGGACGAGAAACCCTCGGCGCTGGACAAAATCATCAGCGCCGTGACCATCGCCTTCGCGCCCAAGGAGGCCAAGCCCGAGGAGGTGAGGCCGGACCTGAGACCACCCACAGCCGACTTTATTCAGGTGGAGAGGTCCTTCTGGGATGAACGACCGGACCCCAGAATCGCCGTTGCAGCGGCCGCGCCGCCGACACCGGAGCCCGTCAAGGACAAGAAGGAGAAGAAGGAAAAGGACAAGAAGGTGAAGGAAAAGACGCCCGAGCCCAAAACGCCCGACACCAAGACCAAGGAGAAGAAGCACAAGGAGAAGGCGCCTGTCGTCGAGGACGTCAAGTCAAAGGCTCCCAAGACGGAGGCCTCACCCAAGACCGCCACCCTTGAGCGCCAGTCGACCCCCGTCGGCGAGAACATCATTAAGGTCAAGATTATTCGCAAGGTGATCGGGCCCGACGGCAAGGAGACGGTCACGGAGGAGAAGCGGGAAGAGCCCATGCCTGCCGCCCTGATCGACCCCGCCCGTCCTCGTGTCATCAAGAGGACGATCTACATCGTGGTGAGACCGGACGGCCAGGAAGAAGTGACTCAGGAGGACGTGGACGAACACCCGGAGGGCGGCAAGCCGTCCATCTTCTCTCGTCTCCGCAAAATCATTCGAAAGGTCATCATTGGTCCTGACGGCAAGGAGCAAGTCACCGAAGAGGAGGCCCACTTCCCCGAGCTGTACGTGACCCAAGACGACCTGAAGAAGCGTCCGGATGAGTGGGTGCGTCGCGTCAAGCTGATCCGACGCGTCCAGCTGCCCGACGGCTCCGAGCAGACCACGGAGGAGGACGCCGAAGAGCCCGAGGACGCCATGCCCAAGGGCGCCAAGAAGAAAGTCACCAAGCTGGTGTACGTCATTGCCCTTCCCGACGGCAAAGAGCAGGTCGTCGAAACTGATCTCGACGAGACCAAGCCAGGCAAGTTCCGGGTCATCCGGCGTGTGGTGCGCACCATCACGGTCAAGGATGGCAAGAGGCAAGTGCTGGACGAGAAGGTGGAGGAGCCGCAGCAGGACGAGAAACCCTCGGCGCTGGACAAAATCATCAGCGCCGTGACCATCGCCTTCGCGCCCAAGGAGGCCAAGCCCGAGGAGGTGAGGCCGGACCTGAGACCACCCACAGCCGACTTTATTCAGGTGGAGAGGTCCTTCTGGGATGAACGACCGGACCCCAGAATCGCCGTTGCAGCGGCCGCGCCGCCGACACCGGAGCCCGTCAAGGACAAGAAGGAGAAGAAGGAAAAGGACAAGAAGGTGAAGGAAAAGACGCCCGAGCCCAAAACGCCCGACACCAAGACCAAGGAGAAGAAGCACAAGGAGAAGGCGCCTGTCGTCGAGGACGTCAAGTCAAAGGCTCCCAAGACGGAGGCCTCACCCAAGACCGCCACCCTTGAGCGCCAGTCGACCCCCGTCGGCGAGAACATCATTAAGGTCAAGATTATTCGCAAGGTGATCGGGCCCGACGGCAAGGAGACGGTCACGGAGGAGAAGCGGGAAGAGCCCATGCCTGCCGCCCTGATCGACCCCGCCCGTCCTCGTGTCATCAAGAGGACGATCTACATCGTGGTGAGACCGGACGGCCAGGAAGAAGTGACTCAGGAGGACGTGGACGAACACCCGGAGGGCGGCAAGCCGTCCATCTTCTCTCGTCTCCGCAAAATCATTCGAAAGGTCATCATTGGTCCTGACGGCAAGGAGCAAGTCACCGAAGAGGAGGCCCACTTCCCCGAGCTGTACGTGACCCAAGACGACCTGAAGAAGCGTCCGGATGAGTGGGTGCGTCGCGTCAAGCTGATCCGACGCGTCCAGCTGCCCGACGGCTCCGAGCAGACCACGGAGGAGGACGCCGAAGAGCCCGAGGACGCCATGCCCAAGGGCGCCAAGAAGAAAGTCACCAAGCTGGTGTACGTCATTGCCCTTCCCGACGGCAAAGAGCAGGTCGTCGAAACTGATCTCGACGAGACCAAGCCAGGCAAGTTCCGGGTCATCCGGCGTGTGGTGCGCACCATCACGGTCAAGGATGGCAAGAGGCAAGTGCTGGACGAGAAGGTGGAGGAGCCGCAGCAGGACGAGAAACCCTCGGCGCTGGACAAAATCATCAGCGCCGTGACCATCGCCTTCGCGCCCAAGGAGGCCAAGCCCGAGGAGGTGAGGCCGGACCTGAGACCACCCACAGCCGACTTTATTCAGGTGGAGAGGTCCTTCTGGGATGAACGACCGGACCCCAGAATCGCCGTTGCAGCGGCCGCGCCGCCGACACCGGAGCCCGTCAAGGACAAGAAGGAGAAGAAGGAAAAGGACAAGAAGGTGAAGGAAAAGACGCCCGAGCCCAAAACGCCCGACACCAAGACCAAGGAGAAGAAGCACAAGGAGAAGGCGCCTGTCGTCGAGGACGTCAAGTCAAAGGCTCCCAAGACGGAGGCCTCACCCAAGACCGCCACCCTTGAGCGCCAGTCGACCCCCGTCGGCGAGAACATCATTAAGGTCAAGATTATTCGCAAGGTGATCGGGCCCGACGGCAAGGAGACGGTCACGGAGGAGAAGCGGGAAGAGCCCATGCCTGCCGCCCTGATCGACCCCGCCCGTCCTCGTGTCATCAAGAGGACGATCTACATCGTGGTGAGACCGGACGGCCAGGAAGAAGTGACTCAGGAGGACGTGGACGAACACCCGGAGGGCGGCAAGCCGTCCATCTTCTCTCGTCTCCGCAAAATCATTCGAAAGGTCATCATTGGTCCTGACGGCAAGGAGCAAGTCACCGAAGAGGAGGCCCACTTCCCCGAGCTGTACGTGACCCAAGACGACCTGAAGAAGCGTCCGGATGAGTGGGTGCGTCGCGTCAAGCTGATCCGACGCGTCCAGCTGCCCGACGGCTCCGAGCAGACCACGGAGGAGGACGCCGAAGAGCCCGAGGACGCCATGCCCAAGGGCGCCAAGAAGAAAGTCACCAAGCTGGTGTACGTCATTGCCCTTCCCGACGGCAAAGAGCAGGTCGTCGAAACTGATCTCGACGAGACCAAGCCAGGCAAGTTCCGGGTCATCCGGCGTGTGGTGCGCACCATCACGGTCAAGGATGGCAAGAGGCAAGTGCTGGACGAGAAGGTGGAGGAGCCGCAGCAGGACGAGAAACCCTCGGCGCTGGACAAAATCATCAGCGCCGTGACCATCGCCTTCGCGCCCAAGGAGGCCAAGCCCGAGGAGGTGAGGCCGGACCTGAGACCACCCACAGCCGACTTTATTCAGGTGGAGAGGTCCTTCTGGGATGAACGACCGGACCCCAGAATCGCCGTTGCAGCGGCCGCGCCGCCGACACCGGAGCCCGTCAAGGACAAGAAGGAGAAGAAGGAAAAGGACAAGAAGGTGAAGGAAAAGACGCCCGAGCCCAAAACGCCCGACACCAAGACCAAGGAGAAGAAGCACAAGGAGAAGGCGCCTGTCGTCGAGGACGTCAAGTCAAAGGCTCCCAAGACGGAGGCCTCACCCAAGACCGCCACCCTTGAGCGCCAGTCGACCCCCGTCGGCGAGAACATCATTAAGGTCAAGATTATTCGCAAGGTGATCGGGCCCGACGGCAAGGAGACGGTCACGGAGGAGAAGCGGGAAGAGCCCATGCCTGCCGCCCTGATCGACCCCGCCCGTCCTCGTGTCATCAAGAGGACGATCTACATCGTGGTGAGACCGGACGGCCAGGAAGAAGTGACTCAGGAGGACGTGGACGAACACCCGGAGGGCGGCAAGCCGTCCATCTTCTCTCGTCTCCGCAAAATCATTCGAAAGGTCATCATTGGTCCTGACGGCAAGGAGCAAGTCACCGAAGAGGAGGCCCACTTCCCCGAGCTGTACGTGACCCAAGACGACCTGAAGAAGCGTCCGGATGAGTGGGTGCGTCGCGTCAAGCTGATCCGACGCGTCCAGCTGCCCGACGGCTCCGAGCAGACCACGGAGGAGGACGCCGAAGAGCCCGAGGACGCCATGCCCAAGGGCGCCAAGAAGAAAGTCACCAAGCTGGTGTACGTCATTGCCCTTCCCGACGGCAAAGAGCAGGTCGTCGAAACTGATCTCGACGAGACCAAGCCAGGCAAGTTCCGGGTCATCCGGCGTGTGGTGCGCACCATCACGGTCAAGGATGGCAAGAGGCAAGTGCTGGACGAGAAGGTGGAGGAGCCGCAGCAGGACGAGAAACCCTCGGCGCTGGACAAAATCATCAGCGCCGTGACCATCGCCTTCGCGCCCAAGGAGGCCAAGCCCGAGGAGGTGAGGCCGGACCTGAGACCACCCACAGCCGACTTTATTCAGGTGGAGAGGTCCTTCTGGGATGAACGACCGGACCCCAGAATCGCCGTTGCAGCGGCCGCGCCGCCGACACCGGAGCCCGTCAAGGACAAGAAGGAGAAGAAGGAAAAGGACAAGAAGGTGAAGGAAAAGACGCCCGAGCCCAAAACGCCCGACACCAAGACCAAGGAGAAGAAGCACAAGGAGAAGGCGCCTGTCGTCGAGGACGTCAAGTCAAAGGCTCCCAAGACGGAGGCCTCACCCAAGACCGCCACCCTTGAGCGCCAGTCGACCCCCGTCGGCGAGAACATCATTAAGGTCAAGATTATTCGCAAGGTGATCGGGCCCGACGGCAAGGAGACGGTCACGGAGGAGAAGCGGGAAGAGCCCATGCCTGCCGCCCTGATCGACCCCGCCCGTCCTCGTGTCATCAAGAGGACGATCTACATCGTGGTGAGACCGGACGGCCAGGAAGAAGTGACTCAGGAGGACGTGGACGAACACCCGGAGGGCGGCAAGCCGTCCATCTTCTCTCGTCTCCGCAAAATCATTCGAAAGGTCATCATTGGTCCTGACGGCAAGGAGCAAGTCACCGAAGAGGAGGCCCACTTCCCCGAGCTGTACGTGACCCAAGACGACCTGAAGAAGCGTCCGGATGAGTGGGTGCGTCGCGTCAAGCTGATCCGACGCGTCCAGCTGCCCGACGGCTCCGAGCAGACCACGGAGGAGGACGCCGAAGAGCCCGAGGACGCCATGCCCAAGGGCGCCAAGAAGAAAGTCACCAAGCTGGTGTACGTCATTGCCCTTCCCGACGGCAAAGAGCAGGTCGTCGAAACTGATCTCGACGAGACCAAGCCAGGCAAGTTCCGGGTCATCCGGCGTGTGGTGCGCACCATCACGGTCAAGGATGGCAAGAGGCAAGTGCTGGACGAGAAGGTGGAGGAGCCGCAGCAGGACGAGAAACCCTCGGCGCTGGACAAAATCATCAGCGCCGTGACCATCGCCTTCGCGCCCAAGGAGGCCAAGCCCGAGGAGGTGAGGCCGGACCTGAGACCACCCACAGCCGACTTTATTCAGGTGGAGAGGTCCTTCTGGGATGAACGACCGGACCCCAGAATCGCCGTTGCAGCGGCCGCGCCGCCGACACCGGAGCCCGTCAAGGACAAGAAGGAGAAGAAGGAAAAGGACAAGAAGGTGAAGGAAAAGACGCCCGAGCCCAAAACGCCCGACACCAAGACCAAGGAGAAGAAGCACAAGGAGAAGGCGCCTGTCGTCGAGGACGTCAAGTCAAAGGCTCCCAAGACGGAGGCCTCACCCAAGACCGCCACCCTTGAGCGCCAGTCGACCCCCGTCGGCGAGAACATCATTAAGGTCAAGATTATTCGCAAGGTGATCGGGCCCGACGGCAAGGAGACGGTCACGGAGGAGAAGCGGGAAGAGCCCATGCCTGCCGCCCTGATCGACCCCGCCCGTCCTCGTGTCATCAAGAGGACGATCTACATCGTGGTGAGACCGGACGGCCAGGAAGAAGTGACTCAGGAGGACGTGGACGAACACCCGGAGGGCGGCAAGCCGTCCATCTTCTCTCGTCTCCGCAAAATCATTCGAAAGGTCATCATTGGTCCTGACGGCAAGGAGCAAGTCACCGAAGAGGAGGCCCACTTCCCCGAGCTGTACGTGACCCAAGACGACCTGAAGAAGCGTCCGGATGAGTGGGTGCGTCGCGTCAAGCTGATCCGACGCGTCCAGCTGCCCGACGGCTCCGAGCAGACCACGGAGGAGGACGCCGAAGAGCCCGAGGACGCCATGCCCAAGGGCGCCAAGAAGAAAGTCACCAAGCTGGTGTACGTCATTGCCCTTCCCGACGGCAAAGAGCAGGTCGTCGAAACTGATCTCGACGAGACCAAGCCAGGCAAGTTCCGGGTCATCCGGCGTGTGGTGCGCACCATCACGGTCAAGGATGGCAAGAGGCAAGTGCTGGACGAGAAGGTGGAGGAGCCGCAGCAGGACGAGAAACCCTCGGCGCTGGACAAAATCATCAGCGCCGTGACCATCGCCTTCGCGCCCAAGGAGGCCAAGCCCGAGGAGGTGAGGCCGGACCTGAGACCACCCACAGCCGACTTTATTCAGGTGGAGAGGTCCTTCTGGGATGAACGACCGGACCCCAGAATCGCCGTTGCAGCGGCCGCGCCGCCGACACCGGAGCCCGTCAAGGACAAGAAGGAGAAGAAGGAAAAGGACAAGAAGGTGAAGGAAAAGACGCCCGAGCCCAAAACGCCCGACACCAAGACCAAGGAGAAGAAGCACAAGGAGAAGGCGCCTGTCGTCGAGGACGTCAAGTCAAAGGCTCCCAAGACGGAGGCCTCACCCAAGACCGCCACCCTTGAGCGCCAGTCGACCCCCGTCGGCGAGAACATCATTAAGGTCAAGATTATTCGCAAGGTGATCGGGCCCGACGGCAAGGAGACGGTCACGGAGGAGAAGCGGGAAGAGCCCATGCCTGCCGCCCTGATCGACCCCGCCCGTCCTCGTGTCATCAAGAGGACGATCTACATCGTGGTGAGACCGGACGGCCAGGAAGAAGTGACTCAGGAGGACGTGGACGAACACCCGGAGGGCGGCAAGCCGTCCATCTTCTCTCGTCTCCGCAAAATCATTCGAAAGGTCATCATTGGTCCTGACGGCAAGGAGCAAGTCACCGAAGAGGAGGCCCACTTCCCCGAGCTGTACGTGACCCAAGACGACCTGAAGAAGCGTCCGGATGAGTGGGTGCGTCGCGTCAAGCTGATCCGACGCGTCCAGCTGCCCGACGGCTCCGAGCAGACCACGGAGGAGGACGCCGAAGAGCCCGAGGACGCCATGCCCAAGGGCGCCAAGAAGAAAGTCACCAAGCTGGTGTACGTCATTGCCCTTCCCGACGGCAAAGAGCAGGTCGTCGAAACTGATCTCGACGAGACCAAGCCAGGCAAGTTCCGGGTCATCCGGCGTGTGGTGCGCACCATCACGGTCAAGGATGGCAAGAGGCAAGTGCTGGACGAGAAGGTGGAGGAGCCGCAGCAGGACGAGAAACCCTCGGCGCTGGACAAAATCATCAGCGCCGTGACCATCGCCTTCGCGCCCAAGGAGGCCAAGCCCGAGGAGGTGAGGCCGGACCTGAGACCACCCACAGCCGACTTTATTCAGGTGGAGAGGTCCTTCTGGGATGAACGACCGGACCCCAGAATCGCCGTTGCAGCGGCCGCGCCGCCGACACCGGAGCCCGTCAAGGACAAGAAGGAGAAGAAGGAAAAGGACAAGAAGGTGAAGGAAAAGACGCCCGAGCCCAAAACGCCCGACACCAAGACCAAGGAGAAGAAGCACAAGGAGAAGGCGCCTGTCGTCGAGGACGTCAAGTCAAAGGCTCCCAAGACGGAGGCCTCACCCAAGACCGCCACCCTTGAGCGCCAGTCGACCCCCGTCGGCGAGAACATCATTAAGGTCAAGATTATTCGCAAGGTGATCGGGCCCGACGGCAAGGAGACGGTCACGGAGGAGAAGCGGGAAGAGCCCATGCCTGCCGCCCTGATCGACCCCGCCCGTCCTCGTGTCATCAAGAGGACGATCTACATCGTGGTGAGACCGGACGGCCAGGAAGAAGTGACTCAGGAGGACGTGGACGAACACCCGGAGGGCGGCAAGCCGTCCATCTTCTCTCGTCTCCGCAAAATCATTCGAAAGGTCATCATTGGTCCTGACGGCAAGGAGCAAGTCACCGAAGAGGAGGCCCACTTCCCCGAGCTGTACGTGACCCAAGACGACCTGAAGAAGCGTCCGGATGAGTGGGTGCGTCGCGTCAAGCTGATCCGACGCGTCCAGCTGCCCGACGGCTCCGAGCAGACCACGGAGGAGGACGCCGAAGAGCCCGAGGACGCCATGCCCAAGGGCGCCAAGAAGAAAGTCACCAAGCTGGTGTACGTCATTGCCCTTCCCGACGGCAAAGAGCAGGTCGTCGAAACTGATCTCGACGAGACCAAGCCAGGCAAGTTCCGGGTCATCCGGCGTGTGGTGCGCACCATCACGGTCAAGGATGGCAAGAGGCAAGTGCTGGACGAGAAGGTGGAGGAGCCGCAGCAGGACGAGAAACCCTCGGCGCTGGACAAAATCATCAGCGCCGTGACCATCGCCTTCGCGCCCAAGGAGGCCAAGCCCGAGGAGGTGAGGCCGGACCTGAGACCACCCACAGCCGACTTTATTCAGGTGGAGAGGTCCTTCTGGGATGAACGACCGGACCCCAGAATCGCCGTTGCAGCGGCCGCGCCGCCGACACCGGAGCCCGTCAAGGACAAGAAGGAGAAGAAGGAAAAGGACAAGAAGGTGAAGGAAAAGACGCCCGAGCCCAAAACGCCCGACACCAAGACCAAGGAGAAGAAGCACAAGGAGAAGGCGCCTGTCGTCGAGGACGTCAAGTCAAAGGCTCCCAAGACGGAGGCCTCACCCAAGACCGCCACCCTTGAGCGCCAGTCGACCCCCGTCGGCGAGAACATCATTAAGGTCAAGATTATTCGCAAGGTGATCGGGCCCGACGGCAAGGAGACGGTCACGGAGGAGAAGCGGGAAGAGCCCATGCCTGCCGCCCTGATCGACCCCGCCCGTCCTCGTGTCATCAAGAGGACGATCTACATCGTGGTGAGACCGGACGGCCAGGAAGAAGTGACTCAGGAGGACGTGGACGAACACCCGGAGGGCGGCAAGCCGTCCATCTTCTCTCGTCTCCGCAAAATCATTCGAAAGGTCATCATTGGTCCTGACGGCAAGGAGCAAGTCACCGAAGAGGAGGCCCACTTCCCCGAGCTGTACGTGACCCAAGACGACCTGAAGAAGCGTCCGGATGAGTGGGTGCGTCGCGTCAAGCTGATCCGACGCGTCCAGCTGCCCGACGGCTCCGAGCAGACCACGGAGGAGGACGCCGAAGAGCCCGAGGACGCCATGCCCAAGGGCGCCAAGAAGAAAGTCACCAAGCTGGTGTACGTCATTGCCCTTCCCGACGGCAAAGAGCAGGTCGTCGAAACTGATCTCGACGAGACCAAGCCAGGCAAGTTCCGGGTCATCCGGCGTGTGGTGCGCACCATCACGGTCAAGGATGGCAAGAGGCAAGTGCTGGACGAGAAGGTGGAGGAGCCGCAGCAGGACGAGAAACCCTCGGCGCTGGACAAAATCATCAGCGCCGTGACCATCGCCTTCGCGCCCAAGGAGGCCAAGCCCGAGGAGGTGAGGCCGGACCTGAGACCACCCACAGCCGACTTTATTCAGGTGGAGAGGTCCTTCTGGGATGAACGACCGGACCCCAGAATCGCCGTTGCAGCGGCCGCGCCGCCGACACCGGAGCCCGTCAAGGACAAGAAGGAGAAGAAGGAAAAGGACAAGAAGGTGAAGGAAAAGACGCCCGAGCCCAAAACGCCCGACACCAAGACCAAGGAGAAGAAGCACAAGGAGAAGGCGCCTGTCGTCGAGGACGTCAAGTCAAAGGCTCCCAAGACGGAGGCCTCACCCAAGACCGCCACCCTTGAGCGCCAGTCGACCCCCGTCGGCGAGAACATCATTAAGGTCAAGATTATTCGCAAGGTGATCGGGCCCGACGGCAAGGAGACGGTCACGGAGGAGAAGCGGGAAGAGCCCATGCCTGCCGCCCTGATCGACCCCGCCCGTCCTCGTGTCATCAAGAGGACGATCTACATCGTGGTGAGACCGGACGGCCAGGAAGAAGTGACTCAGGAGGACGTGGACGAACACCCGGAGGGCGGCAAGCCGTCCATCTTCTCTCGTCTCCGCAAAATCATTCGAAAGGTCATCATTGGTCCTGACGGCAAGGAGCAAGTCACCGAAGAGGAGGCCCACTTCCCCGAGCTGTACGTGACCCAAGACGACCTGAAGAAGCGTCCGGATGAGTGGGTGCGTCGCGTCAAGCTGATCCGACGCGTCCAGCTGCCCGACGGCTCCGAGCAGACCACGGAGGAGGACGCCGAAGAGCCCGAGGACGCCATGCCCAAGGGCGCCAAGAAGAAAGTCACCAAGCTGGTGTACGTCATTGCCCTTCCCGACGGCAAAGAGCAGGTCGTCGAAACTGATCTCGACGAGACCAAGCCAGGCAAGTTCCGGGTCATCCGGCGTGTGGTGCGCACCATCACGGTCAAGGATGGCAAGAGGCAAGTGCTGGACGAGAAGGTGGAGGAGCCGCAGCAGGACGAGAAACCCTCGGCGCTGGACAAAATCATCAGCGCCGTGACCATCGCCTTCGCGCCCAAGGAGGCCAAGCCCGAGGAGGTGAGGCCGGACCTGAGACCACCCACAGCCGACTTTATTCAGGTGGAGAGGTCCTTCTGGGATGAACGACCGGACCCCAGAATCGCCGTTGCAGCGGCCGCGCCGCCGACACCGGAGCCCGTCAAGGACAAGAAGGAGAAGAAGGAAAAGGACAAGAAGGTGAAGGAAAAGACGCCCGAGCCCAAAACGCCCGACACCAAGACCAAGGAGAAGAAGCACAAGGAGAAGGCGCCTGTCGTCGAGGACGTCAAGTCAAAGGCTCCCAAGACGGAGGCCTCACCCAAGACCGCCACCCTTGAGCGCCAGTCGACCCCCGTCGGCGAGAACATCATTAAGGTCAAGATTATTCGCAAGGTGATCGGGCCCGACGGCAAGGAGACGGTCACGGAGGAGAAGCGGGAAGAGCCCATGCCTGCCGCCCTGATCGACCCCGCCCGTCCTCGTGTCATCAAGAGGACGATCTACATCGTGGTGAGACCGGACGGCCAGGAAGAAGTGACTCAGGAGGACGTGGACGAACACCCGGAGGGCGGCAAGCCGTCCATCTTCTCTCGTCTCCGCAAAATCATTCGAAAGGTCATCATTGGTCCTGACGGCAAGGAGCAAGTCACCGAAGAGGAGGCCCACTTCCCCGAGCTGTACGTGACCCAAGACGACCTGAAGAAGCGTCCGGATGAGTGGGTGCGTCGCGTCAAGCTGATCCGACGCGTCCAGCTGCCCGACGGCTCCGAGCAGACCACGGAGGAGGACGCCGAAGAGCCCGAGGACGCCATGCCCAAGGGCGCCAAGAAGAAAGTCACCAAGCTGGTGTACGTCATTGCCCTTCCCGACGGCAAAGAGCAGGTCGTCGAAACTGATCTCGACGAGACCAAGCCAGGCAAGTTCCGGGTCATCCGGCGTGTGGTGCGCACCATCACGGTCAAGGATGGCAAGAGGCAAGTGCTGGACGAGAAGGTGGAGGAGCCGCAGCAGGACGAGAAACCCTCGGCGCTGGACAAAATCATCAGCGCCGTGACCATCGCCTTCGCGCCCAAGGAGGCCAAGCCCGAGGAGGTGAGGCCGGACCTGAGACCACCCACAGCCGACTTTATTCAGGTGGAGAGGTCCTTCTGGGATGAACGACCGGACCCCAGAATCGCCGTTGCAGCGGCCGCGCCGCCGACACCGGAGCCCGTCAAGGACAAGAAGGAGAAGAAGGAAAAGGACAAGAAGGTGAAGGAAAAGACGCCCGAGCCCAAAACGCCCGACACCAAGACCAAGGAGAAGAAGCACAAGGAGAAGGCGCCTGTCGTCGAGGACGTCAAGTCAAAGGCTCCCAAGACGGAGGCCTCACCCAAGACCGCCACCCTTGAGCGCCAGTCGACCCCCGTCGGCGAGAACATCATTAAGGTCAAGATTATTCGCAAGGTGATCGGGCCCGACGGCAAGGAGACGGTCACGGAGGAGAAGCGGGAAGAGCCCATGCCTGCCGCCCTGATCGACCCCGCCCGTCCTCGTGTCATCAAGAGGACGATCTACATCGTGGTGAGACCGGACGGCCAGGAAGAAGTGACTCAGGAGGACGTGGACGAACACCCGGAGGGCGGCAAGCCGTCCATCTTCTCTCGTCTCCGCAAAATCATTCGAAAGGTCATCATTGGTCCTGACGGCAAGGAGCAAGTCACCGAAGAGGAGGCCCACTTCCCCGAGCTGTACGTGACCCAAGACGACCTGAAGAAGCGTCCGGATGAGTGGGTGCGTCGCGTCAAGCTGATCCGACGCGTCCAGCTGCCCGACGGCTCCGAGCAGACCACGGAGGAGGACGCCGAAGAGCCCGAGGACGCCATGCCCAAGGGCGCCAAGAAGAAAGTCACCAAGCTGGTGTACGTCATTGCCCTTCCCGACGGCAAAGAGCAGGTCGTCGAAACTGATCTCGACGAGACCAAGCCAGGCAAGTTCCGGGTCATCCGGCGTGTGGTGCGCACCATCACGGTCAAGGATGGCAAGAGGCAAGTGCTGGACGAGAAGGTGGAGGAGCCGCAGCAGGACGAGAAACCCTCGGCGCTGGACAAAATCATCAGCGCCGTGACCATCGCCTTCGCGCCCAAGGAGGCCAAGCCCGAGGAGGTGAGGCCGGACCTGAGACCACCCACAGCCGACTTTATTCAGGTGGAGAGGTCCTTCTGGGATGAACGACCGGACCCCAGAATCGCCGTTGCAGCGGCCGCGCCGCCGACACCGGAGCCCGTCAAGGACAAGAAGGAGAAGAAGGAAAAGGACAAGAAGGTGAAGGAAAAGACGCCCGAGCCCAAAACGCCCGACACCAAGACCAAGGAGAAGAAGCACAAGGAGAAGGCGCCTGTCGTCGAGGACGTCAAGTCAAAGGCTCCCAAGACGGAGGCCTCACCCAAGACCGCCACCCTTGAGCGCCAGTCGACCCCCGTCGGCGAGAACATCATTAAGGTCAAGATTATTCGCAAGGTGATCGGGCCCGACGGCAAGGAGACGGTCACGGAGGAGAAGCGGGAAGAGCCCATGCCTGCCGCCCTGATCGACCCCGCCCGTCCTCGTGTCATCAAGAGGACGATCTACATCGTGGTGAGACCGGACGGCCAGGAAGAAGTGACTCAGGAGGACGTGGACGAACACCCGGAGGGCGGCAAGCCGTCCATCTTCTCTCGTCTCCGCAAAATCATTCGAAAGGTCATCATTGGTCCTGACGGCAAGGAGCAAGTCACCGAAGAGGAGGCCCACTTCCCCGAGCTGTACGTGACCCAAGACGACCTGAAGAAGCGTCCGGATGAGTGGGTGCGTCGCGTCAAGCTGATCCGACGCGTCCAGCTGCCCGACGGCTCCGAGCAGACCACGGAGGAGGACGCCGAAGAGCCCGAGGACGCCATGCCCAAGGGCGCCAAGAAGAAAGTCACCAAGCTGGTGTACGTCATTGCCCTTCCCGACGGCAAAGAGCAGGTCGTCGAAACTGATCTCGACGAGACCAAGCCAGGCAAGTTCCGGGTCATCCGGCGTGTGGTGCGCACCATCACGGTCAAGGATGGCAAGAGGCAAGTGCTGGACGAGAAGGTGGAGGAGCCGCAGCAGGACGAGAAACCCTCGGCGCTGGACAAAATCATCAGCGCCGTGACCATCGCCTTCGCGCCCAAGGAGGCCAAGCCCGAGGAGGTGAGGCCGGACCTGAGACCACCCACAGCCGACTTTATTCAGGTGGAGAGGTCCTTCTGGGATGAACGACCGGACCCCAGAATCGCCGTTGCAGCGGCCGCGCCGCCGACACCGGAGCCCGTCAAGGACAAGAAGGAGAAGAAGGAAAAGGACAAGAAGGTGAAGGAAAAGACGCCCGAGCCCAAAACGCCCGACACCAAGACCAAGGAGAAGAAGCACAAGGAGAAGGCGCCTGTCGTCGAGGACGTCAAGTCAAAGGCTCCCAAGACGGAGGCCTCACCCAAGACCGCCACCCTTGAGCGCCAGTCGACCCCCGTCGGCGAGAACATCATTAAGGTCAAGATTATTCGCAAGGTGATCGGGCCCGACGGCAAGGAGACGGTCACGGAGGAGAAGCGGGAAGAGCCCATGCCTGCCGCCCTGATCGACCCCGCCCGTCCTCGTGTCATCAAGAGGACGATCTACATCGTGGTGAGACCGGACGGCCAGGAAGAAGTGACTCAGGAGGACGTGGACGAACACCCGGAGGGCGGCAAGCCGTCCATCTTCTCTCGTCTCCGCAAAATCATTCGAAAGGTCATCATTGGTCCTGACGGCAAGGAGCAAGTCACCGAAGAGGAGGCCCACTTCCCCGAGCTGTACGTGACCCAAGACGACCTGAAGAAGCGTCCGGATGAGTGGGTGCGTCGCGTCAAGCTGATCCGACGCGTCCAGCTGCCCGACGGCTCCGAGCAGACCACGGAGGAGGACGCCGAAGAGCCCGAGGACGCCATGCCCAAGGGCGCCAAGAAGAAAGTCACCAAGCTGGTGTACGTCATTGCCCTTCCCGACGGCAAAGAGCAGGTCGTCGAAACTGATCTCGACGAGACCAAGCCAGGCAAGTTCCGGGTCATCCGGCGTGTGGTGCGCACCATCACGGTCAAGGATGGCAAGAGGCAAGTGCTGGACGAGAAGGTGGAGGAGCCGCAGCAGGACGAGAAACCCTCGGCGCTGGACAAAATCATCAGCGCCGTGACCATCGCCTTCGCGCCCAAGGAGGCCAAGCCCGAGGAGGTGAGGCCGGACCTGAGACCACCCACAGCCGACTTTATTCAGGTGGAGAGGTCCTTCTGGGATGAACGACCGGACCCCAGAATCGCCGTTGCAGCGGCCGCGCCGCCGACACCGGAGCCCGTCAAGGACAAGAAGGAGAAGAAGGAAAAGGACAAGAAGGTGAAGGAAAAGACGCCCGAGCCCAAAACGCCCGACACCAAGACCAAGGAGAAGAAGCACAAGGAGAAGGCGCCTGTCGTCGAGGACGTCAAGTCAAAGGCTCCCAAGACGGAGGCCTCACCCAAGACCGCCACCCTTGAGCGCCAGTCGACCCCCGTCGGCGAGAACATCATTAAGGTCAAGATTATTCGCAAGGTGATCGGGCCCGACGGCAAGGAGACGGTCACGGAGGAGAAGCGGGAAGAGCCCATGCCTGCCGCCCTGATCGACCCCGCCCGTCCTCGTGTCATCAAGAGGACGATCTACATCGTGGTGAGACCGGACGGCCAGGAAGAAGTGACTCAGGAGGACGTGGACGAACACCCGGAGGGCGGCAAGCCGTCCATCTTCTCTCGTCTCCGCAAAATCATTCGAAAGGTCATCATTGGTCCTGACGGCAAGGAGCAAGTCACCGAAGAGGAGGCCCACTTCCCCGAGCTGTACGTGACCCAAGACGACCTGAAGAAGCGTCCGGATGAGTGGGTGCGTCGCGTCAAGCTGATCCGACGCGTCCAGCTGCCCGACGGCTCCGAGCAGACCACGGAGGAGGACGCCGAAGAGCCCGAGGACGCCATGCCCAAGGGCGCCAAGAAGAAAGTCACCAAGCTGGTGTACGTCATTGCCCTTCCCGACGGCAAAGAGCAGGTCGTCGAAACTGATCTCGACGAGACCAAGCCAGGCAAGTTCCGGGTCATCCGGCGTGTGGTGCGCACCATCACGGTCAAGGATGGCAAGAGGCAAGTGCTGGACGAGAAGGTGGAGGAGCCGCAGCAGGACGAGAAACCCTCGGCGCTGGACAAAATCATCAGCGCCGTGACCATCGCCTTCGCGCCCAAGGAGGCCAAGCCCGAGGAGGTGAGGCCGGACCTGAGACCACCCACAGCCGACTTTATTCAGGTGGAGAGGTCCTTCTGGGATGAACGACCGGACCCCAGAATCGCCGTTGCAGCGGCCGCGCCGCCGACACCGGAGCCCGTCAAGGACAAGAAGGAGAAGAAGGAAAAGGACAAGAAGGTGAAGGAAAAGACGCCCGAGCCCAAAACGCCCGACACCAAGACCAAGGAGAAGAAGCACAAGGAGAAGGCGCCTGTCGTCGAGGACGTCAAGTCAAAGGCTCCCAAGACGGAGGCCTCACCCAAGACCGCCACCCTTGAGCGCCAGTCGACCCCCGTCGGCGAGAACATCATTAAGGTCAAGATTATTCGCAAGGTGATCGGGCCCGACGGCAAGGAGACGGTCACGGAGGAGAAGCGGGAAGAGCCCATGCCTGCCGCCCTGATCGACCCCGCCCGTCCTCGTGTCATCAAGAGGACGATCTACATCGTGGTGAGACCGGACGGCCAGGAAGAAGTGACTCAGGAGGACGTGGACGAACACCCGGAGGGCGGCAAGCCGTCCATCTTCTCTCGTCTCCGCAAAATCATTCGAAAGGTCATCATTGGTCCTGACGGCAAGGAGCAAGTCACCGAAGAGGAGGCCCACTTCCCCGAGCTGTACGTGACCCAAGACGACCTGAAGAAGCGTCCGGATGAGTGGGTGCGTCGCGTCAAGCTGATCCGACGCGTCCAGCTGCCCGACGGCTCCGAGCAGACCACGGAGGAGGACGCCGAAGAGCCCGAGGACGCCATGCCCAAGGGCGCCAAGAAGAAAGTCACCAAGCTGGTGTACGTCATTGCCCTTCCCGACGGCAAAGAGCAGGTCGTCGAAACTGATCTCGACGAGACCAAGCCAGGCAAGTTCCGGGTCATCCGGCGTGTGGTGCGCACCATCACGGTCAAGGATGGCAAGAGGCAAGTGCTGGACGAGAAGGTGGAGGAGCCGCAGCAGGACGAGAAACCCTCGGCGCTGGACAAAATCATCAGCGCCGTGACCATCGCCTTCGCGCCCAAGGAGGCCAAGCCCGAGGAGGTGAGGCCGGACCTGAGACCACCCACAGCCGACTTTATTCAGGTGGAGAGGTCCTTCTGGGATGAACGACCGGACCCCAGAATCGCCGTTGCAGCGGCCGCGCCGCCGACACCGGAGCCCGTCAAGGACAAGAAGGAGAAGAAGGAAAAGGACAAGAAGGTGAAGGAAAAGACGCCCGAGCCCAAAACGCCCGACACCAAGACCAAGGAGAAGAAGCACAAGGAGAAGGCGCCTGTCGTCGAGGACGTCAAGTCAAAGGCTCCCAAGACGGAGGCCTCACCCAAGACCGCCACCCTTGAGCGCCAGTCGACCCCCGTCGGCGAGAACATCATTAAGGTCAAGATTATTCGCAAGGTGATCGGGCCCGACGGCAAGGAGACGGTCACGGAGGAGAAGCGGGAAGAGCCCATGCCTGCCGCCCTGATCGACCCCGCCCGTCCTCGTGTCATCAAGAGGACGATCTACATCGTGGTGAGACCGGACGGCCAGGAAGAAGTGACTCAGGAGGACGTGGACGAACACCCGGAGGGCGGCAAGCCGTCCATCTTCTCTCGTCTCCGCAAAATCATTCGAAAGGTCATCATTGGTCCTGACGGCAAGGAGCAAGTCACCGAAGAGGAGGCCCACTTCCCCGAGCTGTACGTGACCCAAGACGACCTGAAGAAGCGTCCGGATGAGTGGGTGCGTCGCGTCAAGCTGATCCGACGCGTCCAGCTGCCCGACGGCTCCGAGCAGACCACGGAGGAGGACGCCGAAGAGCCCGAGGACGCCATGCCCAAGGGCGCCAAGAAGAAAGTCACCAAGCTGGTGTACGTCATTGCCCTTCCCGACGGCAAAGAGCAGGTCGTCGAAACTGATCTCGACGAGACCAAGCCAGGCAAGTTCCGGGTCATCCGGCGTGTGGTGCGCACCATCACGGTCAAGGATGGCAAGAGGCAAGTGCTGGACGAGAAGGTGGAGGAGCCGCAGCAGGACGAGAAACCCTCGGCGCTGGACAAAATCATCAGCGCCGTGACCATCGCCTTCGCGCCCAAGGAGGCCAAGCCCGAGGAGGTGAGGCCGGACCTGAGACCACCCACAGCCGACTTTATTCAGGTGGAGAGGTCCTTCTGGGATGAACGACCGGACCCCAGAATCGCCGTTGCAGCGGCCGCGCCGCCGACACCGGAGCCCGTCAAGGACAAGAAGGAGAAGAAGGAAAAGGACAAGAAGGTGAAGGAAAAGACGCCCGAGCCCAAAACGCCCGACACCAAGACCAAGGAGAAGAAGCACAAGGAGAAGGCGCCTGTCGTCGAGGACGTCAAGTCAAAGGCTCCCAAGACGGAGGCCTCACCCAAGACCGCCACCCTTGAGCGCCAGTCGACCCCCGTCGGCGAGAACATCATTAAGGTCAAGATTATTCGCAAGGTGATCGGGCCCGACGGCAAGGAGACGGTCACGGAGGAGAAGCGGGAAGAGCCCATGCCTGCCGCCCTGATCGACCCCGCCCGTCCTCGTGTCATCAAGAGGACGATCTACATCGTGGTGAGACCGGACGGCCAGGAAGAAGTGACTCAGGAGGACGTGGACGAACACCCGGAGGGCGGCAAGCCGTCCATCTTCTCTCGTCTCCGCAAAATCATTCGAAAGGTCATCATTGGTCCTGACGGCAAGGAGCAAGTCACCGAAGAGGAGGCCCACTTCCCCGAGCTGTACGTGACCCAAGACGACCTGAAGAAGCGTCCGGATGAGTGGGTGCGTCGCGTCAAGCTGATCCGACGCGTCCAGCTGCCCGACGGCTCCGAGCAGACCACGGAGGAGGACGCCGAAGAGCCCGAGGACGCCATGCCCAAGGGCGCCAAGAAGAAAGTCACCAAGCTGGTGTACGTCATTGCCCTTCCCGACGGCAAAGAGCAGGTCGTCGAAACTGATCTCGACGAGACCAAGCCAGGCAAGTTCCGGGTCATCCGGCGTGTGGTGCGCACCATCACGGTCAAGGATGGCAAGAGGCAAGTGCTGGACGAGAAGGTGGAGGAGCCGCAGCAGGACGAGAAACCCTCGGCGCTGGACAAAATCATCAGCGCCGTGACCATCGCCTTCGCGCCCAAGGAGGCCAAGCCCGAGGAGGTGAGGCCGGACCTGAGACCACCCACAGCCGACTTTATTCAGGTGGAGAGGTCCTTCTGGGATGAACGACCGGACCCCAGAATCGCCGTTGCAGCGGCCGCGCCGCCGACACCGGAGCCCGTCAAGGACAAGAAGGAGAAGAAGGAAAAGGACAAGAAGGTGAAGGAAAAGACGCCCGAGCCCAAAACGCCCGACACCAAGACCAAGGAGAAGAAGCACAAGGAGAAGGCGCCTGTCGTCGAGGACGTCAAGTCAAAGGCTCCCAAGACGGAGGCCTCACCCAAGACCGCCACCCTTGAGCGCCAGTCGACCCCCGTCGGCGAGAACATCATCAAGGTCAAGATTATTCGCAAGGTGATCGGGCCCGACGGCAAGGAGACGGTCACGGAGGAGAAGCGGGAAGAGCCCATGCCTGCCGCCCTGATCGACCCCGCCCGTCCTCGTGTCATCAAGAGGACGATCTACATCGTGGTGAGACCGGACGGCCAGGAAGAAGTGACTCAGGAGGACGTGGACGAACACCCGGAGGGCGGCAAGCCGTCCATCTTCTCTCGTCTCCGCAAAATCATTCGAAAGGTCATCATTGGTCCTGACGGCAAGGAGCAAGTCACCGAAGAGGAGGCCCACTTCCCCGAGCTGTACGTGACCCAAGACGACCTGAAGAAGCGTCCGGATGAGTGGGTGCGTCGCGTCAAGCTGATCCGACGCGTCCAGCTGCCCGACGGCTCCGAGCAGACCACGGAGGAGGACGCCGAAGAGCCCGAGGACGCCATGCCCAAGGGCGCCAAGAAGAAAGTCACCAAGCTGGTGTACGTCATTGCCCTTCCCGACGGCAAAGAGCAGGTCGTCGAAACTGATCTCGACGAGACCAAGCCAGGCAAGTTCCGGGTCATCCGGCGTGTGGTGCGCACCATCACGGTCAAGGATGGCAAGAGGCAAGTGCTGGACGAGAAGGTGGAGGAGCCGCAGCAGGACGAGAAACCCTCGGCGCTGGACAAAATCATCAGCGCCGTGACCATCGCCTTCGCGCCCAAGGAGGCCAAGCCCGAGGAGGTGAGGCCGGACCTGAGACCACCCACAGCCGACTTTATTCAGGTGGAGAGGTCCTTCTGGGATGAACGACCGGACCCCAGAATCGCCGTTGCAGCGGCCGCGCCGCCGACACCGGAGCCCGTCAAGGACAAGAAGGAGAAGAAGGAAAAGGACAAGAAGGTGAAGGAAAAGACGCCCGAGCCCAAAACGCCCGACACCAAGACCAAGGAGAAGAAGCACAAGGAGAAGGCGCCTGTCGTCGAGGACGTCAAGTCAAAGGCTCCCAAGACGGAGGCCTCACCCAAGACCGCCACCCTTGAGCGCCAGTCGACCCCCGTCGGCGAGAACATCATTAAGGTCAAGATTATTCGCAAGGTGATCGGGCCCGACGGCAAGGAGACGGTCACGGAGGAGAAGCGGGAAGAGCCCATGCCTGCCGCCCTGATCGACCCCGCCCGTCCTCGTGTCATCAAGAGGACGATCTACATCGTGGTGAGACCGGACGGCCAGGAAGAAGTGACTCAGGAGGACGTGGACGAACACCCGGAGGGCGGCAAGCCGTCCATCTTCTCTCGTCTCCGCAAAATCATTCGAAAGGTCATCATTGGTCCTGACGGCAAGGAGCAAGTCACCGAAGAGGAGGCCCACTTCCCCGAGCTGTACGTGACCCAAGACGACCTGAAGAAGCGTCCGGATGAGTGGGTGCGTCGCGTCAAGCTGATCCGACGCGTCCAGCTGCCCGACGGCTCCGAGCAGACCACGGAGGAGGACGCCGAAGAGCCCGAGGACGCCATGCCCAAGGGCGCCAAGAAGAAAGTCACCAAGCTGGTGTACGTCATTGCCCTTCCCGACGGCAAAGAGCAGGTCGTCGAAACTGATCTCGACGAGACCAAGCCAGGCAAGTTCCGGGTCATCCGGCGTGTGGTGCGCACCATCACGGTCAAGGATGGCAAGAGGCAAGTGCTGGACGAGAAGGTGGAGGAGCCGCAGCAGGACGAGAAACCCTCGGCGCTGGACAAAATCATCAGCGCCGTGACCATCGCCTTCGCGCCCAAGGAGGCCAAGCCCGAGGAGGTGAGGCCGGACCTGAGACCACCCACAGCCGACTTTATTCAGGTGGAGAGGTCCTTCTGGGATGAACGACCGGACCCCAGAATCGCCGTTGCAGCGGCCGCGCCGCCGACACCGGAGCCCGTCAAGGACAAGAAGGAGAAGAAGGAAAAGGACAAGAAGGTGAAGGAAAAGACGCCCGAGCCCAAAACGCCCGACACCAAGACCAAGGAGAAGAAGCACAAGGAGAAGGCGCCTGTCGTCGAGGACGTCAAGTCAAAGGCTCCCAAGACGGAGGCCTCACCCAAGACCGCCACCCTTGAGCGCCAGTCGACCCCCGTCGGCGAGAACATCATTAAGGTCAAGATTATTCGCAAGGTGATCGGGCCCGACGGCAAGGAGACGGTCACGGAGGAGAAGCGGGAAGAGCCCATGCCTGCCGCCCTGATCGACCCCGCCCGTCCTCGTGTCATCAAGAGGACGATCTACATCGTGGTGAGACCGGACGGCCAGGAAGAAGTGACTCAGGAGGACGTGGACGAACACCCGGAGGGCGGCAAGCCGTCCATCTTCTCTCGTCTCCGCAAAATCATTCGAAAGGTCATCATTGGTCCTGACGGCAAGGAGCAAGTCACCGAAGAGGAGGCCCACTTCCCCGAGCTGTACGTGACCCAAGACGACCTGAAGAAGCGTCCGGATGAGTGGGTGCGTCGCGTCAAGCTGATCCGACGCGTCCAGCTGCCCGACGGCTCCGAGCAGACCACGGAGGAGGACGCCGAAGAGCCCGAGGACGCCATGCCCAAGGGCGCCAAGAAGAAAGTCACCAAGCTGGTGTACGTCATTGCCCTTCCCGACGGCAAAGAGCAGGTCGTCGAAACTGATCTCGACGAGACCAAGCCAGGCAAGTTCCGGGTCATCCGGCGTGTGGTGCGCACCATCACGGTCAAGGATGGCAAGAGGCAAGTGCTGGACGAGAAGGTGGAGGAGCCGCAGCAGGACGAGAAACCCTCGGCGCTGGACAAAATCATCAGCGCCGTGACCATCGCCTTCGCGCCCAAGGAGGCCAAGCCCGAGGAGGTGAGGCCGGACCTGAGACCACCCACAGCCGACTTTATTCAGGTGGAGAGGTCCTTCTGGGATGAACGACCGGACCCCAGAATCGCCGTTGCAGCGGCCGCGCCGCCGACACCGGAGCCCGTCAAGGACAAGAAGGAGAAGAAGGAAAAGGACAAGAAGGTGAAGGAAAAGACGCCCGAGCCCAAAACGCCCGACACCAAGACCAAGGAGAAGAAGCACAAGGAGAAGGCGCCTGTCGTCGAGGACGTCAAGTCAAAGGCTCCCAAGACGGAGGCCTCACCCAAGACCGCCACCCTTGAGCGCCAGTCGACCCCCGTCGGCGAGAACATCATTAAGGTCAAGATTATTCGCAAGGTGATCGGGCCCGACGGCAAGGAGACGGTCACGGAGGAGAAGCGGGAAGAGCCCATGCCTGCCGCCCTGATCGACCCCGCCCGTCCTCGTGTCATCAAGAGGACGATCTACATCGTGGTGAGACCGGACGGCCAGGAAGAAGTGACTCAGGAGGACGTGGACGAACACCCGGAGGGCGGCAAGCCGTCCATCTTCTCTCGTCTCCGCAAAATCATTCGAAAGGTCATCATTGGTCCTGACGGCAAGGAGCAAGTCACCGAAGAGGAGGCCCACTTCCCCGAGCTGTACGTGACCCAAGACGACCTGAAGAAGCGTCCGGATGAGTGGGTGCGTCGCGTCAAGCTGATCCGACGCGTCCAGCTGCCCGACGGCTCCGAGCAGACCACGGAGGAGGACGCCGAAGAGCCCGAGGACGCCATGCCCAAGGGCGCCAAGAAGAAAGTCACCAAGCTGGTGTACGTCATTGCCCTTCCCGACGGCAAAGAGCAGGTCGTCGAAACTGATCTCGACGAGACCAAGCCAGGCAAGTTCCGGGTCATCCGGCGTGTGGTGCGCACCATCACGGTCAAGGATGGCAAGAGGCAAGTGCTGGACGAGAAGGTGGAGGAGCCGCAGCAGGACGAGAAACCCTCGGCGCTGGACAAAATCATCAGCGCCGTGACCATCGCCTTCGCGCCCAAGGAGGCCAAGCCCGAGGAGGTGAGGCCGGACCTGAGACCACCCACAGCCGACTTTATTCAGGTGGAGAGGTCCTTCTGGGATGAACGACCGGACCCCAGAATCGCCGTTGCAGCGGCCGCGCCGCCGACACCGGAGCCCGTCAAGGACAAGAAGGAGAAGAAGGAAAAGGACAAGAAGGTGAAGGAAAAGACGCCCGAGCCCAAAACGCCCGACACCAAGACCAAGGAGAAGAAGCACAAGGAGAAGGCGCCTGTCGTCGAGGACGTCAAGTCAAAGGCTCCCAAGACGGAGGCCTCACCCAAGACCGCCACCCTTGAGCGCCAGTCGACCCCCGTCGGCGAGAACATCATTAAGGTCAAGATTATTCGCAAGGTGATCGGGCCCGACGGCAAGGAGACGGTCACGGAGGAGAAGCGGGAAGAGCCCATGCCTGCCGCCCTGATCGACCCCGCCCGTCCTCGTGTCATCAAGAGGACGATCTACATCGTGGTGAGACCGGACGGCCAGGAAGAAGTGACTCAGGAGGACGTGGACGAACACCCGGAGGGCGGCAAGCCGTCCATCTTCTCTCGTCTCCGCAAAATCATTCGAAAGGTCATCATTGGTCCTGACGGCAAGGAGCAAGTCACCGAAGAGGAGGCCCACTTCCCCGAGCTGTACGTGACCCAAGACGACCTGAAGAAGCGTCCGGATGAGTGGGTGCGTCGCGTCAAGCTGATCCGACGCGTCCAGCTGCCCGACGGCTCCGAGCAGACCACGGAGGAGGACGCCGAAGAGCCCGAGGACGCCATGCCCAAGGGCGCCAAGAAGAAAGTCACCAAGCTGGTGTACGTCATTGCCCTTCCCGACGGCAAAGAGCAGGTCGTCGAAACTGATCTCGACGAGACCAAGCCAGGCAAGTTCCGGGTCATCCGGCGTGTGGTGCGCACCATCACGGTCAAGGATGGCAAGAGGCAAGTGCTGGACGAGAAGGTGGAGGAGCCGCAGCAGGACGAGAAACCCTCGGCGCTGGACAAAATCATCAGCCTTCAGCACCTGTCATTTAAGCAGTCCCACGTTCTTGGATCTGCTGTTTGTGGCCCATCTACAAGTCAGGGTAGTGTTGCTCACCCGGCGGATCCCAAGGTAAGGCGGAGTAACTCTGCACATGTTTGTGGCTGTGGTTGTGATTGTTGTGTTTCATAGGTTCTGGCGGGTTTGCATTGCGGGCCTGTTAACCTTCGAATGGTTGTTGTTTGTTTTGTGTGTGCTTTTCTAGTGGTTGTCTTTTTGCACTTTTCAATATGCATGGAGTCTACCTGATGGCTGTGCGTAGTTTTTAGTTTTAAAAATACCTTTTGTAATGGTGCTTTAGTTTCTCTGCTCGGTTTCCTGGCTATATGCATGTTTGCAATTCTTTCTTGCACGATTTGGTAAATGTTTTTGCTGTCTGTCCCAGTCTTTTTTATTGGTTTCACACGGGACACTCTCTTTACTCGTCGTTTGACTTTATAATCTAAACGTTTGTTAACATTCCTTTTTTACGGCTCATATGCTTGATTTTTATATTTGTACATGTTTTGATTGTGGCTTACAATTTTGTTTTGTTTACTGCTTCCAGGCGTCAGACGGGCAAATTGCCGCTTTGCTTCCGTCTCCATCAACTAAAGTTATTATGAGGAAAGTTAGAGTCATAACGAAGCGAATTGGCAATTCTGGCACTGACCAGGAGTCCATCGAAGACAGAGAAGAGCCTGAAGTTGTTACGATAGATGAGTTTACTGATGAACGGTTGAGACTAGCTAGAAAGATAATCATCGTTGTTATACACCCAGATGGAAGTGAAGAGGTGTCAGAAGAATACGTCGACGAGCGTGGTGACTCCCTTGCTGATTCAGACCGAAAGTCTCCATTGAATCGCATATTTCAAAAAACAAGAAAAATTTTTCACAAAGCGCGGAGCCCTGAATCTTCTAAACTTGAAGGGACTGCTGATGATGTTGACCAAACCAAGGAACTTGTTGCAACTCAAGAACTGGTTACTAATAAGGTAAAAAGTATAAGGCGCACTGTAAAACGTGTGGTAAATGTTGATGGTAGAGAAGTTGAGATCGAGGAAGTACTTGACGAGACCGACAGCACTGATGGTCAAGAAGGAGCAAGAACTATCTTGGATCCAGCTGAATCTGCGCTGTCAGTCACAAGGCCACTTGTTTATCCGTCTGGTATAGATCCTGCAACTGATCTAGACGCTGGTTTAGTACTCTCGCGCCTTGCGAAAACGAAATCTCTTCGCAAGGTTTCAGGCGATGACGGAACTAATCTGAATGAGTTTAGTAATGATGGACACTTTGGCGCAACTGTTATTTTTGTGATAGTAGACGAAACTATTCCGTCAGTTGAAACTGGGCGTGTCATTAAGATGAGACGAGTGACTAAGACAGTGATTGCGCCTGATGGGCAGGAATCTGTTCAAGAACGTGCAGATGAACCGGTTGACTTAACAGCTGAAGCCAAAACCTTGTTGTGGTCTCGTAGAACAACTCGCCTGACGATTGCCCCTGACGGCACGCGTCATGTTTCTGAAGAAGTAGAAAGACCTTCAATGGCAGATGAAAGAGGTTCTGAAAATCCAAAATTGCTGACAACCAGCCGAAGAACTGTGCAAAAAGTAGTAGGTCCCGATGGACAGGAACATGTGTATGAGAAAACTTTTGAAACTCCGGAAATGGGAACGCTATCAGCAACTCTTGTGACGCCCGTATCCGCTGAAAATTTAAAACACCACAGTAAAACTTTGCATCAATCATCTCAGGACTTTGTTACTTCTGAACGGCTTCATCACACTAAATCCGGATCTGGTCCAACACATGGGAGCTCAGATGCGCCGTCAACAACCTTTGTTACTCGGCTTGTAAGATACGTTCGAAAACACATTGGTCTTGATGGAAAAGAAACTATTTCGGAAGAGTTAAGAGAAGAAGATGTGGAAGTACCAAGAGGAGAGAAGGACACCAAGTATCGACGAACTAAAATTGTGACTGTGATAATTGATCCTAGCGGAAAAGAGCACGTTACAGAGCTGTATAAAGATGAACCAGAAACTCCCACGCCCAGCGTGTCGCCTGCACTGAAAACTCCTGTTCATACGACTTCTGTTGCTACCTCACCTTTGAACCCGGAGCTATCTTTACCTGAACGTTCCTTGAAAACGGTTGAAGTTTCGTTAAAATTACAAGAAAGTTCTGGCCAGACAATGATTGTCCCACAAATCAGATCATCTGTCACTCTAGAGAAGTCAGCTGGCAACCCAACTCTTGAACTGACAAAACAGTGGAGCACGATTGACATACCAAGCACTGAGGTTTCAGAAATAATCATTCCCGCGAATGACAGTGAATCTCTTAAAGATGATATTTCAATTTCTTCATCTGTGGTGGAATCGACTGACATACTAGTGCCCGATGACACAATGTCAGTTGATTCCCCTCAACCAACAGAAGATGTCTTGCCGAAAGACCCAGCCACGCCACTTTCAGATGTCGACAGTAGAACAAAGACCCTAGAACATGGCTACGAACCTGATGACACGACTATGGATGAATTTTCGTTTGCTGATGACTTGCGTCACAAAGGCAAAAGGAAGACCAAGAAGAGGCAAAAACTTCCAGTAAATTGGTCAGATGCTGAGACTAATATTCCTAAATCCAGTCCAGCAACTATCTCAGTTGGAGGCAGTGTTGTCTCCGATGAAGGTGCTAAGGCAGGCGTTCAAACTGCAGCGGAAGTTTCCGTCGAGTCGCCTAAAAGCACTGCTGACACACTTCTCTCGTCTACAGATGACTTAGTTCGTGTTGTAGAAGAAAACGTAGTGTCAAGACCACCTAGTGCTGAAGCCAGTGTTCTACTTGCTGGTCAGGTAGCAATGTCAGTGCCTGTTCTGGAACGAGTTCCCACTCAGGAGGAGGGGGCTCAAACTACAGGGACAATGCGTCTTGAAACTACAAAAGAAGATCTATCAGTGCAGACCGTAGAGAAACCCACGCAAGAGGGGTCTGTTCAAACATCTCCCAAAATTCCAGCTGAAGATAGTCCTCAAAAGATGAAAGCTGAGCTTCTTGAGGAGAGTACACAAACAACGTCTCCCGAAGCACCCAAGTTTCAATCAGCTCATTCCCAAACTGTCACTCAAGAAACAAAGGACGACAGTATTCAGACACTTTCCCCGGAACCTGTACAGAGACCGCCGACGGCAGAGTTATCAATGCAGACAGACATGACAAAACTATCTGAAAGTGGTGCTCAAACTTCCAAGCCAACGAGTCCACATCAAGAGGTGCGGCTAGTGAAGCCTGATCACGATGTATCAATGCAGACACCTGTTCTGACAACTGATGATCAAAGTGTTCAAACAAAATCGGCGGAGCCCGTTGCTGAGACCGGCATTCAGACCATTTGCGCAACAAGCGAGACGTCTCAGCAGACAACTACACCGGACTCGAGTTTCAAGAAAATAGACCTATCGAGTGCAGGAGTCCAGACATCACCTGTTCCTGTTAACTCAGACGATGAGCACACTTCATCTGCAAGCTCTGACCAGCCTTTCGAAGTGAGTATCAAAACATCCGTAACATTTGCACCTGGAACAGACAGTTTCGCTGTGACTGATATCTCCTTGGGAAAAGAGGATCTTGAAAAAATAAGGCGTCCAAAGGGACAGAAAGGTGCGAATGGGAAAATGATGGGGCACGAAAGAGAAAGTGAAGGGCTAGTTCACACAAATGTTGCTGTTGATCCACTTAGTAGAGTTGTCACAACTGTTGAGCTCAGTGCAGACCCCAAAATCATGACAGAAAAGTTCCTCGCAGGAGAAAGGCCTCAAGAGAAAATGAAAAATCTTGAGGCACCTATGTTGCCCTTGTCTGCTGTCAATCAGTTGGAAGGCAAGTTGTTGCGCTTGAAAGCTGGAACACACCACACGACAAGGCGCCCCAACGTGCTTTATCTAGCAGCGCTTCAAGACAGTACCTCTCTTGATCCTGACGGGGAAGAAAAGCGCGTCAGGGAGCTTGAAAACAAACTGCAGTTAACATCCCGTGGAGGCAACGGCGAGCAGATTGGGCAGTCGGGCCTAGCGGTGATTGAAGGCATCGCCAGCTGGCTGGAGACTATTCAGTACAGAATAATGGTCTTGCAAGAAGCACACAGTAAGGAGGGTCCCAGCGCCGAAAGGATACAAGAACTAGAGAAACTGCGTGATATGACAAAGCGTGTCCAAAACACAGTGCGAAATACTGCCAAGCAACTTGGGTCTCATGGTGAACAGTTTGAAACGAGCCTGTCTTCTTTGTCTGACCAAGGATTGGTCGTAGACAATCTTGCGGAAAACGTCATCAAACAACAACAGAGTGACCTCGCCAGGTGGGAGGAGTTCTTGAACGCATTGAACGTCGCCTCTGCCATCGCTCAGGAATCGAGGATCCAAGTGGACGGCATCCTGTCATCAGACACACCCACCAGAGAACTCATGGACATTCTGGATCAAGTGGAAGCGACCAACAGGAGCAACATGGCCAAAATCACCACCCTGCTCAATGACGCTCACGGTCTCCTGCGAGACTTCCCCGGACATTCCCTACCCCCTGAGATTTACTCTCTTCAAGACTCAGTCCGGCTGCTTGGCCACGACATCGTTGAGAACAGGGAGCACCTGGAGCAGCGCATCTCGCTAGCCGCCGAGTACGAAGCGACGCTCGGCGAACTGGAGCAAATCACGGACGTGGCCGAGGCCCTCGTTACCTCACCTATAGTCGTCACTGATTTACACCAGCTTCAAGAAGAGGTTCGTGTAATGTAGACGAAATAACGCCGGTCCTCTTAAGAGCTGGACGCCCTATTAATGACTTTTTTTTTTTCAGATGCAGAAACACCGAAAATTCTTTGTCAACCTGAGCCACTGCCGAAGCCTGCTGGAGTCACTGGAAGGGTCGCTCGACTCGGAGACCAGGACGAGCCACGCGGCCCTGCACGGCCGCCTGCACGCGCGTGCCACCAGCATCCTGGACGCGGCCGCGTCGCGGTCCCAGCAGATGGCACTGGCTGCCAGCCGGTGGACGCTGCTGGACGCGGGGGTCCGCGAAGAGAAGAAGTGGCTGCAAGTGGCCCGCCAGCGTCTACCAGACCTCAACTCCGTCACCTGCAACGACTACGACCAGTACATCTCCCTCCATCAAGTACGCTGATAACTGTTTACTTTCATGTTATGATTTTTTAAAAAAAAAACGCGATTTAAAGTACTTGTTAAATTTTTATTTGCAGTCCCTGCAGTCCGACGTGGCTCTGCACCACGCTAGGATTCTCCACCTGACCAACACGGCACACAAGCTGCAGACCATGGTGAGCTGTCCCGCTCTGGAGAACAACTACGACGAGCAGCTGGAGACGGTGCTGGGGCTGCGCGACGAGGTCGGTGACAACCTGCAGCGCCTGCAAGCGTTCCGGGAGGCGTGGAGGGCGTACGAAGCGCTCACCGACCGCCTTGGCTTCTGGCTGGCGGAGGTCGAGATGGACCTAACCGACATGGAGGCAAAGGCCCCGACCGAAAACATGCGCCGCTACTGGGTAAGCAGACTGCGTGAAAACCATTAAAATCCAGGAAATGGGCGTTTCGAATGTTTCCAAATCGGCTTTCGCTGTGTTCCAGGAGCTCAAGGCCCAGCAGGAGGTTCACGGGCAGGTGCGCACGGAGGCTAGCGCCCAGCTGGAGACGGCACTGAGAGTCATCCCCGTCTCGGACGAGATGAGCCGCCGTGGCGCGCACTCCACCCTGGACGAACGCTGGCGCCGCGTCGTGGCGCGCGTCGACGCCATCCAGGCCGCGCTCACGTCCAACCTGCAGGCGAACGACGTGCCCGTCGCCAATAAGCTGCACCTGCTAGAGAAGGAGCTGCAGCAACTCCGCGGCGCCTTCGAAGACATGCATGGCGTGCTCAAGACACAGGAGGAGCTAAGCCTCTACGTGGAGCGCCTCCAGGTGGGAGTCGTTGTCTATGTTTTTGGTGGTTTTTTTGTTAGTTCGGCGTCTGACTGCTTGGTCTTGTCCAGGTGATGCGCCATCGCACCATCCACATCCAGGAAGACCTGAGCCGCTTGGGTCTGCTGCCCACCGCCGAGAGCGACCACGTGGGGGCGCTGCTGTCCAGCGCCAAGGTGTTGGAGAACGTCCTCTCCGAGGAGCTGGAGAACGCCACGGCGCTGCGGGATACGCTGCAGTCTCTCGACAGCGGCCTGACCGCCGTGTCGCGCGAACACCAGCGCGACGAGGACACGCTGCGCTGCTGCGCCGCCAGCGAGGGCGAGGACAGTCAGGTCGTGCAGAAGGCCATCCTGGAGTGCGAGGTATGAAGCAGTGCGACGCGCACGGTCCCCACTTGCCCGTCGCATGGTGCTTGACGTTCTGCGCGCTGTTTGCAGGGCGTGGGCCGCGACCTGGAGGACCAGTGGCAGGACCTGATGGCGCTGCGGCAGGTGCTGCACACGCTGCCGGCCGGGCTGCGCGTGTCCGTGTCACCCGGCCACCTGGAGCGGCGCATCTCGGCCAGCCAGGACGCTCACGCCGGCCTAGAAGCCCGGTGCCAGGCCCTGCGCGCGCTGCTCGCTACCCGACTCAAGCTCTGGAAGGACTTCGAGGAGCGCCTGGAGGCCGTGCGCTCGTCCGTGCAGGAGGCCGACTACATGGTGGAGCTGCTGTCGGTCGGCACCGCGCTCGACCTGGACCGGCTGGTGACGGCCACGGAGAGACTAGAGGTGAGTGAGGCCGCCGCGCGGGTAGGCCACCCATCCGACGGCGCGGACCGACGACGGGCGGCCGTGCGGGTAGGCCACCCATCCGACACAACGCGGCCGCGGTAAAGTCCACTTCCGAGAGTCGCGCGCGATTTCCTTTCAGTTTCAATTCTCGGGCGAGAGAGTAAGACAGACAGCCGGAGAGATACAGGGAGGCCCGACACGACACCCCGACACCCGACACGCAGACAGCGAGACAGAGCGAGCGTGCCGCTGCGAGGTTCCGTTTTGGCAGTCTTGGTGTTGCGGCGGGCAAGGTTACGGCGGCCTGCGTGACGCGGGCTGCGGTCCGCCCGGCTGCCTGCCCCGCCTAGGCTAATCAAGCGTTCATGTCGGCGGTAATCCAATTCCCTGCCCCGGCGCCCCCACCCCCTTTTCCCCTCCCACCCCGAACATTTTTCACGCCTCCCCGCCGTTCGTGTTTGCCGCATTACCGGACGACGCGAGGTGCGACTCCAACATCGCGCACTCCTTGACCAGCGCGGTGGTCTTTGAGGGTGGTGCTCGAGTGTGTCACCCAGGACCCCGCCGCCGCCCCTCCCCCCTCCACCCCGCGGGCCAACTCGCGGCCCCGCGGCCGACAGGCGGGTTGGGCCTGTGCCTCAGTGGCAATCCGACTGCCGCGCTTGCCGCCGCGCCGACGCAGAGCGCTCAGTGCCGCGCTGGTGGCGGTACGGACGCGAACGCGGACGCGAATCAACGATCGGAACGGACGCGAGCGTGTGAACGGACACGGCGGGGGACACAGCGAAGCGACGTCGCAGTGACATGGTGGCCGCGTGGCGTGGCGTGAATGCCTCCAGAGGTGTGTGCGTCTGTGTGTGCGTGAGTGAGAATAGACACTTTGGTCGTTTCCGTGCTTCGCCCGGAGCAGTGCGCGTTGGCGACACGCGCGCGGCAGGCCGTGCTCGCGGTGCAGTCGCCCCGACGGCGCCCCGCGTCCATTTGAATTGGGTCAGCGCCTTCCGAGCCTCGAGGGCGCCGTGCCCGAAGGCCGAAGGCGAAATGCAAACATGTGAATGACCGAGAGCGCGTTGGGTTTTGATTCGGTTCCAATTCAGTCGGGCGGGACCGACCGACCGACCCGCGGCACACGTTAGACGCTTCAAGTGTGAGAGGTGTCACTGTGGTTTTGGCGCGGGGAATGCTTGCGAAGGGGGGCGGGCAGCGACCACACAGGACGTGGAGGCACGGGCAGGCCGAATGCAGCAGCTAGACCCCAGCCGGCGAGACTGGCTGCCCAACTCGTTATCAACCAAGTTATCGCTCGAAACTGTACCACACCAGGGCAGGGGGGATCAAACCAAGGCTGCTCGTGTGTGTGTTTTTGTGCGCGCGTGTGTGTGAGGGGGTCATGGTTACCGCCATAGTGGACCGACACACGCTGGCCGCCGAGTGTGTAGTGCCGGTTGGTAAGGGCGTAGCGTTGTCTCCCCCTCCCCGTTGGTGACGCGTGCGCGTTGCGTGCTCCGGGTCGTGACACGATGTCACGTCGCTCAGCACTACAACAACCACGACAGCACGACTCAGACGTGCCCTGATTGGAGTCGTTCATCGAGGGCGTAACCGCAGGTGCCGCCGTCGCGTCGTGTGTTCCGCGGCGGTGACGGTGCCTCGCGCGGCGCGTGGCGGGCGGGGTGTTTGCTGAGTTGCACTAAAGGCGCAGCCGCAGCTGGTTGCGTACAGCCGAGCTCAAAAAAGGGGAAAGAAAGAAGGAAAGCAAAGAGCTTTTGCGAAGCGCGTCGACGTGCAGCCGCTTCCCGCCTCGCCTCGGCGCGCCTCGCCTTATCGGTCCTGATAAGGACGTGCCGCAGGGCCTGCAGGGCGGCGACGGGGTGCGCGTCCAGGCCGTCGCGGACAACAGCCAGAGGGAAATTCCGTATTTTGGGGCCCCGGCGGCCCTAGCAGGGTGGGGGCGGACGCCTTGGTGTCTGGTCTGGCCGGCGGCGTGGGTTTTGGTTGGGTCCAGCGAGGCACAGACTCCGCAGTCCGAACGACGGCGCCGCGTTGTTCGTGCGTGTGTGCCGTCCGCCATGTCGTTCTGCTCTGTGGTAGGCGCCCTGCGCTCCGCCCAGGTACAGGATGGCCCTTTGCGTGGATTTTGCCCGTCGTGATGGGACGGAGAGTTCCGCTGTGTTTCTCGGACGATTGATGATTTCGATGAATCATGGGAGAGCGACGACATACAGTGGGCCAGAGACGCGTTTAGACTTTTGGCCGCCTGCGCCGTTCTTCTTGCCCTCTGTGCGACGACGGTGTGGCAATGGGTTGCTGCCGATTGTTGATTGTCGTCGCTGACGCTGTTTGTCTTCCTTGTTTCAGGCGGTGCGCGCGTCCCTGTCGGAGCGCGGGGACCTGGTGGGCTCGCTGGCGCTGGCCGCGGAGCCGCTGCGTGCCGTGTGCTGTCCTGAGGTGGCGGCTCGCGTGGACGCGGCGGTGCGCGAGGCCGGCGACGCGTACGACGGCGCGCAGGAACAGGTGGCGCTGCTCACGGAGCGCTACGAGCGCGTCGTCACCCTCTGGAAGCGGTACCGCGACGCGGCCGACCAGCTGCGCGACTTCACCGACCACCTGCAGCTGCCGCCCGCCAACCTGCCCCCCGAGGAGCTGGCCCGCGCCGTCCAGGTGAGTGTCTCTTGAACGACTACTGTACTTGGCAGAATAGGACTACAGGTCCGTCGGCAGAAAATGTGAGGCGCCGGCCCGGCTCTCGGCTCGTCCGTCGTGGCCGCGGTGCTAAATAAGGGCGTGCTTGTTTACAACCGCGCGGCGTGCAGATGTAGCGCCATCGAGCCCTGCGCCCTTCACTGCTCTCGCTGTCAGCGAGTCTATAACGCTCAGCAATGTAAACACGTGGCTCTGTCGCTCTGTCTCTCTCTCACCCACGGAATGCCTCGTGAGTGCGAGAGAGACAGAGCGCGCTGCTGTGCGGCAGGCGGCGCTTCGCGGCACCCGGGAGTTGCTGCAACACCTCCGCGGAGTGCAGCGCCTGCCGCGCTTTCGATCCCTTTAAATAGACGCCATACCGTGCTCGGGGCTCGACCGGCTTATCGCCCGGAGAGAAGAAACACAGAAGGAAGTACTCGCGATACACAGGGGCCGATCGATGTGTGTGTGTGTGGGGGGGGGGGACCTCAAGTCGACCAGCCTGCTGCCTTGATGGGCACGGTAATACAATGCACGTGTGTTCGGCCCGCTTGGCCTCGGGCTAGGGCGTGGACGGCCTGCAGGAAAGCGCTTGGCGGCGTTTCGCGTCCACAACGCGACGACGGTCAACAAGCACGGCGTCGCCTGCTTTTCGGCGGTGTGGGGCGTGGACCCGGTGCGGGAGCTGGTTAACACAGTCACGGATGCCGTGCCTTGTCGCCTGGGCGTGGCGTGGCGTGCACCCACCGCGTCCGTTTAGCGCTCCGCTGTGCCCCGCTGCAGTCCGCGTGCGTGTGGGGCCGGGCCTGGCCGGGCCTGGCCGGGCCTGGCCGGGCCGCGGCGCGGGACTGGGTCGCCGTGCCGTGCCTGTCGTGCCGGCAAGCAGTATGCAAATCCCGGCAGCTGGTCGACGGACACAGTTTTGAACTCGGTGGTACGTTCATTACTTACGTAATCGCGCGTGATCGTGGACGCTGCCTAAATCGGGACTTGAATCGAACTCGATGGGCACCAATGGACTGCCCTCCGAACGAGGAATCGAATGGAGCTGTCGTGGCCCTTTCAATTACCGAAGGGTACAAAACGCATTCACGACTGGGTCTCCTCAAACTGGCATCATCAGAGTGTCGCTTTGTCTCTCTCGCACCCCTACGGGACGCCCTGTGAGAGCGACACAGTAGAGCGGCTGTGCGGCCCGCTGGCCCACTGCGCGGCGATCCCCTGGGAAAAGCAAAGTCGCGGCCGTTGGCGATAAGAGGTAATAAAGTGGTGCATCGCGGCATGGCCCACATGGCTTAGTGCGACGAGCTGGCCGGGGTCGCCGTGGCGGCACGGCACGGCCGCCGCGCGGAGACGTTGACGCGCCGCGCAGAGACCGTGCCCCAGTTGCGATTCAGCAAGTCTTTCATTCCCGGCCGGGTGGGCGTCGCGGGCCCCGCGGCGCCGTGCAGGTGCTCGTCGTCCGGGAAACGCAACCGGGCGGAAAAGGCGTTTCCGCGGCGCTTGTGCTCGCGAGTGTCCACCCGAAAAACAACTAACGTGTGTTGCTGTTGCAGGTGACGGAGGAGGCGGTGGCGGCCAAACAGCAGCGCCTGGAGGAGCTGCGCGCGCTGGCCGCCGAGATCAGCGAGTCGCTGGGCGTGCCCAACCTAGCCGCCAATGGCGCGACCCCGGCCGGCCCGGGATGGAGCAGCGCCGCCGTGCTGCCGCTGGACGCCGAGCTGGCCGCGCTGGACCGCCGCCTGGCCGCCGTGCGGGACTCCATCCAGTCGCTGGACAAGGTGGCCGACAGCAAGCAGCGCGCCGACAAGCAGCTCAGCGACACGCGCGCCTTCCTGGGCACCGTGCACAAGGTGAGTGTCTCGACGGTCCGCCCTCGCAGCGCTGTATCGCACCGACCTGACCTGACCGACCCTGAGCCGGGGGCGCCGCGATTGCGGTAGGCTGTCGCGGCTTTGGCTGATTCCGCGCAGCTTCGTTTCGTCGCGCTGTCTCTCTAGAACCGGGTGCGGCCCTGTGTGGCACCCTGCCCTCGTTTTGGCGCGAAAGGGGCGAACGCACTACCCTCCTGGGCCCCGCGTATTTGTGTGTGTCTGTGTTTGTTGTGTTTCGAGGCCGGAAACAGGAAATGGAGCGAGGATACGCTGGCCTGCCTACTCACCCCGTGCGCCACGACACCCTCCACTGTTTACCTGGGCCCCGCGTCCTCCCTCCTTCCCGCGGTCTCGCTGTGGGCGTGTCAGCCTCTCGCTTTGCCCAGCATTGCCTGCCTATCCACCCTGCTGACTGGTCGCCGAGATCAAAACGCGTCTAGTCTTTGCCGCTTGCGACTGTGCGAGGCCGCAGCCGAGACCGGAAGTCATTCCGCGGCAGAGACAGGAAATGGGGCAAGTTGATGGAACGGCGCCTCAGATTCGCGGGTCGCCGCCTTCACGTCGCGGTTCATGAACGCTCCTCGCATCGCGGCGCTGATTCCCGCCGATTCGGCGACGAGGCTCGCCGTTCGCTCACACGGGGCGGCGCTGTCGTGGCGTGTGGGGCGCACAACTTTGGCGATTGGGAGGTCGCCAACCCTCCGCGGCGCACTGCAGGCTCACCCCGCGTGACGTGTTCAGCACGTGTGTGACACGGGGTGGCCGTTGGCAGGGCGCAGGCCGTCGACGCGGCAATCACAACAAACTCCGTGTGCGACCGGGCACGTGTTGCCGGAGGTTCGTCGGCCAGCGGGTGGCGGACGGGGCGCGCTTTCCGGGAGTTCCCGGCCCGCGGGCCTTTAGTAGGTCATAAACAGAGGGTCGTGGAACGGCACGGAAAGTTGGAGGGCGCTGGAGGGGGCGCTGCAGACGGCACCTCGAGGTGCGAGGCGCGCGAGGCGCTAGGGAAAAAGTTTTGGCGCGCTTTGCTGCGCTGCTTTGCGGTGAGTGGCGTGCGTGCTGATTGTTTGTGCGAGGCGCACTGTGGCCTCTAGGGGGTTGGGGGGGGGGGGCACTACCCTAGCACAACCTCCTTTGCGCTGCCTGCTGGCTGGCACTGCCCTTGCCGCGGCCCAACCCTTTTTCTTCAAGTCGCAAGCGAGAGGCACGCAAAATCCGCTAAGCTGAAACTTTGGTTATTTAGATTGCAGTGATACCGAAGTGGGTGGGGTGGCGCTCCGAGGTGTTGTGCTTGAGGCCCTCGGCCTCGGGGATTCCCAGTCGGGGGCGGGAGCGAAAGGGGGTAGGATAGGGGGGATGGTGTAGCAGCGAAGCAGCGGACGGGGTTTCTCTCATCTCTTCCCTCCTTTGTTTGAGCCCCTGACTGTGGCAAGGTGTTCATGTGCCTCTGCCTGCAGGATGTTTCGGCGCCGCCCCGCACCAGTGAGAGCGACGCCGAGGCCGGCGAGCGGCTGCTGGCGCTGCGGGAGCACCTCCTGCAGCTCGGCGCCACGGAGGGCCACCTGCAAGCCCTGCGCGACAACGCCGTCGAGCTGACCCCCCACACGCCGCCGGCTACCCCCGACCCCACCAGGGAGACCTCCGTCGTCGAGATCCTGGAGGTGCGTCCATCCCTTCAACACTGTACTACATTTTTGTATGAAACATGGCCTCGCTTAACCTTGCCGGTGTTGCAGCTATGGCAGCAGGTGTTCCGCGACACGTTCCTGCAGTACCGCAGCCTGTCGGCGCGCCTGGTGCGCTCCGAGGATGGCGTGGCGGCGCTGCGGCTGTGGCAGGAGTACCTGCTCAACCTGCAGGCCTTCCTGTCGGCCGGCCTGCCCGGCGACTACGACGCGCTCACGCAGCACCAGCACCAGTGCGAGGTGCACGAGAACCTGCTAACGAGCCAGGCGTCCGTGCTGCTGGCCGGGCCGACGCTGGACCGCAGCGACCCCGTCGTGCAGCGCCAGCTGGAGCCGCTCAACGCGCTGCACAACGAGACCCTGCAGCGCATCGGGGAGCGCAACGCGGCCGTGCGCCGCCGCCTGGACCTGTGGGCGTCGTACCGCGCCGCGCAGTCCGCGCTGCTGCACTGGCTGCAGGCCATGGAGCGCGAGCGCGGCCGCCTGCAGCTGCGTTACATCTCGCTGCGACGGCTCCCGCAGCTGGCGCAACGCATCGGCGAGCTGCTGGACAAGCTGCCGACGGGCGAGAAGCAGGCCGGTGACCTGGCCGCGCTCCAGGGCCGCCTGCTGGCGGGCTGCGACGAGGCGCTGGCCACCTCGGTGCGCATGGAGTACGCCGCGGCGCAGCAGCGCATCGGCAACCTGCGCGCCGGCCTCGAGACCTGGCGCGACTTCCTGCTCAAGCTGCAGGCCCTGGCCAACGACTTTGACGTCGGCGCGGCGGCCGCGGACAGGGAGCTGTCCGAGGTGGGCCGCGCTCTGGACGCGCTGGATGCGCCTCCGCACCGTGACGCCGTCGCCACCCTGGCCGTCGTGCGCGGGCTGCAACAACGCCTGGACGACGCCGTCGCCGACCTGGAGAAGCTGGGCGTGAGCGAAGAGAAGCTGAAGGAGGCCGTCAGCCCCACCGACCTGAAGGCCGCGGCTCAGCGCGTGCGGCTGCTGTGGCAGCGCCACGCGGACCTGGAGCACCGCCTGCGGTCCCGGGCGCACGCCCTGCAGGAGGCGGACGGTGAGCGACTGCGCTACGTGGCGCGCGCCGACCGCTTTCTGCGCTGGGCGGCCGAGCAGACAGCGCGGCTGGAGCGCCTGGACAAGCCCGGCGGACACCTGGAAGCCGATTTGGACCTGACCGGTGCGGAGGCATTGCGGCGCCTGGAGGCGGGCGTCGGCGGCGACGTCGAACTCAAGAGGCGGGAGGCGGACTGGTTGATGGCCGCCACCCCCGGCCTGGCCCCCGGCGCCGCGCCCACCCCAGCCACCGAGCCCCATCAGAAGCAGGTGGAGGAGGCCCGCAAGCGCGTGCGGACGGCCTGGACGCGCGTCACCACCCTGCTCCGCGCCCGCACCGACAAGCTGCACAGCGTCATCGACACGGCGGCGCAGCTGCAGAAACGGCTAGACGAGCTGCGCGCGCGGCTGTTCGCGCTGGAGAAGAAGCTCAAGACGCCCCTGGAGCTGGACGCGCCCACGCAGAAGGCCGTCAACAAGCGGCTCAAGGAGCACGAGGAGCTGCAGCGACGCATCGAGCACGAGGCCAAGGAGTTCGGCGAAGTGAACCAACTGTGCGACGTGGTGCGCGGCGACTGCGACGCCAACACCGCGACCAGCGTCGCCAAGAGCATGGAGTCCGTCGAGGCGAGGTGAGCCCCCATCCCAGCGGTTCCCAACCCTTTTTTTGGTTCGTGACCCAGGTCGCTAAAAATTTTCGCGTCCTCTAAACACATTACTTGTTCTCTGTCCACAGGTGGAAAAGTGTGTGCGCGCTGTCGACGGACCGCAAGCGCACCATCCAGGACCTGTGGAAGTTGCTGCAGGAGCTGATGGAGCTGTGCGCCAACCAGCGCAAGTGGCTGGTGGGCGCGGAGAAGACGGTGCGCGAGGTGCGCGACGCCGCGGCCGGCCCCGTGTCGCGCCGTGACCTGCCCAAGCTGGTGCAGAGGCTGGACGGCGTTCTGCGCGAGGTGGAGGGCCGGCGGAACGGCCTCAACGTCGTGGAGACCACGTACAGCCGGCTGTCCCGCGAGCTGGCTAACTGCCCGTCGCTGCTGGGCGAGTCGCGCGGCCTGGCCGAGCGCTGGGGCGCCATCGGCCCCGCGGCCCAGGACCTGCGGCACTCGCTGCTCACGCTGGCCGAGTCCCACGACAAGTTCGAGGCCGCGCACAAGGAGGCCGTGCTCGTGCTCACGCAGATCGACGCGCGGCTCTCGCAGCTCCAGCTGCAGGAGCCGGCGCGCAGAGACCCCCGGCAGCTGCAGGTGAGGACGGCGCGGCGTTGGGGGAGTGTCTGTGGCGTGCGGGGCGGCAATGCTGACGGTCTGTGCTTGCAGGCGCTGACGCAGGACCTGGAGAGCCGCAGCGCGCTACTCACCACGGCCGACCAGCTGGGCCTGGAGCTGATGCGCGCCGCGCCGCCCGCCGAGGTGGAGCGGCTGCAGGCACTTGTCGACGAGTACCAGGGCCTGTGGAGGGACGTGGCGCAGCGCCTGGAGCAGGTCAGCCGGCAGGTGGACCAGGGCGTGCAGGTGACGACGCTGCGCTTCGAGACGGAGGCCGCCGTGCAAGTGGACACGCTGCCCAAGCGGCTGACGGCGCGCGACGGCTACCTCCACGAGCTGCAGTCCGCACTGCGCGAACTGCGCGCCTCGACGGACCGCCTGGAGGACCTACTCGTGGACCAGCACGGCGAGGCGCAGCCCAACGACGCCTCGCTGGCGTCCTCGCGCGCCCTGGGTAAGGCCACGGCGGCCTGCGAGGCCTCCCACGAGCTGGTGCGCCACCTGCACACGCTGCTGGTGCAGCAGTGCGGCATGACGCCCGACCAGGCCCTGGCCGAGGAGGTGCGCGTCCTGGAGGAGCGCTTCCTGGCCCTGCGAGACCGCGCCCGCCTCCGGGAGAGAGAGATACGCGACCTCAGGTGAGACACCGCGCGACACCCCTGTAACGCTTGGAGAATGGCTCGTTCTCTCGCTGCGAGAGCAGGTTGCGGTCCCGGTGATGAGTTTCCCTTTGACTCTGGTGGTGGAACTTGAAAAGTCTTAGCATGTTTGAGGAAACAAATAGTGGTTGCTGTTTGAACGGAGTGATTGCTATTAACATGAATCTATGCCCTAGACATCTAACAAAATCTTTTTTCTCCCTCTTCCCTCTTTCCTACAGGTCCTCTTATATCAGAGACTACGCTTTAAATTGTTCTCAGTGAGTGCATCTAACAAAATATTTTTGCTGCCTTCATTTTAACTGCACCTGTCTTCAAATTTTCTGGATTCTTTGCTCCACAATTTTATTTTTTTTAATTCTCTAGTCATAGTAGTTACTATTCCACGTTTGTTTTTTAAACTGAGCTCTAAATGTGCATGGTATTTTATTTTCAGTGGCAAGCTTACTTGCCCTCTTTGCTCAAGACGAAATTGGCAACAACTCGACAATGATCTATGGCGACTGGAGAAGTGGCTAGAGCATGCAGAGGGAGAGCAGTCTCTCCAAGTCACACCACCAGCTAGTATCGAACAACTGGAAGATATCATACAGGAGCAGAGAGTAAGTTAATCCATGACTTTTGCCTTTTAATACCATGCGGACACAATTGTATTAACAAAATTCAATCTTCAGGAGTTCCTGTTGAACCTGGACAGCCACCGCTCCATCGTCAAGTCACTCAACATTGTGGGCGTGCACCTCGCCGACCACACTGACGACGAAGACCGCGCCCGCGAACTGCGGGCCAGACTGGCAAGCGCCAACACCCGCTGGGAAGCAGTATGCAGAGCAGCTGCTGTCTGGCAGACAAGACTTCAGTCCGCCCTCATGGAGGTAGTCAAAGCAGAATCAGTCCAACACTCCCTTCTATTTTGCAAACACTTACACCTGTCTGAAACCATTATTTCTATTTCTACAGAATGATGAATTCCATGCTATCCTTGAAGAACAGACGAGATGGCTAATCACTACAGAAGAGAATATACAAAGCACTGAGCCTGTTGATGTCACAGAAGATCTGTCAGTGATTGAGACAAAATATCTGAAATTCAGGGTAAGACTACTGGCAATAAAAATCTTTGTTGCTCGTTCATTATTTCCTTCATTACACTTTCCTTCTGCAGGACCTGCATGCTGAACTGGAGAGATACGAACCCAGAGTGATGTCCCTGCAAGAGGCTGCTGACAGCCTTCTGCGGCACACTGATGCGCCTGCGGGGTCTGGCTCCACTCTACAAAGACTTACAGATCTACGCCTGAGACTTCAGTCCTTACGAAGACTTACCGCTCTGTACTGCGTTAAGCTAGGCGCTGTCCTCGGCCGCTCACCCGACGAGTTGGTCGGCTCCGCCAGGGTAGCGTCGTTAGCCAGTTTGAGTAGTGAGGTGCGTACACCTTTGAGTTGGTATTACAATTTTTGTGTTGATTATTCAGTAATGGGTGCAAGTAAAAGGAAAATTCAACTGTCCGCAAAATATGTTTTACTCAATGACGTCTGTATGGCACAGAACACATGTGCTTCGTCCGCTAGATTATGATAGTATTTATATTTTGTAGCTAGCAAAAATTTGTTTTCAAACATAAAGCCATGTTACACTCGGTTTTTTGATTAGAGGAATAGTCGTTGCATTTTCCTCAACATCTTAACATAATTTTTGAGAAATCTTGATTTGAATGAATCGAAAATTTTGTCAACTTTGAATTTAAATTTCTGTTCTTGCACCTAGAAAATTCACAGTATTATGTATTGTTTTACCACCTTCCTTCCCCTAGCTCTGCACTCTGACAAATACCATTTTTACAATGACTCACAAATTTTATGCAGAATTATATACAATTTATTTTGGAATAAAAAAGACCAAAAGAAGTAAAAAAAAAATTAAAAAAATGGTTTTGTTATTTTTTTTAACAGTAGGAAGCATAGTGCACAGCATGGGGAAGCCCACTGTATGTGTAGAGCTTTTTTTGCTTACATTATTTTTTGTCACCTTCCCACAGCTTTTGGACCAAGCCAGTGGAGGCCAGCTACACGCTTCATCACATTCCGTCCAGGCAAAGTACGTTGATCAAGTTTTCATCTCCGACTGGGTTCAATTTTTAAAAATTGTGTTCATCAATCAGGAGAGCCAGTTCAGCCAACCTGCGCCCCCTTTGCCAGTCTTCGCTTCCAGCCGCCTTTGACCGTTGCCACGACTGACCCCGACTTCTTTTTTGCAGTGCTGACAGTGGCTCGGGCGGCGATGCCGTGGACACCCGAGTCCTGACTCGGGGCTACCGGTTCCTCGGCCGCGTGCTGAGAGCGTCGCTGCCCATCCAGGCCCTCATGCTGCTGCTGCTCGGCGTGGCCACCCTCATGCCCGCCGACCAAGACTACTCCTGCGTGCTCACCAACAACTTCGCGCGCAGCTTCGAGCCCATGCTGCGGTACCCCAACGGGCCACCGCCCATCTAATCAGCCTAACCAGCCGCATCCAAGTGCAGGTGCCGATCGAGTTTCGAAGCGTGCCCTCGCCCATTTGAGCGGACGACATTGTGATACGCACATTCCTGGACCGTTTTTTTTTTTTTTTTACGCGACGTTTGCAACGTGTTTGCCGTTACCGATGCCACGATGAAAGAAGAGCATTAGTTTTTACCACGTGAAATGTGAGACTTTATGCCACCAAATGGCTACATATTGCTTATTTGAGGTAAAACTGACTGTGAAAATTTTATTGAAGAGAGCTAATAGCTCATTAATATACAATTCTGTCTTTATTGGGCTGTAAGAGACAAACGGGTTTTCTGTTGGATCTGAAAGGCCACAGATGTATATTTTGGAAAAAAAATGTCTTATTTTAATATTTGTAATTTTTAAGTTAGTTATAAGTCATTATTTTACCCTTGTTTATTTTTTCTTTGAATGAGCAGACCAACAAAAGGTTTGTGTTAGGAAGTTTTAATTACGAAATGGTGTGCAAAGGGTCTCAGAAAAGAGGATGTGGAACACCTTTTTTCTGAAATTCTTTACATGATGATTCAGTTTGAAAAGGAGCTTTCATTTGTGGAGGAGTGGAACACTCCACTAATGCGACCGTCTCTTTTCTTGTTACTGCTCAGGAAGGGTGAATATATTCTTTTTTTGCCACGACACGAGGTTTTGTATCATTTTCAAATGTGGTTGATATTTTTAGCCAAAGTTATCCAGTGCTTCTGTAGAAAGTTAGCTTTTCATCTAACATGTAAGACAAGTAAATAGTAAGAAAGTGTTGACCTAACTAACTCTGAAATAAATGCGGCAAAAAAGCTGTTAAAATTTTGTAGATATAGAAAAGAAGTATGAATAAATTATTTATTTGTTTCAACGGGTTTACATTATTTCTTTCAGGATTTTTTGTGTGGCAACGGTTTCCTCCGATGGTAAAATACCGGTATTATAGATTTTGGCATTTTTAATAGAGTAATAGGTTAATGTTGAGGCTTCGAATCTCACCAATGGCTTAAACCATGTAGAGGCTTCGAATCTAACCTATGGCCAACAAAGCTGATGTGAGCTGTAAATCCATAACAACTGAAATGGCTGAGATCTTTGAGGCATCGATCCTCATGAGCAGGGACGGGCGATCAAATCCGCACGTTCCTCACCTTTTTTAGACTTGCTTACCCAGGGGTCAGTGCGAGGCCAACATCACCGAAGCATCTGCACCAGACCCTCAAGTCCTAGGTTCAACTTCCAACATTTATCATTTTTCACTGCCTCCCCCAGTCGTGTGCTCCAAACCCACAGCAATGCGCGTTCACCATCATGTGCCGTGGTGGCTGGAAGTGTAGACGCGTCAGATTCTCGGTATGAGGATCGGCAGTTCAAATCTTATTACATCACAACTTTTTTCTCTGACCGCTGTTCATTGTCACGTCAAGAGCCCGCTTCAATCGGCTACAGACATGAGCCGTGGTGGCTAAGGGCGTAAAGGCGTCCGACCCCGACCTCAAGGTCCGGGGATCGAATACCATTACATCCTTTCATTTTTCGACTGGCTTCCTCCCACTGCGACTCAAACCCGTCGTCCAACACTCGGCTGACGTGCAAGTCAGGGTGGTGTAGTGGTCTAGGCTCAATCCAGGCCATTACACCCGGGTGTCTAAAAAGCAGTCCGCTTCGGCGGATTGGCCTCGGCACTGGTTCGATCCCCGATCGAGCCAGCCACTCGAAATTGGTCGCGAGTGGGTCCATTCCGATTCGTCGGATGGAGTTGATAAGTCCTTTGAAGCTGGCCCACTGACTGCATGTTCGGGTCTGGGAGCGCCGGACAGCGGGTGTACATTTGGTACCGACCAGCCTGCGCAAACAAAAGCTCCCAAAACTACTCTCTCTTTCTTTCTTTCTCTGTCTCTCTATCGTCTCTGCCTTACTCTACTCTGCCCATGTTGGGCCGTGTCGGCGGCTCGGGTCCTACTGGGTCCCCCGGCGTACGATATCGAAGTCGCTGGATCGGATTAACCCCAGTTACCTGATAGCACCGGTTCCCATCCCGAACACCGAAGTAAAGCAGGAGGCCTCCCCACTCAGACTGGGGAGGGGGTGTAGAGTTCCATTTTTTAAAATTTATTTTTAGTTAAACACAATCGCCAGCGCCCGGGTACACCGTTTCCCATATCCGAACACCGAAGTTAAGCAGGGGGGGGGGGTCGTAGGGTTCCATTTTTCATGTATTTTGTGTTAGTACCATGTGTTGTTGTGAATAGGGCATGCCCAACTGAGATGAATGACTGGACCTGGCTGCACTTCGTTGAGGACGTAAAAAGTAATGAAAGACCTGTACTTGTTGTCATGTAGTTTATTTCTTATTTAGTATCAAAACACAAATGAGTTACTAGTTAAACTCACAATACTTAAAATTTTACTTCTTTAGATGTTATCGACTAGTTAGTAACACACCTTATCATGTGCATGGGGATGTAAGCAAAGAAAATACGTTATGCCATATCACTCACCCTGAAGCATCTGTTAAGTTCTTAACTGAGACAAAATACAAAGCCAAAAGATCAATCTACCGAACTTTTGTAGTAAACTTTCGCCAATTACTTATGTATGCTTTCCACTAGTTTTAAAATCAGATCTGATTACATTTGCCTCAGGGAATACCATTAGTTCAGATCAATTCCTTGTGATTTTCTTATACTGGGTCTAGTACAAAGAGGAATGTTACTTAGCACAGAGCACAGGCGTCAAAAAATTTGATTCAACTTCCTATATTGTATGTGAGAAATGCTAAACAATACAATACAATTGACTTCATACACAATATGATGGTGTACAGGCTGGTCACAAATTCTTAAAGTACAGTTCATAACATTTCGTGCTAACATAGTCTCTCCACGCAAAGTCTAATTTACTAAGTTCCTGTTCTTATTAAAATTGTCAGTCTTGGAGAGGAAATTAGAGGTTGCATAAGAGAGACGGAGAGAGACTGGGCATGGTGGGCTCCTGCTGCTTGACTGTCAAGGGTTGCACAGCCCACCCTGCTCTCGTCAACACACATATCACACAGTCAACACAAACAGATGAGCATACTAGAAATAACAGTTCATTCTAATCATGAAGTAGTAAATCTACAGCATGCCATTTAAGCCAAGGATATATATTAGTAATAAATTTAAATGAAAGTGATTGATTCCAAGTTTCGCCTTTCAAGGGACAAAGACAAATAAGAAAGGAAGAGATATTCACAGACTTTTCTATGGACAAAGCACTTGCTCTACAAACTATATCTTTAAAACAATAATATTAATGGCATGTTACAGGTTAAATTAGAATGAAGAAAACAAAACAGATAATAGGGAAGATGTCACAACAAAATAGATGGAAACAAAGACAATGCAAAACTCGATAAGGAAGAAGACAAAGAAGGATGAAAATACGAGAATAGTTACGCATCTGCTCGCTTAAGTAGTATTACTAAGTTTTAATTTCTTAAGATTATTCTATTATTAAAAGAAACTATTCTACATTTATCACAAATAAAGCTTGGAATTAAAATTTGTGTAGAGGGTCACTGGCACTTAATTTTCCTCCGCAACGTGGTAAAAATCAATATAATTTCAGTGAAGGCCAAAATTTCGTGTTCCAAACGGCTACTGAAATACATCGCTCAGAAAATAAATTCTGTTCTCCTTGTGGCGACCAAAACATGGGGCGATGGGCGGAGCTTGAGTTCTTCTGTCGATGACCCTCACCACCGAGCCGCGACGGCCAGGGCGGCCAGCACCGCGGTGAGGATGAGGGACCCGCTGCACGCCGCGGGGCCGCCGCTGACGCCACGCTCCTGGACGACGGTGTAGGCCAGCTCCTCCCGGACGTGCTCGCCGGCCAGCTGCAGGCGCTGCCCGGACGCGTCCACGCCGTCCGCCGAGTCCGCCAGGCCGTTGGTGGCCAGGCCGTTGGTGGCTGGCACGGGCGTGGCGTTGCGGCGTCGTGGGGGCAACTCCGAGTCGGCGCGGATGATGTTGCCCGGGCCTGGAACCGAGCAGAGCACCCGTGAGCGAGAGGCCACGGTCCCAGCGCAGTGTGGGTAGGCCAGCCATCCCGAGCCGCGCACGGCTGCCGGCTGGGCTGCCTGGCCGCACGGCGCCACGCTACGCGCCTCCTCGCTCTCGCCCACGCACTTCTCACTGACCTTTGCGGAGGAGCTCGTCGTCCGAGTAGTCCACCTTGATAAAGGTGACCATGGTCACCTTGTAGATGGCGTTGGGGTCCGCTGAGATGTCGGGCACCGACCGCCGACGCCGACGGCCGTAGCCCACCTGGCCGTTGCTGCACTCCACCTGGAGGACAGAGACGAGGGCGTGAAAACGGACACGGACACGGACACGGACACGGACACGGACACGGACGCACATTGGGCCAGAGACTTGGTCAGACACTCCACGGGAAAGCACTCACCCCTTGGCACTTGTCCAGGCACACGTTGACGGTGCCCTTGAACTGCACGTAGGTGGAATCCGGGAACTTGAAGGCGCGGAACTTGGCCGTGAGGAAGTCACCGTCCACCGTGTTGAAGTTCTCGAACAGGTGGGGGTCAAACGAGCAGCTGCGGAGAGAAAGAGAGTGTGTGAGTGAACCAGCGATTAGACGGGCTTGGCGGAGAGCTGGGAGCGCACCACGCGCGAGTGAGCGAGAGAGAGCGACAAATTGCCGGCTGCCTTCCTTTTCGCCCCGCGACGCCGCGACGCCGCGACGGCAAGAAGCAGAAGGACCAAAAAGAAAGGAGGCAAAAAGAGGAGCGCGAAGGGCGGTCGGCGCGAGACGGAGCTAACAACGACTGCGCCTTGCCGCGCCTCAGACACACAACTAACAGTGATGACCCACTTCCACCTCACGCCTTCCATGTCCCGCCGCAGGCATGCCGCGCCGCGCGCCGTTCGTGTGGAGACTCACATTTTTTTTTCTCCGGCGTATTCTTTTTATCATTTTCTACATTTTTTGTTGTAATGACCCATCCGTCCGGGCAGAGATGTTTGCACCACCCTAAGGGTCCCGTGTCGCGGCCGCGGTCCACGGTGCCCCGCAGCGCTTTGTCTCTCTCTCTCCTGCACCCCTACGGGATGCGCCGTGAGCGCAGAGAGCGCCTGCATGGTGGGCCGGCCCGCAACGCACCCGTGTACGGCGGCCCGGCCCAGCCCGCCCGGCCGCAGGGGCTCCGGACAGAGGACCGCGACGACGCCAGCTGCGCCAGCCCACCTACCCGTTGAAGATGATGGTCTCCTCCTGGTTCTTGGTGTCCGTGACCTGCATGTAGGAGACGAGCAGGCCGTAGATGGGGGCGGACGCCTTGTCCAGGTACACGTCCATGTTGAGGGCCGTGCCTGGGTTCACGTTGAGCTCCCCGGTGACGGGCTGGCCGCCCTGCCGCACGCCCACGCTCAGCTGGGGCTCCGGGGCGCGCATCGTTAGCTCCGTCGTGATCTCCAGGTCCCTGCAGGGCAAAAACGGCGCCGGTCATACAAAACACCAAGGATTGCTCGCACTTGCAGAGGGGGCCCAGGCTCACTCTAAACAGCGTTTCATCGCTCTGTCTCTTCTCTCCGTCGCACCCAGAGGCAGAGCGACGAAACCAGTGACCGGGATCAGCATGCTGGCCACCATCTCTCCGGAAACAGCGACAGCGGCAGCAACACCTTTGGTCGTCTCATTATTTTATTTTTTGCTTCCGCGCGGAAGACAATGCTTGGTGGGCGGCGCCAATCCGGCCGGCAACACACACAGTCAGTGCATCGCCTGCAGCTTCCCACGGCCGCCTGCCAGGTGGCCCACATCACACCGGGCAATGAGGCAATCGCTGGAGCAAGGCCAGGGAGACTGTGTCGCGCGTTGCCAGGCACTTCTTTTCAAGAAAAACGGAAAAAGAGGCCGTGCAAGAGATATACACACAAAGCCGTACAAGTACCGGACACTGGACCTTCTCTAGCCATACCCCCTTTTTTCCCCCCATTTTCGATTTTCTCGAAACCTCGTTCCTCGACGCGATGCGCCTACCGAGAAACGAGTAGTCAAAACGACGTCGTCGAGACACTGGCGTCCGTCCGTCCCGCCGGACTTGCCTCTAACTGACGTGGTCGAATGGACAACCGTTCCTCGTCTCGTCTGTGGGGCACTACTGCAGCAGCAGCCATCCCATCGGCCGGCCGGCTCGAGAAATACGTTGGGACAGGACAGGAAACAGCCTCTCTCTCTCTCTCTCTCTCTCTCTCTCTCTCTCTCTCTCTCTCTCTCTCTCTCTCTCTCTCTCTCTCTCTCTCTCTCTCTCTCTCTCTCTCTCTCGCCGGCCCCGCTTGCGGTCAGAGCAGCCTAGTGCCTTAGTCAGTCATAGCGCATCAGCCGCCCCCCTTCCCTTCCATCAGGTTCCGCCACGCGCGCGGCGCTCCGCAAAGAGTCAAACCGACATGTCCGGTGGCCGCGGCTGGCCGAGGCGTACTCCGCGCGGGGCGGGGCGGGCGGGGCGGGGCGGGGGAGGGGCCCGCCGTGTCCGGCCGGTTCCTCTATTTTGCCGTTAGATACGAAACTGCAGGAAACGAAGCGCGCGCCGTCGCGCCGCCACCGCACTGCAGTCGGCCCGGCCATGACAGGCTGACTGATTCCGAACAGTTTCCTCGCTCTGTCTCTATTGCACTCGAGCGGCGAGCGGTCAGGGTGCGAGAGAGAGAGGGAGAGAGAGAGAGAGAGAGAGAGAGAGAGAGAGAGAGAGAGAGAGAGAGAGAGAGAGAGAGAGAGAGAGAGAGCGCCGCAGCGTCTACCGCCTGCCCCGCGGCCCAAATTCGCAACTATTGAGCGGCGCTGGAACGGGAGAGAAATATTATTACCCGAGCGCTCAAATTTTTAGAGCATCACACCGGAACCCTACTGGAACCCTTCTGCAGAATGACCTAGATTTTGACGCCCTGACACCTCCGGAGGCCCATTTCCTGTATATGAAGTGTCAACAGGACATTCTACAACGCACGACGCACCGGTACTAACAACTTTTTTTTCCTTCATTTTTTTTTTATGACGTTTACGGTTCCGATCCCTGCCCCACGCGCACCGCTCATTCTCACAGCACGCGGCAGAGCACGGCACGCCAATTATATCGGGGCTCTTCTCGCACTCCACTAACGCGACGCCGCGACGCCATGTGGGTCGGCCCCTCCGTCGGCCCGCATGGCCTCCCGCACTGCTAACTGCATTTCGGCGTGGCCGTGCACCGTGTTTTCTATTTTTTTTTTCTTTTGAAAAAATAATGCACACGGACAGAAAAGAGAATTTGTCTTTCGTTGCGTACATTCCCCTATTAAGTATGTTATTTCGACAGTTGCTTCCTCTCAAGGGGAGAGGCAGGCAGCACACACGCCTCGAATCCTTCCGGCCGAAGTCGTTCAGGTGTTGGCTGGCCTCGCCCGGCGCGTAGCTGCGCGTAGCTGCCCGTAGCCTCGACGGCCCGCTGCAGGTGCGGCGGGGCGCTGACGTCGTGCCTTTCGCCGATGCGTTACGACGTGTGCGCGTCGCAGCCCCGTCAAGGCTCAAAATGCCGCGACGTGCGCGCGAGCACGCGCTGCGGCCTGCTGACCGAGGCGGGCCGCCGTGCTCGGCCACTTTGCGCAATACCGGAGCCGCACGCCGGCCGCTCAAGGGAATAAGGATATCACGCCGGCTTTCACACTTTCGAACCCAACCACACCGCTACGTGGCGCTCAGAAATCACCTCCCTTCAAATTCGTGCTACAAATGGACTCTTCCCGTTTCAAACTTGGGAGTGGCCGGCGCGTGCTTTGGAGGCGACGGCGGTGAGATTGCGAACCATAATGCGCCACATCGCGCCTCAGCGAGCCGCGCACCGTTCCGCTCTGTATGCGGCTGTGCGGCCCGGACGGCCAGGCTGCCCAGCAGCCGGCCGGCTTAGCCAGGCTTAGCTGCACCGGTGGCTTCCTCAGCTTGTTTTACAGACATCTCCAGACTCACCACGACTTCTCAAGATTTAACCAGACTTGTCTCTGCTTTCCCAACTTGTTCTCCGGACTTGTCGAGACTGGTCCAAACTTCTCCAGACTGCCTCCAGACATCCAGGCTACCTATCCGGCAGACCGCTGCGCGCCTCACTCAGTGCAAGAGGCAGCCTGTCGCCGCCCCACCCTGCGGCAGCCGCGCCCTGGGGCTGCCGGAGACCAAACGACCCGGACCGCTGCAGTGCCTTGCCGGCGCGGAATTTACAGAAAAAAAATCCAATGCTAACGCATTGCATGGTGATCCAAAATTGACAAAAACAAATTAAAATTAAATTAAAAAAAAAAAAAAAAAAAAAAAAGAAAAAAAAAACATTTAAGGAACGTTTATGAAAGCAGACGATACTCGTGGTACTGTCCTAGGTAGAAGCGGGACGGCCGCGGGACGGCCGCGGCTGGCTCTCGGATCGAAACACCGACCCGCGGCTGGCTCTCGATCCCCTCCATCATGCGGCGCACGGGGTCGCTCGAGCGCCGGTGCCGTGCACCGCGGCATCCTGGACGGGCCTGGCGGACGAAGAGCACGCGGCCTCGGCTGGGTGCGGGTGTGCTCCCTGGTGCGCGGTGCGTGACGCACGGGGCTGCACGCGTTCCTGGCACTGCTCGCACTTGGTAGGCCTTCGGTGTCGCGGCGACAGAGGCTGTCTCGTCACCGAGCCTCACACTTTTGCCAAACTGGTTGGACGGCGTGCCTGACGGTTGTTCGGCAGCGCCACTCCGCGCGACCTTTGCAAAGGGCGCGGCCCTTGGCGCAGTCCCGCCAGCAGAGCTGCTCTTCTGTATCGACGAGACAAGGACGGCGTTGCTTACGCCGGCCGCGAAAGAAAAAAGGACAGACAGAAAATAAACGTCCAGGGTGGCGGGATTCGAACCTCGCACCCTCGACCCCGGTGACCGCGCCTCTGGCGCTGAGCCATGACGGCGGCCGCACTTACTCTGGCTCCTGGAAGCCGGCCGGAAGCACGCTGCGCCTGAAGACGGCGTGGTCCGTCAGGTTGGCGGTCTGGCCGCGAACGCACTTGACGCTGAGGACCTCCTTGGGCCGCTGTGGGTCGGACTGCTCGATGACGACGCGGTGCGAGTAGGAGGAGCGGCCCTGGAACAACACACGTTGGGTCAGGTCAGAAACCGTAATATTCGGCACGAGGTGGTTCGGGAAATTCATAAGCAGTGCAGTAAACCGTAATATTCGGCACGAGCTGGCTCGGGAAATTCATAAGCAGTGCAGTGATGAAAGTGTAATACGGTCAAAGCATGAAAGAGCGCGTCAGTAGAATCTTTGACGTTGTCGGCTGATCGGCGCGGTCTTTAGCCGCGCGACTGAACAACGTCTTGCCGCCGACGGGCACAGCACGGCACGGACTAATGACGCCCCGCGCCGCCAAACAGTGCGTCAAGTTAAATGTCCGCCGGGACATCTTGATTGACGGTGAGGCGGCGAGGCGGCCGTCCTCCCACACACTCGCGGGAGAAATGAAGAAGAAGAGGGAGAGGGGCGGAACGTCGACGGCGTGGTGATGGGCGGGGTGCTGGCCGTTCGGAGCGACGCCCACCACCATCCACGCCATTCCATTGACACCGACCGCATCGCCGTGGCCGCGCGAGCCTGCGCGAGCCCAGCCACGCACCGAGGGCCGGAGGACCGGTCAAAAGCCGGGCGCTCAAAACGCGTCTAGGGATTTGTCCGCCTGCGCAGGTCTTCTGGCCCACTGTGCCACGCCTTGCAGTCCGTCCAGTCCTTCCAGTACTTCAGGGGCGGCGCAGCGCAAACCCATAAATCTTGCGCGCCAAACAGTCGAAAGAAATCGTTGATCGTGCAGCGCTTTCAGCGAGTCGCTTTTGCGCCGGTTGGAGGTGGGCTTGCACTGCAGCCCGCCGCGCCGTCGCAAATAGTCAAATTTCATGGGCGTCGGTGCCGACCCGCACTACGCCACCGGTGTGCCACATCGGGGACAAGAGTCGACGGGTCGCACCGCGCCTCCTCGCCAAATAGAGAGACAGGGTGGAAACGGGGAGGAGGGGGGAGGCGAAAAGAGAGAAGCCCCATGCAAGACGCGCCTGGCGAGGCCAAGTTGTTTGTCTTCTTCGCCCACGGGTCGACCGACGGGGACCGCGGCGCGCTACGCGACGCCCCCCCCCCTTTTGCGCCCACGGACAGTCTACCTGCACAAAGCGCGCGCGCGCGAGGCACGGGGAGTTGAACCCGCGCACTCTGCTGCCGCCGCTGGCCGTGTCCGACGTGACAAACGCGCCGTTCGGCTCGTCAAGAAGACCGCCCTCGTCCTCACCGCCGCGGGGCGCCGTTAGGTCGCGCAGGCCCCGTCCGTCAGCTACCCCGATCCGTTCCGTCCGTCATCCACTCACGGCGCGCCAAATTTATGCAGCGCGTACTTTTCGCGCGTACACTGCTGCCAACACGGACGAGTGCGTGCACTGCCAAAAACACGGGCGTGGCCGACGAGGACGGGCCCTCCTGCTCCTTCTGGCGGCGCGAGGTCGCAGAGGCAGCTAGCCCCCGCTTGCCTTCTCTCTCTCTTTCTCTCTTTCTCTCTCTCTCTCTCTCTCTCTCTCTCTCTCTCTCTCTCTCTCTCTCTCTCTCTCTCTCTCTCTCTCTCTCTCTCTCTCTCTCTCTCTCTCTCTCCTTTCTCTCCGCGGCCCACCAGATGTCTCCAGGCTAATTAAAGCCTCGGTAACAGCGCCACTTAACCTGGCGGCACAGCGACCGAGCGAAAGTTTTTGGCACAGGCAAAAGTAGTGATTACGCGGAGAGTCTCTCTCCGCGGAGGAGGAACCCTCACCTCGACGCGCACTCCAAGGCGAACAAAAAAAAAAAAAATATAACTCGTCAAATTATTTTTCAACAAACATTGTATTCCCTCGGGAAAAAGGCCTCGAAATGAGCGAGCGGTTCTGGCGTTTTGACGCGCCGCGCACCCACCCATGCTCCTCTGGGCCACCAGCCCGTCAGTCCGTCGGCCCGGCCGCCAATTTGAATCCGAATGTGAATAACGCATTCTGCCGGCCCGCGGCCGCTTTCATTCCACTCGTTTTGCCTTTTGTCGTGGAGCCCACCGCGCCGAGCCATGGCCGAGCGGACGCACGCCGTGACGGCTGCCTGACTGGCACTCGGAGTAATGGCCGTTATGATTCACGGCGGGGAAGCGCTCTCCGGCGAGCCGCCAGCCCGTCGCGTCGGCTGCCCACACACTCTCTGTCTCGGCAGTGGCATCCGCAGATGAGCGCGCGTCGTCGCCGTCACGACCAGGGGCCGACAGAGGCCCGGTCTTCTGGCCCACTGTGCATCGCCGTCACGGCCAGAGGCCGGCAGAGGCCCGGCCGACTCGGCGCTGCGTGGTGCGCGCGCGTGCAGAATGCGAAAGAGTCGCGCGGAAACCGTTTCCATTAACATCAAGGTCAGATCAAGATATTGGTGTCAAAAAAAAAAAAAAAAAAAAACACGATTAAAACGGAAATTGGGCGAGACGTCTCTAGACCATGTCAGAAATGATAGTGAGGAATGACCGCGATGTATACTGGACTTACCGTCATTTGGTTGGTGACCTTGGTGATGCCGCACTCGAACTTCTCGGTGAGGTCGAGCCGCAGCACGGCCAGCCCGTCCGCCACCAGAGGGTGGCAGTTGGCGTCTGCAACAGGACCAGAGCGTTTCACCAAAGAGTTAAAATAACAAACTTTAACTAAATGTTTGCAGCGCTTGGGTTTATTTTTCGCCGGTGCAATCGCATCTACAGATTGTGAAGTCGGGCCCTCCTTTCGCGATCCACCGCGGTCTGGGTCTCACGGGGCACCGTGGGGCCGTGCTTCGCTTCGTGCTGCACCGCCCCGTTCCTCATTGGGTCCTTCATGGCTGCTGTGGCGCGGAGCCGAGCGCGCAGCAGCCCCGCCGTGTCATATTGCGGTACCCAGTCACGCCGCCCGGCCCGGTCAACTCGATCAACTCGATCACGGGGCAAATGCCTCTCCCTGCAAGAAACGCGTCGTGGGGAAGGTGGCGCCTGAGAGTCAAAGGTGGTGCGCGGAATTTCCGAGGGGTCCACCACTCTGGTAATCCTGTGTTCACTTCGTTCAGGAATCATCAGTAATCACATGCCAAAACTGGATATTTTCGCTGTTTTTATCGGCTTTTGGCGGTTCTTCTTCCGAAAATGTGCAAAAAATGCCCCAAAGTAACCAAATTTATAGAGTTTTTTGAGATGTTTCGTTGGAAATCACTGGTAATCGGTAATCATGTGTACACTCCTGAGCTGAGTGGTGGACCCCTCGGGAATTTCGGAACGCGTAGGCCGCCGCCGGGCGGGTGCAATAATCCACGAGTGCGACAGAGACGAAAGCGCCATTGAGCGTTTATTGCCGGCAGTGTCCGTACGGAGGCGAGCAGCAGGACCTATTGCAACAGGCGCCCCGTCGCCGGTCATGCTGGCCACGCCCAGCCACGGCCTTACGAGCATCACGTCGTGACCTCACCTCCTCGTCGCCCTGCTGCCTGGCGGAGCGGGCGGAGCAACAGCCAGCGACCGCCGCCACACCAAGAAATGCGATGTTTGGGAGGCACTCGGTTCCACTTTTACAGCGGAGTGTACACCTCGGCGAGGCAACAGCCGCGCAGGATGCCGTAAGTCACACGTGTGCACCGTGACATCATACATGACGCCAGCCAGCTTGCTCGGGCCGCACACCGGATGGCGGCTCGCATCCGACAGGCGGCCGCCAGGCGGGCGACCTTGAACCCCGCGTCGGCTCGCCGTCGGCGCGGTTGGCGCGGGTCAGTACCGTGCTCTATTCATTTCAGGAAGGCCGGGCTGGGCTTAAGTGGAGGAGGAAGGTGGCCGTCCATCTGGCCGGGCGCCTGGAGCGGCGGCTTGAGCCCCGCCAGGGCCGGGCGTGCGTTCCTTGATTGACGGCCGGATGAAGTCATCCTCTCCAGGTTCAAGAAGACCGCCGCCCAGGCCGACTCACACCCCACCGGTCAGCCAGGCGGGTGCACCGAAATAAATATCGTAAAATAAGAAGACATTTTTTTTTTTTTGCCAAAAGGAGAAACAAAAATGAAAAAAAACGTGGGAGTCACGAATTAACAGGCTCGACTTAAACACAGCCACTGCCGGCAGGCCGACGGCTCCGACAGTCCGGTGAATCGGCGCACGGTGGGGAGCGCGGCGTACAGTAGGGCCGCGGCGGCCCACATCACCATGCCCCAACAATGGGCGAGCACGGCGGGGAGCGCGGCGTACAGTAGGGCCGCGGCGGCCCACATCACCATGCCCCAACAATGGGCGAGCACGGCGGGGAGCGCGGCGTACAGTAGGGCCGCGGCGGCCCACATCACCATGCCCCAACAATGGGCGAGCACGGCGGGGAGCGCGGCGTACAGTAGGGCCGCGGCGGCCCACATCACCATGCCCCAACAATGGGCGAGCACGGCGGGGAGCGCGGCGTACAGTAGGGCCGCGGCGGCCCACATCACCATGCCCCAACAATGGGCGAGCACGGCGACGCGCGGCAGCGACGTGCGTGTGAGAAGTAGCCCGGTGGGTGCGAAGTGGCGCGCGCGCACACATACACACACACAGTCATTCTACCGATGCTTCCTCGTCCGCTCCTGTACGCCTGTCGAACGAACGGGTCACCACGAACTCAGACATCAGAACAATGTCGTCGTTTTATCATGAGACGTCATAAAGAAGCCTTTTAAACATCTGGCGCGGAAACGACGCTTTTTTTTGCCAAACTGGTCTGTTATCCGTTTTACTGCCGGTCGCTCGCACTGCGATGAGTCCAGCAGCGGCGCGTCCACACGGCCGCCACCCAGCAGGTCAAGCACCCCCTCCCCCGGTTGGCGGAAACCGTTTTCCGCGCAAAGGTTGTCATCGGTGCGGCCGTTTAACGACGCTGCGCTGCGCCGACCTGCCCTGGCCGGCCCCCCTGGCTGCCCCCCGGCTGCCCCCCGGCTGCCCCCCGGCTGCCCCCCGGCTGCCCCCCGGCTGCCCCCCGGCTGCCCCCCGGCTGCCCCCCGGCTGCCCCCCGGCTGCCCCCGGCTGCCCCCCGGCTGCCCCCGGCTGCCCCCCGGCTGCCCCCCGGCTGCCCCCCGGCTGCCCCCCGGCTGCCCCCCGGCTGCCCCCGGCTGCCCCCAGCCCGATGCACGACGGGTTTGTGGAGCGCGTCTCCCCCGCCGTCGTCCCGTCACTGCAGCACCGGCTCGTCACCCACCCGGTGCAGCGCTCGGCGCGGCTCAGTGCACGCCAAAAAGGGGAGAAAAAAGTTTCATTCTCACCGAAAAAAGTTCAACAAAACCAAAAAAAAGGGAGACTGGTTCCGTTTGCTTGTAAACGATCCCCCGGGCCACCCAAAGTGAACCGCCACTCCGTTTACGACGAGGCAGGTCCGTGTAGGTGTGTGTGTGTAGGTGTGTGTGTAGGTGTGTGTGTGTAGGTGTGTGTGTGTAGGTGTGTGTGTGTGTGTGTGTGTGTGTGTGTGTGTGTGTGGTGCGTGTCTGCTGCGTCGCCTCTTGGCTGCCGGTCGATGGTCACGCGAGGAGGGCGGCACCACAACACGGCCGTCGCGGGGGTCAAACCAAGGGGAGCTGCAGCATCGGCCCACAGAAGGCGTCGGTCGGGTACTTCCCATGCTGCCCGGCCATGGACCAACAAGTTCAGCGCAAGGGACCGAGATTCGGCCGCTCCAAAAGTGAGGCAAGTCGTTCGTGTCGTACATCATCAGCGGCCGGACGAGTTCAGAGGACAGCGAGACATCGCAGAGCGCTACGCCGAGCGCAAGCACAGACAGGCTCGACTCGCTGCCGCACAAAGACCACACATACACACACACACACACACACACACACACACACACACACACACACAGAGCAAATCTCGTCGCTGACGCCACACGAGCAAAAGAAGGGTATGCAGCAGCAGAGCTAAAAGGCAATGAAAAGCAGCCGCAGCAGCAAGGCGGTGTGGACTCGATTGTTTTGGTTTGCGCGGTGCTCCTCCAGGTGCTCCTGCTCCTTCAGGGCCTCCTGCAGAGGACTGCGCGGAGTACGCCACAAATCCAGGACAATAAAGGCGCGCTCGGCGGTCCGCGCGCCAGACGCATGCTCCGAGTGCCTGTGGCGCCGGCCTTCGTCGCCGGGGCCACCCAAAGCACCAACCAGGCGATTGAGAAATTAACTCCCCTGCGGCCTAGGCATCGCATCGTTCCAGTCCGCCGGTAGCGTGTACAGTCGCACTAGAAAGAGGAAACTTTCCACGGGCCCCGCTGCAGTATAAGTAGGCACACTGTGCGCTGCGCTGCAGGCCGGGCGTTGAGGTCTCCCCAATTAGAAACGGGACGCCGCGTCGTGTGCGCGCGAAAGGCTTCCGCGAAATGACCCCTCCTCGGCCCGTGCGCGCCGCCGCCCCGCCGGGTCAGACGGCCGCTTCCTTTACCTAAATGTCGGAGGAAGAAGGCCAACAACAACAGAGAAAAAAACACCCAAAAAAACTCATCTCTCTGTCAAACAAAAAAAAAAAGTTGTGCTGAAAAGGTTTATGATGAGTCATAGGGTATCTTGTGTCGCGTGAGTCCATGGTCAGTCTACTAGAACCCATATGGGACGCACTGCAAGCAAGTGCAACAATCTCACTTGTTTGTTTTCGTCATTTTTTTTTTTTTTTTCTCGACTAAAACACAAAACAAATGTCCGTCCTTGGCGGCCGAGCGGACTGTCTGTCTGTCGGTGCGCGTGGCCGCGCGGATGCGCCGACCAGCGGTGATAAGTTGCCTGGTTGCTGCGAGTCCGCGCCGTTAGGCAAACCCGGTAAATGGCCCCACTGTTCCGTCGCGTCCGTCGCGGAGGAGAGGAAGAAAGAAGAAAATAACAGCCGAGGTGAGAAATGACTTGTCGACACGTGAGACTGAGACGTTGTCGTCTCCGTGCGAGTCGGACTGGGGCCAGGCCAGCAACCCCCGACGTGGGCGTGCTCGCAAAACTCGCAAAGATTTGAACCGCAGTATCAGAGCGACTTCGTTCCAAAACAAGGGAACTACACTTTTATCATTGGAAGAATTTTTACGTATATTTTATTTTTTGGAAAGGAAGGTAATTTTAGAAAGGTGGCGAAGTGAAAGGTCCTGGAATGTCGGCCCCCAGGTGACTTATGCCCGGCCCCTCGCGTCGCACGCACCGCGCGACTCGTCCACAAAGTACTCGGAGTGTCACCCGATGCATTTCGCACAGGTGCGTGCGTGTGGGGACCGCTACGTCTCTCGGGTATCGCCCGCCATTTACGAAGCCTTTTTCTCCTTCCATCAAACTCACCAGGGAAAGACCTGAGCCCCTCCAGGTAGATGTCCAGCATTTCCGGCTGCTTCACGATCTCCACAATCATGGCGTCCTCCAGGCATTTCACTTTGTGTTGAACTGCAACAGAGCGGAAAGAAATGGGGTTAACGAAAGGCCGTGCATCTTACGACGATCGATGGTTTAGAATGACACTTCACGGGACTGCCACATGGTCGCTTTGTATGTCACGAGGAGCAATGGCAAAGATGACAATAACAGCAAATACAGAGCTAAAAAAAATGTGCCCAGCAGCAAACCCCCTCCTCTTTCCAGCTCACATTCGCAAATTACTCGCTTTATTGTGCAAACGATTGTCATCACGTCGTGACGGTACGGTAATTGTAATTGAAGGGTCATTACCGAGGCGTACCGAAAGGCCCCACGACAAACTGCAAAGCCCCCTCGCCCTCCCCGTTCCCCCTCGCCCACTTCTCTCGGGTTCCTTGTCATAATTTATACATCGGGACGATCTAACTAGTGGACCCTACGCAACATACATACACAACGACTTAGTCTAGGCCAGATCTGCACAGTTTGTCATTGCTTGCGAGGTACAAGTCCTCTTTCTCTCTCTCACTCTCAAACACACAAAACGAGAGGACAGCACACGGACACACAAACACGCAAGCACACTGTGGCAAACAAGCGCACTCAAAGAGACGCAGGTGTTGTCGAAATCCTCACGTCCTGCACGCCGAGAGCAGCGCGACGAGGCAGCGCTTCCTGACCGCGAAGGAAAAGTACACACACCACACCGCTTCTCGCACAGAGCGGGAAGACCCGTTCCACGCTAAAAGTGGAGTGCTGTCTCAAAAAGAAAAGGTGGCACTCAAGTCGCAGGGGAGCATTTGTCGCTTTTCTTTCTTTCCCTTTGCGCGGGATTTGTAAACTGTCACTTGAGGCAGCGCTGCTAATGGAATTCAGCGAGCGTTTCCCTGACATTATCTGACATTTTCCCTCCATTATGCGAGCGTGCAGCATATCCTGCGTGTGTGTGTGTCTGAGCGTGCTTGTGTGCGTGCGTGTGACGCGGGAAGATAGGGAGTGCGACTAATCGTCCGCGCTACATGAGAACTCCTCGCATAGCCCACATCACATCGCGGGGACATTTTTCTTCGTATTTGCCCAGCGTGCCGCACCACCTTTGCCAAGGCGCCGGCGCACGCACTCGTCTGTGTGTGTGTGTGTGTTTGTGTGTTTTTGTATCTGTGAGTGTGTGTGTGTCTACAATGTATGTACTGGGACAGCCGTGCTCTGATTGGTTGATCGCGATAATCTCACTAAGTACCCAGTACCCACCACTGCATGCGTTGGTGTATGCGCTTTCGAATCAGGAGGTGTGTGTGTGTGTGTAACTGAGATCACACACACACACAAGCCATTTCAGTGACGCGGCGGCGCCGCGAGGACAAAGCGTTCCGATCCACCTCCTGCGCTGTATCGCGTCGATTGATCGAAAAGCAGCAGCACCGGTGTGCAGCGGCTCGCACAAAACGTTCGCCCGCTACCATTCGCTGCCGCAGCCATGTCCCTCTCACTCCCACGGAGTGTTAAATCGCACCGACCGAGGTTCTTGTGAGGGTCACATGACGTCACTCGCCCACTAGACTGTAGTAAAATGATCTTCAAGCACTACCCTACATTCATGATGTGCATCGCATTGACGCTGAGGACCTTCGCCAGAACCTTCTTCTGCAAGTGTGCCGGGCGGGCCGTGCGTGCGCATACGCTGAGGCCGGCAGAGTGAAAGGGTTGGCGGGGGCGAGGCGGCGGTGCTGTCGTGAGAGAAAGTGCTGGGCCGCTGAAAAAGAGCGTTTATTGACGTCGCAAACCATGGAGTACCACCCGTGAAGCGCCTCTCGCCTCACTCCTCGCGTGGCCTTCGCAGGCACTCCATTTCTAGAACAATTCTGGTTTAATTTTCAGGAGGGCCCTCCGCGCTCGGCCGCCGTCCTTCCTGGAGGGGCCCTTGCCGGAGGAAATGAGACAATCAACAGCCGAGGTCACCGATGATGGAAACATTGAAATGACTGCCGGCCACCGCCTCACGTTTGGAGGCCGCGCGACGACGGCGGCAGGGTCACAGTCCGCGCGGACCTAGCGCCCGGCGGGGTGGGCCGGCCCGCAAGGCAGGCCTGTGTCGCGGTGCTGCCCACCCGCACGCTCGCAGGGGCTTCCCAGGCGGGTGGGCCGGCCCGCAAGGCAGGCCTGTGTCGCGGTGCCGCCCACCTGCACGCTCGCAGGGGCTTCCCAGGCGGACGGGGCGACCACCGCCATTGCCGCCCATCGCCGAGTCGAATCAGAACAAAACGACGCCGCCACGCCGCTCTGCTGGGCACGAGGCGGACGCGGCAGGGCGACACATCGGCGAGCATCGAAACGCTGCGACACGCCGACCGCGGCCCGCGGGTTAGAACACCCGCCGCTCATTCCGTTTTTATTGCCTGGACGCGCACCCTCGCGCTGCCTGACCCCGTTCAACGCGCGTCTGCGCCGCGCAGTGCCGTGTAGCATTATTCCGAGGGTGCCACAGCAGCAGCGCACCTCGGACGTGCCGCGCGCCGCGTTCTACGGTGATTCATTTCATGAATACATTACCCACGCACACACGCGGGGGGAGTACGGAGACACCGTGGTGTGTGTGTGTGTATGTGTGTGTGTGTGTGTGTGTGTGTGTGTGCGGCAGCAGCGGGCCGACCCACAAGAGGTGAACGCCCCTTCGAATTCTGAGTGCTGCCGCGCGGAGAGGCTGCTGCTAGCCGCTCAGTGCAACGATAAGTAGTGTTCTTCCACCCCCTCTCCCTGTTCAGCCGGAGCCGGCTCGTCGCGGTGTCGTTTGCGGCCTCGCCCGACACGCATGCACCCACCGGCACGACAATGAGGCGGCCGTGCGTCGGCGCGCGCCAGCTAGGCCGCGGTTATGTCCAAAAAAAGGTGGAGCGCTTCCCACCGAGGCGCCCAGCCCGGCCCGTGGCCGGTGTAATGGAGTCGCTTCAATTAGCTTTTTCGGGCGGCCGGTTCAGCGCGGCCTGCTTTCCCCCCCCCCCTTTCCCCTCCCTCCGCACTGACGTCGGCTGCTAATTGTCGTTTCGGACCTGTGCATACTGAGGAGCAAGCCTAGACGGCCCTGGGAGGGGGGCTTCGCCAGGGCCGCGTCCTCCGGGTGAAACCAGGACGGCGCTCAGGGCTCGTGCCTCCGTCTCTGTCTGTCTGTCTGTCTGTCTGTCTTTCTCTCTTTCTCTTTCTCTCTCTCTCTACATATATCTCTCTCTCTCCATCCAGCCACCTCTCCGCTCGTGTTTCCGGGACGCGCGGCGGAAGCGGATAAAAGCCTGGAGGAGGGAGGGGGGAGTTGACACGGAGGCAAAGGGGAGGGCAGCGGGCCGCCGCGTGTTTCCCACAGCCTTTTACATCATTTGCCGCGGACGAGCCGCGCAATCGGCCAATGAGATAAAAACAACAAGCAGCATCGTGCAAAGCGTGTAAAGAACGGGACCCCCAACCCCCCGCGGCACGCCGCTTGCTACGCCAGTGTCCGAGTGACCCTGCCGCCGCGCCGCACCCGGCCGCGCCCTGCTCCGCCACCGCCGAGCGACGGCATGGTAAACCACTCGCTTATTTGCTGAAACGCGGCGACGCTTGATTTCCCCAGTCGCCCTGTGGCCTTTGGTGACTTATCAGCCGTGCGAATCCGGATAGTAGTGTTGGGTAGCTGGTTTCCTGACGGCCCCTCAACCCCCCGAGCCGAGCGCCCGGAGCAACCGAGCCCAGCCGAGGCCGGGCATTGTCGCGAGCCGATAAAGGGCGGCACCCCGGCGCCCCGCCGCCAGAGCACCGCGGACCGCGACACGAGGAGTACTCGCGTGCATCACTGACCAATAAACCATCGTAGTCCCCAGTTGCCTTCCTTGACCCCTGACTCGCCCCCTCTAACCCTCACCCACCACCCAGGAACACAACACTGGTGGCAGCGGTGGGATTGAGGGAGGACGGGCCGAGCTCACGGTGAGAGGTTAGGCCCAGCCAGCAGCTCAGCGGAACGACAGCTTTCGAACGGGTTGCGGGGTCACGTCCCCCCCGACCCCTTCGCCGGCCTAGTCCGCCTGTACCAGCACAGCGGAGCGACAGCAACCGAACGGTCCACGGGGTCACGTCCCCCCTGATCCCTTCGCGAGCCTAGCCCACTGCATCGCGTTGCCCGGCGCAGCGTCAGGTAGCGCACGGCACGGTTCGCCACTGTCCTGTGTTCCCTGCCGTTGCCCGTCGCGAACGAAGATTCCCCGCTGCTGAACCGGTGTGGTTCCGGGCGGTTCACGGCGACCCCTGCCCTGAGCCCCCTGTCGCTACCCCGCTCCGGTCAACTGCAGTCATGCCGTCACACCGGCGTCGCCGATCACCTGAACGGCAACAAGTCCGTGCCGCCGAACGAGTGGTTGCCCGTGCTGTTGCTGCACATCAACACCGACCTGTGCCACGAGTAGCCGCGACCCGCAGCCGTGCCCGGCGCGCCCCGGCCTACCCTGCCAACGTCCGGTTCGCGCGAACTGCCGCCACGAACGAGGCCCCCATCGAGGTACCGCGGTCGGGGCTCCAGCGACAACAACCACGCACGTCGACGGGCCGCTTCGCCACCCCCAGCACGACGCAACCTCCAGTGCGCCTTTCTGAACCGGTGGCGTCCTGTTCGCGCCCAGCGGTGAGTGTGGCGGCTTCCAAGCCCCCGCCCTCGCCCCTGGCCGTGACCGAGGAAGCTTCCGTCGTCGTGAAGTCGACCGGCAGCCAGACGGACGTTGCCGTTGCGGCCGACCTGCACCAACTGCCACCGCCGAACCCGACCTGGCCATCGATGCAGCTGGTCAGCCCCCCGACGTACGACGGCAAGACGGACTACGGGTACTTCAGAGCCCAGTTCCTCGCCCTGGCGGCACGGCGCCCCGTGTCCGAGTGGGCCGAGGCCCTGGTGGCGGCCCTGCGCGAGCCAGCTTCGCACGTGCTAACCAGCTTGACGGCTGCCCAGTTGAGCAACTTCGACGCTCTGGACGCGGCCCTCCGGATGCGGTTTGCCCAGCCGCGTCCCCGCAATCAGGCCGTGCAAGGCCTCAAGGCGGCCCGACAGCAGCCGGACCAGACCCTGCGCGAGTTCGGCGTCCACGTCGACCAGCTTTGCCGCGAGGCGTACCGGGACGATCCGGTACTCGCACGCAACCCCGCCACCCTGGAGAAGATCGTCCTGGACAACTTCCTGGCGGGCATCAGCGACTCGGCGACGCGGCGCCTACTCCTCATGTCCCGCCCCACCGACCTGCAGTCAGCCCTAACCATTGCGAGCGAGCTGGAAGACGGCCCCCTGGTGAAGCGCGTCCTCCAGGCCGTCCCTACGCCCGCGCAGCATCAGCACCACCTGTCGGCGAACGCGCAACCTGACCGCCCGGCGGAGGCAGAGTCCCGCACGAAGCAATGGACGCGCGACGGGCGCCCCATCTGCCGCCAATGCAAGGAGGTTGGCCACGTTGCCCGAGACTGTGACGTTTGAGGCTGGACGTCACGAGCGCGAGATGTCAACCCGGCGTGACCACGAACACCCTGCTCGTCGACGACGAGGCCACCATCACCCAGCTCGCCATCTGCGGTCCCTGCCTGCGGCGCTCTCCCCGCGGGCAGCGAGGACTTCTGCGTTCAGCCCGGCGCCCCCGGCGCGTGTCCATCCCCGAGTCCAACCATGGCGAGGAGGGTCCGTTGACCCGGGTCCTCTGGGTAGGGCCGGTAGGCTAGCAGTGGTGTCCCCCCAAGAACCGTGGATGGCGTGGTAGCGCTGACGAGTGCTCCGCCTGCGGAAGGCACGGGAGCCCGTGCTGTGCTGTGCCATGGAAGGGCATGGGAGCACGGGAGCACCGGAGCACACGGAAAAGGGCTGTGCCGCGGGGCCTGGGAGCACTTGGGAGTGCTGGGCCCGGGACACTGCCGCCATGCCTGCGGGACGCCTTTGGAGTTCAACGACGCCGAAGGCGCCGGAGACCTCGAGGACTTCTTCGCAACGGAGGGGGAAGTGTTGGGTAGCTGGTTTCCTGACGGCCCCTCAACCCCCCGAGCCGAGCGCCCGGAGCAACCGAGCCCAGCCGAGGCCGGGCATTGTCGCGAGCCGATAAAGGGCGGCACCCCGGCGCCCCGCCGCCAGAGCACCGCGGACCGCGACACGAGGAGTACTCGCGTGCATCACTGACCAATAAACCATCGTAGTCCCCAGTTGCCTTCCTTGACCCCTGACTCGCCCCCTCTAACCCTCACCCACCACCCAGGAACACAACAGTAGTCTCGACGCTCCGTCTCGCTTGCACTCTGTGGGACGGTCCCGTGGGGATGCGAGAGAGACAGGCCGACGGTACGATCTTTCGGCATCGGTCGGCTGCAGTAGCCGCACCTATGCTTCTGCTGCACATGGCCCCGCCACCGAGGCGGGGTGCAGCCCAGCGCAGCCCAGCGCAGCCCAGCGCAGCCCAGCGCAGCCCAGCGCAGCCCAGCGCAGCCCAGCGCAGCCCAGCGCAGCCCAGCGCAGCCCAGCGCAGCCCAGCGCAGCCCAGCGCAGCCCAGCGCAGCCCAGCGCAGCCCAGCGCAGCCCAGCGCAGCCCAGCGCAGCCCAGCCCAGCGCAGCCCAGCGCAGCCCAGCGCAGCCCAGCGCAGCCCAGCGCAGCCCAGCGCAGCCCAGCGCAGCCCAGCGCAGCCCAGCGCAGCCCAGCGCAGCCCAGCGCAGCCCAGCGCAGCCCAGCGCAGCCCAGCGCAGCCCAGCGCAGCCCAGCGCAGCCCAGCGCAGCCCAGCGCAGCCCAGCGCAGCCCAGCGCAGCCCAGCGCAGCCCAGCGCAGCCCAGCGCAGCCCAGCGCAGCCCAGCGCAGCCCAGCGCAGCCCAGCGCAGCCCAGCGCAGCCCAGCGCAGCCCAGCGCAGCCCAGCGCAGCCCAGCGCAGCCCAGCCCAGCGCAGCCCAGCGCAGCCCAGCGCAGCCCAGCGCAGCCCAGCGCAGCCCAGCCCAGCCCAGCGCAGCCCAGCGCAGCCCAGCGCAGCCCAGCGCAGCCCAGCGCAGCCCAGCGCAGCCCAGCGCAGCCCAGCGCAGCCCAGCGCAGCCCAGCGCAGCCCAGCGCAGCCCAGCGCAGCCCAGCGCAGCCCAGCGCAGCCCAGCGCAGCCCAGCGCAGCCCAGCGCAGCCCAGCGCAGCCCAGCGCAGCCCAGCGCAGCCCAGCGCAGCCCAGCGCAGCCCAGCGCAGCCCAGCGCAGCCCAGCGCAGCCCAGCGCAGCCCAGCGCAGCCCAGCGCAGCCCAGCGCAGCCCAGCGCAGCCCAGCGCAGCCCAGCGCAGCCCAGCGCAGCCCAGCGCAGCCCAGCGCAGCCCAGCCAGCACCGCCACTTGGTGGGCAGTAAAGTCCTGCCGCCGGGCCGCCTGCGCCGTATAATATCCACAAACTTGCGCGCGGCGAGGAGGCGAGCACCGCAACCACCTCACCGTGCGCCGTAATTGGGCAAATTATTGAAAAGGGAAAAAAAAACGCGAGAAATTACGAAATTTGAGACTCGAACCGAACCTGCGCCCCCAACAATCGATTCCTCGGTCGGAGAGCAATCCATAGGGGGGGGGGGGGGGGGGGTCACAGGTTCGGTTTGAGTCCCATCGAGCGACTCTGGAGCTCAAAACGAGTCCGGTGTGTCGACCGCATGCGCCGGTCTTCTGGCCTACCGTGCGTGTGCATGCACAGGTGCGCCTGTCGCGGCGTCGCGGCGTCGAGCGGCGCCGCGCCATCGCTATTGGTCGCCACTTCCGGCCGGGTCGCCGCACCGCCTTAACGGTTTCCCGCGCATCGCGCAACATTAATGCTCCGTGTTTACACCGTTTGTGTGGCTGATTAACGCGGCAACACCGAAAAAATAATTCGTTTTCTTTCGAGGTCCTGCGGCCCCCAGCGGTTTTGGTCTGCACCGCACGATTATGGCGCGGCAAAGCCTGAGAGCTCGCGGGACCCCGCCGCTAGGTGGGAGTGGTCACTCATTCATGATGTCCGGGGAGGGAGACAGACAGAGATAGCAAAATGACAGGGTGCTCATTGATGGATACAGTTCATTCAATGCAAAGCAAGTCGTGAGGCGCAACTACAACGCAAAGATGAGAGGAGAGAGAGGGGGAGAGAGAGAGAGAGAGAGAGAGAGAGAGAGAGAGAGAGAGAGAGAGAGAGAGAGAGAGAGAGAGAGAGAGAGAGAGAGAGAGAGAGGAGCTGAGCCGGTGGCGCCGCTCGCAACACGCCCTTCGGCAATAAGGAGGTGCGAAAACTTAGACTGGCGCTCAGCACCGGACTCTGGCACTCATTCAATGGAAACAATGAAATGTCGGATTTTAGTGTTTAATGAATGCTGGCTGGGTTGTGTTTTTCTTGTTTTCCTGGACCACATTCCGGCACTAAAAGCATCGCACAGCCTCTGGTCGCTGCCGCAGAGCAGTAAATGTCCTTGGCCTTTCGGACGGAGCATTGTTTATTTTTCCGTTGTCCTCTGTCGAATTTCTGGGAGGAAGATTTGATGTCTACACGAGGAGGCGTTCGGGCCAAGGCGTAAACTTGTATCTGGAAACACCACAAAAAGTGGCCTATGAGAGACTTAGTCAGAGCTTTAGTTTTGTTGACTGTGGTATACTTCCTAGATCGTTCAGAGTAAAATTCACCACGGAAACGAACTCTCGTCAGTCGGGAGTGTAGCGGCACCGACGCGACGCCGGCACGCCTCGCGCGGGTTCAACGCGCCCAGGGCTTTTCGCGGGGCCACCCTGGCCGACCTGGGCCGACCTTCCATTGTCTTGGGCCGCAGGGCCCCGGCCGGTGTAGTAGTCGCCCATTCACTCCAAAAGCGTCTCGATAAATAACTGCAATTTATTTGCCGGCGGCGCGCCATCAAGCCGCCGCGACGCGCTCGGCTACATACACGGTATCGGCAAGACCACCCGGCTTTACTGCCGTCTCCAATGCTTCATTTTTCTTTGCCTTGTGCAAAAATAGTTACTCCTCTGGCGAAAAAAGGACCAAGTGAGCGGGGCTGTGATCGATGACGACGCCTCAGTCGCACCGCCAAGGCTTCATTGCAGCAGACAGTGCGGTACTGCGCGTTTCGAGGGCGAGGCACACCACTTCACTGTTCTGTGGGCGGGATCGCTCGGCGGTAGAGGGGCTGTGGACTCGTTGCGCAACCACGCGGCCGCGCAAACGGGCCGCGATCAAAACCAAACCAACACACAGCAGCGTTCCCAACACTGCGATTCAAAATGTGTTGTACACCTCAAAATAACCATGGTGTATCCCTTACCCCTATGATAACTGCGTTGTACACCTTAAATTACTGTCGTTAATTCTGACCCCTATGAAAACTGTATTGTACACCGCAGAAAACTGCAGTATGGGGGTCCCGACCCCTACAAAATGTGTGTTAAGTAACCTCACCGCACTTTATCTGCGGTGAACTTAGCACAGATAGTGTCGCCAAAATGGCAAAATTCTTCAAATCTGCGTTGAGTACAACGCAAAAATGTGAGGTCAAATCTACACCACGGCTGCAGATGCATTACTTTTGAGACACCACAGATTGAGCTTCACCTCAGATAAATGGGTTAAAAGTACCTCATTTTCAATATCAGTGAACACAAACACGCCAGCAGGAAGTGCGAACGGGGGAAAATAATGGAGCCAGCAGCAGTAGCCGTGGGAGAAATCAATGCACGGCGACCGCGAGCGCGCCCGTATGCAGCAGCAACAACTTTGCCGCCGTGCCACACCGCGCGCTCGCAGTCTCTCTCTCTCTCTCTCTCTCTCTCTCTCTCTCTCTCTCTCTCTCTCTCTCTCTCTCTCTCTCTCTCTCTCACACACACACACACACATACACACATACACACATACACACACTCGCAGGCCGCGCACACCAACGCCCCAGCACGTCGAGCGCACTGCGAATTATATGCCGATTTTCCGCGCCAATGTCTCCACGCCGCCTAGGGGCTGCCTGGAAGGGGGGGGGGGAGGGAGGAGCCGAGGCACAGTGGGTCCGAAGACCGGCGCAGGCGGCCAAAGCTCCAGGCTCCAGCAGACGCCTGGTCGTAGACAACGCAGCGACGCGGCAAGACAGTAAACCACGATAGTAAACGGACGGGTTTGCAGGCAGGCCCTTGGCGACCAACTGCCGCCACTGTTTGGCGCAAGCGAGCCTGCCGCCGCGACGCCCTCACGCTGTAGTCGCTTTGTTGTTGTTGTTGTTCGGGCAATGCCCCCAAGGACGCGGTGGGGCTGGCTGCTGGAAAATTCAAGGCGCGCGCGGCTCTTGCACGGCCGTGTTGACAGACGTGCGCGTGCGCGGGTCGTGCGCGAGCGGTGCGCGGGGCGGCAGCAAGGGCCAACCGTCTGCTAGTGCCGTCTCCGTCGCTCTCGCACTCGCGGGGCGACGGTGGGGATGCGAGAAAGACGAAGCGCACTACTCGTTCGGTCCCGCAGAGGCCCACCTGCAAGCTCGGACAAAGCGAGGGGCGTTTATAGAGCTACGGTGCCGGGCATAGGGAATGGCCGGAGGACAACACCGGTGTGTTGGGAGTCCCTCGGGAACAACCGCCTTAACACTCTCACAAACTTCATCAACCCCACGAATTTAGTCGTTTGACTCGTAAAATTTAAAACAAGTTTTTGTTCCTCTTCTAGCCGTGTACTGCACTGCACTGCAGGCTGGGCGTCATTAAGGCGGATGGTCGTCACGGGCGCCACGATATGATCGCTGGGCGGCCGGGGGCCTCATGGCATGGCGAGCAGATTCGGAGGCACCACCGCCTTGTGCAGGCGCGCGTCCGCCCTGCGTGTCCGGGCCGCCGTCCGTCGAGGAAGGCGGTGAGAACAGTTTGCACTGCGATAATGACGGCGTGATAAAGCGGCCTGTCGCCTGGGAGCGCCGCGGTGTCACGGCGGCGCCCCAAATCAAGTGGATATTAATGGCCGCTTTTTACGACTTTTTGTGGAGACTTGCACGCGTGGGGGCACCTGGAGCAAACGCACACATTGTTACCAACATTGTACGGCTATACGGCGCCAGCATCACCAAAGTTAAAGAAAATGCCGGGCCGGACGGTGCCAGGCAAGCCGGATCCCGGTGGAAAACCGGACACGGGAGTGTGCGAGGGAAGTACTTCCGGTCCGAGCGGCGACGACGCTGCGCACGCCAGCAGGAAGTTCGCCGCGGACTCCGGTCTCCGCTCTTCCGTCGACGTTAACGAAAAATCGGCGCCATCTGCGGCCATCGGTGGGAAGGCCTAGGCGGGCTGGGGCCATAACTCTGTTTGTCTGCCGCTCCCGAAGCGAAACCAAATTATTCGCTGCTCTCAACGACCGGCGCACGGACGGACGCCGCGGCACTAGAAATGCAAAGTAACTTCCTCTGTCTCCGGACGAGGAGCTCTACTGGCGCATTTTTTTTTTCGGTACCCTTTTTAACGAGAGAGAGAGAGAGAGAGAGAGAGAGAGAGAGAGAGAGAGAGAGAGAGAGAGAGAGAGAGAGAGAGAGAGAGAGAGAGAGAGAGAGAGAGAGAGAGAGAGCCGCCAAGCATCGCCGCATTTTCACCGCGTTCACGTGAGTGGCTGATAGACTGCAACGGTATTACGCCCCGCACTCGGCCGCACCCGGCCCCACACGCGAAAATGGCACACGTACTACGCGCACTCTGAGTACTGGAACGGCGGCGGTCAAGACCTTAACGTCGTTTCGGTCTTTCTCGTTCCAACAGTGCAGCCCTATTCTAGAAACTGCGTGTGCCTCGGTGTGCAGCACCCACTTTACCGGGAGTCAATCGGGGGGGCGGCCTGCCGCCATGCACTGCTCGAAGCAGTGCGACGCGGCGGAGCGACGCGCCGCCGTGTGGTTCCGGTGCACCGCCTCCCTGGCTTGCTGGCCTTCGCAGAACAAAACTAACATCTTTAAATAGACTTTAAACTAATATATATATATATATATATATATATATATATATATATATATATATATATATATATATATATATATATATATATATATATATATATATATATATATATATATATATATACAGCAGAGCAGTATATATATATACATACCTAATTGTTTTAAAATTTCATCAACTTTGAAGACTTTGGAAACAATAATTGTGGCGTTCCGCCAGCTGTGACACGACGGACCCGGAGCTCCGCGACACAGCGACGCTCACACAAGAAACCGAAAGCAGCCCGTCACGGGCAGCGTGCAGCCATTTTCGTGGAAGGGTCGCACAATTGAAGGTCGTGACGCGCGGACTGGATGGTCACGTGACCGCGAGCTGGAACCACCACCAGCACGGCGCCGCAACCTACCTGGCCGCGCGACCGGCACCGCACGCGCGCGGCACGCACGGCACGCACTAGAACCTGGCGCGCGCAGGTTTCCCAAAACTCTAGACGCTGTGCGTTCGCAAAAGCCTACCTCTGGGACACGCACCTCACAGAAGCCATCAACGAGGACAGCTCGTTCCACTCTCGTCCCAGTGCGTTCGTGGTCGCTCATGTGGTGGTCACCAGGACGCATCGGGTTGCCACCTCTCTCTCCTCTCTTCTTTCTTCTCTCTTCTCTCTGCACACACGCACACACACACACAGGCGGCCTGCAGCGCTTAATTTGCCAGTGGTGTGGCAGAGCAGGACGGACACGCGGCGTGCGCACGACTGCGGCCGGGCCGTGCGTTGCGCCCACGCGTAACACGCAGGCTACACCACCAGGCCTGGGCATCCTAGAGGTGGGGCCGCCAGCCGCCAGCCCGCCGAGGCAGTCACCGACGCAACCCTCTGCGGCACCTTCAGCCGAGGGAAAACTTGAATTTTAGTGTACGTTTTCCTTGAAAAACCGTAGAATAACGTTAAAATAACGTTTGAAAAACACTGAAATAACGTCAAATAACGTAAAAAAAATTGAATTTAAAATAACGGTGAGCCAGATTTTTCCAAGTTGTTTGCCCCTCGTAAAGAAACGATCCGCCGACAATGCGCGGGGCCTCTTGGAATGCAAAACCGATCCACCGACGATGCGCGGAGCCTCTTGGAAAGCAAAACCGATCCGCCGACGATGCGCGGGGCTTTTAACGTTGAAATAGCGTTGAAATTTTGTTGAGATGACGTGATTTAACGTGAAATGACATGAAATAACGTGAAATAACTTGATTTTACATTGAAATAACGGGAAATAACGTTAAAATATTGTTTTAAGACCGTGCAAATAACCTGAAATAACGTGAAATAATTTGAATTTGAAATGACGGTGTACAAAATTTTTCGATGTTGTTTGCCCCTTGCAATAAGCACACGCATCAGTTCGTTATCGGGACCTACACCAAACTCGCCGACTTACTTTAAATATAAAATTTGTAGGGCCTTTGTTTTCAAATTTTTCTTGTGGCGTTGTTTTTTTTTTTTTTTTGTTTTTTTTTTTCTTTTTTGGCCTGGAGATCTGACCCCGGCGGCGGCGGAACGGCCGAGGTGGAGCGAACAGCCGCAAGGCCCGCAAGGGAAGGCGCAACGGAGCACGATGCCTATCTCACTTCTTTTAGGTAAATAACGTTTTATCGCAAATTCACATCTATAATGTAGACTGCGGCAGCGCAGAGACTCTTCGCTTATTGCGGACTCAAACTTCCTCTTTCTCCTGTCCTGTTCTTTTTCCTGTGCCGGTCCACTCCGCGGTCCGGCGAGGAGGGCAGTGTAGCAGTAGTGCTGCCCCGCTTCAGCGTCGACCTTAGAGACTATTTGGCCCACGAGAGACGAAGGACAAGCAGTGTGCCCGTCATTTCCAAACAACGAGCTGCAGACTGAAAGGCGTTTTCGTCGCTCTCTCTCTCTCTCTCTCTCTCTCTCTCTCTCTCTCTCTCTCTCTCTCTCTCTCTCTCTCTCTCTCTCTCGCACCTGCAGGGAACGACCTGTAAGTGCGAGAGAGACAGCGACGACTCCCGGAAACAGTCTGCAGGCCCTTTGATCCCGTTTCTCACTCCCACGCGTCTCCAAGGTGGGCGTGGTCGAGGCCGGCGGCGGCGGGGGGAGGAAGGGAGGGAGGGGGCGTCTTGCACAACCGCTGACCATTCGGCGCGGTGACGAAACTCCGCAGAGGGCTCGTTACTTTTCTTTCTTCTAGACCCTCCATCTGTCGGGAGCGGCTCGAACCCGCGGCGCGGCCCGGCCCGGCCCGGCCCGGCTCGGCTCGGCTCGGCGTCGCGACGCCCCATTGTGACGCCGCGCGAAGCCCTTATCGGTGAGCATCCCGCCGCCTTCAAAAAGGCCGCCGCCGCCGACGACGACAGGCCTGCACAGGCCGGCCAGGACGGCTTCATCCGTTTCCGACGTAGTAGTAGTTTTTTTTTGTTATTTTTTTTTTTGTTTTCTTTTTTCCTTTTTGCATAACTGGTCGAATGGGTCGTGCAACAACCTCACGCGCGCCAAACAGAACATAATCGACTAACCTGGAGCTAATTGAATTAGGTGGGGTGTCAGTAATGTGAGTAGCTTGCCTCTCCGCTCCGTGAAGCGGCCTCGAAGACAGCAGCCGCCTTTACGAGACGAATTGCGAGTGATGCGATTGCGCCCCGAGCGGCACAACGTTGCGCTGCCAGCCGCGGTGGTCCGGCGGGCTGCCTGCTGGGTCTGCTCGGTCCGAGGCGCCAATCGATTAATTATCGCCGCGTTTCGATGGATAACGGGGCCGGGCTCCAAGGCCCAACAACGCTCTGTCTCTCTCGCACCCCCGAGAGGGACGGAGCGGTGCACTCAGATTCCCTGGAGGTTGCAGTGCCCGCTGCCCTTTCCAGGTACATGAGAAACTCCAGGGATCCTCCAGGACCGCAAGGAAACAGTACAGTCCTGCAGTGGACCGAGGCAGCAGCAATACGCAGAGAATCGTTGCATTTTTCAAAAAATTAACCACTAGGAAAAAAATTGCCCATTTTTTCCTGTTTCCCGTTGTCGGCAGCAGTGCCGCAGCAGCGGCTGTCCAGGCAACGGAGGCTCTAATTACCAATCATTTCACACGTCGCGCGGAAACATCATCGGAAAAAAAAAAAGAGCTCGGCGTCGCACAGTGGGCCGCACACGACGTGCCGCTGCGCTGAGCGCGGGAAAGCGAAAGAAGGGGAAAACGAGGAAGATCGGCGAGATGCGAAGCGGCGCGCGGAAGCTGCGGCGCAACGGTCTCCTCGCCTGGTTTTCAGTTCACTGAAAAAAAAAAAAAAAAAAAAAGGCTACATCTAGACGGCTCGAATTTCGTTGATTTACTCGGTAACATCATTTCAGGCAAAATGAACGTGACTCAGCCGAGTGTGTCATTTACTGTCTCGCTTCTTCTGATTGTTTGTTGAGCAGTGCGACATGTGCATCCAACAGGCGCAAAATTGTTCCAAGGGGAAAATGGCCACAAGATTCGAACTAAAGAAAACTTTTTCGGATTTTATTCTTAAATTTTCGAAGGAAACATCATGCTTTGAGAAGAGAAATGTGTTCTCTCGTGTTTTTTTTTTCTTCTATCTTTCTCACGCAACGTGTGCCGCTGTCGCTGCCGCTGTCGCGACGCCTCGCCGCCGCGTCGCCGTCCCGCCCGCTGACAAATGAACCCAATAATTTGCCGGCGGCCCAATCAATGTTTTTGCCCCGGCCGCGCCGCTGGCCGTTTATTCGCACGGCATTCCCTGTGAGATGCGCTGGCATTCTGGTGCGGTGCGGCGGCGCGGCGTCCACACGCTGTCGCCTCGCCGAACGCGTGTGCGCGCAGCAACAACATTTTGCACACAAAAAAAAAATGAATAAAATGAAAACGCGTTAGGTCGAAAGTACATGACGGAGGTGGAAAATCGCATCACAGATCGTCACAATGCACCACACACATTTGAAAATCGCGTCTCAGATCGTTGCCGGTATGCAAAAAAAAATGATCCAATTCAAAAAAAAATTTAAAAAAATGGAAAAATTGCACTGCTTTGGGCTGGCGCGGGTTCTGGATCAGAGCCAGGCCCCGCCCCCTTCCCGCGCCACCACGGGCACTACCGCCGCCGGCCCGGGCGGTGGGATGAGGCCATAGAAGACTAGCGGGGCCCGGCGGTTCACCACAATTTGCCCGGAGCAGCAGCAGGGCCAGGAGGGCGCGCGGCGCGGACCACGACGCCGTGGCGGTGACGTCGGGTCACTGCGCTTTACCAGGACGCCGCCTTGACGCCGCCTTGACGCCGCCAGCGCCGAAGTGCGGTGCATCCTCCCGGCCTCTCGGTCCTCGGGCAGCACGCCGTCGCCAGTTGAGGTTGTCGCCGCGCAGGCGAAGCAGGTGGCCCTCCAACTGAAGGCTGGCGGCCAGCACGGGGTGGGCGTGGGGGAGACTTCGCTCAGCTTGCACGCGGCACGCGCGTCAAAGTTTAGGAAAGAGTTGCCTGACGTTTTTTGAAGCTGGCCGCGCCGCGCCGCGCCGCGCCGCGCCACGCCCCGCGCTGCGCCGGCCGGCTGGGTGCGCTACTTGGGTCGCTGACTTTCCTTTCCCGGCGTGTCGGATGACTGGGATTGCCTGGCTGCGCCGCTGCGCCGCTGCGCCCCGACAGCCCGTCGTATTAGCTCGATTTCTCCCCGCCCGCAGCACGCAGCACCTCGACGACGACGCCGCCGCCTTGAGCCGCCAGGGGGCATGCCAGTCTAGACTCGGCGCGCACCACTCCCATTCGGGGACAACAAGACCGGCAGCGCGGCGATGCTGGGCCACGCTGGGCCACGCTGGGCCACGCTGGCGGGGCGCGGGCACGCCGGGTCGTTCCGCTCGGGTGGTGCGGCCGGAGGTTAGCTGGGTGCCTAACGGGCTGCGAGCGACACTGTCGCGCCGCCAACGAGGCCCCATCGAGGAGCCCCGGCCTGTGGGGTTCGGACCGAGGTCCAGACTGGGGTCAGCCTCCAGCACGCCCAGCCCTCACAAGGCGGCACTTGGTCGAACGAGGAATCCAGGCGTCACGTATTTGATTCGAGTCCGGACTGAGGACTTGGAGCCCAGAAACAAGCTCCGGAGACGACAATCTTGCCAACGGCAGAGTGGAGGTTCCACAGTGAGATTAGTTTCCCCGCCCACTTGGCTGGAGTATTGATCGCAGCTGTTTTTAGGAGAGTCGCCTTCGTCCGGCCCGACCAATAGCATTCCAATCATGTGCAAGTGTTGCCGAGTGAATGCACACTGCGCCCGGCGCAGGCTGGCCAACAACAGCAGGCTCTGCGCACGCGACCGCCCGCCCCGCCGCCGCCCCGCCGGCTGGCCAACTGTCCTACAAAATAATATAAAGCCGGCCCACTAAGCGCAAATGGTACCGGTTCGTCTCCCCGATCATGACAATGCGTGACTGGCCGGCGCCACGTGCCCGCCGAGGTTAGGAAGGGGGAACTCCCGGCGCCGTGCGAAACGCCGCCGTTTTCTTTCTTCTTTCCATCAATTGCAATATGTGTGGGCAAATGAAACTGGGTCAGGGCCGCGCCGCCAGGGGGAGTGTGTTGTATTGTCTTCGCCGTATGAAGCCTCCTTCCTGTTCTCATTTCTCTCTCCTCGTCCTTCTTCCTCCTTTCGCACATCAACGCGTGAGTTTGCAAAAATCGTAAACGGAGCAGGGAAAAAATAAATGGCTATTTTTTTATAGCGAGCTCGTTAAGAAGAGCAGTCTCTGACACGAACTCGACTTCAAAATGTCATTCCGTATCTGTTATACGTTTCTTTCGAACTCTAAAACGACTGCAACCCAGTGGGGCGCGCGCGCACACACACACATAGGTATATATATACACACACGTGTAGGCAGGAGCCAGACACCCTTTTGCTAGAAACGCTTATCTGGCATGGCATCGCACCGAGCAGTACAGCGGACCCCGTTAATTCATCATAAGCAGCCATCTCGCATTTAACTCGTTAATTTGGTCGGCTTATTGCCCCGCCGGCCCCAGAGGGCCCCAGAGGGCCCCGGAGGGCCCCGGAGGGCCCCACTGCCGCGCTGGCCGTGATAAGCCGAGGCGACGGGGCCAAAGGTTTACGAGTGGGAAAGTTGCAGTGCTTGGTCCGACGGACGGCCAGCGGCGAGGAGAGTGTGTAGGTTAGGTGAGGTTAGGTTGGGTTAGGGCGAGAGCGCCGGATATATTCCACTATGCTTCTTCGGGGCACCGCTGCAGCAAAATCACACCCGTCCCACCAAATAACGCCATAGAAAAACACGTGGCGCGCGTCGTGTAGTCAGTAGCGGATTTAAAGGCGGCTTTTGGGGGGGGGAGGCAAGTAGCACTTTTTGCATACTTACAGGGGCAAAGTAGCAAAATAGCCTTTCTTTCAGGCAGCTATAAAGGTGCTATGGGGAGGGACCCCTTATCCCCTGTATCCGCGCCTGCGTGCAGTAGAGCGAGCTTCTGTCGTTCTTGATGCCCCGCATCCCCCGGCGGCACACATCTCATATCGGCGCGCAGGGCGACACCCCGCAGCCCCACCGGCCCCCACCGGGCCCCACCGGCCCCCACCGGGCCCCACCGGGCCCCACCGGGCCCCACCGGCCCCCACCGGGCCCCACCAGGCCCCACCGGGCCCCACCAGGCCCCACCGGGCCCCACCAGGCCCCACCGGGCCGCGGGGCGCTGCTGCAGGGTGCAGCGCGCTCGGATCGACATCAAGGTGAGCAACGTTACGGCCCCGTATCGCACCGCCCGCCCGCGCCAGCACCGTTACGAGAAGTGTTATTGTTGGCGGCCGCCATCTGGTTCCGGTCGCGCGCGCGTGTGTGTGTGTATGTGTGTGCGCGCGTAGTGGGGTCACGGGACTGAAATATTCAAAAATTAGAATGCGAATGAACTGGAAAAAAAGAAGTCCCCTGCAAAGGACAAATTGCTGTTTTTTTTTCTCCCTTTTAATTTTTTTTTTTTTGTGGTTTTTATAATAAACTTTAAAGGAAGCTGCGCCAGTGTTGTGCAAGCAGAACTTTTTCTTTTTGTCTGGAGGTTTCCCTGCCTCACCGACACCACCACTGCCACCGGCGTGCGACAACAAGTGCTGCACTTTATCGTGAGCTGTCGGTGCGGGGCCTGCAGCAGCCCTGCAGGCTCATTCCCACTGTGTGTCTCCCTCGCACTCGTGGGCTGTGAGGCCGGTGGGGTGCGACAGAGACACGGCCAGGCACGGCCCAGGCTGCCTGGCGACGCGACAAGACAGCGTGACCACGAGGTGACGCCGGGGTGACGCTGCGGGCGACGCTAGTTGGCCAGCAGCGCCCCGCCAATAAACTGCAGCCGATAATCTGATCGCGTGTGAACATAAACACGTAACAGTCGCGTCCCACCCGATCGACTTGATCAGCGACACGCGCAAAATACGCAAATTTCAAAATTTCTCTCTTTTTTTCACCCCTCACGCTGGAAGCGGCGTTGCGGTTGTTGTGTTGCATCGCAATGTTACGCCAGGCCATCCCCCTCAGCCGGCCGGCGCCGCCGCCACGGCCAGGCTCTTCGCGCTTCGCACTACAAAGTGGATTTATTTCGGACGGCGATCGTTTGTAAAGCGGATGGCAGTAAAGCTATTGGGCCGCGCGCCTCGGCGTCCCTCGGCCTGGCTGCCGCGACGCCGCCGCGACGCCGCCGCCGCAGCGATGCAGCAGCATGCAGCAGCCACAGCGGGGCATTGCAGCGGGTTGCCAACTTAGCCATCCAAACCGCACCGAGATTATCTTGTTGAGCCGCATCGACTGCTAGGCTGCCAGACCTCAAGCTCCACGACACGACGCGATCCCCAATTTACAATGCAGGCACCACCGTTGTCTCTCTGAGGTTTCGGGTTTCCAGTGCCTCCAACGGCCGACGACGACTATAGGATCCGCGACGCAATGCCATCCTCGGACGATCGACAGGCCGTCAACCCGAACTGCCACCGGGCTGGCTGTTTGACGAAACGAGAAAAGTGGTTCGAGTGTCCGTCGGCAGCGCCACGGCAGCGCTATCCATCCTCCCGGGACGCCGATGCAGATCGGGAGGCCAAATTGGCCACAGCTTCGAAAATTCGATAGATGTAAGTGGATGCCACGAAGCTACGCCTTGAGTAAAAGGCGATTCGAATCAATCACCTCCCGGACCGCACATACACACACTCGCTCGCGCGCGCGCGCGCATAAACACACACACACACACACACACACACACACACACACACACACACACACACACACACACACACACACACACACACAAATAGGATGCGGCGATCAAACTGCGCACGCGGCCGGCGCGGCCAAAGGAAATAACAGCGCTGCAACAGACCTTAGCCCGGCCGGCAATCTCTCACATCCAGCCTCGCTGCCTCGCTGTTTTACGCGCCAAAAGGCCAAATAATGACAAGAATCGAAAGTGTCGACCATAAAACGCACACCCCGCACGGAGGGACAGAGAGAGAGAGAGAGAGAGAGAGAGAGAGAGAGAGAGAGAGAGAGAGAGAGAGAGAGAGAGAGAGAGAGAGAGAGAGAAGGAGAGAGAAGGAGAGAGCTGTAACCGCAGGCTGATTCCGAGCAGGAGGTCGTGGGCGTTGGTCTCTCTTGAGCTATTGCCATTTGGCTGGCTCCATGCCATGAGAGCGCACAGAGAACATAAGCTTACGCAGAGCTCTCACTCCCATGCTAGCCGCCGGGGCGCTACCTGCGCTAATCCTTTGGGAGTACGGGTGAGGGGAAGGCGGCGGGAGGGGAGCCGGCGGGGCGGCAGCGGGGAAGCGGGGGGAAGGGAGCGGTGACTCGGCGTGGCGCGGAAATTCAAACGAGGCTCTGTAGCCAGTGGGTTGCAGGCTCGCTTTTGGCGGCAGTTTGAAGCTATTAAATGGCCATTTCAAGGCGCTCTCATCAATTAATTTGTGGTTACTGATATATGTATATGTGTAGAGCAAACAGCTCCTTTAAAGTCAGGTTCAGGCATTGTAGGAATGAGAAACAGGTATGCAATGAAACAGGATATATTGAAGAAAAGAGTCAATTCACAACAATCCTTGGTCAACACAGGAGCACAAAGACATGTTAGAACAAAAAACCTAACTGCATTTAAACAAAAAAAAAAGAAAAAAAAGGGGTGAATAGAATTAGATTAACAGTAGCTCTGGTCACATAAGAAAAGTAAACAGCTAAACAAAGCTTTGGTCAGACAATAAACTAAATGGCTGCAACAAAACAGAAATAAAATATTAAGTTCCAGTAAAAACTTTGGTCAAATTACTCTTCACTTTACAATATTTACATGACGTGACAAGAAAGATAATGGCATTGGTTACATTAGATGCCTAACTAGCTAAGCAAAAGCTTTGGACATATAAGAAAAGCAACGAGCTAAAGAAAAGCTTTGGTCAAAGAATAAATTAACTTAGGAGCTACAACAAAACAGAAATAAAATATTAAATAAATAAAATAAAATATGAAGTTTCAGTAAAAACTTCAGTCACATTACTATTAACTATACAATATTTAGATGAAGAGGCAAGAAAGACGGAAGCTGGAAAAGAAAATAAAATAAAATTAGTCAACTATCACACGAACAGACAATCATACTGTGACGAGAACTCTATTACTTCACAAGTAATTGGATTGTAGACGTACCATTTATCTATGGGTTGAAGGGTGGAAGAGGGGTGTGAGAACCACAGCACAGCAGCCAGGCTTCATCTTGTCATTCAGGCGACACCGCAGCTGAGCAAACTTCCCTCTAATGAAATTCTTTACGGTCTAAAAACAAAAACAAAAAGAAAACATATTAGTCTCAATAGAAGATGGAGTGGAAACACTGAAGTCTCAATTATGTCATTCCGCTATGAAACAATCCAGCACCAGGAGAAATGAGCTCATCGCCATTCCAGTTTTGATTTATAAGGTAGCATCAGACAGAATTGTAAACAAATTTTCACTCCAACCTCTCAGTAATCTACTCATAATGCCAAAACCACCAAAACTCACTAAAAAGCAAGGCAGCACAGATACTACCATCTTAGTACACCAGGCTAGACACAGTTCTTACTAGATCAGGGTCAGAGTTAAAAAATGGTGGGAAGCAGTTAGGACAAAAATCGGGGAAAATCACAATAAGTTGGCACTCACAATCGGGTAGAACCCAGTACTCAGAGACGAGTAAAGAACACAAAAACAATAAACAGTATCACGGCAGGCCACTTGTACCGGGAAACACATCAGAGCCGAGCTCAGAAATTCTAAGTCCAGGGCCGAGCTCCGGAATTTCCAAGTCCACACGCTTCGAAAATAGGAAAATTAAAATACCGTAGAAGGAGGGGAAGTGATATTAAAAACACAGAATTCAATTAATTTCACCGAGAAACTAGTTGGAAACGAACTAAGATAACCAAAATCTACTCTAGCAGAAGATAATTAGTAGTATTAAATAATAGTGCCAAGATGGCGGAAGCCGGCAAGACGCCGGCAAGACGGAAGGCCTAAACCGGTCGAATTTGCGACACTAGTAGTAAGAAAGAACTATCACATATTGAAAAGGAACAGAATAAATCACAGGAATCAACGCGAGGTCGGCACAAATGATCCAAAGTGGCTAGGAATACCTACAAATGCAACAGGTAAGCAGAACATGGCGTCCAAGCCGCCGGTCAGCTGACTTGGATGCAAACACTCACTCACTCCGCCGATATTCAGCCGAAACCCCAGTTCGAAAACGTAAATTACCTCACCGAAATCCACTGGATAAACTCAACTGGAACACCAAAGGCCCGCAACAAGAAAACAACCAAGAAAACACAAGATGAAAATCACTTTGCACTTTGCACAAGGATCACTCAAGTGCAGAAGCGTTGTGGCCTCGTCTTGTCTGAGGCCGGAAAAGACGGAAGCTGCATGCTCTGAAAAGTTCGCCAACTTACCGGGCACTGTAGTCATTCCGGAAAAATATATTTTGGACATGTTTCTTCTTTCTTCGACAATTATATGTCTTAGATGTTCAAAATACACTAACAAAACGTTCGCGTTCAAGAATAAACGGTAAAATTCGAGCAGGACGTTTCTTCATTTTTCTTTTTACGTTGGCAAAGGTGCTGGGGGCGGAGCCTAGCCCTCGCCGGCGGCTGGCGGGTGCCGAAGACACCCGAAGCTTCCCCTCCCCCCGAACCCCTTACCCCTCGCCCGTACTCCCAAAGGATTATAGACACGAAGGACAAGGGTCGGCTCCGGCTATGCGAGTGAGAGCTCTGCGTAAGCTTATGTTCTCTGTGTGAGAGCGACAGAGAGAGACCTCCACCCCGGAATCAGTCTGCCGTTTTACGGCAGTAAACTGAACATGGTTTCTCTCTCTCTCTCTCTCTCTCTCTCTCTCTCTCTCTCTCTCTCTCTCTCTCTCTCTCTCTCCAGCACGGCCCGGCCCGCCACACCAGTGACCTCCGACGGCACACCTGGCCACCGAAGGCCAGGCCAGCCAGCCGCTGCGGGTCCTAGGCACCGCACCGCGTGCTGTACTGCACTCGACACAGCACTGTGACGACAAACAACGGAAAAGGGGGGGGGAGAAATTGGGGGAGAGGCCCTTGCTTCACCCTTTCCCGTTAGCCCTTACCTGCTGCCTGCCCGCCCCCCAGGGCGCGGCCCTTATCAACTTTATATACCCCCCCCACCTTCTCTCCGCGGCAGCACCCAGGCGCAGAGGCGTCAGCGCGTACCTGGCGCGACTCAAGGCCGCAAAGGGTTGCCGGGCGTGGGCGGACTGGAGTCCCGGCCTGGAGCTCTTTGTTGCCAGGCAACCAAGCTCCACAGCACCACAAAAGTCTATGATATATTTTTTTTTCAGACAAACGATTTTATTGATGTCGTTTTTAAATAATTTTATAAAAATTTTGACTTTTAACCGCAAGAAAAATATATTGAAAGTCGTGTTTGCGGAATGAGGAGTGTTCACAGCGGCAACACTGGCTCCGGTTGGGTCCACACAGCCACGCCAAGACACACACACACACACACACACACACACACACGCACACACACACACACACACACACACACACACACGTCCGCCCCCAGCGCAGCGCTCCATGTCGCTCTGAAGGTCCCAGCCGCCCCGCCACACCGCGGCAGACGCCGGAGCACCCACACATACATACACACACACACAAACGCACACTCATGTTGACATTCCCCCTCTCTCACAGACACACAAAGACACAACACACACACACACATCGCCGTCACGGAAGCTGCGAACAAAAGCAGCGCGCGGTGGAGCAGGTGCCTAACGACACAGAACACGTCATCTGCGTGCTGGGCGCCAAGACGAGGGTGACGATGCTCAGCAGGGCGTGCTCCGCACCGGCCGTGGCGGGGCGTGGCGGGGCGTGGCGGGGCGCGGGGCCCCAGCAACAAGCTTTGGGTCGTCGTGAGGTTGTGGCTGCGGCACTACCACTACTGCACTCCTCAACACTGTATGGAAATGAAAACGAATCTGAATGTATCGAATGTGACGCGAGTCTCGCAAGTTTTCCCTGCAGGCAGGCGGCGGCATGGCGGCGCGGCATTCTGTGTGAGTGTGTGTGTGTTTGTGTGTGTGTGTGTGTCGCCCGGACTGGGGTGCCCTTGTATGGCGCGGCGCGGTTTGGTCGGCTCGCCGCCCCGCAGCCCACTCGCCTTGCGAAAGTGCGCCGCGCACACATTCACATTCACGTTCGCGTTGTGCTCACCGTCCGGCCGGCCAGCCTCGCGGCTTGTGCCTCGCGACGACGGCAGAAAGTGAGAAGCAGCCGAAGACCGCAACCGCACAACGCGCGCATTTCTATCCTTACCATGCCTTAACCCCCCCCCCCCCCCCCCCCGCCCCCTCTCCTGTCGTCGTCCCCTCCCTCGCTTCCCTACTGACACGGAAAAATACAGGGCGCCAGTCATATCGTGAGAGATTGAAATTGAAAACCCAGGAAACAATAGTACAGCATTCAGTGAGTGAGCGAGAACTATAAGCTTTGCAGCATCGAATGGACGAAATATTGTTTGAAAATGGGCAGTGGCTCGGAGCAGCGACCACAATGACCACACACACAGCGCCAGACAGCATGTGCACTAGATTACACGGCAGTGTAGAGTAACTCAACTCAGCGGCTCTGGCGAGCGCTGGCGCGACCGGGCACGGCGGTCGCACGAGGCGAGTCCATGGGAAGGCGACCTCTCGGGCGCGGGGTGGACGCCACCCCGTCGGTCACTGTCACAGCGAGCATCCGCGGAAGAGTGGGGAACGCTACCACAAACAATCCGATCCGAGAACGTTCCCTCTTTTAGAGAAAAGTGTCGAATCATTTACATCATCGGTCAGACCGTTCCCCCGAACATTCCCGAAATGTAAAAACCGCTTAAAACATTTTTTTTTTTCACGTTACCATGGTCTAAATTTAGTTAGGTCTAATGATCGATCTATTCTCCAATTTCGTTTAATGCGAGAAAAATTTGCTGCCATGGGTGTTCCAACGATAAACTTTTTGTTTTCCCGCGTGAAGCAGCTTGGGGCGCGGTCCCCGCGAGGGGCCTGGCCGCGCGGTCTGGAAGGGCCCCGCGATAGGGCCGCACGGCATTGCCCGCGACTCGGCTCCGCGAACCATGGAAATGTTCGTCTCTATCCGCGACATCGGCGACATCGGGACAGAACAGGATCGGCTCGCTATCGGCTCGCTATCGGCTCGCGCTACCAGACGGCGGCCAGCGCTAACGGCGAGGCTCGACAGGCCGGGGTCAAGCGGCGCGGCGCGGCGCGGCAGTGCACGCGGAGGGAACCCAACTCACGTCCGACATCCAAATCATATACACGGCCAAACGGCCGGGAGGGCAATTGCCCTTTCCAGGAAATTGCGCCACCAGCTTTGACGAGGCCTGGCTGTTAGGGCGCGTGCCCCGTGTCCATGTCACGGTGCAATGGCAGATAAATGGAGAGCGGGCGAGTGGGAGGGGGGGGGGAGGGGGCGCGGCCTTTGCCACGCATCCCCGCGTACATAGCAGCGCCGGAGTCCGACCGGACGCACAACGAGTTCCGCGAACTTGGCGAGGAAGAGATTATAACGAACATCATAGTTATTTTTGCTAAAAGAAAAATTGATGGTAGCATTGTTACAAGACACAATGAAGCACCTCCTATAAATAACCATTTGTCACTTATTTTTTTAGGCCCCAAAATTAGCCTGGCAAAATTTTGGCTGCCCGACGGCGCCCCGACCCCCCGAGCCCTGCAGACTGCAAGTCGTTTCGTCGCTCTCTCTCTCTCTCTCTCTCTCTCTCTCTCTCTCTCTCTCTCTCTCTCTCTCTCTCTCTCTCTCTCTCTCTCTCTCTCTCTCTCTCTCTCTCTCTCTCTCTCACCCCTACATGACGCCTCGTGTGTGTGAGAGAGACAGAGCGGACCACGCCAGTCCGCCGCAAGAACCGCGTGACCGATCCCCTCGGAGTGACCCCGCCCCGCCCCGCCCCGCTGGGCCGGTGATTGCTGTGGGGACAAATGAGAGGCAGAAACGAGTGTGGGCGGAGAAGGAGAGCCGTGATCTACCGTACTGTGCCGTGCAGCACGCGTGCGGACGTGACGTGACGTAAATGGTCTGCCCCTAACGGGGCTCGAACCCGAGACCGACCAGGGCCGGCTAGCCAACCGTACCTGCTTCGCGCTGCGCTGCCCTTTCTTGCACTCCTTTGCAGCAAGTAATTGAAGCGGTCTCATTAACCTGCTATCGGCGGTGGGGGCCCGCCCCACCCCGACCTGCCACGCCCCGCCTCCTTGTCCCGCCTTACGTAACTGACCGATCTAGCGTCTCGCGGTCTCGCGTGACAGGGCGTCGCGTTTCAAAAACCGATAAAAGCCGCTACGGGAAACAGCGGGCCGCGTCTCGGTATTCGAACCCGGGTCAACCGCTCTCCGGGTCAACGCGCACACGGGCGCACGTCAGTCAGCTGACTGCCAGCAGCTGCCCATGGCAGACCCTACAAGGCAGCGGTTGTCACAGCGGTGGCTGCAATAATACGAAGCGTGATGTGACAGCCCGTGGCCGCCGTCCCATTCGACCGTCTGGCGGCACCACGCCGCGCGGTGGCTGATCTGGGCGGCCGTCCGGCGGCAGCGCGCCCCGCGGCTGCAACAAGCCACCGGCTCCGTCCGCTGCCACGCTAGCCACGCTGGCTACGCTGTCTGCGCTACGCTGGCCCATTTGACCGTTTGGCGGCACGACGCAGCCACTCGCCGGCCAGCAAAGCGTGTCTGCAGACTGACTCCGAACACGGCTTTCGTCGGCCTGTCTCTCTCGCATCCCCACGGAGCGTCCCTTGAGTGCGAGAGAGACCTCGCGCTCGGAATCAGTCTGCTGGTGGCAGCAGCGCCGCCAGTGACAAGTGAAAGCAACAACTGTCAGTCAAGTTTTAAGTCGTTTTCCACGCGGTTGGTTCGGCGCTGGTTAGAATCTGACTAAGCGAACTTTTGACAGCAAATTTTCTCCTCGTTCCCGTCACGATCTTGTCATTACAGTGAAGAAGCAGGGTCCTTCAAATGCTACAGTCAGTGGATGGAAAAACAACCCTATGGCACAAAATTGAAAAACCCGCACCTCGAGCTAAACAAATTTTTTAAAAAGCGTCATTTTGAAAAAAAAAAATCTTCAAACAAAGGATAACCTTGAAAAAAAAATAACTAAGGAAAGCGTAACTGAAAAAGTCAGGCTGTAAGAAAAGTGATGTTGTAATTTTTCCGGGGTCTCAGATTTAAATAAGTTAAAAGATTTCTCAGATGCTTTTCGGAACGTACCTTTGCTGGTCTCTGCACTGAGCGAGGGCCGCGCCACCAGGATGACGGCCAGCACGGCGAAGAGCTCCCTTAATCCAATCATGGTGTATGGGCGCACAAAAAGAAACTCACGTGTCACTCACACTCACTCACACACTGGCACTGACACAGCACGAATTTTCGCTTGGATGTTACCGCCTTCTGCTGCGACCGGAGGAGGTTGCTCTCCGTCCCATGCCCGCGGCGGGGAAGCACACAGGGAGACACGCTGCGCGTTAATCCACTGGCAAAAACGGGGGGGGAGGGGAGGGGGACGCACAGCGAGCGTGGGTGGAGACGCGCGCGGCGCGGCGGCCTGAGAAACGCGCGGCGCCGTGCTGGTGTGAGCGCGGCCGCAGTCGGGCCAAGACTGCCGCTGACTGACTGACTCGGACTTGGCCTCTCCGGCGGCGCGGCGGCGTGGCTCAACCCGTTCCCCCTTCCCCTCTGCCGCCGCCGCCGCCGCCGCCGTGCTCAGCGTGCCCACACCTAGCCGACAATCGGAGCCGGTGGGCCTAGTGGGCCTCTAGGCCCACTGGGTAGGACCGGGGCGACGAGCACCGACCACGAGGCGGGGTGGCTGCGGGTGGCTGGCGGCAGTGAAATGGACCAGCCGCGCCGCGCTCCGGGACCGTGCGCTTTCGTCGCTCTGTCTTTCTCAGGGAGACGGCCAGGCCACGGCCAGGCCCCGTGAGTGCGAGCGAGACAGCGACGACGACGGCCGTCTCCAAGGCTGGCGGAGGTGAGTCCTTCGTCACGACGGTCGGGACGACCATGACGCCTCCATGTTCGAAGCAACAAAGACGCGGCAGGGTGGCCCGGGTCAAGCCGCACGCTGCGCTGCATGCGTCTGTGTGTGTGTGTGTGAGCGCGTGTGAGAGAGGCGGGGGAGGGGGGCCCAGGTGCCCCGAGGGCGCAGTAGGGCCTCTGACCCGGCCCTGAGCGCCGGTTAAACGGTTTGGGTGCCGTGGGCACATGCTTTGACTGCCTGACCCAGATGCGGCACTTCGAGAGCGAAGATCGCCGCTGTGATTTGGAAGGGTATTACTTGTCCGTCAGGGGTGGCCTGGGCGTCACTTCCTGGAAAAATAATAAGAATCTCCTCCCAAGTCAGCCAGCACACTGATTTCGAGAGACCCTCGGAATGAGTCTGCAGACGGCGTTTCGGCCCGGCCCCCATCAAGGGGCCCCCACGGAGGTCCGTGGACCTCTCGGAATGCGTGGGGGTGGACCGCGGCGCGCGGCCCCCACACCGTCGGAGTGTTTCCCGGCCGGGCCGTCGCACCGTTTGACGCAATCCTGCGACATCGGCCCGGCCGGCCAGCAGGCTGTGTCGCGCCCTGTCTCTCTCGCACGGAACGCCTCGTGAGTGCGAGAGAGACAGAGGCACTGTTGAGTCAGCCAGCCTGCAGCCGGTGGGCTCCGCCCTCCGGTATAAAATGGGAGCGTATCATCTGCTTTCATGTTGCGGACGTGCCTGAACTTCCTTTGCAGCGTTGCACAAAAGTGAGCCCGCGGCGTCCCCGCGGCCTGCCCCGCCATTCGCCCGAGCAGACGAACAGACCACCGGAAGCTAAACACACTGTCATGTTTGCTTGCGTGCGCGCCGAGTTTAAGTTGCTGCCGCGGCGTCTCTCTCGCGCCCCTACGGAACGCCCTGCCAGAGCGAGAGAGACAGGGCGGCGGGTGCACTGCTCGGCGTGCCCGCTGTCCCTGCCCGCGTGTCCAGAAAACGCAGGCGTGCAGAGAAATGCGAGCGAGCGAGAGAGAGAGAGAGAGAGAGAGAGAGAGAGAGAGAGAGAGAGAGAGAGAGAGAGAGAGAGAGAGAGAGAGAGAGAGAGAGCAAACGAGCGAGCAGTCATTATTTTATTTCGTAAATTCGTCGATATAATTAACGCGCCGTTGTTCTACGAAGAGCAGGAAGCGGCGCCGCATTGCAATTGCGATTCGCATTTCGCGGCCTTTGCCATAAAGTAGGCCGGAGAGGCCAGGGTGGCCGCCGCCATTCCGCCGCCGCGGTCCCAGACCGTCGGAGGGAGAGAGTATAAATTGAACGCGGAGACAAGGCGCGCAGGGGGAGGGGAAAGGACGGGAATAACTTAATAAATCTTCAATTGTGCTCACGTGTGGCGCGGGGGGGGGGAGGGGCACGCGCATGCCTCCCTCTCCTTTCCTATAGCTCACCGCGGGGAACATGATCTACGCAAATGAAGCTGTTTCACTCGGAACTAGTATGGCGCCCGCCAATATGGAGAAGGCGAGGAGTTTCCGCGTATATTCAGTTAAGGTGATGGATAAAAGCGCCATTCCCAGTCCCCCCCCCCACTTCCATCTTAGCTCGTGCGGCCGTGCTGCCGCCAGGGGCTTTCTTCGAAATTCACCTGCGGCGCCTAGCATGAGCAGCGCGGTCAACTTTTTATCTGAAAGTCAAAGGCATGCACTGTTTCTGTTGCCATTTTGTTTTGTTTTCTGGAGGCTATTCTCACAAACTCCCCCATTAAAACATAGGGTGGCAAAGTGGCCGCAGCATTTAGTCCGAGCGCGGTTCTCATGGCGCTGCCGCGGTGCCAGCGGGGCGCCCAAACGAGACAACCGTTACCGCAAGGACAGACTCCACAAGCCGTCGCTGATAGGGGCCGGCTGGAAGGCTCCCAGTGAGGCGGAGTGGGCTGGGGTAGAAATCGACTATCTTCAGGTCATGTCGACATAACTTTGACTTTTCTGTGCTCCTTGAGGTGTCATGACAGCTTTGCACTTTTTACGTATGAGCGTGACGAGCAGTGTAATTCACTTTAAAATATTATTTATGACAAGAGCCATGTTACGCACAACACCGAAAAAAAAAATACATTTTTCCCGTTATTTCTGTTTGGTCCGGCCACGTGCTTTCCGAGCGGGCCCCGCGTGCGCCCTGACTTGCCGTGTTGTGATATCGTCGACGCTCAATCTGTCGTCGTGAGATGTGTTGCCCGCGCTGCCCTCCGGCAAGTGCCTCTCGCTGCCTCACTCGTGACTCTTCCGCATTTTGTGTGCATTATGGAGTCTGCGGCCGCGCGTCCCGATCGCAACGGTCGCCGTGTCGTGGTTCCCGCGCTCCCGCTGCGCCGCTCCCGCGCTCATTTTGAGGTTATCTTGCGCGCGTAAATTCGAAACCGCGCTGCGTATTTGTTTACCAGTCGGGCGTCCCGAGGCAATCTGTCGCAGGCAATAACACACAGTCCGACTGAGCCGCGGTCTTATGGAGCCCGGGCCCGCTACGTTGTTTATAGTTTTGTTTCGGACAATAAAGGAAGTCTAACGGCCCGGCCGACACGTGAACGGGCCGCGTGCGCCGTCCGCGCGGTCGGTCTCAGGGCCACAATACACCGTGTGCTCGCGGCCCGCTCGCGGCGTGCACCGCGACAGGTAGTCTCACGCGTGTCCCGTGTCACCAGTGCAATTCTATTGTGGCATTCTGTTCGTCGTGGCGCGGCGTCGTGGCGCCCCCCGCCTGGAATATGACCATTATTGAGCGAGCACAGTGCATTGCGCGGCTCATACACACACACACTCTCACGCACTCACACTTACACACAGGCGCCGGGGGGCGAGGCGGCACGCAGGCACGCCGGCCCGCAACGCTAAGCGGCCGCTTCCGTTTCCATGGTTACCGTCCGTCCGGCCGGCCGCTCATCGCAGCTGTGCGGCTAATTAGGCTTGCGGAATATAGAGAACACTGTTGGATGGAGATTTCAACGCGCGTGACCCGGTGAGCCGAGCTCGCTCTGTCTCTCTCGCCCCCCCCCCCCTCGCGGAGCGCCCCGTGAGTGCGAGAGAGAGAGAGACGTGAGCCCTGGCCCTGGCTCATCCGTGCCGAAAGGGAAAGGACCGCGACACAAAAACGCGAGTCACTCCATGGTCACGCGTGGCGCGGCGGGGCGTCCTCGCCCGGTGGACACAATGTCGAGCCGGAAAAAAAAAGAGAGAGAATGAAATTGACAAAAGGTGAGGATAGGGCGAGGAAATCGAAAATTGGCGGGAGGGGGAATGACCTGCCGGCGCTGTCAGTGCGAGGGGCGCAACGACATGGGCGTCGCATGGCCTGGTGCTGCGCGGATGCAGCCACAGGTGGATCAGGCAGGCCGAACACTGCTCATTTCTCAATCTCTGTGCCGCAGAGCGGGGCGGGGCGTGGCGTGGCGTGGCCCTTGCACACGGCACCTCGTGACTTCCGTCTGGAGCGCCAAGTACAGTACGGGGCGCCAATCCGCAGCCATTCCCCACTGATGAAAAATTCAGGCGCTCGTCATTGCAACAGGCAGGATTCCTGAAAAATTGTAAAAAAAAATATTCTTAGTGGAGCGATACGTCCTGAAAATGGGTTGAAAGGAGAGAAGCCGGCTCGCTGGATCGCTTCGACGTTGGACACGGGCGTCGTTTCGACCACCCATTTCTCTGGCCGCGGCGCTCAGCTGCGACGGCTTGCAATCCGTCTGCGTTGTGGTCGAGCCTGCTGATGTGATATATCGTGGCCTGGCCGGGAGGAAGGGGGGAGGGGGGCACCTGGGGACAACTCTGGTCTCGGTGCGCCATGGCAGCCACAGCGCGACTGCACGTTGTTGTCAGGCATACCAAAAAGGTCAGTCAAGGCAGCGGCGGGGCTCGGCGAGCGGCGTATACACCGCTTGGCTGCAATCATATTTTACCTTGGACGTTCGAGCAGGTCGGTTCGAAGGCTCGTCTGCTACCACGCCCCGCCCCGCCCCGCCCCGCCCCGCCCCGCCCCGCCTCGCGGTGTCGTGATCCGAGACGGCAGCCCTGCCCGAACAGTATCGACAAACCGCTTGCCCTTCCCCTTTCCCGCCCTCCTCCAAGGCCCTGGTGATGCCGAGGTCCATTCCGGACACAATGAAGCCATCATGTGCAACAGTCGAAGCCCTCCTCTCCCTATCCGCTCGCAATGCCCGGCACTGCCATGGATATGATGATTCCGTTCAAGCTATCGTCCACCGCCATCTCCAACGAGGCTACAGTCGTGGACGGCAGTGCCCTACCATTAGAGAGCGTCCGCAAAACCACGTGACCCGGCTAGCAAAACCTCCCCCTCCCGTGTGTTCACAACAAAGGGTACTCTGACGAAAAACAGACAACTTGGTTTGGGTCAAATAATGTTTTGTATTTCGTTTGTTACAACCGTCGACCACAAAGAAAAGACAAAATTTAGTTCGGTCGGTCGACGTTCTTTTCATCAGTTCTTATGGTAGGATCAAATTTGATAAGGTAAGATTGCATAAATTAGAGGACGTGTTAGTCAGACTTGGTCGATTGGCGTGGCGCCTTGCTGCGTGACGCGCCGCGGGGCAGTGAGCACAATGATGTGAGAATAAACTAATTTCGCATCCAGCTTGAGTCAAAATGAATTAATTGTACACAGAAATTGAGCCAAATCGACATAGCTTCAACCAGACATGTTTCCTGGACGAGACGCTACGCAGCGAAGACGCCGTGACAGAAGTACAGTTCCCACTCACACGCGCACATACTCAATAAAAAAAACACGCACACACGAACATGCACACATTATAAAATACACGCAAAGGGGCCTACTATTTACAATGAATGACTATCACAAGCAGAGCTTTGGAGACTAACCCTCTCAGTTGAAGAGGTTAGGAAGACCCTGTACTATTTTAACCGCGGCCAGGAGGCGGCGGTGACGTCACCCCGACAGCACTACGCTACTTTCATCCGGGAACAGAAAACGCAGTCGGGGGCTGTGGCTGACGAGGAGCACTCACGGCTGAGCCGTCAACGCACGCGTCTCGTCAACACATTAGAAAAATCACATTCAGTTTCCTCATTGACGCGATTCACGTCCACATTCACATTCACAGCCGTTCGACCGCCGCGCGGCTCATCCCGGCCATTGTTGTCGAGGCGAGGCGGCGGCGAGGATGAAGGCGGGGCGGGGCGGGGCGGGCCAGGTGCAGACTCATGACAGCGCGACGCGGCCGCCGGCATGTGGTTTCGCTTCGTCCCGCCCGTTGTGAGCAAAACAAAAAGTGAGCTGGCAGCCGCTTCAACGAGGCCAACGACGGCGTCCCTCAGGCGGCGCGGGCGGCGAGCAGCGCGACGCCGAGCGCGGCGCCGGCCGTGGACGCCAGCCCCGCGCTGAGGACGGCGACGGCGCCGCTGGTGAGCGACTGCCCCGCCAGCGCCGCGGGCAGCATGCGGCACTGAGAGCGCCGCCACCGCCGCACGCTGCCGCCAGAGTCCTGCGCCAGCACGCACAGCTCCAGGGCGCCGCGGCGCGCCGCCTCGGCGGGCAGGTCGACCAGCGAGTAGGCGCGCGCCGTGTAGGGCAGCACGCGCTGCAGCACCACGCTGGGGTCGCGCGGCTGCTCCGCTTCCACCTCCAGACCGTCCTCTACCTGGTCGGGCGGCGTCGTCGCGGGCTGCTCCTGGAAGACAAGTCCAACAAGAGTTAATCGTCATGGTCCGCGTACTGCCCGTGGCAATGCATGCGTGAACCAGTAGGCCGTTTTCGTTGCTGCCTCTCTCGCACGCCCGTGAGTGCGAGAGAGACAACGAACACTGTGTTGGCAGGACGCTGCCGACGGCCTGCCAATAAGGATAATCACCTTGCCCGCGGGCGCGGCGGCTACCGTGGCGCCGTCCGAGGTGTCCCGCACCACGAGCAGGAAGTCGGCCACGTCCTCGTTGGTGGTCACGTACCAGGAGACGGACACCGCCCCCTTCAGGTCCCTGCAGGCCAGTCACAGAGTTAGTTCCCGCCTCCACACAATCGACACAAATTGATTTGCAAAAATAATACACACACACACACACACACACACCCTCCCGCTTTGATTTGGGCCGACCGTGCGACCGAAGGCATGGGTGGTGGGTTCGTTAAGAAGAAATTATACCCGGCCAGCGCTATTGCCAGTGGCGTGCATTGTTGCGTATGGTTTATCTTATCGTTCCGCTGCACTCTGATTCAGGGAACCCCATTCTATCGTCAAGCAATCAGCCAAAGCGCTCGCAAGAAAACGGCGGCAAGCAGGCAAGCAGGCAAGCAGGCCGGCGCGCGAAAAACAAAAGAAGGCGCTGTGGCGCGGGCCGGTGCAGTGCGGAGCCCCGACCGGCCGCGCCATTCGCCGTGTCCCTCGCACCCCAACGGGACGCCCCGCGAGTGCGAGAGAGACAGAGCGACGAAACGGCTCTTTCGAAATCGGTCCGCAGATTAACGCAGAACAATGAGCAGGGCAGAGCAGGGCCACACGCCGCCCGCACCTGCGCGCCGCACTACCGGCTCATTCCGCACCGGGCTCGTCTCTCTCGCACTGCTCGTGCTGCTGGGGCGGCCCGTTGGGGTGCGAGCGAGACAGAGCGACAACGGAGCCACGGTCGGGATCAGAAACGGCGGGGCCTCGGGTCACCCCGTTTGTCCTACTGTTCGTTTGTCCTACTCCTATTTTTACGATATTTTAATACCCCCCATATTAAGACCTAAATTAAGTTCTAAAAATGGGAGGCGACTTTTGGATTTAGTTCAGATTTAGCCACGAAGCCGAGCTGCCTACCCGCCGGGCGCCGCGCCGCGCCCCAGCCGTGCCCGCCCACCTGCGCGGGTCCGCGGGAAGGATCCCAGGACGATTACCGTGTACCACAGCGGGCCGACCGCGCACACGCGAGGGACGCCCCGCCCGCCGCCCGCCCACTGCAGCGAAATATTGCCGGGCCGTGATGGGGGGCTTCCGAGGCGATTCCCCCCTACCCCTCGCCGTCCCAGCACGGTTACGGTAACGTGCCTGCAGATGCTGGTGAAGCGTGTGATGTTGGACGGCGTGTTCCTTAATTAACGGCCCAGCCGGACGACCGCAATGATGAAGACGACGGTCTCGGAGGGGTCGAAACGGGGCAACCGCATCGTCAAGGGAATGCTCGCATTTTCAGATCGTCCGCCCGCCCGGCCGGCCGCAGGCCGCATCGCACTGTGGGATGCACCGAGATGCACCGGCCGGTGCGGCGCGTCACCACGGCTGAGTGCCGCCCGGCAGTCATCCGGAAACCGATGCCGCCAATTATTGCCCTTCATGGTCCGGCTGCACCCCGGCGGGCTCATGTCAGCAGACTGGCTCCGAACGGTGGTCGCCTTGTCTCTCTCGTACACATAGGGCGTTACGCGGGGGTGCGAGAGAGACAGACCGATGTCCGGCTCGCGAGCGCGCTCCCGAACCCTGCCCTGGATGTATAATGCAGGCAGCATATAGTTGCCGTCGAGCGGCGGCGCAGAAACAACTGAATGATGATGACCGTGATGACGGTGTGCGCGAGGCACCGCGAGCACCGCGGAGTGGACGAGGGCCGCCTCGTACCGCCGGCCGCGCAGGACCAGAGGGGCCGTCCGTAGTCACTGCATGGAAAGCCCCTTTCGTGAACCCTTTGAGCGCAATCCGACTGAAGGCGGTCCGCGGAACGAGGGCGAGGCTGTTTTGGTTTGGGCTCTTCCCTGCACGACGTGCCGAGCCGCTGCTGCAGGCACGCGGGGCTTCGCGGGCCGGTGCCTTACGGACGGCCCCCAGTGCCCCGGGCCGGGCTGCGCACTCAGGAGTGTGTTTTGCGTGGTTGGCTCCGCCGTGGGCCCCGCCGCCCCGCCGCCGCGGTTCCGCTCGGCGGAGGCTTTTATTCAACGCCTACGAGAATGACTTAAGGGTTCTTTTCTTCTTCCGGCCCGCGCCCCGCCACCGCACCCCACCACGCCTCGCGGACGTCGCCGTCGCACGGCACTACTCCGTCCGCGGGGGCGCGGCGGGGCGCGGCGGGGCGCGGTGGGGTGCGCCGGCAGGGCGCTCTTAAACTTGGTGCTGCACCGTTGCCCCCATGCAAATGGCGTGCCGGAGCGTGGCTGGACAAATACGCGGCAACCGGACACATTATACGAAGCGCCACCCAACGCACCGCGGCGACGGCGCATCTGCTTAGCGGAAGCAGTCAAGCCGGCAGGGCGCGCTGACCTCCACGACGACCCTCCCCGAGGGCCAGCCATGGCCAAGGGCAGCAAGGGTCTGTATGGTAACGATGTCACCCGCTTCCAGGAACCGACGCCATGTCCCGACGTACCTCTTGATTTCCCTGAACTTGAGGTCGGGGCTGATGTCGAAGTCCGGGTCCTTGGAGGCCGGGTCGGCGGGGTCGCAGACCAGGCGGTCCTCGGCCACGTCGACGAGGGCCTGTCCGGCGAGGAACTGCGGCTCTGCGCAACGCACCGCACCCCACCACGGCAGCGTGGTGGCCTGCACGCCCAGCCAGTGGCGCAGCGGCCGCGACACGCACGAGCACTGGAACGGGTTGTCTGCAACAGCCGAGCGCGCAGCGAGTTGGAGTAAGTGAGCCGAGATCCTAGGTTCCAATACCAGCACCCTCGAGTCTGGCGGTTGCGTTTCCATGCGTCGCCCCGCGGTCCGCACGCACTCACCCTCGTATCTGAACTCGGTGCCGTTCATGAGCAGCGGCAGGAAGCGGCGGTGGAAGGCGGTGATCTGGTTGGCGCGCACGTCGAGTACCGCCAGCCCCGGCCGGAGCGCGGCCAGCGAGTCCCCGGGAACGTCGACGAGGCGGTTGCCGCGCAGGTACAGGTGCGTCAGGTTGCGCGGCGGCCGGAAGCCCGCGGCGCCCTCGGACAGCGTCACCAGCTCGTTGTGGGACAGGTCCAGCACGCGCAGCGCCGTCAGGTTGCCCACCACGCCTGCGGTGGGGATCACAGTGGCGTTGAGACGGCGACTTTGCTGCGCCCAGCATTGCGGCTGCCCGCCAGCCGCGCGAGCACGAAGAGCTGCCTAGCGCGCAGGGGCAGCGTCGCGGTGCGCGAGGCCAATGGGTTGCCAGCTCGCCGGGCGGCGCGGCCAGCCAACCGCCACCCTACCCACCTTTGCGGATCTCGTTGATCATGTTGTGGCTCACGTTGAGCACCTCCACCTTCTTGGTGCCCACGGCGAGGTCGTGGGTGAGCACGGGCATCACGTTGTGGCTCAGGTCCACCTCGCGCAGCCGGTACGGGATGTACGGGTTGCTGGGGAACGTCTTTTTGGACACAAAGGAGATCTTGTTGTGGCTGAGGTTCACCTGCGGGTGTCAGAGCGGCGTGGGTGTGAATCAGGAAGCGGGGAGCGGCAGACAAATCGCGCCAGACTGTTCAGTTGGAAACTGGGCCAGTAAATGAAAACAATCAACGGCAGCAAGGGCAAGGAGGAAGCAGGCCTCACCCGCTCCAGCGACAGGCAGTCGTCCAGCAGGCCGTGCGTCTTGTTGTCCAGGCGCTCCAGCTGGTTGTGGGACAGGTCCAGCGTCCGCAGCGACACCAGGCCTGCCAACCAGCCAATCGGCGAGGAGAGGCGTGACAGTGACACACTCACTCCGACCGAGCCACCGATGTGACCACGCCAGACCGCAGCCCGGCTTTAGCTACCCACCTTGCAGCGCGCCGTTGGGCAGGTAGGTGAGGTTGTTGGCGGTCAGGTTGAGCGTGAGCAGCTGCAGCAGGCCGTCGAAGGCGCGCGCCGACACGTTGGCGATCTGGTTGTGGGACAGCTCGAGCTCGAACACGACGGGCAGGCGGCCGAACGCGGCGCGCGGCAGCTCCGTCAGCTGGTTGTGCTGCAGGTACAGGTACTGCAGCGAGGTGAGGTCGCCCAGCGCTTCCCACGGCGGCCGCGTCAGAGCGTTGTGCGACAGGTCGAGCCGCTGCAGCGTCAGCAGGTTGGCGAAGGAGCCGTGCGTGAGCGCCTCGTCCGCCATGCCGTTGTGGGACAGGTCCAGGCCCAGCAGCGCGTTCATCGACGGCCACGTGGTGCCGGGCTCCAGCCGCGACACGGCGTTGTAGGACAGGTCCAGGTGCGACAGGGAGATGGGCAGCTGGAACACTCGCGACACCTGCCGGCCACAAACACAACCAGTGCCCCATGAGTGCGAGAAAAGAGTCCAACGCGACGCGATCACACATTCTCCGCACAGCCTGCAACAAGGAATGAGCCTCGTGTAACGGGAGACCGTCGCTGCACCCACCTGGTTGTGGGCGAGGGTGAGCCAGCGCAGGGAGGCCAGGCGGGCCAGCGACCCGCGGCCCACGTCGGACAGGTTGTTGTGGCTGAGGTCCAGCTCGAGCAGGGTGGGCACCGCGCCGAACGTGGCGCTGCGCACCTCCGTCATGGCGTTGTGCGACAGGTTGAGGAAGCGCAGGCCGAACAGCGTCTGGAAGACGCCGTTCCAGATCTCCTGCAGCGCGTTGTGCGACAGGTCCACGGTGTGCAGCTCGTACAGCTTGGGGAACACGTTGCGCGGCACGCGCTCGATCAGGTTGTGGCTCACGTTCAGCACCTTGAGCCCCGTCATGTTGTGCAGCGGCACCTGGAGGCAATGGCGGCCGTCAGCATCGCCGGACCGGCACACCGTGGGCCAGAGGACCGGTGGAGGCGGTCAAAACTCCGGACGGGTCGCTGAATGCGACGCTCACCTGCGACAGGTCGGTGAGCAGGTTGTACGACAGCTGCAGCTCGGTGGCGTACGTGTTGGCGTCGAAGGCCGTCCGCGGGATGTTGCCGATCTTGTTGTGCGACATGTCCAGCACCGTGACGTTGGCGCAGTTCTCGAAGGCGCCGGGCTCGATCGTCTCGATGGCGTTGTGCGACAGGTTGATCCTGACGAGGTACAGGTCCTTGAAGGACAGCTTGGCGATTTCCGTCACCTGGTTCTCGGACACGTCGATCAGCTGCGAGGACCGGAGGATTAGTTTTCACTTTTCGCACGGCAGCGGCGGCGCGGCACGCGATGCCGACACCGGCCGCAAGGCTCGCTCGCCGCGAGGACCCAGGGTCAGCGGTGAGTTGAGACGGAAACACGAGACACTTTTCAAGCTTAAATTTCTTACAAAAAAAAAGAAAAAAAAAAGCGCCGAATTACATGTTGACGGGCCTCCTGCCCCACTCACCCAGGCGCGGATCCTGGGGGGGGGGGGGGTCGCCCCCCTGAAGGCGGTGAAGAGGTAGGCGACTAGTCGCACTTAGCCCCTGTAGGTAGGCAACTTTTGCGACATCGCCCCCCCCCCCCCCGAACCCGTCTCTGGATCCGCCCTTGCACTCACCTCACAGTACTGCAGCTGCTGGAACATCTGGTAGTCGATCTTGGCCAGCTTGTTGCGCGCCAGGTCGATGGTGCCCACGCGCGTGATGCCGCCGAAGGTGCCGCGGCCCACGTCGGCGATCTGGTTGTCTGCGAGGAAGAGGCGGCGGATGAAGCGCATGCCGCGGAAGCTGTTGCCGTCCAGGCGCCTCAGCCGGTTGCCCGCCATGTTGAGCACGCGCAGCACCGTGTTGCGCGCGAACGTGCCGCTGCGGACACAGACAGTGCGTCAGTGTGGAGATCCAGGGTGGAATAACGCGCGGACACAGTGGGCCAGACGACCGGTGTCGCTAAATGAGACTCGAACCGAACGTATGATCGCACCAATGGATTGCTCTCCGAACGAGGGATCCATTGATGGGGTCACATGTTCGGTTTGAGTCCCAGTGCGCGACACTGGAGCTCAAACCACGTCTAGAATTTTCTGGCCCACTGTGCGACAGGCTCACCGAGTCAGCTCGCCGATGTCGTTGTGCGACACGTTGCACGACGCCATCTTGGTCAGGTCCGCCAGGTGGCTCGAGTCCAGCTTGACCAGCGCGTTGTGGGAGAGGTCCAAGACCTCCACGTCGCGCAGCCCCTTGAACTGGTTCTTCTTCAGTTGCTGCATCGAAAAAAACGAATTAAAAACGCTGTGTTTTCGCGACGCTTAGAGAACGCCTGCGGGGTAGGCAGCCAGTCCACCGAGGAGTTGAACGGGACTGCCTAGCCGGCGGGCCGCAGGCGCCTACGGTGATGTTGTTGCCGTGCAGGTCGAGCAGGCTGAGCTTCCTGAGGGGCAGGAACACGTCGAGGGGCAGGTCGGCGATGCGGCCGTTGCAGACGTGCAGCTTGCCGAGGTGGGCGGGCAGCAGGCTGTCCGTGAAGGCGGACGACGGCAGCTCCGCGATGTCGTGCCCGTCCAGCTTGAGCAGCGTCAGGTTGCCAAGCACCTGCACCAAAGTTTAGTTTTTTTTTGTTTTTTTTTAATGAAGTTATTAGGTATTGTTCCCGTGGATTATGACCGGACTCTCGGCCCGCTGCAACGCGGAAAAAGGGGCTTGTAAATGGAACGGGAGTCGGTGGGCCGCGGCGCGGTTCGGCTTGACGGCGTCCTCGGCGTTCTCGACGACGGCCACCTCACCGCGGGCACCTCGCCGCGGGCCTTGTTTTTACGCACCGCCACCTCGCCAGCGCCGCGGCCACTCCCAGCGCGGCGCGGTCCACTTTGGCTTTAATCGTCGGAGACAATGGTGCAGTTGGAACAAGCGGTGGACGACTATGGCCGCCAATCAGCTTCGCAGCACGGGGCCGAAGCACTGTTGTCGCTACGGTGCGTACACCCAATTTTTCATTTCATTAAAAAAAAAGTTAAATTAAATTTGCAAATCTAAATTGGGATGAATAACGCCTCACGCACATCATTACGCCCCTTGCATATAGTCAGATGTTGACTTTGCCAGTGAGAGTTGTTAGAGCGCGCGTGGGTCGCATAATCAACGTGTTGGTTGCTTTTGCGCGCCACGCTCGTGTGTCCGTATCTCTGTGTGAGTGGGTGCGAGTGACGGACAACGCCTGGGAAAAGGGAAAGGTATTCCCATGTGATGACCATCCTCAGTGCAGAGGGCATGGGAGCAAGCAGAGCAGCGGCGGCTCTGTCTATCCGTCCGTCCATCCGTCTGTCTGTCTGTCTGTCTGTCTATCCGTCAGTCTGCCTGCGCAGTGCATTGTGGGCCACGCGGTGCAAACACCAGCCCGAAGAGAAAGGACCTCTCCACTGTTACACTTGTGCACGTCGCCCGGTGCAGCAAGGCGGCAGCAGGGCGGCAGCGTGCCGAGTCATCTCGCACGCCTCAATGAGTCGCGCGGTGCGTCGCCGACACCGGCAAAAACAGCAACGAAAGCACCGCCGACAGCAACAACAGTCAAGGAGACAATCGTTGGTAACTAGAACGGGGAACAGCGCCGTCCCCGGCCGTCCCGCCGCGACCCGCTGCGCCCCAGGGACTCAAACGGGTGCCCGGAACTAGAACGCACTTTGCCTGATCCGAACGGACCCACTACTGACGCACAGTGGGCCAGGGGACCGGCACAGGCGGCCTAAATTCTAGACGCGTTTTTTGAGCTCCAGCTTCGCTGAATGGGACTCTGGAGCTCGAAACGCGTCTAGAATTTTGTCCGCCTGCGCCGGTCTCTTGGCCCACTGGGTGACACCGGTCAGGACGTCTGGCCTCCCTCACCTGCAGGGCCGTCGTGGGGAAGTCCTGCAGCTTGGAGCGCACCACGTGCAGCTCTTGCAGCGTGCGGTTCACGCCGTAGAAGGTGCCCGGGTCAATGCTCGTGAGGGGCGTGTCTTCAATCACCAGCACGCGCACCTTGAGCGGGTGCAGCAGCGCGCCGTACAAACGCCCTGCAGCAAAAGGGGGAAAATGCATTAAACGCGGCGCAGCGGACACGGTTCCATTGCACAATACTTCTACCTGAAGTATAAAGCAAGTTAATGCGTTGGGAGGTATTTAAAAATGGTACTTGCCGATGTTGCATCCCACGACGCTGAGGCGCTCGATGGGCAGGGCGAGGCGCGCCACCTGCTGCAGCCCCACGCTCAGGGTGGCCAGGTTGGTGTTGTGGCATCGCACCAGCAGCCCCTGGTCGCCGCCGGCCAGGCAGCTGCAGGGGTACAGCGAGGCCGTGGGGCAGCGGTAGCGGGGGCCGGGCGGGATGTACTCGGCCTCCACCAGGACGCCGACGACCGCCGTGGCCAGCAGCCACCACCACGCCCGGCGCCGCGACGCCCAGTCCATGCCGCGGCCTGTGGCCTGTGTTGGGTGAGACAGGACAAGCGTGAGGACGGGACGGGTTGTTGGGTCCACACAGCAACTCCTCTTCGCGGACACGTTCGCAGCGGTTCGTCTTTTCCCCGCAACAACGACGCACGGCTGGTGCTTTTTCCCTTCATCAACACGGCATGCGATTATGTGTTTGCCAACCTGTCCCTCTCCCACTCTCGTCTCTCGGGGCGCCGCCCCCTCGACGCGTCCCGCGTGGAGGCATGGCAACAGCCTGCTGCCCGTCTTCTCTATCTCTCTCTGTCCCCCTCGCAACGGCCGATTCCGGTGTCATCCCGACCAGCATAACGAGACACTGCTCAGTGTGAAGGCGAAGGCCGTCCAATCACAGCAGCGCGGACTGTCCACCCAGCCCACTGTGCGGCCCGACCGGGCCCGCCGCCCGCGGACGCCGAGAAATAAAAAGGCGACGCCAACGCGCTGACGACGATTCGAGACGTGACCTCATGGCCGCGCCGCGCGGAGGCTTTGGTGTGTGTGTGTTGGTGTAATGTGACGAACGACCCGGCCGGCACCCCTGCTTCCTTCCTGCCTGGGCTTGACCCCCTGACCCCTGCTCTCATCTTCGTCACGGCCAGCCAGCAAGCGTGCTGGTGCTCCTCGCTAAGGGCAGTCGGAGCGGCGCATGCGCGCATCCACAGCGCGGGAAAAAAAAAGAACTGACCGTTTTGAAGGTAAGCGACCAACCTGAACGACACTCGGAAGCTTTGACTGGACCCATGTGACATGCGATATGCAGGCTGAGACAATGACGCCTTGCCGCGCTAGAAAGTGAGTGAGTGTGTGTGTGTGCCGCCCACCTCCATTGTTGCGCGGTGCAGGTGGTGATTGCAGTGTGAACCCGCAGCGACAGCTGCATTCTGCCGCTGGACAGGAAAACCGCCCACGGCGCAGAGAACGGCCGTGAAAATGGAAAGACGCGCAACCACTGTGGCGTGCCAGTTGGATTCCCCATTCACCGAAACGCGGCGGCAGCTTTGCGGGAGGTCGTCCCCCGGAGCCCGGAGCCCGGAGCGCCTCATCGCCACATTCTCCCGGGCAATAAGCGTCCGGCGCGAACCGGACGCTTCCGCGGAGTGCAGCGCCGCGACGGCCTTGCCGCCTTGCCGTGGCCGGCCGCACACCCCGTCTGCTGGCGCACTGCGGCTGTCTCTGTCACACTCGTGGGGTGCGAGGGAGACAGAGTGAAGGGCCCGTGGACAGCCAGACTGCTTAGCGCTTCGTTACTCCTTCCTCTGCCTGCACTGCCGTTCCGAGAACATTGAACGGCGGGGTCGCTTCCTTCCTCTTCCTTTTCGCGCCGCCGCGAGGCCTCGCCCCGTCGCTGTGTGTGTCTCTCTCTCTCTCGCACCCCTGGGGCACGCGCGGCACGCCCCACGAGTGGGACAGAGACACGCCCTCAAGGACGCGGCGGCGGGGCTGTCCTGTGGAGAAAGGAGTCGCCGCCTCCCAACAGACTCGTTAGGTTAGGTTAGGTCGGTCTACCCAACGACGCAGACTCGCTGCTTTCTGCTGAGGGTCTTTTTTTGTGACACGATATTCTTTGTAGTGCTCCTTGAGTCCGCCTGGCTGCAGCGGGCGGAGCGGCACTCGAAGCGGCCAGCAGGCTGAAGCAAACAATGCAAGGTGATCCTCGACGCCTTCCACCACTCCGACAAGTCCAAAGGGGCTTTACCAAACGGCCAGCCCGATGGGCCGAATACACCCGGAACCCGCAACCCAAAGGCTCCGCCCTGCTCCGCCCGCCCCTTGACACGTCGTCGTGACTGAGTTGTTAGTTGTTACGGGATTCTGGTTTACCTAACACGAGCGCCGGCAAGTTGGCATCACCCTAAATCGCGCGCGCATTCGTAACAGCGCCCAAGTCTAGCACGCAAATTATTTCACATTGTTCCGTCGAGAGTAAAAATAAAAATAATTGCTCCCGTTCGAGCAGCGCGTCCCAGTCGTGCCGAATCCGGACTGAGAAAATGGCCGTGCCGGGTCGGAGTGAGGCACACTGGGGAGGGGGAGGGGGGAGAGAGTTGTCGGCCACCGCGACGCATGGCACCTCGGTGACGCAACGAACAAAAGGCGCGCCGCGGTCGGAGCGACCCGACGAGCGGAGGGATCAAAGCCATGGCATCTTCGATCCACCTGTACGCGACTCGGTGACGGCCGCTGCTTCTCCGTTTCAGTTTGGTTTCCGAATTCCACTCCCAACTCCACGGGGTGAGCCTTGAAAAGTCCAATTACAGACGGCGTAGTTGCTGCCGTTGTTTTTGTTTGGTCATCGCACACCTTGGCGCGCGTTGCCCCGCTGTAACGGGCTTCACGGTGCGTCGGCGCGCGTCTTAATTTCTTCCGAGGCGCCTTGCGCTCCGCCATGGCGCTGCTCGTATTGCGGTGCCGCATGGAGATCTGAGGCGCGCTCTAATCAAACCGTCGGGGGCAGCCTGCCTTGACGTGGGGCGCCGCGCATGGTGCACCGCGCGACAGCGGACGAGGCGGACTGCAGTCTGCAGTTGCAGTCGGCGCGCTGAGGAAATCTTCATTCATTGGGAGGCCGATCACCGGAAAGGAGCGATGCGGCATCTTCTTGGTTTGTGGAGACTTGCACGCGCGGCAGCGTCAGAGTGCGTCAGTCAGTCTCTCTCTCTCTCCCTTTGCCCGCGCTAGTGGGGGGTATCGAGGGGTGTGAGGGAGATAGAGCGACGACGTCACTGTTGGGCAGCAGCCTACAGAGCAGTGAGGCCGGGCCGCGGCCGGGCAGGGCGACACTCCCAACAGACTAGCCTTGAGGCAGAACTCGCGCAGCGGGGCAGGAGGGCACGATGGCCAAGACGGGAAGGCCAGTGCAGGGAATGACCCGGCTGCACTGTCTCCTCATGGCGACGCGTCGCCGGCTGACTCGCCATGGTCCTCTGCGCCCAGCAAGCCGACCCCGGGCACTTCATGGGATGAACGTCGACTCCGATACCCGTATGTAAATCCCAACGACAGCCATGCCGGACACCCAGAACGGTATCGTTCAATCGACGTTGCCGCGGGGCGCGCATGACACACTCACCCGCATTCATTCAATCACCGCCACCACTACGCCTTAGCGAGGTAAACACGGCCTCCACTGTCAATACTAGGTCTTAATGGACCGCGGCTTACAACGTTTTTATTCTGAGAAATGAATTTACTATTCACTACCACTAGAACCTCAGCCACGCGGACTGGCGCTAGCTGCCATGGCCATGGACCAGCGCCACCACGAGGGTCACGGAGGCCAGCCGGAGTGTGAGAGGGAGGGAGGGAGGGGGGGCGGTATGAAACTCACCGTGTTCACCTAGACGGGGCTGCTGCTTGGGCGGCGGCCGATGCAGCGCGGCGACACAGCCCCATGACACTGCGTGCAGACGGCAGCGTGCACAGCGGGCCGCGCGTGCACCGCGGCGTCGCAGCCCGGACACCGCCCCGGGCCCAGCCACAGCATAAAATATGGAAGCGGGAATGCACTGCGTCGAGGCGGCCAGACACTAGTCGTGGCTCGAGGCGCGCGAGGCGGAGGCACGGAGGCAGCGCGCAACGGAACGGCCGGGGCAGCGCGGCGCCGAGAAAGCGGCCGACAGATGACTGCGGCCCCGCAGCCCAGCGGCGGCAGCGCGGCGTGGCGTGGCGTGGCGTGGCGTGGCGGGGAGGGCGCTTGGGCCCCTCCTGCCCTGCCTCCGCCCGCTCATGGCCACCGAGTCCAACGCGCCACGGCCCCTACGAACCTCAAACGACGCGGCCGCGGGGCCGTGGCTAGCCGTGGCTACTCGCTGCTCCCGGGATCGGTCAAAGTTAGGAGAATGAGACGGGGAATGACCGCGACCAGAAGAGAGAGGGGAAAGACACTTCCTTCGTACGCCTGGATCCGCCCCCTTCCCCCCCCCCCCACTTAGCGCTGTTCTGCTGACCTACATTACAGTGTGAACTGGAAAAAGAAGGCTGTAACATGGCGGTTGATTTTGAACAAGGTTCGGGAACATACGTACTTCTCAGGATTTCAATTGGGAAGCATGACTGCAAGAGACACAGTCACAGGGGGAAAGTCTTAAAAAAGAAATGTACACATGTCTCATTAGATTTGTGCACCAACGAATTATAATAATCAATATCAATAGTACAACACAAAAAAATCGAATCTTATACATCTTATACAATACAGTACAAGTACCAAAACAATATGTACAGATGATATGTACATATTTAAAAAGGTATTAATTGTAAAACACCTGTTGCAATAGAATAATTTAGAATTTTCACGCTTCAAATTCTTGGTCAAAATTACAATACTGAGAAAGCAGATTAGTACTTAGATCAAGTTTCTCAGCATTGCATTTAGACATCAAGGAAAATTTGAGAAACAACTGAAACATTTACACATTTGAGGATATTTACAGTAAATGGAAAACACAAAAAGCTAAATTTGACTGAAGTCTTACTCAGACTCTCCGTTAATTACAAATACAACCAATTTCCTCACTGTCAAAGGCACTGTTATTTAAACAGAAAAAAGTCACAATTTGTAAGCAAAGCTGCAAACCAATGTGAAAACAAAGGAACTGTAACAATGTCAATGGGCTTAGAGCTCTATGAGTAATTTTGAAGAACACTTTTAACAAAATTGATAAATAATGATAAAAGCTATCGCACAGTAAGAATTTGGTGTTGAAGGAGAACTAGTTTCATTCCCATTATGATCATGTATCAGCAGCAATTATCATGAATGAGATCAATCAAAGTAATAATTAAAAGGTCAAGACATGTATTATAGAAATTACCCAAGGTAACTGAGACATGGAACAAAACATTCACAAATCTACGAGCCTGCTTAAAACAATTCAACAACTCAATCCACTAAAAAAAAAAAAAAATTGATCAATATCCCCAGTAATTTCATAGCTTTCCACAAAAAGCACACTTGAACAAAACAATTTTGCCTGAAATTGGAAAGACGCACAATAGCACTTGTGTTATTTGTATATACAGAAAAACTAGAAAAACAATGTCAAGAGACTAGGCACATTCATACCATAACATTTAGAACAGTTCAGGCATCAAAAGATGTAGTGAAATAGGTACAGGTAAATAATTTTCTAAGGGGAGAAAAAGTGGAAAAAGCAGTGTTAACAAAATATGATGACGATGACAGAGCAGGATCCTCAATTTAGAATACAACTAACAACTTAATGTTTAAAAAAAGTTGTAAAGAAATACAGTCTTAAGATTGGGATCAGTATCACTGCTTCTTGAAGCTCTTCAAAATGGGATATATATTATCAAAGGCATCATAAATCTCTTGTCTTACTTTGGCACCAGTTAATACTACTTTGCCAGACACAAAGATTAAAAGTACTATTCTAGGCTTCACCATACGATAAATAAGGCCTGGAAATAATTCTGGCTCATAACTGCTGAATTGTCCATGGGTAAGAACAAGCCCTTCCAGCCGAATAGGGAATTTCACATCACAACTACCCACCATATTCTGAATTTTGAAGTCAAGGAACTTGGCCTAAGAAACCAAAGAGGGTCATAATTACTAAAATGTAGAAAATGATTATTTTTTTAAAGCATACAGTTGATAACAATGATTATAATACTCACAGGAAAGCCAAGTTTCTGGATAATTCTTGCATATTTACGAGCCGCTAATCTTGAATCTTCTTCACTCTTAGCCCCTGTGCACACCATCTTCCCAGAACTAAAAATAAGAGCTGTAGTTCGAGGTTCTCTTATTCTCATAATCACAGCTGCAAACCGTTTGGGATTATATTCAGCATTTCTGGCATGGAGGGCTATTTTTTTCAGCTCAAGCTTGCAATTGAGGTTGACAGTTGAAACAATGTTTCTGAAAATTAAAGTTTAAATTACCGACTGTTTGAGAAGACGTATGAATGGATACATAATTGAATGAGGAACTTACTGTAGCTGTGGAACAATGCCCGGATCTGCAGATGAAGGTGTCATTGGAGTCATTGGGCCTGGTGTCATCGGACCAATGGAGGGTACGTTTGCATGACTTGATGACCCGCCCGTCATTGGGGACATCATGTTTTGCTAAGGAAATGAGAAAAGAGATTAGTTTTCTAAGATATAGAGTAAAGTAAGGTGACTCATGGCAGCCCTGTGGCACATTCGAGAAATCTGATCCAAGGAGCAACATCATTCCATTTGCAACGGATATCTGTGAAGAGCTGCGACACTGTCAATGGCAGTGAGGACCCACTGTCATTCATCCACACAGGCGCGCAGAGGCCAAGCCTCAGTGACGTCACAGTGCTCACCGGGGTCTGCGGCTGCATCATGCTGTGGGGCGTTTGGAACCCCGCCACCGAAGGGGCGTAGGTGGGCATCTTGTGCGGGGTCATCATCGAGGAGCCCCCGAGGGAGGGGAGGCTGCCGCCCATCCCCAGCCCGCCCATGGCCCCCATGCCCCCCATGCTGCTGGAGGCCTGCCGGCTGTGCTGCTGCTGCAGCGCCTCGGGCAGGATCATCTGGTCCTCCTCCAGCTGGTGCATGGGGGTGCCAATGCTGGGGATGCTGAACGCGGACGGACTCGGCAACATTTGATCCATGTTGACGTTGGGGCTTTTCCACTGCGGTGCTGTCAATTAGAGTCCTCACGCGCCCCGCCTACCACCGCCTCTCAACGACGTCTCTCTGGGTCCTGCTGGTGGGGGCGCGGTTCACAACATGTTCGTTGAAATGGGAAAACACGGTCTTCAAAACGTCGTTATCAACACAAGCCGAACATCACAAACACGAAACCTCAACCTCCAATTTTGTCACCGCCTGCGCAACTAGTAAAACAACAGCTTGCTTGACGTCGTTTTCTTCTTCTTGTTCTTTTTGACCCGCGTCTCGCGTAGAAGATCCAGCCTGCCGTGACTCGTGTGAGGGGATTTCAAAAACCAAATCAGTTTCCTAGTCTTGGAGTCGGTGTACCGGTTTATAAATCTCTCTATCGTTTTTCGCTGAACGCTTCATTGGTAAGTCATATACGAGCCTCTGTACCACGACCAGCGTGTGTCGTCGCTCTGCAAAAGTTTTATAAATGCTGGTGCATGCCTCTCTCTTCGGGCGCCCATCTTCCTCGCCCACCTGTTCTTGTGTACTTTTCTCATCGCCTGAGTTCTGTTTGTGTGCAATCGTCTCACCATCGGGGCTTCTTGCCCGAGCAGGTGGACTTCATTTACTCTGTACTCTCTCAGTTTGCGTCAGATCCTAATTCCAAACTCTCCTAACCCCTCGCAATTCATGGCGCTTTTGTGCAACACATGCACTTTTTTTCTGCCCGTTGCACGTCCACCGCATTTGCCACCACACTGCGTTTTGAAATTTTCTTCCAGCAGGATCTTGTTCTTTTTCCTATGATTGTCTATTTTGCTACTTATCTTGTGGACCTTTGTTTTGAACTTAAGCTTTGTATGTGCTGTCTTTGCACCCCCGTGAAATGTTGGGACAAAGTTCTAGGTTTTTGTCTGAGTAAGATTTTCTGTTTGCTCCAGGAGTCATGAGTGACGATTGGGAAGAAGATGAATGGACGCCACAGGATACGTCCTCCAAGCAGACTTCTGATGGTTGGCAAGGTTCCTTCAGTGGCAGGACACGGGGAGGTCGAGGGAGAGGCTCAAGGAATGATGGTGCAAACCGCAATAATTGGCGAGACAGAAATGAGCAGAGCAGCTACAATGACAATCGGGGTCCAGGGCGAGACCGCGGCGGAGATCAAGGTGGTGAAATAACCACTATCAGTGTTGATTCGCAGTACCTTGGTAGAATCATTGGTAAAGGTGGCTCAAAAATCAGAGAGCTCGAGTCTGAGTCAGGGGCACGTATCAAGGTAAAGGTTGAATGCAGACTTTATTTGTTACGAAATCTAAGTGTCCTTATAAATTTGATGTTGTGGATGCTTTCAATAGGTAAATCGTGATGATGCCACAGTGGTCCTATCGGGATCAAGTGACTCACAGCAAAGAGCGAAAGAGATGATTGATGAGTTAATGACTGATAACAGAAGAGGAGGAGGGGGTGGTTATGGTGGAGGTAGAAACGATAGAAATGATAGATATGGTGGCCAAGGTGGTTACAATGATCCTGGGCCTGACATGTCTGCCATTGATGCATTGGCAGATCAGCAACCTCCTGTGATAGATTGGGACCTTGTAAATGAGCAGCACGTAAGTACCTTGGCTATGTCATTGAGTACAGTCCTGACTTAACATAAGTTGCTGTTGGGACGATGCTTTGATGGTTTTTACAGGCTGCTGCCAGGGATAAACGCTTGGCAGCTTTACCACCTCTAAAGAAGGTGTTTTATGAAGAGCTTCCTGAAGTCGCAAACATGACTGAGGAGGAAGTAGAAATATATAGGTGTGAATAATTTTTCTTGATGTAAATGTTTTGTTTTTCAATTATTTTTGAAAATTTTAACGTACTTTACCTAATGGTATTTTTTCTTTTTTTTTTGTGTTCAGGTTGCAGAGCAATAATATTCAAGTGGCATATGTGTTTAAGGACACTGGTAGGAAACCTATTCCCAACCCTGTAAAGACCTTTGAACAGGCATTCCACAATTTCCCAGACATTCTAACAGAAATTTACAAGCAAGGATTTAAATCACCTTCCCCTATTCAATGTCAGGCCTGGCCAGTGCTCCTTGGGGGCCAAGATCTGATAGGAATTTCACAGACTGGCTCTGGTTGGTGCTTTTTGTTCATGAGCTGTCCCAGTGATAAGCAAGCAGCATTCTGATTAACCAAGTACCATGTGTTGAATCTTTTTGTTTCAGGTAAGACATTAGCATTCTTGTTACCTGCCCTGATACATATCGATAATCAGGAAATACCTCGATCGCAACGCGGCGGACCCAATTGCCTTGTTCTAGCTCCTACTAGAGAGTTAGCCTTACAGATAGAAAAGGAAGTAAATAAGTACAGTTACCGCAACATTAAAGCGTAAGTGTTACATGATTCAGATGATCCCTCTTTAAAACTGAAGATATAGATGGCTAAGATACATCATCTTAGAATTCTTTTGTTTACAGTGTGTGTGTGTATGGAGGAGGAGACAGAAGGTCTCAAGTGTCAAAAGTAAATAAAGGTGTTGAAATTATCATTGCGACCCCAGGAAGATTGAATGATCTCTGTGCAGCAAGTATGTATATCTTCCATCCCTCTTTCAAGCTACATATTTTGACTGTTTGTGTGTAT